>OY756396.1:5012500-6217704 GCA_963576865.1 Anania hortulata
GTTTTTTATAGTTATTTTGCTATTCGGGGCAAAGACAAATTCAACTAAACAAAAAACTTAAAAATCGGTCCAGCCATTCTCGACTTATAAATGGTGTAACTTACCCAACTTTCTTTTATATATATAGATTTTAATCTTGATCCCATATAAAAAGTTGTTTTATTTATTAGGGCCGATTTTTCAATCGCCAGATAAATAAAATTGACTTTTTGACGCAATTTCTACACGAAAACTATAAAATGGCAAATAAAAGATCTTATCTGACTATTGAAAAATCGGCCGATGCAGAAATCATTCCCTAAGACGCTTTGAGTATCTGGAGTTACACGTTGTTTATGATTATCTGTTCTTCAGTTCGCTCCTCTTTATAAAACAAAGGAAAGCAAACAGAGAACCCAATAAGAATAGTTCTTACTTCCTAAAGTAGCTGTAATCTTCATAGGATTGAGGCGATGATGCGAATACTTTGCAAGTCAAGCCTCACAAGGCACATAAAAACTTTTGTCACAGAGATAGCGAAAGAAAAATAAAAAAACTTTACATTTGATCCCGGAAAACCCTTCCTTTTCAAAAGATAGGACACAGGAATCAACTTTGCCGATTCCCTCGTTTACAAACTATTATCTTTTTATTGTTAACCTATGATAGAAAGCAATTAAATAATAAATATTCTCATGGTCTAAGTAAGAAATTATTAAGTAACATATTTTTGTTACGAAATACAAGAATGTTAAACCTATTTTTCTTGTTAAAAATAAAATTCTGGCACTCAGGTCAAAACAAATTTAATAAAAATATTAAAGTCTCCAAGCATTAAAGTTTCATTAGACAAGCTTTTTAAACCCACCTACCAGTAATTAATGAATTTATATCACGTTTTGCATTCTTCTCGGAACACACGTGGTGGACAACGTGTCCGCAGGAACTAATCATGTAAACTGCAATAATATGCTAATGCGTCTAGAATACTAATCAGTTTTCTCATTGATATAGGTCGGCTTGGTCAAGATATTGGTTTAATTATGAGGGCTACAAATCATAATCACTGATAAGTAGAATGCCATAACGTTAAAGGGCTTCCATTCATTACGTAAGCTTAAAATGGTGGAAAAGTTATGGCAAAATCTCACTAAATCTCATTTGTAGAGTATTTCAGCCATAGGACGTCCATTGCTGAACATAGGCCTCCGCCAATAACTTCCAGATTGGCCTTATTTTCGTTAGTGTACGAAAACTATTTCTCATTATGGATGCGGACGGCAAACGTACACTAACAAAATTGTTACCCTTTAAAAGATTCATTTTAATCAGTGTAATATACTGAAGGGTTTGTTTAAACTGATGATAACAAACAATTTTTCCCGAAATTACCTATCTCAACTTTTGTTAGTGTACGAAAATAAACGTATATAAATTATACAAAAAAATAAGTATTTTAAAGTATCAAAAAATTACCCTATTTTAATTATGATGATTAACATAATACAAACTACATAAACGCATACGAACTCATAATATTATGTTTTATTATAAAAATACATGTAAAGTCATTATCATATCTCAATTTAATATGTTCGGTGTCGGTGTCCAATGGGGCCAGTTCTCGATAATTGTCTGCAGAGCAGAACCTGGGCTAAGTGTAGCCCTTAGTTGCCTAGCGCCCACCAGCTTGTAATTATGTGAAAGGTGTTTATTTTGCAATCCGTAGCTTAAAAGTTCTTGAGCCGCTTTCAAAGCTTCTGGTGTTGGGGAGATTTCTGAAACAATAAAACCTTATTTTTTTTACCCTTATTATCAAACCTATCCTAACCATCGCCAATGACTCCAAATCTTTTGTCAGGTTATTGTTATTGAACTAATAGAGTAACTTTCCACTGCCGGCATAGACCTCCCCTAACTATAAGAGGATTTGGTACTATCATTTGATACCACCATGTTGATCGGATGGATTGTGCAACTCATTAATGACCACTAGTCAAATCTTCGTATTTGGTCTCACTTGGATTGTTTTGACGACAATACATAAGAATAAGTAATATTTATTATAGTTTTTTTTTAAATATGATCTGTTTTATTTAGTTTACTTCTTGCTCAAGCTAAATTTTAAGTTTTAACCAATGTTGTTACTTTTAAGTTGTCTGTTTTCCTTTGAAAATGTATACAAATGATAATAAATTATCAATTGGATTATGAATTCTACAAAAACGTATCATACTTACCTCTAAAATCGCCAATGAAGCATATTCCAAAAGACTGATTGTAATGAGTATGAGCGCCACGGTTATGCCAGCCTGCACCCTCGTATACCTTCCCGTTACCTCCGATCATGAAGCTAAACACAGACATTGTTTAAATTAAACTTTTTAAGACCCATTAGCCTATGAGCGGGAATCGTTTTTTTCTTAATTGGGTCGAGTCTGTGTGTGGCCTATTTAACTGTCCATTACCTACTTACTTCAAGGCCAAGTAAGTTTTGAAGTTTTGATTAAAAGCCTCTCGAGTGCAAACAAAGCTCAAAGGGCACTTAACCATAATAATATCACTAACGTATATGTGTTTGAAGCTTATAGTACTCGGTTTGCTCGTTCAGTTACTGAAAACTTTCCAGTTAATTTCTCTTAGACAACGCGATTTAGTTGAACAATAAATTTAATTTATTAATGTCAATGGACTAATTTCAAAGCGCTAAATGTCAAAAGGATATCTTGTTGTAACTTCGCTGTTCGTTCATCCTAAGTCCACCGATGCCGAACTGCCAAGTGATTGCTTAATTTCTTGCAGGGTTGGCACTGCTGTTAAATAACAAAGAAATTGTTCCTAAGTACCTACATAGTTCTAAGTACTACATTTAAATTGAACGACCGTCTAGTGTAGTGGTTCGCGTGCCAGACTACCAAGCCAGCGGTTGCGGGTTCGAATCCCGCAAGGGGCAAAAATTTGTGTGATGAGCACGAGAATTTGTACCTAAGTCATAGATGTTTATATAAGTATTTATGTATGTTTATCCGTTATCTAGTCACCATATTACAAGCTTTGCTTAATTTTGGGCTAGATACGTGGTGTGATTATGAAAACAATTTGCAAATTGGCTATTAAAAACACGTCACGTTTTTTTTGCCCCACCACTGCTTCGGAACAGTTTATGGGTTAGTGCCGAGAAGAAGCAGCGTAAGCAACTCGGTCACTGTTGTCAACCTCTTTTATAATTAATATTTTTACAAGTTTTGGTGCGAGCTAAGAAGTTTTAAATCAACACATTTTTATCATTTATTTAATCACTAACGGCGTTATTACGCCGTAACCCTTTTTCATTAAAATCATCTTAACATGTAAATGAAAAACACGAAAAATATTAAAACGGGCGATTTTGACAGTGTATAAATTTAACTGAGAAAAAGTAAATGTCAAAGTTATCGCTTGTAAAATCCACTGTTGCCACCTAAAAACTGTTAAGTTAAACTAGTTTAATTTTGTGTTTGGTCAAATCGGGCCTTAGTCAATTATTCACACAAGTCACAACCGCAGCGTGGGTTTTAGTCTATTAAGCAGTGTGACCAAGACATTGAGGAATTCTAATATCTAAATCTATGGCGTTACAATGGTTTGTATCCGCCAGGTGTTTAAAAAGGTCAATACGTTTAAGTTGGAATTGAATATCTTAGCCATAAATGTATTTTAAATAGTCTTAGTAAAGTCTCTTTCTGTCCTACTTTAGCAAAGGATTCTAAGGTCTTTTAATTAGATTTATTCTATAATAAACTGGCATGTTTTAGGATAAGGTTGCCGAATAGTTTATCTGTCCTACATAATTCCTTACATAACTAGTTTTACAGTTTTACAAATATTTCCTTAATTCAATCAAATCATGCTTGATTTTAGTGAGGATTTGTATAACTTCTACTATTCAAATGCAGTAACTTTATTAAACTAACATCGATTCTAAAAAAAACACTTCCCCATACAAAACCATTTTAAATTCAAGGATGATTTTTGATATAAAGACATCGTGTTTTATAATAAAACCAGCGGTTCCGACATATGTTGCCTTGTCCAAATCAGTTGTCAGAAGATAAAAATTCCTAGATAAAAATTTCTCTGATTGCAGCGCCATCTACCGGGTCCGATAATATTTTTAAACCATCGACGTACCCTTTGAAATATACAAAATTTCATCCAAATCGGTCAAGTCGTTTAGGAAGAGTTAGGTGACAAACAAAAGTTTTTATTCGGAACCATAAGTCATTTCACAAAAAATATTAAGCGGGTTTACAATAATATTAATTATTGAAAATAAATGCTTTGATTTGATTTGATTTGGTATTGATGAGTGTAAGTAATAGCAACCCTAGATGACTTTGTTAGCGCCAATTATGAGTTTCAAAATAAATTACAGAACGCGTAAAGTTGCCATGCCATGTGTGTATGTATCTGTGTGAGTTTTTTTATTCTACCATAACGACTAAACGCCTTAATCGATTTTGATGTATGAGGTATCGTTAGAATCCTTACGTTCTTCCGGGTGACATAGACTATGTGATGTTATAATAAAAACAATATGTTGAATTATATACACAATAATGTGTGGCCGAAGAAAAAGATATTCTAAAGTAGAGTGGGATATTAAAATAAGCTTTAGTAAGGAATAAGCATAGGTAGACTACAAAATAATTAAAAAATATTTTCGTAATGGCTGAAATGATGATGATGATGAAACAAATAATAAAAATGACCGACTTAATTCCAAACTTTCTCTACTAGTCTTCAGGTTTCCTCAGTGAAAAGTTAATACTCACGAATAAGGAATGTCACCTATTCCATGTGTTATAAAATAATTTCGTTGCTTCTTTAACTCATCCAGACACTCCTGACCAGTGTTGCAACTAAATGACACGGAATGATGTATAATTGCGAATGGTACTGGGTTCGCTAATTTGTATTCGTACTGCAACTCGGACCCACCCCATTCGGTTATTGGTACTATTTCCAAACTGGTGCCTGTAAATTAATATAACTATTATAGACCGAGAGATAGTGACACGAAATTTCCGGGGTCTAATTACGTAATGACGAAAAGGAAAATGATGGTCATAGCGCTTGTATCGCTTGGGCGTTAATCGAACTTGTCGGATAAATTACGAGTAACGAACGATTGACGACGACGATGCGAGTCGATGAAAAAAGAATTGGACGGTTACATAATGCCATACTTCTCCGGTGCGACATAACAGCCCGCCATACAGACGAGATAATAAAAAAACCGGCCAAGTGCGAGTCGAACTCGCGCACGAAAGGTTCCGTACCATTATCTATACAACATTAGACACTATATTGTATTAGAGAAGGCAACAGAAACACAAAATATTCTAAACAAGGGCAAAAAAATCGCATTTGTTGTATTTGTTGTTATAGCGGCAACAGAAATACATAATTTGGGAAAATTTCAAGTGTCTAGCGCGGTTCTTGAGATACAGCCTGGTGACAGACAGACGGATGGACAAACGGACGGAAAGACAGCGAAGTCTTAGTAATAGGGTTCCGTTTTTACCCTTTAGGAACGGAACCCTAAAAACAATTGAACCATTTCGTACCAGGCCAATTTTAAACAGCTTATTATTGTTAAGTATGGCATGATGATTTTAGTGAATGGCAACCCCTTCAGAAGGAAGGGTCGCTATACTTGGCACAAGTGACCAGAAATTTTGTGTCACCATCTCCCGGTCTATTAGTTGTTTGATATTATGCAAAATACCACATATTTAAAACCTAAGGAGATCACCCATTCTTGGATATATATAAAAATGAAATGCTGTTCGTTTGTCTCGCTAAAACTCGAGAATGGCTGGACCGATTTGGCTGATTTTGATCTTGAAATATTTGTGGAAGTTCAGGGAAGGTTTATAAGGGAGAATATTTAAAAAATGCAAGGAAAGTAGTAACTATTTTATTTTCCCATATAAACGAATTGGCGGAACAAAATTCGCTGGGTCAGCTAGTATATATTTTGTATGGCAAAAAGCAAGCCGTGAAGTCATGCTTTACGCAATAATATGGCATTTTTTTGTTTGATTAATGAAAAAAAAACAAATTTATGATTGTCTCAAATAAGGTGTTATTTAAAAAAATGTCTGGATGGTAATTTTGTAAACAATTTAAAAAAATAGGTTAAGGAGAGCAACTCAAGGATAACCTTGTAACCTATATATTACTACTTGTATATTCTATAACTAAATCACATTGAACAACATATGTTTTATGACTTTTAAAAATATGCCTATATTTTTTTTATTTTCCTATACCAATTAATTTGGTAATTTTGTATGGGAAGTCGAAAAAAATTCATGAAAAGTAAAATTCATAGAACAAAAGTTGTTTACTATGATTGATCGAATATGTAGTTACAAGGTTATCGATGGTTCAGTCTGTATAAACATGTCGTCCTTTAGATCGTAAAAATTGGAAAAATCTATATATATATATATATATATACTTTTTTACTAATTCCAGTAAATAAATGCACGTACCATAACCGCAAAACATAACAACTACTGCGACAAAGCACGAATTCATTTTTCACAATTAATATAAGATATTACGTGTCTCAATGAACATTTACCTAACCAGTAAGCCATGAGCCTGTTCTCTTGTATTTATACAGCCACTTCTGATAAACCGGGTGACTCCCCTAAAAGTCCAAACCAGATAAAAATATAGGCACTAACCACTTATCATCCAGTTCTTGCAATAGGGAATATGCATATATTTTTATTTGGTCTTAAAATAACTAGTATTTAATTATAATTAATAAAACTTAAATAATTTTTGAATAATATTAATAAATACTTGAGTTGCAACCCGCGTGCTAGACAACAAGATCCAAAATGTACCGTGACGTCACAGTACACGATCACATACATTTTTCATAGTAAAAGTTGTTTTAAAAAGAGACAGGCATACCTCAATTTCTAATTACTTTATTACGGTTAATTTTTATCCAAAATCAATTTTGTTTTGACTATTAGCACTATCATTTCATATAATTTCTCATAAATATAGTATAAATAATATATTATTTTCGTGCGTATTCCTTATTTCTGACAAGCCTGGGTTTTGTTTAGCTTACACGTTGACAGTAACTTCTTTCAACAAATTATATAATGCCCCTCCAATCAATTACCATTTGGCCGAGTCTCTGCCTTTTTTTATTTAAAACATGAATTTAAGCGGATATTATCCGGTAGTAGCCTCGTCAGACATTTTAACGGCAGGATCTAGCTGCCGAATTTTCGCTTTCGTCAGTCATCGGTTCAAAATATGTGACATGACACTCGGCCGAAGGGTCTCAGTTAAGCGGTCGGACTATAGTCTCAGTAAATATAAAACATTTAATGGGTATTGGGCAGGCCACGTATGCCGTAGAGATAATTAAAGACCAAGGTCTTACTTGTTCTGGAGACCCATTACAAAAAAAAGAAGTGTGGGCAGACCATCAGCCAGATGGTCGGATGTTATAAGAAAAACTGCAGGACCAACCGGGACAAGAAGACCGTACTAAGGGCAAGCTAGAGAGAGCTTCAAGAGGCATATGTCCAAACAAATCTGCTGAAGAAGAAAAAGAATAAGGCAAAGTACTATTAAGACTAAATTAACTGGGCGCGAATCTTCATAACTGCTATGTCAGTGAAGAGGTTTCGTTATTCAAACCTCGCCTCTATGCCCGCGCTGCCCCTACTCGCGGGTATTCACTTTCGGCACTAATACATATTGTCTTTATATCTTTCTATGTCATTTTTAACCGACATCAAGAAAGGAGGAGGTTCTCAATTCGTCGGAATCTTTTTTTATGTATGTTCAGCGATCATTCGTTACTACGTTGACTGATTTCGATATTATTTTTTTTATTTGAAAGGTAATACTTTCAGAATGCTCCCATATAAATTTGGTTAAATTCTGATGATGGGATCTATAAAAAAATCATCAAACATTGCATGAACTCCATACCACGCCAACTGATTTGCCAAATGTGGACCGATTTTGATTTTTTTTAATGAATAGCTTATACTTCAAAGATACTATTATGAAACATTTTCGGAAAGAAATTAAATCGGTGTTGGTGGTGTTTGTTTTGATTAGGATTTATCACTAAAATAGATTAAATAAGTTAATTTTATAAAAAAATAAAAACCGACTTCAAAAAACTAAAACGCTAAAAATAATCTTAACACTTAAGTACCTAATCAGTTACTTTTGGAGTCGGTGCCAGTCGGTGAGAGATTCTATGTTTTCGTTTGCAGCGACTCCAAAAGTATCTGATTAGGTACTTAAGTGTTAAGATTATTTTTAGCGTTTTAGTTTTTTGAAGTCGGTTTTTATTTTATAGGTTGATATAATAAGGGAGGATCCCTTACCGTCATGAGAAATACTTGTTTTGGTTACGACGTAGTAAGGCCAGCAAACGGTTGAATTCGGCCCACCTGCCCACATAGTCTGACTTGTGCTCCAAAAGGGACGTAGTCTAGTTCTAAGAGAGTTCCGATTCACGCCATTTCATGGAAACCAAGGCAAATCCTTGACAAATATAGACACGTAGTGTGTTTGTGACATACAAAAGTTAGTAAGTAGTTTAAAATAATAACTGTATGTTGTAGTGATTCCCCTTCTGATAATTAGTTATCATTATGAATTCATTAAGCCCTGTAGTTTTTAGAGCTTATGATATCATTTACCTAATAACGATTTTGCTTTTTATCGGTTATTGCTATTTATGAATAATAGGTCTGCAGACAAGCTGATAAAACTAAAGTTCAAACTCTCATTCGAGAACATGTTTCGATAGCCTAATTATTTAGCATGTCTGCTTCGGCTTTGCTTCAACACTAGCCCACAATATTTTCCCGAAGCAGTAGTAGTGTTAAAAATTGAGGCGTGAATGTATGGAGTGTCAAATTTTTTTCAAGATTTACATGTTGATCCTATAGTAAAATTTGTTTGTTATTAAACACATTTGCCTCCTTTAATATTTGAAAATGTTTACTATCGAATTCAGCGTTTTCTTCCTTAAACAAATACATTTATATTTGCAGGGTTTCCTTCAATCCTTCGGTGATTATATTCGCTTTGTCTTGATCGATGATTAATTTGACGAAGAATTGATTAATCAAAGCAAATTAATTTGAGCCTAAAGGCAAGACTTCAAAATTAACTTTCATGGAAAACAAATTACTTGTACTCGGCAGTTTCCAGGGTTTCAGGCGATTTGAAAATCGACTTCGACATGGAAAATCAGTATAAAATAATATTTGCACGGATTTCACAAAGCCTATTATGATTAGGTTTGATTTTTTCCTCACATTTATCAGATAACTGTCTAAGTGCGTCTCGGAACAGGCTTCACATTAGTGTTGCCTATCTAATATAATATTGTCTAATCTAATATTAATAATAATCTAATTTCAATATTGTCGATATACTAATCGATTTTAAATTATTCTGGGTAAACACTAGAGATGTGGCATTCTCTGGAACCATAGAGTAATCTATGTCTGGAACATTGCCTATGCAAAATTCCCTATACGGAGAATGCTCCCGAGAATGGCACGTCTTTAGTAAACACTATCGATTGTTGATAATTGATTATTCAGCAACATTACTTACTTCACATACCTACTTACGTAATAAAAAATATGATTTTTGGATAGCAACAATAGATGATCGATCATTAAAATACCTAAGTAATTATAAGTCAATAAAAAAATTGTGTACATTCTAAGGGACCACCTCTACATGACTTTTAACATGTCAGTCTGGGACATTACCCAAAAAAATGCAAATATCACCAGTTAAGTATTTGTTTAGTAATTAATTTAAATAATAAATATAAGAAAATAATTGAAATGTTATTGGTACAAACAAGACACATTATGTACAATCAGGCCACCTTATTTATAAAACTTTAATTAACTTTAACGAACCTACTTATATCTATTGTTGTTATGGAAGGAGTAATAACTTTCACCACAGTTATATACTTTATTTATATTTAGCCTATTTTTAGTTTATGACAGTGCCGTGTGGGGACGGCTGTAAAGAATACACTTCCCCGCCAACAGGAGGCGTGTCGTAAGAGGCGACTAATTCCTGTAGCACTAGACGGGCAGCAGCGTCTTCGTGCGAAATCATAAAAAAACTGCGCTCGCCAACCCGCCTGCCAAGCGTGGCGAGTATTGGCAATCCCCCCCGATGATAATGTCATTATGGGAGGCCTTTGTTCAGCAGTGGACGTCCTATGGCTGAAATGATGATGATGATGATTAGTTTATGAATTTAAAAAACAAGTTTACTTTGAGTCTTTTGACCGAACAAACTTTTATAATACTTTAATTAACTTTAACGTACTAAGTACTTTAAATATCGTTGTTATGGGTAATAACCAATCAAGAAATTCCAATTTCAATTCCAATTTCAAATATTCTCTTGACTAATTTATAAGAGATTACTACTAAAATTTAATACCAAATGAATAGAATGTTTATCAAAACAGCAATTAATTTCAATATTTTGATCTCTAATAATTACATAAACAAGTTTGGAAACTTTTGATTTAAACAGCTAAGAAGTAAATAGTTAAGTTTCATAAATAACTATAGGTTTCATATATTTGTAGGTCCCAAAGTTTAAACAAAGTTATTATAAATACAAAGAATTAATTTGTAATATAAACCTTCTGAATTAAACTATTATATTTAGTTCACCACTAAAATATACTAGTTAATTTTAATATTCTAATCGGTGCTTGTTCTAAAAACAAAAGGTGTTCGAAAGGTCATGAAACGATAATTTAAACTTAAATATTTTCAACATAGAGCCCGATTCGAACCCGGAACCTCAAAGATAGCGACTCCAAATCCGGTATGCTCGCCTCTCGGCTATGGAGGTCGTCAATCGTCGTCAAGTAAGGAACTGGGAAAGGAAGGCTGTCTTGTCTTCCGAATATTGCGCCCGAACTTGACGCGTTTTGAATTGAATGGGGAAAATGAATGTTTTTATTTATTTTGGTCCTAAAATAAATAGTACTTAATTATAATTAATAAAAAATTGATATATACCTGACTTACAGCCCATAAAAGTCGCGTGTTAGACAAGGAGGTCCGATATATACCGTGACGTTACATTACACGTCCGCCATACATTTTTAATAGTAAAAGTTGTTTTAGAAAGAGATAGGTATACATTAATTTCTAATTACTATGTTACGGATATTGTTTACCTAAAATCAATTTAGTTTTCATTATTAGCACTATAATTACATTTATTTTCTTATAAATATAGTGAAAATAATATTTTTTTTATGCATATTCCCTATTTGCAAAAGTCATAGAGCAAATGTTGTTTACGATTATGTATAGAATATTTGGTTAAGGTTATCCGTGAGTAAAGGGACACCCTGTATACAATTTCAGTGACAGGCTGCCTTGAATTGAAAATGTCCGTTTTAATCATCATCATCATTTCAGCCATGGGACGTCCACTGCTGAACAAAGGCCTCCCCCAATGACATATCATCGGGGGGATTGCAAATACTCGCCACTTTTGGCAGGCGGGTTGGCGAGCGCAGTTTTTATAGGATTTCGTACGAACACACTGCTGCCCTACTATTTTTTACTATTTTTTAAATAAGTGAGATCGAAACCGAAATAGGCTAAAATGTATATTTATTGTATTTTATTTGGAAATTGGTCTGAAAATATGTCTTTATACTTATTTTTTAGTAATCGGGCTCTATGTTGAAAATATTTAAGTTTAAATTATCGTTTCATGACCTTTCGAACACCTTTTGTTTTTAGAACAAGCACCGATTAGAATATTAAAATTAACTAGTATATTTTAGTGGTGAACTAAATATAATAGTTTAATTCAGAAGGTTTATATTACAAATTAATTCTTTGTATTTATAATAACTTTGTTTAAACTTTGGGACCTACAAATATATGAAACCTATAGTTAAATAAAAACATTCATTTTCCCCATTCAATTCAAAACGCGTCAAGTTCGGGCGCAATATTCGGAAGACAAGACAGCCTTCCTTTCCCAGTTCCTTACTTGACGACGATTGACGACCTCCATAGCCGAGAGGCGAGCATACCGGATTTGGAGTCGCTATCTTTGAGGTTCCGGGTTCGATTCCCGGTCGGTCAATGTAGGAATATAACTTTACTATATTGTCTCGGGTCTGAGTGTTGTGGTACCGTCGTTGTTTCTGATTTCTGTAACACAAGTGTTTAAGCTACTTATCATAAGATAGATAGATAGATAGATAGACACTTTATTGCACAAAAACATTAACATTAACATAAGGTCAGAGCAATGTATGTGATGTTGTCCAATATTTATTATTTATATTTACTTCGAGACCATGACAATGGGCTAGTTTCCTAAAAAAATCTAATTAGTCCGCCAGATGGATTAACAGAAAATATTGGACACGTATTTTTTCTTTTCTCAATCAAACAAAAACGATAAAGATATAGCCTGTTAAAGTTTCGCGTAACGTCACGCCTTGCGACACTTTTTAGCAAGGCGTGACGTCACGTGCTCACTTCAATACGCTGTATCTCCGTCATTTTTTGTTTGATTGACAAAAGACAAAATATGGGTCCAATATTTTTTGATAATCTAACTGACGGACTAAATAGAATAATCTTTTTTTGACCCAGGAAACTAGCCCATTGTTGGCGTTTGGCTAATAGTTGGCTCTTTCTTCCCTCCAAAGCTTAAAGCCATTCAGCGAGGAAACGCTGCAAGCATTCTCGCCTCCTTGCTTTATGGACACGCTTTTATTTATGAGTAAGTGTATTTTAGTTTTAGGTCGGGTTATTATATTTTTGTATTTTAGTAATTATTTTTATCCTTTACTAGCTGACCCAGCGAACTTCGTTCTGCCAAGTCGTTTTACAGGTACGAACAGTTTATATAGGAAAATTAAATAGTTGTTTTACTACATTCCTTGCAATTTTTTTTTAAATTTTCTGACCTTTTAAACCTTCCCTGAACTTCCACAAATATTTCAAGATCAAAATTAGCCAAATCTGTCCAGCCATTCTCGAGTTTTAGCGAGACAAACGAACAGCAATTAGTTTTTATATAGAGAGAGAGATAGATATATATATAGATAAATAGATTAATAAATATACGAGTATCTACTCATAAAAGTACGCTTATAGAACTGTTGTTATATTCTGTGATCATCATCTTTGTCATAGGTTCATGACAAACAATACGATTTGATGTGACGCAAACGCGTAAAATAAACCTACTCGTACAGTAACAAGCTCGATACAGTCTGCTGCGAAAATGTAACAGCCTTCATACTGATTTTCAATAATATTATAATTTAATACCAAATGAATAGAATGTTTAATATCAAAACAGCAATTAGTTTCAATATAATTACTAAAATACCTCATACATTTGCTATTAGTCTGCAGGTATGCTTGTACCAGTATAGGTATTCAAAATATGAATCTGACTAGACGCGGACAACTGTCAAACTTGGTATTTAAAGAGCAGACTCTAAAATAAACCAACAAGTAATGGTGAAAAAAATCACATCATTACATATCATACAAACTCCTCAGATCGTGTTTAGTTATTTTCTAGGATATACGATTATAAATAAAAATTAAAGCTAACTCTTTGATGAAGAACAGACGAGACGGCCGGTCAAACAACGTAGGCTTAACCTTAATAAATAATAATACATTTTTATTTATTTATTTAAACTTTATTGCACAGGTGAGTACAATTGGCAGACTTAATGATATACAGCATTCTCTACCAGTCAACCTTGAGGTAATGCAGATAGTGAAGTTTGTGGTGGAGTATGAAGTAACTGACAAGTTTATTACATAAGCAAAAACTCTAATAAAATGAACATTACATACTAATACTCGTACACATAAATAAATATTTTATAAAAACTAGATATACATTTATATTAAATACACATACATAAATAAAAATAAGAATACATATATACGGGAAAGTCCAACATTGATGGGTGATGGTCTAGAGAGAGAAAAAAAATAAGAAGTAGGAACAAAAAACCGGCCAAGTGCGAGTCGGACTCGCGCACCGAGGGTTCCGTACAAACCTGCAAGGTTTACAAAGTTCGTTCAATACGACAATCGAGTCATAACTATGGTATTTTTATTGCAAAATGAAATTCATAACATTACAATGGGGAAAGATGGAGGAGCATAAATTTAAGACAAAGATCTCTTTATCGTTTAAGTAATCCTTTATTTTATATTAACACATATCATTTATCTATAATATAACTGAAACACTTATACTAGCCTTGCTGTAAGCTATTGCTTCTTACCAAATTTCGAGATTCTATGTCAACGGGAAGTGGTCTTTAGGTTTTAATTCCCTTGCGTGTAGTTGCGAGTTTCAAAATATGCGGTATCAATGGTTGTACTTTTGCGTTTTGCGTTTTTGCGTTGACTTAGAATTTTTTTTTTTTTCACGGGTTAAAGGCAATTAGATCTAAGTATTTGATATGAATTTCAACTTGATAGCTCTACGCGTTCATGAGGAAAAAAGTAATAAGTTTATATTTATTAAAAAATATATATTTTGTAATGTAACTAAAAATTTAAGGTTTTCGGAATTTTTCCTTTATGTGTGCTATAAAACGTTGCTTCATGCCAAATTTCAAGATTCTAGGTCGACTGGAAGTACCCTTTAGGTTTTGATTCCCTTGCGAGTACTTGCGAGTTTCAAAATATGCAGCTTAAATTGCTGTTTCTTTTGATTGCGTTGACATAGAAGTTTGATTTTGTTACAGCTTAAAGGTATTATAGACCTGAGTATTTGGTATGAATTTCAATTTAATACCTCTACGCGTTTATGAGGAAATGGGTAGTAAGGTTAAAATTATTTAAAAAAAATATATTATGTGATGTAACTAAAAATTTATGGTTTTCGTAATTTTTCCTTTATCTATGCTATAAGACGTTGCTTCGTACCAAATTTCAAGATTCTGAGTTCACGGGAAGCACCCTGTAGGTTTTGATTCCCTTGCAAGTGTCGAAAATTTGCGACATAAACGGCTGTATCTTTTGATTGCGTTGGCTTAGAAGTTTGATTTTTTCACAGCTTCAAGGGACAGTAGACCTGAGTAATTGATATAAATTTCAGCTTCATACCTCCACGCGTTCCTAAGAAAAAGGGTCTTGACAGACGGACGGACAGACAGACGGACAACAAAGGGTTCCGTTTTTTCCTTTTGAGGTACGGAACCCTAAAAAGAAGAAAAAAAACAGAAAGGAAACACATGAAAATAATCAGATCCGAAGGGTGCCAAGATAATATAAATGAATAGAATATATTTACAATCACACCAATTAGCTAGCCCCAAACTAAGGAAAGCTTGTACTATGGCGACTAGGTAACGGATAAACATACTTAAATACTATAATAAACATCAATGAATTTTGTATAAATTTAAATGGTTTATTTCACAAAATCGTAAATAATTAGTCATTAGAATACAATTCAAATAGCATTGTACTGTATTAAAGTATTGGTTTATTTTTATTTCTATACACCGTGTAAACCTCTTAGGGACTGATTCTGGTGAAATAAAACAACTTTTTGTATTCGCTATGTGCATAGTAGGTGGTGGGGGCCGTCAAATCGATCGCAGCACGCAATGTGGTAGAAATGTGAAAAAACTCTGGACTGTCAGTGTCAAATTGCTTTATTTTCATAGAATTCCATACTAACATTATTAAGTATTTTTAAGTAAAAACGTTAAAATTCACGATATGGGTCACAGTACGTGTTGTGTTATAAAGTGTAGACATAATAGGAAAAACAGTTCGTGTATGTTTTATTCGTTTCAAATATCAAGATGGAAATTGGAGCAAAGACATAAATGCATAGCTGTAGTAAAAAGAAAAAAGTTTTGTAGGGAGTTTGTGTCACAGACGTTTGTCTTATCAAGTAGCTTTGTCCGTTGGGTCTAAGCTCTTCAACGTCTCTCACATGCTGTGCTAATACAATTTTTTCCCTTTTTGCACAGTTTGAGGTTGGAAAGTTATATCATGTTGTATTGCCAAATCCCGTACGTATTACAACATTCATATTTAGTTCAAGTATGAAAATCACTTATTATAATATGCACAAACTTTTAAGATATTTTCATCTAATTTCGAAGAAAAACAATCCGAAAATCATTCTCAAACCATCTAGTTGCCATAATTTGAAAGATCTTAAGTCCACAATAATTTTGGTCACTAGGGGCGCTGTCATCGCGCACACAGCGAATAGGCCTAACAGTGAAATCTTTAAAAAAAACTTCTTCATACTAAATGTCCAATCAGCTGTTACGCTTTGTATGGAGAAACGTTTTGTTTTTGCAATTTCGATGTTGGTCCCGTACAAAAAGCCGTTGTATTAAAGCACCAGCATCGGCCCCTAAGAGGTTTCGCTTATTTAGAATTACACGGTGTATATCGATTACCATTAAATTTTACTGGTCACGCTTTTGTTTTTCCTTTTTAAAATTTACTTAGACTTAGATACAAATGCTCGTGCTCGTCACACAAACTTGCGTGATTCCAACCCGAGACCTCTAGACTTTGTAGTCCGGAACGCGATCCACTTCATCAGACGGTCGTCTAATGGCATTTGCAATTGCATTGCAATCTATATATATAAAAATGAATTGCTATAGAACGGCTCAAGAACGGCTTGACCGATTTGGCTAATTTTGATCTTGAAATATTTGTGGAAGTTCAGAAAAGGTTGAAAAGGTAAGGAAATATAAAAAAAATGTAAGGAAAGTAGTAAAACAACTATTTTATTTTCCCATAAAAAACTGTTCGTACCTGTCAAATGAATTGGCGGAACGAAGTTCGCTGGTTCAGCTAGTCTGTGATAATTATCAATAAATTGTATTGTTGACTGTACCTTCCCAGCGACGGTTAGCCTTCCAAGGAGGTCCACGGCAGGTCAGCCAGTTCTAATCAGATCAAGAGCAGAGATTAACCACAATTATGCTTCATTTAACGACTATATATCATTGTTTCTGCCATAGGCATTTACTTAGTTCATGTTCATATTAATTATGTTCCATAATCTCGTCCTCATTGTGTACAATGTAGTACGCACTTTTTGCTACTGCACTGATTACAATCTTCAAAGTTAGGCGCGTGCATGAACGCGTCAATAAACTAAAAAATAAATAACCGGAACGTGCCCGCACCGTCACCTATCAATGTCATCTGTCACCTGTCAATGTCATTGTACTTTTTTGTACACAGCACTGAAGACATAAATATTTAGAATAAATTAGTTTTTAAACTAATTAGTGATTTACAGCTTACATACAAATGCAAAAAACCAAGAAGAAAATACGGTGATGTTTGTGTAAAAGTATGGTGGCTGGAAAACAAAACTTGTCAGTTGAATTTGTGAAATTGTTGGACCGATACCTCGGCTCAATTATTACGATTACTACGATTTCTATCACCACCACAGCACACTAATTTTAGTGTTATTATATTTATAATATCATCACCATCACCATCATCTCAGCCTATTACAGCCCACTGCTGGACGTACGGGAAGGACGCAAAGAGCGCCAAGGAGTACGATCTCCTGCTTTGATACAAATGTATCTAGCCATATTCCCGAGTTCGTCGGCCCATCGAGTTGAGAAGCGTCCTACACTACGTTCGCCGAGACGTGGCCTCCACTCCAACAACATAATCAGCCAGAAATTAATCATGAAAACAAGGAGTGTGTGTGACAGAGTTGCGTTATTCTTCAGCCCGCAAACGAGACAGAATGAATGACATCGGAGCTTTCACGGGAGGTTGGCCGTGGTGATCATTAAGTTCATTCTAGTTGTCTCTCATGTCTCAGAATGAATGACATCGGAGCCTTCACGGGAGGTTGGCCGTTGGTGATCAATATGTTCATTCTATGTCTCCGAATGACTCCACAGAAACTGCTCTGTACAGAAGCACTGGCCTTTACGATGGAGTGGCCAGTGGGTTTTTGTTCAGTCTTAAGCGTCTCCTCGAGGGATTCCTCCTGAGACGTAACATTATGGCTCTAGTCTTCATGAAGAGTTGACCATGAGACCGATACAATGTTGCACCAGAAATATACTACAAAGGATCTGTAATAGCATAAGGTAAGTTATTAATATTATAAAATTCTTCTAGCGCATCATATGTACCGAGAGAACAATTATTCCTCTTTTCTGTCTCGCAGCAGAATTATAACACTTCCACTTGCTTTCACGAGGGGTTAGCCTGTGGCTTAAGATTTTTGTTATAATATTGCGGGTCTGCAAATCTTATAAGGTTGACCAGAGACCGACTTCATTAATTGAAGTTGAAAATATAGTCGAACACAAAAGTATCAAGACGATACATATCTTCGAATGCCACTGAAGAAAAAAAGAGAGGAGGGAGAATATGGGTACCGAGACCATGAGGTAATGCCCTCCGTCTTAGTAATTTTTTCAACTTAACACTTTGACTCTAAGGAGGCTATGAAAGAAGCTCCTTTGCCTGCTGATATTGAAGGCTTAAGGAATTCTGAGTCTTGTGTAAACAAGTCATATACTTACCTAGACAATTTCAGTCTGTTTATAAAGATTTTAAGTTTTTAATAATTTCATCAGTTGTTACTATCAAATTGGGCCTTTGGCAACCATTAATGGTACCAAGACAATCTGTTGGTCTCAGATCTGCTTGTCTTATTCTGCCCCATTTATATACATACAAGTCAATGATAAATAGCGCTTTTACAAATTATGGTTTATCTCGGTGTGGATTTCCACAAGTTTTTTACCACAAGTAATTGAGATACTTCTTGATGTTGGCCCAAGAGGGCAAGACTTTATAAAGCATACCATAGAAAACAACCTGTTTACTCCAATAGTTCATGTAGTTATGACCATATTTTACTAAAAATAAAAAAAAAATAAAAAAAAAAAAAAAAAATCTCTTATATTTTACTAAAAAGCTTAAATAAATAAATAAACATTACTTGACATTGCTAATTGATATCTGTGACTTAAAGATCATTAGTCCACTTGATTCGTGAAGTGCCTTAACGTAAAAGGTCCCAGGTTTGATACTCTGGTCGAATGACCCTGGCGAGATACATTGTCTTGTACCTCATAATACAGGGAAGTTGACTCCCTGTTTGGAGACCATGACAAATTGATGTTGGCTGGTGCATGTTTGTATGTTCCTATACAACTGATATGGTATCCCATTTGTATAACTTATAATATTAGATCTGGTTACAACCGGGTAAACCTTAAATTCTCATAGTATCAAGCTTAATTCTCAAGATTCTATAATAATCTATGAAAGCAATTAAAATTTAACACTGTTACTGACTTAAGGTTATTATTCTAGCTGATCGCCATGGCTAGTTAGATTATTTCTAGTCTTCATCAAGTGAAATAAAGACACACTCAAGATGAGTGTTACTTACAAATAATGTGAGTGAAGATCACTGTTACAGAAATGGAAAAATAATTCTCCTTGTTATCAACAAGATAAAAACTACCATAATTAAAAACTTTTTTAACTGTAACTGTATGTTATATTCCAATATTTTCAGTCAGTAAAAACCCATGGAAAGATTTATGCAGCTTTATTTACAGGCAAAAATGTCGCACCATAATTGATCCTTATGTACTTGTCATAAGGTCGAAAACCAATTATTTTAATTTTTAAGTAGGTACCTGCTACCTTTGGAAAAGTAAGAGAAATTCAAAACTAGACACAAAGTTCCAATGATAACTTGAATTTTCAAATCTGACCTAAATATATTTTTAATATATTTTTATTATAAACCATATATTTCTAGACATTTTATTATTTGTGAAAATGTTTGATACTAAAAATTGAAGACAAAGATAAATAATCATCCAATCATTAAATTATCAAGATACTAAAGATAGTAAATAAACTGAATTATCCCAGGTGGATAACAAAGGTTCATATTTAAATAGATGATTATAATAAAATATGATTTATTAAAACATAATTAAAAAATTAAAATTGTATCCATGAAACTATAAACTTCATAAAAAATATACTACTGACTTAAAATTATTATTTAAATTAAGGCATGAATCTTACAATTATAATTGAAGATTGTCAAGTACCTATGTAAGTCTATGTATAAATAATTTTATTAGATATTAAATTACCATGTAAAGCAAAAATGGAGATGATAAATAATGACAGAAAATTTCTAACTTAACTTAATTGAAAAAAAAAAAAAAAAAAAAAAATTAAAAAAAAAAAAAATGGATGAGACGATAGAGGCATTGATCAGTGGCAATACTTAAGGCAATGCAGGCAATAAATGTTGCCTTACCTTGTTATTGGACTAAGGCTGTAAGGCTGCTACAAGTATTTTGAGCCGGAGTAAACTTTCTATCTTATCCGATGTGATGTATTGGTAAATTATTACTTATTTAATTATTATTATTTATTAGCTTACAAGAATTGACCAGTCATTGAATCTTTTTATAAATAAGTATTCAGACTGTTTCATTAACTTATTAATATCCCCTACCAGGGATCCACACATAAAGTGCAGGAAGTCTCATACTGATTTCCAGCCATACAAGTGTAACACATATAACAGTTTTCTAAGAAGATGAGTAAAAATCAATCTTTCTCAGTAAAATAATGTTGAAACTATTGTCAACAAAATAGGATCCCTACTGGAACAATACTAGTAGTATTTGTATATAATTTCCTTATTTATAACATATAATTAATGAAAAATTTGCGATAGTAAACATCCATATTATTTATTTTAGTTTCCTTTACTTTGGAACTACACCTTGAACAGGAGTTATTAAGAATACCTAAGACTAATTTATTTGCATAAAAAATTGTATTACAGACAATGATAACTTAAAAGGTTACTAGATTTTCTTATTATATAAAATAAAATAAGTCTTTTCAGAAGAAATACTAGCTTAACTACCTACTTGCACATCGATAAATTTACCTTGTTAGGTAACCATATACTAAGTATGTACTACATACTACTGGATAAATGAGACTGATATTAATAGTTCAAAGCATTGGCTCCATTTCCATGACAACTTATTAAACTAGCTGTTGCCCCGCGATTTCGTTTGCGTGATCTCTAGTTTATTCGTAAAGAATATACCTACTTAATAGCGCGGGGTATTTATTTAAAACTTTATTGCACAAACTTAAAAGTGTACAACAGGTGGATTATCAGTCTCAGCCCCAGCAAATCTATAAATTCATAAAGACTTACAGTTTTAACAAAAATAAAAGAGTATTGCAATTAAAGTAAAATTTGCTATTTTCGATTTTATAGAATTCCTACACATTTTTTGGCCCACCTGTATGGTATAAAATAGGTACAGGTTTGTGTCATCAAATGGGATGGGACTGTATCAATATACATGGTTGCATTAGCATACGGGGTTATATCATCATCATACAGGGTTGTATTATCATACAGGGTGTATCATCATACAGGGTGTATCATCACACAAAGTGTATCATCATACAGGATTGTATCGATATACAGGGTTGTATCGATATACCTACAGGGTTGTATCGATATACAGGGTTGGTTGATTAATTCCAATGAATTAATCAAACAACTATATCCTTGTTAGATAAAACTTGAATTAAGCATCTACCAATAGATAGTTAATAAAATAAAGTTTTATCATGTGCGAAGACTTTAGCAAATCATATAAATGATCATAATAAATGTTTATATTGCTTTGTCGACACAACTTTCCTCTTTGAACATCTACATTGTACACAATGAGGACGAGATTATGGAACATAATTTATATGATCGGACTAACTTACCTAGTGACGTCCGATCCTCAATTATGTGAAGTAATCTCGTCCTCATCCTATCCCCAGCCCGACCCAGTTAGTATGTATTTATCAATCCTTAAAGTACAAAAAAGATTATATGCTATAAATACCTACATACTACTTAGTTTCCCTTCTTTTTGAAGTTGTGTCCAGTTTAATCCTTTGAAATAATGACATTGACAGGTGACAGATGCACGATGCATGCAGGGCACGTTCCGGTTATTTATTTTTTAGTTTATTGACGCGTTCATGCACGCGCCTAACTTTGAAGATTGTAATCAGTGCAGTAGCAAAAAGTGCGTACTACATTGTACACAATGAGGACGAGATTACTTCACATAATTGAGGATCGGACGTCACTAGGTAAGTTAGTCCGATCATATAAATTAGCCACGGTCCTTAGATTAATCAAATCATATTATTATAATAGCCATATGGAAGTGGTCTCTCGGGTATGCCATAAATAGCCTTGTTATCAACACCCATCCTGAACTAAGTTTAACAGACACACTTATCATATAACATTACACCGTTATGAATAAAATTAAAGACAGATTTAAACCATGCTATGATGAACCTACCAATTTAATAATAATAATAAGAATCTTAATTTGCAAAAAACATGGTAAATTAAGGTGTTTTATAGCATGCTTTATAAGCAATAAAGTTTTACTAATACACTAGCATGCAAAATTAACAATGAATAAGATTATTTATAATTAAATTCTACATTAATTTCACTTGAAGTTCAAAAAGCCCCCTATGCATAATGGTAGCCACGATCCTATGCATTCATACAGTTTTTTAAACAATAATGTGCCTAGTAATTTTATGTCATTTGGTACCTAAATGGTAAATACAGGATGTCCAGAAAAGTGACGTCTAAAAACTTTTTTTGGTGCCTCGTGTTGAGAGGTATCTGAATCACCCATATGTATGTTCTACAATTTTTCGTAAATCGCACGTGGGATGGGGTCATTTTATACGAGCCTGTTTGGGTTTCGTCGATGATGCGTCAGTAGCTTTTTTAAACAGTTTTTTTTATGTTTTTCTGACAAACAAGCATATTTCATTAACAGCAACGGAAATGCAAGCAGGCCAAGTTTTTTAACGGTGCTCTGTAGGATTATCTAGGAGGAATTCCACATTTTGCTCTCAATCATTGTTTTAGTGCAACAAATGCTCTATTTTGATCGGTTCTATTTCCCTACATTATGAACCTATAGAGTAGCACCAAGCATGGTATGTTGTGATTACGGTATTGGTATAAGTTACTTTTTTACTTGTCTGCGAGCATATACAAACTTATATAATCTGCATGATACATTGTCTACGAGTTTCTTCCAATTTAATTTAATTTAGTGGCTTGCGCTCCTACATTGCCAGCGGTTCGAATCCCGCAAGGGGCAGATGTTTGTGTGATGAGCACGAGCATTTGTACCTAAGTCATGGATGTTTATAAAAGTATTTAAGTATATAAGTTTATCCGTTATCTAGTCGCCATAGTACAAGCTTAGCTTAGTTTGGGGATAGATAATTGGTGTGATTGTGAAAACAATTTATTTATAATGTATGTTATCATAACCCAAGGAATCTCAAACGAGGTCATCCGACAGAAGACTAAAGTAAGGGACATAGTGCAAAAAAATAGCATGCTAAAGTGGCAATGGACCAATGAAGGGTGGAGTAAACAGGTTCTCAAGTGGAGACCACGCCTTGGCAAATATAGTGTAGGACTGCTGAGGGAGCTTGATGGAACGACTACTATAGGAAGATGACTGGAAGTGGTTGGATAAATAAGCGGGAGATCTCGTAAGCGCTCTTAGTCCAGCAGTCGTCTTCAATAGGCTGAAATAATCCAACCAAGAATAAATGCCATTACCAGACATGTCAATTTGTCGAATTTGTAAACATTTTGAATTGGTTGGCTATTCTTTAGATATGTTTTAAATCTAGTGTATCGTTTTATTAATAAGGGAGTAAGAGATTTGAAAAGTTTCCATTCTGTTAACTCTTCCGTTTGAGAAATCCCCTTAGTGCCCCTAAAGGCTTCTACGAGCTTTAGACTGACATTGCTTTATATTTTTAACATGACGGTGACGTGATCTTTTTGTGTTAAGTCGAATTTAGCGCGAGGCGATTCACTTGCAGTCGCTTGTCTACTAATCGTACAATACGAGTCTCGTACAATGCCAATCACGTGGCTTGACGACGAGCGAAGTTAAATTATTCCGTCAAAATTTTCAGTGACAAAGGAAATCAACGTCAAACATAGCGCTGCAGTTGAAAGCAGCGCGTGGCAGAACACGAGTAGATATTTTTAACTTCAAACACCGGTGAAGTCTAATTCGGAATTGCACAGTGAAGGTTCCATTTTGCTGTATTTTTGCCAGTTTTTAAACTATGAAAAAATTTCTTAATGAAACAAAAATTTTTTTAAATAATTTTTTAAAATATTTGTTGCTTATGATATCCGCCCTCAAAAAATGTTTACAGAATAGGTGTGTGCTATTCTGTGAAAATTTCAAACGGCTACATACCTGTTTTTTTTATTGCGCTATGTTCCGTTTGTAGTCAAGACACGTTGACCGTGATCCGAGATGCGACAAGTGTAGTTTGTTACATTTGGAGCGATAGCCATCAGACCCCTGTCCCTCTTAGACAGGGGAACCAAACTATTTTGCACCAATCAGCACCTTCCACAATTTAAATAAAAATAATAATTTAAAATTAAAACGTAACTTTTTAAGTCGCTTTTATTAACTGCAGTCGACTTTTCTAGTTTTAAATTTATTATTATCATATGTAATTTACTTGTATGGTGAGCAATAAAGAGTATCTATCTATCTTTAATCGCCATTATATTTTTATTATGACATCATTTTAATGAGGGTGAGGATTTTAACGATAGGTACAAATCATCAATATCGGTTAAGCGATTTAGTCCTTTTGGTGAAATAAAGAAACTCACACACGTACATATATACACATACATACATACATAAAACCTAAAAATATTACACTCCTTTTTGGGCAGTCATGTAAATACTACACCCTTTTAAAATACAAGCACGGTCGGACGGACACAGTATCGTACCTAAGCTTAGTAACAGGATCCCGTTGCTACCCATTGGTACGGAACCCTAAAAATTAATGTGACCCTGTGATGGTAAGTACAATGGGTATGGTAATGTACACAAAAACACCACAACAAAGAAAACTGCGTCAAAGGAGCATGTGACAATGTTTCTGAGACCACAAAACTTAAAAAGAATAAATGAACCCATATAGGATCTTTTGTTTGTCACAAGACGCTTTTTCTCATGAAAAAGAAAAGTAACAAGTTCAAATTTAATTCAAATAGGTACTTAAGTCTTGGAGGTGTAGAAATTCATAATTCTAAATAAAAACAATAACAGATTTTCCTGATGATAAAAAGACTATTTCATAATCGTCATAATCAGCCCACATCAGTCCATTGCTGGACATAGGCTTCTCCCAATGCACGCCACTGAGCCCGATCCATGGCTATTCTTTTCCATCTACTGCCAGCAGCCTTGCGTATATCGTCACTCCACCTTGTCGGAGGGCGCCCCACGCTGCGCTTTCCTAGTACAAGAGAGCATTTATCTTACACATTTCAATACTGTCAAACTCACTCAATAAAAGCTATAGAATACTTACCGTGATAACAATTTTGGAAGGATACGGTCTCATAATCCAAGTAAAGGATAAAAATAAAATTGTAGTAAACAGTAACATATAAAAAACGGTTACACGTTCGTCACGTCAGTAACAGTCACGTGGTTTATTGTCCATTTTCTATCGAACCTGGGCTGATAAGGATATCAAACTAAATAGAAAAAAATCAGTGGTACCTACAGACAACGGCAGGTTTCAACTTTAAGCCCTACATGTAGAGACCAATATCAATTGATAAACTTTGAAGTTTTTTAGTAGGTTGACGAGCTGTTGTCTGTACTGAATATCCAGCTCATTGGACGATGTGGGCTGCAACTGCAACAAAATGGCCGAGATTGATGAGGCTCATCAAGCACATACCCTATAGAGCAGCAATAGGAACCATTTTTTTTTTCGAAACTAGTACGTGATTTTTCACATGCATTTAGTATGAAACGACAAGTCCTGTCAACTCTCTCCCATACAAAAACTGTACATATAAAGATTAAAAAATGGTAAAAAAAATTGTGGGACAAATCATTTGACATTTCTACTCTATCTGTACTTATGTTCTATGATGAGGTTAAACCATCTGCTCCAACTCTAAGCAGTATCTAACCAGTATTGTTTTCAATTCGAACTTTATACAGAGAAAATAAAACAAGTTTTATGCAAGTAAGTAATACTGGTCTAAGAGCTGTTTTTTGCAAACTCTCCTTCTCCTAAATCCTTCCGACCATCTCTATCCATAACCAAACTCTACCCAGTCCTAGTATTTGTCCAAATCGTCTCGCCACCATGATAGCTCAAGAGCTCGTGAATATGCCCCTGATAATTCTCTAATGCGCTTGCCATAAAATTAGGTTTGTAATTTGTTTGAGAAGAATACGGTTTTTGAATTCCGTGAATACATTTATATGACCTAAAAGCGTCAATAACTTCAAAATACATTTTAGAATTCTACCCAGAAATAGACGGCCCGAATTTGTATGTCAAATAATTATATACCACGTTGAGGCATCGGCCGACCTTTGGGTGGTTCAGACTGTAATATACAATAAGCAATAATAGCTGTTGCCCGCGACTTCGTTCGCGTGGTCTATAGTTTATTTATAAAGGATTTTGTGCGCAACTTTCTTATTTTCTGCGTGAAAAAGTAACAAACATCCATCCATACTCACAAACTTTCGCATTCTACTTTCGACTTTATCTGCGTTGACCTTACCCAGTTAAAAAGTGTGTTTATCCAGACCATGGTCTATCTGTATGCCAAGTTTCATTAAAATCCATTCAGTAGTTTTTGCCTGAAAGAGTAATAAACATCCCTCCATACTCACAAACTTTCGCATTTATATTATTAGTAGGATTAAAATAATTTTAAATATAGCTCGTCAAATTGTATGAAGCGATATGAGTTTACTGGGACCACTTACTTACGCTAAGTTTTATCAAGGCCCTAGCTTTCGCCCGTCTTTGTCGACGACCAAATTATACATTATTTTAGAACAAATTTAATTACCATTAAAAGGTTATAGGGGAACAATTGCGTCATACATATTTTTTGCGTAAATTTAAAGATGATTATTTGATTTATACACAGCGCACGCAACGCAAGCTCCCAAAGGGAATATATTTTTTTAGTTTGATTGATGATTGATGCTCCCGCTCCTATTAGTCTTAGCATGATTTCATATTGTCGATAACCTTTCTCGACAAAATTAAATGTACTGGGTCATCATCATCATCATTTCAGCCATAGGAGGTCCACTCTGCTGAACAAAGGCCTCCCCCAATGACTGATCATCGGGGGGGAGGATTGCCAATACTCACCACGCTTGGCAGGTGGGTTGGCGAGCGCAGTTTTTTATAAGATTTCGCACGAAGTCGCTGCTGCCCTTCTCGTGCTACAATAATTAGACGACTCTTACGACACGCCTCCTGTTGGCGGTGGGGAAGTGTTTTCTTTACGGCCGTCTCCACACGGCACTGTACAATGTACTAGATATCCAACACAAAAATATTTTTTCAATTCGAACCAGTAGTTCCTATTATTATTATTATTAGATATTAGCGCGTTCTACGAAAGACACAAACAAACTCTTCAGCTTTATCATATTAGTCTTCTTCTTCTTCTTTCTGGTCGTTCCCTCAATGCTGAGGATCGTGACTGTATGTCGATCTTCTCCACTCGGTCCGGTTCTGTGCCATATGTACCGCTCCTTCTATCTGGCCTCCAGTCACCTCCTTGAGTTGGTCCACCCATCTAGCTGGCGCTCTTCCTCTAGCGCGCTTCCCCTCCATTTGTCCGAGAATGATGAGTTTCTCCAGGCTGTGCAATGGGGATCGCATTATGTGCAGTATGAAATCATATTAGTTTAGAACAGTTCCTCACTGCCCCACCTGCCACTACTGATTGACAGCGTCTGTCACACTCGCACCATAACGTACGCACACATTTATTAGGCTTAATAATTTATCCTGTGTGATGGGTGTAATTTATACGGAATTAATGATCGCTGTTCTTCTTATCTCGTAATCCATGGGGAAGATTTCAAGAAGCCAAAAACCAGAAACTCAAAAAACTCAAAGATTGTTACGCCAAGACTCAACAATCTTATACAATTGTTCAAAGTTAAGCACCAGACCCATTTTCAAAGCAGCAGAGATCAAACAACCGGCCAAGTGTGAGTTAGACTCGCGCACCGAGGGTTCCGGACAAACCTGTAGGTAATAAGTAAGTTCACCCATCACGACAATCGAGTCACAGTTATGGTATTTATATTGCAAAATGAAATACATAACATTACGAAAGGTAAATTGCGGTTTAAGATTTATGATGTATTAAAAAAACTACTTACTAGATCTCGTGCAAACCAATTTTCGATGGAAGTTTGCATGGTAATGTACATGACACATTTTTTTTAGTTTTATCATTCACTTATTTTAGAAGTTACAGGGGGACACACATGTTAACACTTTGGAAGTGTCTCTCGCGCAAACCATTCAGTCTAGAAAAAAAAGGTGTTAGAAACCACAATATTATTTTTGACGGCCTATCCATAGATGTACACGTATGGGGTTGATAAAAAAAAATATTTAAGTTTCAGTTCGAAGTTTCCCCATACTTCGAACTGAAACTTAATTTTTTTTTAAATATAAAAACAATTAATTTTGGGGGTTCCCCAACCCCCAAAATCAATTGTTTTTTTTTCTATTTTTGTGTGAAAATCCTAATGCGGTTCACGGAATACATCTACTTACTGAGTTTCAACAGTATAGTTCTTATAGTTTCGAAAAAAAGAGGCTATGACATTCGGACGGACAGACAGACAGACAGACATGACGAATCCATAAGGATTTCGTTTCTTGCCATTTGGCTGCGGAACCCTAAAAGGGTTGCTATTATGATCACTAATCTAAGGCAGGGGACAGCCCCTCTTTAAAAAAAGTTTCTTAACAAACAAATTAAAGAAATGTCATCAATCAAACTTACTACAAGATACTTTTAATAAAAAACTGAACTCAAGATTTATTTCTGTCAAATTCACACTTAAGGCGAGTTGCCCCTAAATTAGCGACACCAGAGTTTATAGCTATCAAGTTGGCCTATCAATCGACGTAACAAGTAAAAAAAAGAGAGTTAGCTTTAATTATCTTTTTTATTGTTTTTTCAATTATTTCAATATTATTTTTCTCCTGAAACATTATATACCTATAGTACCTACTTAGGTATATGTAGGATTCCTGACTTCAACTGTTATTTGAAGCTTAGCAGGATTTTAAATAAAATGGACTTTGAAGAAAATTATGGTTTTTTATTTCACAAATGGGCAGAGTGACCCCGTGTGGTCTAGTGGAGGATGAAAGTAAGAGATAAACAAATGCTATGCTCAAAATGTGTGAAGGCTTTAACATATTTTAAGGTTTAAGTAAGGTAAGCTTTTGGAACCACACGCTAGTTTACATTTGACGACTATAATACTTGCCGTATGTGTCAAATTAACTACATTTAAACTTTTTTATGTTTTGCATTCACAATAATGCTAGTTTATTATCAAAGAAAATAATTTTCATCCCATCTATTTTTAATTTTTATTTAAACTTTATTGCACAGATATTTTAAAAAAAAGTTGTACAAATGGCGGACTTAATGCCAAAAGCATTCTCTACGAGTCAACCATGAGGCCATACAGAAATGGTATAGGCGGTGCAACAAAAAAACAAAATGTGTTAAATTAAATCATCCAAAACTCAAACAAACTAGGTGAATATATACAGTTGTACATACTAGATACATACATAGATAGCTATATACGGTATATACATACATAAAGTATATACACACATACTTATACATAATATAATTATACACAGATCTCATGCCAGCGAGAATCATGGAAAAGAGAAAAGAGTTAAGAGTTCTATTCGAAAAGGACGACTTGGTTCGCCTTTAGGTGCACCTAAATGTGGTATTTTCTATAAGAATCTATTTCTTTTAGCGGGCAGTAATGAGTTTTCATTCCTCTTTATAAGTTATCTTTGCCGCGCACTTTTTTAATTCGAAACATCTTAGTGTTTAGCGCCAAAGAATTCGTCGATTTTGTTTGAATAAGGACTGGCTGGTACGACGGCCCATAGTCGCGCCGACAAAAAATAAAAAAATAACTTATTTGAAGTTACCAGAATATAAAGCTGTTTAAAGGACATTGTTTTCATCGTAGGTACTTCTGCTACCCTTTTGGCAGATTCTGGAGCGGACTTAACTGTTCTCAAGCGACATGGACGATGGAAACTCGACTTCCATCGTCTATGTCGCTTGAGAACAGTTAAGCTGTAGCAGAGGGGTATATAGAAGATTCCATTGAGAACAAGGCGAAAAGATGTGAACGCATCGTGGAAAACATTAAATTGAAACCTTCAGATAATCCATTAATGCCATTGTCGCCGCGCCCATCTATATCCAATCAACGAGATCACATTTTCTTTAAAATGAGCCAGATTCGGACATTATTTCAAACTCACAGAATATAAAATCTGCAACAATGTCTATTCCTAATAAAACTGTAACAATAAATTCATAATTGCGAAATCATATCATAATTCAAATCTATATTGCGAAAATGTCTCAAATGTAAATATAAGTTTTCAGTTGTTTTGTTATTAGATACTACATATTTAATTTCAATTTAGTTGTTACATTACGTTTTATTAAATAATAATATTACAATAAAATATGAGGCGCCTTTTATTTTTTTATAGTGGGTGATGAATCATTCGGGCGCAAAATTCATTTTTGGCTCGGGCGACGACCTTTGGATCCCTTGCTATGTTCAGGATCCCCCACTTCGCTCTGGATTCAAAAAAGCGCCTTCGCCGTAAAAATACCATTTATCTCCCTTATGATACAATCTACTATTTACCACCAGAGGCAGTTAAAATTTACTTTAAGTAAAATTATCAACCGACTTCAAAAAAGGAGGAGGTTCTCAATTTGACTGTATGTTGTTTTTTTTTTGTATGTATGTTACGCGATTACTCCGCCAATTATTTTATTGATTTTAATGATTCTTTTTTTGTTTGGTAGATTATACTTCAGAGGTGGTCCCATATAAATTTTATCAAAATTGATTTAGAACTTTTTGAGAAAATCAACAAATATATACCTAGATAATATTTTGATTGTGGTTCTCGTTACCTATCTTCGACAAATATGAGCCGATTTTGATGATTTTTGTTTTATTGAATAGCTTATACTTCAAAAATGCTTTAATAAAAGTTTGCAAAATAAAAATCACTCTAAGGGTAGGAAAATAGGGGATAAAATCGGTGTTCAGCAGTTAGATTAGGATTTATCACTAAAAATAGATGAAATAAGTAAATTTTATTTAAAAAAATAAAACCGACTTCAAAACACTAAAATGCTAAAAATAATCCTAACACTTAAGTACCTAATCAGTTACTTTTGGAGTCGGTGCCAGCCGATGAGAGATTCAATGTTTTTGTTTGCACCGACTCAAAAATTAACTGATTAGGTACTTAAGTGTTAGGATTATTTTTAGCATTTTAGTGTTTTGAAGTCGGTTTTATTTTTTTTATTTTCCTTGATGTTAACTACATTTATTAACATGAGAATAATTATGCAAAATAATTTCTTTTAGATACAGTATTAAACGCGGCTGAAAACACATCTAAAGGATTCATCAAGGATCACATTTAAAGGAAATGGCTTAACAATTGCTCTTATCATGTAAAAAAGTTTCTCAATAGCTCGTTTTTTTTTGTTATTCAAATAATAAGTTTCATTAGTATTTTAGTTTTATTCGTGTTAAGGATTGTGAACGTATGAAACGCCGTGCGGCGTTATTGCTTTTAATTGAAACTCTGAAGGTTCGACGTAGGTATTACTGTGTGTTGAATAAAACCTTCCTGCCGAAACAATGCGTTTGTGAATACTGTGCAACCAGAAGCGTTCGCGCCGGAACTCTGCGTGGTCGGCGGAAATTCATTTTAATTGAACCAAAATCCGACAGAGAGCGCTGCATAGGCTACGGATAAAAGTTCGTTTTGCTCTTTAAATATAGGTCATGTTTTAGATCTTTTGACAGTTTGAAATTATATTTATGTGTATGTATTCGTTTAAAAGTAGGTAGGTATAATATATATTATTCTACTTGCTTAATTTAATTATTTAAACTTTATTGAACAGACGTAAAAATATGTTTTACAAATTCTATTTTACAGATTCGTAAATTAGTCTGATTAATATTTTGATACTTGTAGCAGAGTTCATATAATTGTGTCTATTTCGGCGTCACTTTACAAAGGAACAATGTTTCAATAAAATATTTGTTGCAATTTACATAAAACCAACTGATACACTGCCAATACAAACTATGTAAATAATATATATATTATAATATATATATACATTATTTTATTCTGACTATGTAATACATTGAGTATGTATGTATAATGAAAATCTCACAAAAAAATACATCATTTTGACGTGAGACGGACGTCAAACAATATTTCACAAGCTGTACCTACATTGCAGAAAACAACAAGCATAATAATTTAATTTGAAGACATTACTGGTATGTGAATAATTTGCTTAAGTTGTTCATTTAGACGTTGGTCACACATTTCTTTTACGTTTAAGAGATATTGAAACTTTTCTAAGCTAATTCAGTTTTAACCTCACATTATTTAGATTGCATACATTTATTATTCATTCTGTGTACCCTAGCCTTAACATACCACTAGTTATAATAATTTCAGCTGTTGTATTGACCCCATTAAGAACTACAATGAATGTTCGAAATAAACACTCCATATATATTCCAAAACACAAAAAGTTGACAGTCAATCAGTGGTATTATTAATGTAATACTATTTTTGTACATAGTCTAAAAATATCGAAGGTTATACTGCAAGTTTACTCCAATTAAACCCGTTAAAACAGGCTATGTTCATTTCAGGAAGGTTGCCAAGTTAAATGGACGTTTATTTCTTTTTATTATTGTCTCGATGGATCATTACTCGCAGTATCTTGAGGACACCGGAGTATTTAGATTGAAATCTACTAGCCTTATAACCGTACTTGTAAGACAAAACGTTTGTATGTAAATCTAGATTATCTATACATTATAAAGCTAAAGAGTTTGTTTGTTTTGTTAAACGCGCTAACCTCAGAAATGGTTCGAATTGAAAAATTTGTTTTTGTGTTGGATGGTCCATTTATCGAAGAAGGTTTTAGGCTATAATTACATCACGCTACGATCAATAGGAGCGGAGTATCAATGAAATATGTTGCAAAAACGGAAAAAAATGCCTTTTGAGAGCTTCCGTTGCGTGCGATGCGTAAACGGTTAAAGAAACGCAAAAGTCATGTATGACGGAATTGTTCTTATTTATTTTTTTAAAGTCGTTGACAGCACATCTTTCAAGGTTAACCTTGGTACTATATCCTTTTTATGGTAATCAAATTTGTTCTAAAATATTGTATCAGCGTTAGCGCCGCTTGTTCTTTTACCTTTAGGGCGAGGCATTTATGTGTTTTATTGTATTATTTAATTATTTTGAGCTGGTAAGTAATGAGTCGTTGATAAAGACTTTAAGTGATAGATCGAACTCCACGCGGGTGTAGCCGCGGGCAAAAGCTAGTTATATTATAAACCAGGCAATGACTTAAGAAAAGGATAATACTTATCTCATCGTTGCTTATTGCAAATAACAACTTTAATGTCTGCGATTATAAACTTATTCAGTCATAACAAATAAATGGTAAGACAACATTGTTGTTTTTATCCATTCAACGTTACTTTGAAAATCAGTCTACAAATGCGCGAAAGTTCTCAAGTCAAAAAGGAGATAACAACTATGGTGAACCCTTTAGCAAAAGTGTTAAGGAAATGACGTATGAAAGAAATATTAGATCGTTGCGGCACCTGTCAAACGTAAGTGAAAAGGGATCTAGTCGCGAAAATACAGGTTACTGGTACTGAAACTATCCATCATTACTTGAGAAATGTTACCTTTTAGCTATCTGCCTCCCTAGCATGACCACCAAAACACGATATGATATGATATAGCGATATATCGACACCAACTGTAAAAATATTATAGATATAGCCACCATGTTTAATCGCTGTGCCGGTGACGTCACATATATATTTTTTTTATTTTATATTTATTTAGGTTCACCAGCGTTTGCTTACACTGTATATAACAATATGTCTTAAAGCTAATAAAATGTAACTAAATGTAACAACATTTTAAGGTAAACACCACATGCATAAAGAAGGAATACTTGACGTTAATATACTAACATACGCATATATATACAAAGAATGAAAGCAGTAGCAACTAACTTGCAATAAATAAATAAAAAGGAAAGGACAAGATCAACCTGGTTGGGACCAGGCATGACATATTATAATCGCTGTTTCGATAAATATTCTAAATGGCGGCTATATCTATCATACTTTTACAGTTGGTGTTAATATATCGCTATATCATATCATATCGTGTTTTGGTGGTCATGCTAGGAGAGCTGACCTAAAAATGTATTTTACAGAAAGAATACTTTACCTTACTTTCAGTTTACCTAAAATATTAATGTTAATAAGTCGACAATAGTGACGTTAATAACTCGTAATAAAACGTTACTCATTATAACATGTATGTTAACACTGTCTGTACTAACCTTGCTCGGTAGTGAGAAAAACATTGTGAGACCTTTTTAAAATCATGCGCATTCCAATCCGAATACGAAATCGCAAGATTCGCATGCGAATACCTAAAATCCTCCTACCAACTCGTATTTCGTTTTCTACTAGTATAAAGTATACAACAGAAGAATAACATTGAGAAAAAATTATGGTTGACAGAGATTTGACTAAATAACTAACGTAGTTTTACTTGATCAGTGTAAATAATAGAGATTCATTTCTAATGTTCCAAAAATACGTCTCCTGCGCGTTCAGATAACACTAGATGTGTATTGTGTACAGTAGCCGTAGTTCAAAATAGTCTAGTTTCCCCTTTTCAACGGCTACGGTCGGGGGTTTGATGGTAGTCGGTTCAAATAACTTGTCGCATCAAACCTAGGATCATCGTCAAACTTACCCAAATTAAGTACCTACGGGAGAAGGTTACCTATTGCATAATTTATTTGATCGATTGATGATTTGACTTATGCGATTGATCTAATTAACATGAATTGTTTAATATTTCATATCCGATTGATGGTGTTCTGTTGTAAGACCAGTGACTAAACCTTACTGTCAGATGAAATCAAGCTGCCTGAAGGCAGCTACGCTTCACAATCACAACGTGCCTTCCAAAGCACGAAGATGTTTATGATAAATATCACTAAATATGATCGGAATGGTCACCCATCCAGTCACAACCGTGGAGTAGGTGGCTCGACTTTGGTAATCACAACCAAAGCGCTGCCGCCACTGAGGTACACACATACTACCGCGAAATTTATATATACTCGATTTAATCAAGGGTAAAAAGAATGAGCAACTTATTTGAAAATATATCTTTGTAGGCTATGTAGATGACATAGGTATTTGAACTATAAAATACCCAGTAATTCTAAAAAAAATGAAAGCAATTTACAAACATACCTAGACTAGACGATGAAAATCATTTATTTCAACGATGGAGGTACATTCATGTTGGCATAATATGTGTAATCGTGCCTAGATCTTCTTCACATTATGTAATAAACAACGCAGTTATTAGACCAAACAACAGCGTTGTTCACAACCTAACTAACTAACTATACACATAAATAAAATTAAAGTGTATGTTTGTAATGTCAAAATAACAGCTTTTTTCTAAATGCATATGAAAGTAAATATGGGGCGAATAATAAAAAAACTAATTTTAACATTTTTGTCTGCTTGTCTGATGTCCGTTTCTTTCGGCTACTCTCTGAAACGGCTGGACTTATTTTAAAGGATATTCACTGGCAAACCGCTGATGCTATAAGGATTAACGATACTTTTATTTTAGAAAAAGAAGTAGAGTTCCGCATAAAAAACTTAAAACCCATAAACGTGTAAAAAAAAAACTATACAAAAAAGTTTTTTTAATTGATATAAAGATCACGCGAACAAAGTCGCGGGCAATAGCTAGTACGCACCAACACCACTAGTTGTGGCGTATTAATTATGTCATTACTACAATTCAGTATAATAAAATTATTAAGCATATGCTAGTCACAAAAAAAAATTACCTCAATGGTTGCCACAGAAAACCAGCGTCATGGCGTCTTTGCCATGGCAAAATAGCAACCGTTTTGATTTCATATTACATTACCTTTTTGCCATTATTAATTTATTGTAAGTAATCAAGTACTTAATTGTGATAATATGAACCAAATAAATAATTTTCTTTCTTTCTTTCTTTGTAATTTATACGTTCAAGAAAAAGTAATGTTTATTTTACTAACGGCGATAATAAGGTTTCACATCGATACTGAAACGATTCTTAAAGTTGAGACTCCGTTATCACAAAATAAAGTGATGATGATGATTATGTATAACTCTACTTGTTCAAATTAGTTTCATAAGTATCATCATCATCATCATTTCAGCCATAGGACGTCCACTGCTGAACATAGGCCTCCCCCATAATGGGGGGGATTGCCGATACTCGCCACGCTTGGCAGGCGGGTTTGGCGAGCGCAGTTTTTTATAAGATTTCGCACGAAGGCGCTGCTGCCCGTCTTGTACTACAGGAATTAATTGCCTTTTACGACACGCCTCCTGTTGGCGGTGGGGAAGTGTATTTTTTACGGCCGTCCTCACACGGCACGGTAAGTATAAAGGTTACCAAAAGAAGTAATTAGTTATTACTTATTAATTTTATTATTATTTATTTTCATGTGACTTTTTGACTTTATTGAAATCAAGAATGAATGACGTCAACTATGTTAACTACGTGATACTACCTAATGTAAGCAATGATAGTGATTGCTCTTGAATAATAATAAAATATTTTACCACTTTAATGGGCTGAATGTAGGCAAATTGTGCTAACAAAAGAATGTTTTGTGTAAAATCTATAGGTCATATCATTTTGAAAAGACAGGCAGTTATAATTGATCGTATTCCTGACCTAATGCTCATTTCCAAAATACTCAAACTCACAAATTTCACTCTATGGAAAACATAAATAAATTTGTCTCTGAAAATACCGAAATTCCATTTTTTTTCAATTGTACTTATAGTAATGTTGAATATTGTAGGCAAAATTATGGCTTTTATATTACTAAAGCAATTGGCTACTTCTGATTTTCAATAAAGTGGTTATTTTCATTAAAACAGTGGATTTTGTGCTTTGGCACTTAGGCCCTTTCATTCCGAGCAGTACCTTCTCTGTCACTCCTACTGAGTTTGACTAACGTGGTCCTGCTTTATCGAACATTAAATGGGCATGTCTATTGCTCAAGGTCATTAGCTCTAGTCAGCGCCTTAACAACTGCGGTGCGAGTTGCGATACTGCTTCATTTACTTCAATTAATCGTAAAATATGTGTCATTTAAATGATAAGGCAAAGACAAATTATCAGGCACTAATAGTGTGTTTTCCTTCAGTAAATAAAATTGTTTAACATGAAAACAGTTAGGTATCAACGCTATCTTGCTTAGGTATATTACCTGACGTTTGACTGACTGAATAATTTTGCTCCGTATGAGAGGTAGGTTTATATACTTACTAAGCTGGCACGTGTCATCATGCCCACTATTCAATATCTGGGTACCTGGAATTATTGCGCACTGGACACTGACCTGTAAATGAACTGGCTGGACTGGCTGTCCTATTAAAATGACAGCCTATTTTGTGTGCCTATTTGAAACGTCACAAGTGAAAGTACCGTAAGTGCCTTTCTTGTAGCCATTACTAATTTAGTTCCACGATTCGCTCGAATCTGCCTACAAAGTGGCCTACATCGCCAAAATTGCAGTAGACAAAAACGCGTAAATTTGTTTTGACAGCAGCCGGTCCAGGTTATTACAGGTCAGTGGCACTGGGTGACTGAGCTTTAGCAAAGAAAATAATTTATAGGGATATTTGGCTTTAAGGAAGTATACTAATTCATATTCACCCCGTTTAAAAGAAACAGTCAGACCTTTTCCTTAAAGCGTACAATAGCATTGTTGTTTACATTACATACATTCGTTTAGCAAAACCTTCGAAAGAGTAAAACAAACATTGGACCTTCCTTAGAATCACAGACATGATGGAGGCACTTAATATTTCATTAGCGGCTTTCCGGACAGTAGATTTATTATTAGTTACAATCAATACTGAGTAGTTAATCTGAAATTACCCTGTATTTCAGAAGCTTAGCTATCTTTTGGCTCTATACTACCTACTAGCTGTCAAGTAATTTTAAACTATTTTGTTATTAATTTTGTTTGAATCCTTGTTAGTATGTTGATGAATTAAAAATTTCAATAGTAGAAATTGGTAATCGTAGGTGGTGGCCAAACACGCTGCACTGGTTTTACAACAAGTTGCGTTAGTTTCTTTTTTATTTATTGTGATGTCATCTCCATAGCAGCTGACTGAGTTGTATCAATATTTCCGTTACGATGAGGACTAGACACTTCTGTTTCAAAAATTTAACAAAACATTAGGTAATCAAACGTACATGGCAAAGTCAAAATGGATAAACTCCATTCATTTGTCAAAATTAGTTTCTACTTTTGTCGTTAAGCAAAACGGGCTAACCGTTTTAGGTAATAATAAAGTTTTCAGTTTTTCATAATTTTTTTGACGTCATTTTCTTTAGTGAGACTATTGTTTATTTAGAGTGACAGTTATTATTGTGATAGAGCTCTAATAGAGTAAGTAGGTAGTATTAATACTTTTTAATATTGCGAATCTGGTAGAAGCTTGCAAATTTTTGCTATGGAAATTTATTTGTTGTTATGCGTTTTATTTTAATTCAGATATCGATTCAAAACAAACTTAAAATTACCAAACAAATGAGTCGTGTACCGCTTTCAATGAACGCTTATAAATGAAATGAGGCCACATATACGTGTCATGCCGTGAATTGATGAATGTTAATCGGTTGTTCCAATCTATCTACCTCCTGGCTTGTTCTCTATTTGGAGTTACCCTTTTTGATACTTTTCAGCCACTCTTGGTGGTTTTGTGTCATTTTGAATTTTTTATCGAAACAGCTATCATAAAAATGACGTCTCCGGCACGGCGATTCAACATGGCGGGTATATCTATCATATTTTTACAGTTGGTGTCCATATATCGCTATATCATATCATATCAAATCGTGTTTTAGTGCTCATGCTAGGGAGGCAGGAGAGCGTAAGGGTTCTAACAATAAACGATACCTCATACAACAAATCGGTTAAGGCATTTAGTCGTAATGGTAGAATAAAAAAAAATACACACAGATACATACATAAGCCCTAAAAACATTACACTCTTTTTGGGCAGTCTTGTAAAAATCTTGGAAATAAACTGCCACGTGCAGTTTTGTCGTTTCTTCGAAACTCGAGCACAAACAGGTAAAACGATGTACTTGTCAATACCTATAGAATTGTCATGACCTTACGACATGCGAGAACGCGTTTCTGTGTAGCTTACTTTTCCGCATCCATTAACAGATGTAAGGTAATTTAGTTTTTAATTTTATTAGGGTTCCGTACCTTAAAAGGAAAAAACGGAATCTATATAATGTCACTTTGATATACGTCTGTCTGTCTTTCCTCGAACTCGAGAACGCGTGGAGGTATCAAGTTCAAATTAAAACCATATACTCAAATCTACATTGAAGAATCTAACTTCTAAGTTAACGTAAAAAAGATACGGCGGTTTTTAACGCAAAAAACGTAAATTTCGACACTCAAGGGAATCAAAATGTATACAGGGATACATTTCACGGTAGTGCTAATTAAATCGATCTACGTAAAAAAGAAACTTTTTTTTTCATTTTAGATTCTTTCAATCTGCATTTGAAAAATAGAATACGTAGAAAATTTACGATTACTCGATTAAATTGTTCTTGTTGGAGCTGCGTCGGTGTACGCCTGTGATCTCTGATGAATGACCGCATCCCGCGTTTTCTTTTTTTTTTTCGGAATTGCTTAAGTATATTTTACTTCAGAAATACGACGACTAAAATTAATTACGATAAATTAGCATTTTTAAATTGTTCTATAGAAAATATAGACCTTATTTTCAAAATTTGGCATTATCTTGCAAAGTAACCCTGAAGAGTGATCTAGAACTATAAAATTTGGAAAGATATATCGTCTTATCTTACTACGAGTACAGGAAAAAATTTAAAAACTTACATTAGTATTTAAATTTCGTAATTAATTAGTAATCAAACTGAGACTCGATTCCTAAACTATCTAATGTACTTACCTACAGATTTGTACGATACCTGTAAATTAGAATCCTCGGTGGGCGAGTCCGACTAGCACTTGTCCGATTTTTTTTAATTAGTTTAATTTTCGTAAAATCTTTATTGCATTCTAAAATAATGTTAATAGTCGGTTTGTATTGCGCACTCGCAAATTGTAAAATATTATTATAAACTGTTATGTCTTGGTTTTGTGTGTAATGTTATATATTTTTTAAATGTGGTCCTGTAAAATAAAAATATTAACGGAACAAAAGTTTTTGCGATTGTTCTCAAATTAATTGCACGTTTGTACTAGTATACTATATTATTTTGAATAAGGATCTGACTTCACGAGATGCCAAATAAAACTGCAACGAAATATTGTTGGATGAACCGAAAACTTCAAAATTATTACAAATACCTGTCCCGGCGAACTCCGTACCGCCCTTACCGATTTTTTTGCGTTTTTATAGTTATTCTGCTATTCAGGGCGGAGACAAATTCAACAAACCAAAGATCATAAAAATCGATCCAGCCGTTCTTGACCTATAAATGGTGTAACTAACCCGATTTTGTTTTACATATATAGATTTATTTATTTAAACTATTGCACAGATAAGTTTAATTGGCGGACTTAATGCTATACAACATTCTCTACCAGTCAACCTTGAGGTAAGATAATGATGGTATGGCAGATAATGGAGTCAGTGGCAGATAATTTTAAATGTAGTCAGATTTGACGTGTATCTGTCAAATAAGCATGCGTTTCCTCTTAATTATATCTACTCGACTTCATGTCAGTGTGCTTCAGAGCGTGACATGGTTTCGTGCATGTTTTCTGACAAAATTGAAACATGTTCAGTTTTTTACGTTGACGATGACAATGAAACAAGCCTTCATTTTGTCGTCTTCATTCGCATTTGATTGCGTTGCTTAGTTGTTATCAACTTTTACCCATAAAACACCGTAAAATGGCGCATTAGCACATTAAATTAGTTATCAGACAAACATTTTTTTGCTCCTCGTTACACTTCGTAAATGTTAGTTCCTTATGAGTTGTTTTACGGCTATTCTCATCATCCATGGACCTACACCATCATCAGAATTCACCTGGCCTGTTCCCAGGTCATCTGTGGTCTGCGCAGTATGTTTTTCTCTTCCATGCAATCCGATCACTCGTCATCGAGTCTTTCACTCCCTTAAACATACTACCCTATCCATCCTATCACACTATCCATCCATTTCTGATTTCTATAATACAAATTATATGTGGTGCTTTGGTTAATACGTGAGACTGGTGAGGCAGGGTAGAAGAAAGATTAGGGCAAGGTCGAGCAAGATTAACACATTGGCGGACAGTATACGCCTCCAGCAAAGCCATACTGTCTGGTCACTATCAAATTCGGTTGTATGGCGTAATGACGTAAAGTAAAAACGTTATGATTTTTCTTAATATATAAGAAATAGTTACACAACCTTCAGTTTAAAGTCAGTTAACAACTTATACTACTATAGTTAATAAACAAAAGTAGTAAGGTACCTATCTGCTACGGCTTTTACGAGTTGTTTGTCGTTTCATTACCTCGACTCATGTTAAGCTAATTTCCTTATTGGGCGACGTAATAAAATGTTTTCATCAGTCACAATATTCAAAGGAAATGGACAAAAAAAATAAGATTATTCGATGTTGTAAAACATGTACTATGTCAATTTATCACCGCTCTACTAATCCCAATAGTGGTACCTACTTAAACTTAAAAGAAGGCTGCCCAGCTGGCCAGTTTACAGACGGACTATCATTGGTACTTGAAAAATTATAAATGTTAATTCTCTGTTCAGTTCAGTCCTCTGTTATTAAATTTCAGAGATTGTTGAAATTAATTCCTATGCAATCAGTATGCAATACCAAAATAATAAAAAGTAAAATAAGAAACTAATGTCTATTAGGGCAAATTTAAGATAACAGTCTTAAAACCTGAAACATGCAAAATATAATGTCCCTACCAAATACTCCCAAATACTCCGCTAAAATAAAATATTCGTGACCTAGGAGAGAATATAAAAGTGTGGGTCTTGAATAAGTCTTAGCTCGTGGCATAGATAGACATTGGGCCCAAAATATTGTAGGGTCGCTGAATGATGTAAGGGGCATGTCAAGGATCCCAAGATTTGCAAAATTATGTGAACTATTCGTTTTAACAATAAAATAACAAAGTCGACGAAGATCGTAAAGTTTTTTTTTTGTAAGCATTTTGTCGTGATGCTCCACCGAAACAATGTTATCCGACTTTAAGAAAGAAAGAAGTTTCTCTGCGGTTTTTTTAATTACTCCGAGATGTTTGGGCCGTTTTAACTAAATCTTTTATTGGCTGTCTAATAAATACATAGTAAAAAAACCTGCCAACGGCGTCTCTGGCCACGCGTAATGTCGTAGTTGCACGACAAAAAATGCGGTTTTTTTCTACCTGTTTTAAATATTTACCAACATTATCCAAGTCATTTTCTTCTCTCAGTACATTTTACAAGTTAACTCAATAACTGTAGTGCAGGTACCCTTACAATTTTATTTTTCTGCTTTGTCTAAAAGATTAAACACCCTTGCGCAATTACGGCCTTTTATAATAATCATAATCATACATCTACTACTAATACTTAGAGCCTTTAAGCTAAGACTACGGAACCCACTTATTAAATGGTTGATCAGGCAACGGCACGCCAACCTACTCCAAAAGTTAAAGGTCGGAACTGATTTTCTACTTTACGGATAGAGATCAATATCAATTGAGAAAAGACGCTTTGTGGTAGATTGACGAGCTGTTGTCTGTACCTACGATTTTTTTTGTCTTGGTAATCCTTCTGGTTTATATAGTTACTTATTTATAACGACTTTTCCGATTCTCCTCTTATCTAAACAAGCTGGAACTATGAAATTGAGTAAAGTGGATAACCGATATTTATTGAATACTTTACTTTGTTTAAGCTTTGCTTTTTAATGGTTTTATTTTATGTTTTTGTGTCAAACACTACACTACTACTGTTATAGTAGTAGGCACTTTAGTGTGCACAATCGGTGGAACTCATATTATCTTCGTGTTTTAAAAACTCAGATAATATGAGTTCAACCATTTGTTTTGTTTTAAGAATTAATCAAGTTTTTTTGCAATGGTAAGTTTATTAAATTAATTAAATGCTTGTCTATGTTAATTAATAAAATAGGTATAATGTTTTTTCTCTTAGAGGACAGGCAATGACATCGATTTATTACACTGTCTCGTTTGTAGATATTAACATACCTACTTATTTTATTGGTTAGCTTTGTCAGATAATATCGGATGCATTTCATTTTGTTTACTAGGTCTATTTTACCCAAATTATCTGTATTATCTGTAATCTATATCTTTAGTTTTCTGAAATTAACAGTAAGACTCACGTAGTGTGCTAATAACTTATAGATGGAGCAAGCAATATACTTAAACGAAAGTCTTCAACGAGTGCGTACTGCCTGTCATGACGTACGGAGCCGAGACTTGGACACTCACGGTGCGACTAGTACACTAATTTAAAGTTGCTCAGCGAACTATGGAAAGAGCTACAATCTGGATTTCTCTGAAGGATAAAATCAGGAATGAGGTTCTCCGACTGAAAACTAAAGTAATTGATATAGCTAAAAGAATAAGCAAACTAAAGTGGCAGTGGGCTGGTCACATTTGCCCTAGAACCGATAATCGATGGGTTAGAAGTGTTCTTGAGTGGAGACCGCGACTAGGCAAGCTGTCTTCTGCTTCAAGCATTCTATGTTTCTTCTTTATGCAGATGATATGAAGATCTTTAAAAGTATTCATGTTCCTGATGACTCTTGGCTTCTTCAGGAGGATCTGAATAGGTTTGAGCAGTACTGCTCTATGAATAGATTAGACTTAAACGTAGCTAAGTGTAATTTTATATGTTTCACTCGCAAAAGGCAACCCCTTTGCAATAAATACTTTCTTAGGGGATTTGAACTACAAAAAGTAGAAGCGATCCGGGACCTGGGTATCATTCATGACTCTAAATTGACCTATGAGAAACACGTAGACCATATTGCCAAAAAAGCCAGGAAAGCAATGGGTTTTGTTATGAGAACGTGTTCTCAATTCACTGACATCAAGGTGCTCAAAATTCTATACTGTTCCCTGGTTTGAAGCATTCTCGAGTATTGCTCTCAGGTGTGGAACCCGCGTTATAACGTTTATACCGACAGACTTGAGTCCGTTCAGCGTAGATTTGTGAGATTTTTGCAGTACAAGTGTAAGATTTACGATTCTGACTACGAGGCCAGATGCCGCAGATTCCACATTTTACCCCTGAATGAACGAAGAGCAATTGCGGATATTATATCTGTAGTAAAAATCGCACAAAATGTAATTGATTCTCCGGAATTGCTCTCAAAACTTTATCTCAAAATTCCAAACAGGACAGTTAGGTGGCCAATTTACTTGGATATTCCTCAATGCAGTACTAACTACAGACAGAACTCATTCTTTGTGCGAGCGGCAAACGAGGTAAACAAACTGGTCACCCTTCCTGAACTTGACTTGTTTAACACCAAGCCGAAACAATTTAAAGACACATTAGCAAAATCTTGGTTTGACGGTTCACTAACTGCTTAGTAATAGAATCATAATTCTTTCTCTAAATAAGTACTAAACACAAATAAATAAGCTTTTTTTCTGTTACACATATGCGAAAACATGTAAATGGTGTATAGTTTTTTAAGTAGTCTAATCACATGTAGAAATATCACTGTATGTTTTCCAATTTAAAAAAAAAGCTGAGCGTGGGGCCCCCTCCAGCAAGATGGAGCGACAATATACGCAAGGCTTCTGGCAGTGGATGGAAAAGAATAGCTGAGGATCGAGCGCAATGGCATGCATTGGGAGTGGCCTATGTCCAGCGGTGGACTAACGTGGGCTGTTTATGATGATGATGATGAAGCAATATATACAAGCGCTTTCATCAAAGAATATTATTAAAATTTAAATAGTTTTGTTGAGGCCATATCAGCCCCTAGCATGACCACGAAAACATAATATAGTTTAGCGATTTATCGACACCAACTGTAATAGTACACGGTAGTACTATTAGGTATTCTATGATAGTACATTGTTATCTTAGCGGTGAAAGTTAGTTAGCCCCGAGACGCTAATAGTTCGACGGACTAAATAAGTCATTAACCCGAGGTAAACACTGTGCTTTTCATTCCGAATACAAGAAAAGTAATAATACAAACATGAATTAGCTAAAGAAAAAATTAGTGAATTTCAACAAAACTCTACAACTTCAAAAAACAAATGAAGAACGGGTTTCTGCTTGCCGCTTATTATTGTTTTCGGTGGCCGGCCAGCTGTTTAGCCATTAGTTTTTATTTTCATCATAGAAAATTGGTAAATCTTTTGCCCAAATCTATGTAAAGAAAAACCTAGTTGAAAGTAAATTATATAAAAATCATTTAAAAAATATATTCTATGAATACTTAACTCTATGTTATTTCAATTTTACATCGCGCTGTTATTGATTGGCTCCAGAGAAAGTTGGACCATGGTTAAACCATGAAATGTAAAACTAGAACTAGTTTTTTAATATAATTTGACAAAACTAAATGTCAGTTGAAAACGATTCTCCCTAGGGTTGAAAAGTATTACTTTCAACCCGCTCCATAGACAAATTCAGACCTACTTTTCGAGTATGAGTAATGAAAAAATATGATAGATATAGCCGCCATGTTTGATCACCGTACCGGTGACGTCACATGTTATGATCTCTGTGTCGATAAAAATTCAAAATGATAAACGTTAAAACGTTTTTTCTATTAGTAATAAATGACTGAACGACACACCTTTGGTATACAGGGTGTCCCGTAACTCAAGGATATTTTGTAACTACATATTCTATATAGGTAGGTATGTAAGTTGTCTGGAAGAGATCGCTCCTAGCGATAAGATCACCTTAATTGTACCATTCTAAATGTATTGTTTCTCTGGAACAATTTGACTGTATGACTTTTGCAAATTTGATAATTCATCGAATTCCCATACAAAATTACCAAACAGCCGATTGGTTTTTAATAAAAAAAGTAAAAAAAAATGCATATTTTTAAAAGTAATAGAACAAAAGTTATTCACTATGATATATGTATGTGTTACCTAACTCAGGGATAACCTTTTAACTAGTTGTAACTAACGAAACACCCTGTAATAGAAATAATAGAATAGTTGTAAAGGTCACGAGCACGAATGCAAACAAATTCCTACTGTATTCAAAATTAATTTCTAACTTATTAGTTCGCAAATTTTATAACAGCAGTCGTCGTTTCTAAATTGTTTTATTTTTTTATTTATATTTTTTAACAATTTGTCATTGGAAAATACATTCAAGCATATTCGGTGCTACTACTTTTATACACCCATATTTGCACACAGAGTAAATCGTTAATGTCTGAAATCGATAAAATACCTACCTGTTTTAGTATCTGGAAAAGAATATAAGAATATACTGATCAATAGAGAACCTCCAAAGTCAAAGCCAAAGTTAAAAATTATTTATTCAATTTAGGGCAGAAAATTGCCACTTATGAACGTCAATAATAACATTGTAGGCCCATATGGAGCCAGAACATGTCTCCTTATTTTTTGGGCCCTACTAGCGCTTCGAGACAAGACACAGACAATCTGGCAAGTGCTGAGAAGAAACGCCGGAACAAACTCAGTCACCACTAGCTGCCACAAAAAATATAAATCAAAATAAACAGGCAGGTACATCAGTTTAGTGCAGGCTGGACTGACCAGCATTCTTGTCATCAAGATAGTCTTGAATTTTATAATACCCCTTAGACATTAGTGTATGTTTGACATGTGACTTAAATTTATTAATAGGAAGTTCGATAACATTGTAGGGTATATTATTATCTTTATATATATTTACTCTACTTTCTGTATGTTGTGCAGGATGTAAGAAAACACAATATGAATACTCAGAAATAATAATATTTTGCTTGAGAATTTCCTCTAAGACGTACAACACGTGTCTATAATAAAAGTCAAGTAATAAAAAATTACAAAGCAGATACATTAGCAGTCCGTGCTAAGAGTAACCTGTTAAGAACTGGATAAAACGGGATCTTAACGAAGTCAATTGAACACAAGAAGGCACTTTATTGTTTACAATAGAAGCAAAAGTTCAATCGTAAATATATAGGTATTAGAAATAGCAGTTAAGATAGATCTTCATCAATCTTAGCGTTAATAGGATGTCGTGTCAGGTTCAAAGATTCCATCGCATATCCTAAACAATACTATCACGTCAAAGGTTTAATTACTGTATGAACATACGTCTGTCAGTCAACAAATTATTGACCCTATGCGCGTACGCCGCTTACTTCGTATATAGCGGAGTGGGAGGCGGCCCCCACGTCAGAGTCGATTGTGCATTCGCCGCGAGCAGACGTGCCGTAACTTTACAAAATGTACACTAACCCGTTCGAGAGAAAGCACTCTTCGTTGAGGCAGGCCCTTGACCGCTTCATTGGCGAGACGAGGCTCAGTTTCAAAAAGAAAATCAACATGTCCAAGACGAACAGCTCATCTAGCAGTGCATCTTCAGTTTCATCATCATCATCATTCTCGTCTTTGCAATTTAGACAGAAGTGTAACGGGAAGAGGTGATGGAGCTAGTGTTGTGTGTGGTTACCAGTGATCTCTAAGCAAGCGCCACTTTTAAACAGGTTGGTTTTCCTTTCTTTTTTATGGCCTTTTCTTTAGGGCGAAGTTATAAAAGAGCATCGTAACTTTTTGGCCTTTCACAATTACGTGCAAGAAAGTTTTAACTTAAATACTGATTCCGTATCTTTCGCTTGTCGACTTTTCTTAACGCAAGTATTAGGGTCCTAAGGGAAATTAATTGTCATCCATATTAACGTAATAGTGTTATCTACTTACTAAATAACTTATTTACCGAGTTCCTAATCTTCATAAGCTGAGAATAAACTAATGCCGTCTTAATAACACTGTCGCCACTGAGTTTAACGTTAAGTAGTTTTATTGCTATGACATATTATTATGAAAACCATATTATTAGAATATTGTTGTTATGGAAACTTTTTATTTAATATTAATGGTGAAAATATATGATAGCATTTCGAATTGAATTCATATACTTCTTCAAGGCGAAGATATCTTCATGTCTGTCATTTTTTCGTATTTCCCAACCTCGTGCGGCCTTGCCAACGCCGACAATATCACATTAGATTTAAGAAATTCACATTTTGCAATACCGAGTTTAAAAGTGTGAAATAATATCAGAAACAACTATATTGCAATATACACGATTAGATTATCAACATTTATGTGCAACGTTTGTTAGTTAGGTAGAAAATAGAAATTCAAATATTGTAACCTTTATAATAAAAACTCATTTGGTACGTACGGATATTACGAAATGTAAGATTTTGATTTTAGACAACAGAATTAAACAAGTTCTAATCCGTTTTTATGATGACTAAAGTAAAGTCTCTAAATTTCAAATGATGCATGTTTTTTGCAGCGATCTACGTAGATGATATTTTAAAGGTGTGAACAAGTAGTTTGACTACTTATGATGAGATGTGACTGCTTTACTTAAACTACCTCTCTCTCTCTCTCTCTCTTCTTATTAATAAAAAACATTCTGATATCATTATTCACTGTTCCAGTTTTATATTGCGATACGGCACTCGTGTGTAGTTTAAACGAACTCAAGCATATAGTTCATTTGTTATCACTTTATTAACCTCAATAATTTAATGTTTGTGTTCATTTTTATCTTTGTCTACACGTTTAGCAAAATTGAGAACACCAATACTTCAGTTACCAATAATGATGCTTAAGTCATCCTGCAATAAGTCAGGATAAATGGCCATGCACGTGTTAAGAAAGGTAGTGTCATAACAACTTTGCGGAAATCAATTCATTGACCTTCCCGACACATGTTAACATATTTAACCTTGTGCAATGTAATATCGGTAACTATTTAAAGATATTTTACTAATTATGTATCTCCGTTGTCCTCAGATCGAGTGGTGCGACCGGTCGATTGACGTCACAGCAACGCAGGCGCAGCTATGGACTGATGGATGCTAACATTTCGTCAAACGTTGGAAAAATCATTAAATAAATATTATATTAATCGCTAAATTAATTTGTTTCATTTCAATCAACACTGTGATGACACAGATGGCTAAATATTTACAGATAACGAGTAGGAAAAATATTGATTAACATGACGATCAACATTAGTAAATAAGTGTAATTAAAATATATAACAAAGACACATAATGACAATGGTCATACTTAACGATACAACACAGCTAAATAAGCAATTAATGGCTAAGCCGTCCTATACGTCTTTTAAGAATAGAATATATTTTTAATAGGTATATTATAGGTACACAAATGTTATCTAAATAAATGAGATCGTCTGCACCGTACTAAAAGTATATTATATCTCTCTCTCACATTAAATTTCGAGAGTTTAGTTAAAAAAGAGTAATATTTGGGAGAAATAAATTGATTTACTAAAAGAGGTGTATCAATAATTGTTGATACATTTCAATTGTTGTTTAAATAAAAAAATGTGCTAAAAATATTTGCACATTTTTTTATTTAAACAACATGTGACCTTAACTTCGTTTTAACATGTGCGTATAATGCAATATAATGAGTTGGTGGCTCAGGAGTGAGCTGCGATCAAAAGTACGAGTAATTCAGTCGATTTACCGCAACGTTTGTTTTTGTAAGTAAGTAAGATCTTAGGTTAATTACAAAAAGTATCACTTGATCCTACCCTTTCAGGCATACACACAAGTGTTTTTAAAATATTTTACTAATAATCTAAATATTCATGTATACTATAAAAACATTTTTTTACTAACCATTCTTTAACAGTAGCTTTAAATATTGAAAAGTTAAGGTCTTTAAATTCATTTGGTTATTTATTATATATTTGTATAAGTAACAAAAGTTTGTAACTTAAGATGATTAAATTTCATTTATTATGTTACTGATTATAGTTTCATAGTACGCACTGTTCCTGTAATACTGATTTGATTCTATAAAATATAAAAGATATAGTAATACTGGCATAAGATTTTTTGTCTTCTTGGAACTGATTAAGTGCCGGCTAGTTAGTATTTTTGATCAACTTATCGCCGAGTAGTCACCGACTATTAATATGGCCGGATAGTTGGCTACCCGACTAGTAGGGTTGTTTACACCATTCTTAAATCATTCTAAGACAACATTTATTAAAACTGTCACCTTATTATAGCCCTAATTAAATAAATTAAATTGAAAAATTCGATTTTGAATTACTCCAATATCAATAAAAAGTTAGTCTGTTGAGTTAGGTAAACAATGACGTCATAGTTTGCTATCGCCATACAAATATATGAAAGAGTAGCGTTACGACAGTTTTAAAAAAAAAAAATAGATTAGTGGTGTAAAATATCATAATCATGCTCTACAAAATAACCTAAAGATATTTTATTTTATCTGAAAATTTATTACATAATTTTATATACCGGCTTAAAACCGCTGACTCATTGGCGTGGCTCAATTGAACCGTAAAAAACTGATAAAAATTGAATAGGTATTTAACGAGCTAGAGACAGTTCATCGGAAAGGCAAGTGATTATTGTGATGTGTGAGTATTGTGATGTGACAAGTCATTTTAAAATTGAAAACGGCCTAATATTTTGTGATTACTTTTGCTATAGGGCACTAACTTTAACAGTAGGTATTGAGAAACTTTTTTTTTAAATCCACTAAATTTAGATTTGCTTTAAAATTAATTATATTTATTTGTTTACTTCTTACTTGCAATTTTTTTATGGAACCAACAATCGCAAAAAAAACACCTCTATACTCAACTGCCGACGAGCTGACATCAGTTTGTATGGAAAAATCACTTTTTTTTTATTTTGATGTTGGTCCCTACAAAAACAATTCTTGTACTTAAGCAGTATAATCACTTAACTTATACATTCGGTTAATTTATAAATTGTGACCTTATTTGCAATAATCTTTTGAGGTAGGGACATCATCAAAACATGGTTAAAATTAGTGGAAATGGTCCGGCCACGAGATTATTGTCCATCGAATTAAAGAGCAAGTAGTAAACACGTTAACTGCTGTGGCGCTAAATTTAATACGTCATTGTACTTAAGTAATATTTTTCCTATCATTATAATTGATTGAGCAGCTCCAATGTCAGCGCATCAAGAATAATGGATTCATGTAAATGTTTACACAACTATGTGACACAATAATTTGTCATTATTGTTTAATGGAGCTGTTACAAATTCTTTGTTTCAATTAGTAAGTAGTAAAGTCGTATGATCTCATAATAGGGTATGGCCTCTCAATTTCGTGCAAGATATTCATGTGGGGCGAATGACGCTGAGGGGGCCGAGGGGCGCTAGGTACACCAGCGGCAGAAGGTGCAAGGGGCCAGTTAAGCCCCTACAGGGGGTCGTCTATTAATCACGTGATGTTTTATAGCAACTTTTTAACCCCCTAATCCCCCCCGGTAATACATAGTGAGGTTTTATTTAAAAAAATTTGGTACCTTAGTACCAAGTAACCTTCTTACTGACTCACTGCAATCCAAGCCGGGCGGATGTCACGGCGAGCGGGGAAATGGTTGCCTGGCAACGGCGAGTTAAGGTCACGCGTTGCTTTTCGGTTTAGAAATCGCGCGTTCAACTGCATAAGTATCGCGCACGATACTTGACGAGCTATGCTATATTGCTAAAACAAATCCTAAAGTTTTCTGGTCATTTGTCAAAGCTAAGAAGGGTAGGAAAAGTAACTATCCTCATACGATGACTAATGGCACTAAAAAAACCTCAAGTGGTGAGGAAATTTGTGACATGTTTGCTTCGTATTTTAAGACTGTGTACGAAGTACCTAAAAATAAATTGCTAGAATTAAATGACAGTCAGTGGAAATTGATAAGCAATTTTGGCCTTGAACTAACTGCACCCGGCCTTAGCAAGACTCAGATACTGAAGTGCTTAAAATCTTTAGACGAAACAAAGGGTGCAGGACCCGATGGTGTCCCCCCAATATTTATTAAAGAATGTGCAGATGAGCTGGTGGCGCCTGTTTACTTGATTTATCAAAAGTCTCTTCAATCTGGCATTTTTCCAGATATTTGGAAAACAGCAAAGGTTGTACCTATTCACAAGACTGAAAACGTTGAACTAGTTAGTAATTACCGACCCATTTCAGTCCTGTCAACCCTGGGCAAAATCTTTGAATCTCTTCTCTGCCCTGTTTTACAGGACCACCTCAATTACTACCTTACAAAGTGGCAACATGGTTTTGTTAAGTCCAGGTCTACCTGTACTAATCTGACTTTATTTACTGAAACCTTGGTGAGTGCTGTGGATGAGGGCCGGGAAGTCGACGTTGTATATACCGACTTAAGTAAAGCTTTCGACAAAGTACCCCATAATATTCTACTAGAGAAATTGAATGCATATGGTGTAACTGGCTCATTGCTGGCATGGTTGGAGTCATATCTGTATGACCGGAACTTCTACGTTGTCGTTAACGGTTTCCAGTCTGCCTCATACAGAATTACGTCGGGTGTACCACAGGGATCACACTTGGGTCCGACCCTTTTCAATGCCTTTTTTAACGACATCCCAAAATGCTTTCTGCATTCTGTGCCCTTTATGTTTGCTGACGACTTAAAAATGGTTGGTATCTGCGAAACCTCGGATGACATGGAACAGTTTCAAGGAGATATCGACCGTATGGTAGACTGGTGTCATAGGAATCGTATGGAGTTAAACACTAACAAGTGCTACCACATGAAATTCAGTAGAAAGGTCAAGTCACTGAATTCATCATTCAAAATTGATAGCTTCACCATTAAGAAGGTGGACGAAATTAGAGACTTAGGGATACTATTTGATAAAAAACTGACCTTTGTCCCTCATATAGAAAACGTCACAAAAAGGGCATACAGAATGCTAGGCTTTGTTTTGCGTAATACCAAGACATTTAAAAATAATCATGTTAAGATTTTGTTATACAACAGTCTTGTACGAAGTATTGTTGAGTATTGTACTGTTGTATGGAGGCCACATTACGCTACTCATTCGTTAAGATTGGAACGACTGCAAAAAAAGTTTGTATCATATTTGGCCTACAGTAATGGAATCCACAAAAAAATACGAGCATACGAAAAAAGGTTGCGTTACTTCAAAATTGCATCACTGGAAAATCGAAGAAATTTATTAGACTTTTCGTTTGTCCTCAAAATATTTCAACAAAAGATTGACTGCCCCCTTTTACTTCGGAAATTCAAATTTCGTGTCCCTCGACGAAATCCCCGTACTCCTATAGCTCCCCTTTGTCCTCCGTTTCGGAAATCAGTTTTGGGTGCTAACTCCCCGATTTCGAGGTTGTGTAAACTGGTTAATAAATATAGCGACTTGGTTGACATTCACGCCGATACATTTGCCAAAATCAAAAGATGCTTATGCCATGCCTGGTCCCAACCAGGTTGATCTTGTCCTTTCCTTTTTATTTATTTATTGCAGGTTAGTTGCTACTGCTTTCATTCTTTGTATATATATGCGTATGTTAGTATATTAACGTCAAGTATTCCTTCTTTATGCATGTGGTGTTTACCTTAAAATGTTGTTACATTTAGTTACATTTTATTAGCTTTAAGACATATTGTTAAATACAGTGTAAGCAAACGCTGGTGAACCTAAATAAATATAAAAAAAAAAATATTCGACAAGTCCGACCAAGTCATTAATTCACGTACTTTTTTGAGCTGTCAATACGTAATATCTCCGTTATGTATGGCCATAGCAAACTATGACGTCACTTTAAAAACACTTGACTTAGGGCCCATTATAAACGACAGATAACTTTTATCCGACGAATAAGATTTACATTTTGACAGATTTTCCATACGTAAACTGTCAACATGTCAAACTTATTCGTCATACTTATATTAAAAATAACTGGCTATTGAAAACCCGGTTCTTATAGAAGTACAAAATTAATACATATCATTTTAAGGGCCGATTATATATAATATAATTCAGCTCTACACGTATCAATTAATAATAACTAGTGTAACAAAATGATATTTTAAACAATTACAAAGTGTGGAATTCCCTTTTGTTTCCATCGTGCTAAATTCCCGTAGATAAGTAGGTAGGTACTCATTAAAAACAGGACAAACTGTTTTCAAAAAGTGTGTTAGGTTATTCGTGGCTTCTAAAATTAGAAATATAGGAAAATTTTACAAATAGATCTATACGAAACTAAAAATATATGTGTACGAGCCAATGTAAACTGAGCAAAATTAAATTTGTTGCTTGTACAGTCACGAGCATAAAATTTACAGTGTTATTGGACTTTAAGCCTTATAACAACGAAATAAGTTACGAATAATTTATCCTCGTGCTTGTACAGCCAATTTTGACCTAAAATGTAAGAACTGTAAATATTCTGAAACCTGAGTATACAGCAAAGTATGATATTAGTCAAGCACTAATTGAAATGTAGGTATACGGAACGGACGCAGGCTGTCTAGCTTGGTAACAAACAATTACCTATTCATTTCACTATTTATGCTCTTAACGAAGTTTAATTAGCAGCTAATAATCATAAAGTATTTTATAATAAGATAGTAAAATAACTAAGAGTTATTTATTATTGTATTGCAGTAATACAATATATTCTATGCATTCTGCTTATCCTTCTAGTTATATTAATTATTACTAGCCATTCGCACTGGCACTGGTAGGACGGAATGATCGAATACCTTGCTCTAAGGGCATTGTGGCACTGGTAAAGGGAAAATATAAAACTACTTCCCAAATTCTGCCCAACAATTACGCCAATCAATTGTGTTTGAAGAAATATTGTTTTCTTTTAAATATGCGCTAGACAACCCACTCAGACTGATTGTAATCGTCCCCAGGTAAGGAATCATTGTCAGGTACTTTGTAACGCAAGATTAATAAAAACCCTTTGTGTTACGAGGCTTTTTCAACCGTTGCGTGAATTTTGCCAGGGGCGCCTCCAAGCACACCCAGACTTAAGCTTGTTTAGAACGTCATCTTCAATGGGATCGTCAAATGAAATCATCATTAAATAAGACACGTTGTACAGCGGCCAACCTGTCACGAAGTATAAGTTGATTTGGAGTATATAAACATTTTATCACGATTTATAAGTATATGTACTCAATAACTGTTACAGATTAATATTCAATGAACATTCTAGTATGTGAGCCGTTGTCGGCGACTCAAGGCTGCGCGGGCGCATCGTTTTCCACTCGTTTCAAAACGCGTTAGACCGGTAGGCTGCCGCGTAAACAATGATTTGTAATGACGACGTTGGCAATGCTACACCGGTATTCATAGGCCGCACCTCTAACTAAATATGTTTAAACCAAGTCAACTTGTTTGTAATTACCAATGTCAAAATAAAATAAATAAGAATAGATTAAGAATTTATATCCTTGTGTTGTGACGAGGTATTGCAATCCGGTAACAATTTTGATCCGCCCGATTTTTAGCGATTCGACCGGATCCGGGCGGAAATCACTAGGAAAGGTCTATGTTCAGCAGTGGGCGTTATGTGTCTGAAATGATGATGATGATAGGAAGGCTTAAAAAATATAGGCTGATGATAATAAGAAGTTACCAGGAAAATACAGGGCTTAACCTATCTCTGGTCGGGACAGTAAAATGAAATGGAGAATACAGTCAAAAGAGATAAACATCAAAAGTAGTACCATCCAAAAAGCTGTGATTGTGTGCAATGTCGTTCAACAACTTTTAATTCTGATTTAACGTATCAAACTTAGAAATTAGGGCTTAGATTGGATTATTAATATTGGCTTTTTTCATAGATTGGTCATTGCTAAAACACATTCTACGTACTTAATAATAATAACATAGCGTCAACAAACTGTAAAACCAAAAATAAACGTCAGTGAACTGTGCTGCTGATTATGACGATAAAGCAGCACATAAATAAAATAAGTAATATTGGACAACATTACATACATTGCTCTGATCCTATGATAAGTAGTTTAAGCACTTATGTTACAGAAATCAGAAACAACGACGGTACCATCCATCCATACCAACAATATAAAAAAACATTGACCGACCGGGAATCGAATCCGAGACCTCAGAGATAGCGACACAAAGTCCGGTATGCTCGCCTTTCGGCTACAAACATCGTATAGCTACTACAAAAGTATTTCATGTCGTGGTAATGTCCGAGGCTAAACAAATGGGCCCCTTCGCATACCAACCCAATTTTTGCTTGATTGATCAAAGTCCAAAGTCCGATTGTTTTGGACTTTGCTCCATTGATGAAACAAGAGTTGAATAGTATGCGCATAGGTTACAGAGCCCATTTTAGTTGATTGATTTACACTTATTTAGAAAGGGATGCTGATTAGTCAATAAAACAAGTAAGTAAGTTTATATCCATAGACATTTAAAAACCTAAGTCCTTAAGATTGCGTCGCAAATTTCATAGAAAGAAGGTAGGGTAGGTATTCCCATTTTTTTTCAATTTACAATAAGTGCTTACACGTACAATGGAGTGAGGCATCAGCCTGATGTGAGTGTTCCCGATTTATCTACCTGATGCCATCAGGTAGATAAATCGGGAACACTCACATCAAATACGTCAATCTTTCTGAAGGACCCCAGTGACTAATCTAGCATTTAAACAGCAGACCAAATACCGCAAAAGGAAATTTCCCTACAGGATCCTACCTGTACATTCTTTCACTGATACGTCATTCTTACGACCTAATTAATAAATGTATTCTTCAACGTAAAACCACTGACGTATATTCTTAAGAGAATACTTCTCATAATGACAGAACAGGTAATAATTACCTTGGTCAACAATTGGTATTGACGATGACATTATTGTAAATAATCTTGCGGATATAGCCTAAGGAGGTATTCCCCACTGTTATTGCACCTACCATTTACGATAGCCGTTAACGTTATTGACCACTTCGTCTCAAATACCTATGAGTATGAGGATGTAGATAGTAATTAAGAATAATCATGATCATCATCATTATCATGTTAGTCTACTGCTGGACGTAAGCCTCCCCTAAAGAGCACCAAAGAGCACGACCTTTCACTTTTTTCATCCATCCACCCATCCATCTTTCTAAGGTCGTCGGTTCATCAAGCTGGAGTGTCCTACACTAAGTTTGCCAAGGCGTGGTCTCCCTCGAGAACCCGTTTACTCCACCTTAGCTTGCTACATTTTAGAATTGTGTCTTATTACTTTGGTATTCTACAAGGTAACCTCGTATCGAATAATTCCAAGTATTGACCTTTCCATAGCTCGCTGAATGACGTGAAGTCGGTGGGCCAGCTTTACTACATTTTACATTTTACTTTACGTCTACATTTTACTGTAACGAATATTTTCTTTGTATTCGAACACAAAACAAATAATTTATAAAACTACTGGTTTAAAAAAATCTGTCTGTCTTGTCTACACGACATTTAATAGGTCTCTGTCATATTGCTCGACAGTATAACCATCGCTGCAGACAAATATAATTCAGGTAACGGATTCTCATCATTCGAATCAACTTACCATCCGGTACCATGAATGGTGAAGACCTAATAACTAACTCTAAATAGAACTTACCGTGTTGTTATCCATACAGAAAAAAACATAAAAAGTATAAAGTTATACCATTTCAGAACCCTATTTTAGGCCCCAATAAGGCTCGTTGTAGTTTTGCGTCAAATTTTATACAGAAAAATGAAAACGAGTTTAATAATACTGCTAAAGGTGAGCACAGATAGATATTTAAGTATCATAGAATCATAATAAGTCCCCAAATCACTGAAATGGGCGCGATATAAAAGTCGCTGTAGAGATAAAGACCGGTAGGTATAAATGCTAAAGTAAATGCGTAATAGACCTTGTAAAGACACAACCTGTAATTTTTACAAGTACTTAGTACATTTCCATGTAGTGCAGAATTTAAGGATATTCAAAAATTAAAGTAGAGTTCTTACTTCTGTTGATAACATTTCGAATTGTTATAGTTTTTTAACTTATTTGTTCTTAAAAAGTTTTATCATCATCGTCATCATCATTTCAGCCATAGGAAGTCCACTGCTGAACATAGGCCTCCCCCAGTGACTTCCAGATTGGCCGGTTGGAAGCGGAAAGGGCTATGCTCGGTGTTTCTTTGCGAGATCGAATCAGGAATGAGGAGATTCGTAAACGAACAAAAGTTGCTGTCATAGCCCAACGGATAAGCAAGCTGAAGTGGAAGTGGGCGGGGCACATAGCACGTAGAACTGAAAAGTTTAAACAAATATTTATCTACGAACTGCCATAGAAGCTAATACATTTCCGTTATAATCTGAGCTTTTATTGTACAGGTGATCCCTTTAGTATAAATTTCAAATTCAAATATTTTTATTGCACAATGTAGGTACATACAGAGGTCTTAAAAATAGTTTTGGATTAGCTACATCTTACCTTATATGCATGCAACATTACGTAGGAAATATGTTAATAACATTATATTTAATAATTCAAATAAATTTAACTACTTATTAATTATATTAATAAAACAATTTAGTTTAGCTTATAATGGAAATGTAGATCCTGATACAAGTCACTGTACAACTCAAGTGTACACGGATTCTAAATTGCTTTGTCGTTGTTTACTTTGTCTATCGCACAAAAAAGTGTCTAAATATAACCAGTTATAGAACAAAAAACCCGTAATCGATTCCTAAAATAGCCACATCTATGTAACATTCGTAAGAACGGAATTTACGAGAATCGATAACAAGATGTTTGTATTAATTCCGCAATTTACGTCGAAAATACATACGAATTATGATTAGGTACTTAAATTATGTACCTAGAATACTAGTACTATATAATGTATCTTGTTGATTGATTTAGCTTATGCAATTGTTGTACCGTAGAAACGATGACAGCTGACAACTTAAAATGTGGGACTCTATAATCGTTCCCGAATCGATTATCTAACAATAACAAGGAAATATTAGTACTAAAATATGTTCGTTTACAATAAATCGATGTAACCTGTTCAGACACCCTGGCCTCTTCCCATATACATGGGACCAACAACGGAGCTGGTGCGGCTTGTGAAGCGGCTGAAAAAGCTAAGGCGTGCAAATACAGGGGTCTAGGCTCCGAATATGTTTTTGTCCCATTCGGTGTCGAGACCCTTGGTCCGTGGGGTCCTAGCGCTATAAGGCTTTTTAAGGAAATAGCGAAAAGGTTAGTCGACATCACAGGAGGCCGAAGAGCTGGCAGCTACCTCGGACAAAGAGTCTAGCTATTCAAAGGGGGAACGCTGCCAGTATCTTCGGGACCTTGCCTAAAGGGACTCCTTTTAATAATATATTTTAGTTATTATATTTTTTTAAAGGTTTTTAGTTATAGGTTCTATGTTCTTGTACTAATTAGACTATATTTATTATTTATATATCATATATATTATGTAAGCTTATCCTATTATATTTTCTTGTTTATAAATCTTCTATTACGTTTATATCGTATCTTACGTTTCAATAAATCTCTGTTTGCATTTATACTTTCTCAATACTAAGCATTCATGGATAATTATATGTATATAGCAGACACAATAAAGCATAATAGTATGTAATACGTTGTAAATGTAATATTAAATTCCAATAAGTAACGTGTCTGTCATGTGTGAATTGAATGTTGGAAAGTATTATTTGATGTGTTTGTTCAAGCGAAATTAAAGGAGACAACCACGCGAGAGAGAAAGGAGGCTTCATTTTATATTTCAAGATAATTTACCACGATGCGGGTATCATATATGACACACAGAAATCATTTGAAATTTACATAACTCGAATACCGTAATCGTAAATCAAAACAAAATGCATCACGACAATGATTGCAAGTAGTTTTATGACCTGGTTCCAATCCGCCGAATGCCTCCTAATTATTTTTTTCAACATTATTCCCACTTAATTAAGTAAACAAGGAAAGTTGTGCAAAGACACACACGTTGCTAACGAAAGCGCGGCGTTAAGTTTCATTACAAAATGAAGACAGCCTGATCGGTCCGTAAAATCTTACCAAACGTTTCATAACGGTCTGAAGTAACATCAAATGGGGCGACTTTGAACTTGACCTTATAGGCGCGTGCGGTTTCGCAAGATTTCTGCGCGTGCGCCCCTCTATCGCACGCCGGCTGCGCTTGGGCACTCTTGCACTCACCGCGACGCAGCGCGCAAGCCCCAATCCCATCATGTACCCAAACCCTTTCGACAGAAAACACTCCACCATAAGACAAGTCCTCGACAAGATTTTTAAAGACTCGCGCGCTATGAAAACGAAAAACACTCTGACGAGGAAGGACAGCAGTAGCTCGTCATGTTCCAACGCATCCGCGGGGAGCACTTCGGGATCCCGGAAGTTCCCCCGATTCTCCCTGAGGACTCCCTGAATCCGACTGCAAAGTGTCGGTTTATGTTACAAATGTGCGATCGTACTCGTACTGAAGTTCTTTTCTAGTCTACAGTCAACGCTGTTCACGAAAACTTTGGTAAGTCGATGCATTCAATTAATTTTATTAAGGTTATAGTTAAGTTCATAAGTAAAACGTTTCGGTAAACTTCACATTGTTTTGTGCCAACACAATTCAGATTTCCAAATAACGAAAGCTTAATTTATTGACGTTAATTAATCGAATGACTTAAAATTGAGTGTTAAAACGTCTGACGTAAGACGAGCCAAAGCGTGTTCAAAATAAATTGCTATTCTGGGTTTACACGTTTAATTTTGGATTTGATAATGAGACAAGATCATCAAATATGTTCTGAATAATAGACAGCGTATTTATAGAGCTTCAAAAGAAATATTTTTCTTATCTGATTTTACTATTTATAGCTTTGGTAAAACCACACCACATTTTTGTGTGGTATTCTATGATCTTGTTTGTTGGTTATGTAGAATCAAGTTTCTGTCGCTTAGATTAAAAACCGGACATGTGCGAGTCGGACTCGCTAACCGTTCAAATTTGTAAGGTATGTCCTAGGTAGGTACATCCTATATATAGTTTAGGAATCGGAAAAAAATATCACAAATGTATAGTTTTCAGATTTATCCCTGTAATTGTAATTTAAATCGATATTACTTGCCTTTCATAGTTCTAAGTCAACGGAAAGTACCCTATACATTTTGATTCCCCTGAAAAAACGTTTTTTGCGACAAAAAAGGCCGTATCTTTGTTTACGTTAACTTAGAAGACTGGACTTTGGTTGATTGGACTGTAGACTTGAGTATATGGTTTTGATTTTAACTCGATACCTTCACGCGTTCCTGAGATAAAGAGTCTTGACAGACATACGGACAGACAAACATACGTACAACAAAGTGATCTTTAGGATCTTTAGGGTTCTCTTTTTTTTCTTTAGAGGTATAGAAACCTAATAAAAACTATTTACACTATACATGTCCATGGAATTTGTGATTTTAAAATATTGTCCAAATAACAATAGCAAATGTGTCTTATCCTTCACATATCAAATTGCTGTCTTAACCTAGAATAAGCCAGTACAAAATAAGTTACATTATTGTTTAGCAACAAACAGAGCGTGCAGTGAACCTGTTATTTTGTCTTAATGTCCTTACGACATAATATGGGTGTCTATAAATAGATTTCGAGTTAGCAACCTGGCCCTTTGCACAACATATGTTGATTCACGTAAGATCGGAGAGATCCGAGTCCAACATGAGAGCTTTGGAAATGTGTGAACAGCTTATAATCAGCTGTGCACAAGAGAGCACAAGTCTTTTGATCGATGGTCTTCAAATAGAAATGCATTTGTTAGATTATCAGTAGTCGATATTCCGCATAAAAACATTTAATTGTATCGCAATACTATAATACCCTTGCATATTGTAATTATGTAAGCAAAGACCTACAAGTGCTGTAATCAAATCATTATTAATTTGTACATGCAAAAATGCAAAAAAAATATTTAAAATGGTTTTAGGTATCTATTATATATAATATATAAACATTAATTAACGTTTGTTAGTCTTATAAAAACTCAAGAACGGCTGAATCGATTTGGATTTTAATTGATGTATGTACAGAGCTAAGTACGACTTGTTAATCGGAACTTGACTAATATATATTAATGCTTACTTAAATTAACTTCAAAATTAAGAATCCAACATTGTTATTATGACGAAGATGGTATATCTGTCTGACTTGGAAAAAATCTACTGCTTCAGAACTCACATTGTTCAATCCTGTCTTATTTTTCTACTTCTGTTGTGTCAAAAGCGATTCTAGACTAATGGCAACATCTATGGGATTGCTCTATTTACATCATTCGTGTCATGTTTATCAATGAAATAGTAGAGAATCAGAGAAATCATAAATAGATAAGATAATGGATAAGTACTGTTAATAAGTCATTACATGTAATGTTTATTTATTTATTTATTTTATTTATTGATTTTAGGAAGACTATCGACTATTACAAATCATAGTACATACGAATTAAGACATAGAAAGTCATTTATAAGTCTACACTTATAGAAACAATATGTATAGCGATTGACACAATTAAATAATTCTACGTTATGACAAATTTAACAATAGTAAAATGTGGTTGTAGCATGCTTAACATTTTTCAAGCCAAAATAAAAACAATCCATTACAAAGTGCATCATGTGATAAGGTTATCTGCTGTCTGCATAGAGTAACAATTTTGCCAAGGTAGTAAGTAGGGTAGGTAAAGTAGTAAGAATTATTCAAGAATAAGAATATATGTTTGATATTCTATTCATATATTTTAAACACTATGTGTGATATGTCAATAGTAAAATGGAGAAAAAAATTATCTTATAAATTAGTCAAATAATGATTTTGTATTAACATTAGATTTCTTTTTTGATAGAATAAATGAGATCCTATTGTAAAATATGTTTATATTCATGTAAACTCTTCTATCTCTAGAATAATAAAACATGTAACTTTTTTGGGACAGTCTGTATCAAGCCTTTAGAAGCACCATAAGTAAACTTGTATTTTAATTAATCGTCAATCCGTTTCAATTTAGTTTCAAGATGCAATGTCTTTAAGTCTTTAAGACTGTGCAATGCAGAACATTCAACTAATCCTAGGTTTAGGCCTAGTAATTAAATAAACCCCTCAACTTGGGTCCGGGCCGTGTCAATAAACTAAGTGTCATCGAATTATTGCGGTTTACATTAAATCTTAATTGAAAATAGAATTTAAATACATATAACCAAAATGTTGTTATTATACAAAGTAATTAACATTACCAAGAAAAATATGAATTTACTTGTTTGTTTAGCATTTACAATGTTTTTAAATTTTAGTTGTGTTCTGTATACATAATTACTATTTGTGTAATGAATTTAAGAATCTTATTTATTACGTATGGTATCTTTGATCCTGGTCTTTCACTGAAACTTCATCAGAAACGCAAAACAATTGAATATTACGTATAAACCAGATAAACGTAATGTATAAACCTGATAATCGCCTTTTAGTTCAGATTATGATCTATTTTTCGCCTACAACAGAGCCAAATCTTAACAATTTCCAACAAACGAGAGGCTTCGTTTGTTGGAAATTGTTAGGATTTGGTTTTATGATAGGTCTTATGGGGATTACTACTCCGGTTTATTTTCATTGTATCTGTTGATTTTGTAACTTAGGTTTATATAAATGTTATTGAGCGACATGTTCACGTAGTGAAAAAGCTCGTTAAATTAATATTTTTTATAATAAGATCTATTTAATATACCTACAAAGAACGCGTAGGTTATGTTTTTATTTTATTTCATGACATCATGCTTTGTTTTATATTTGTTTTTATAAAACTAAACTAAGCAATCTGTATGCGCTTGATTTATTATGAAAGGGGACAACGTCTAAGTTTTTATTTTGTGTAAATTTTTACTATTCATTTTGACGGACGCGATAATGTGCGTAAAGTTTAGGGTGCCTTCTGCACTGCCAGCATAAAAGCTCATAAAATTAATATCACAATAAAAAATAAATATAAATCGTGCGAGATTGGGCGACTAAGGGTAAATTTTCTCTCGAGTCTCGACAAAGAAGCGCTCAATAATAAATAATCTAATTATTAAATCTTCTGCAAATAAAAAACAATCGGCGTGCGTTAGTCTCCAAAAAACTCATGAATGGTTTTACTGTTTTTACCAGTTTGTTTATTGAAGTTCGTAATTGTTAAGACAAGGTTTCTGTAAATAGAAAATTTTAAGAGTTTTCCGGAAAATTTACAAATTCGAAAAAAAAACTAAAAGATCTTTTTACTGTGGGAATTTGGGTGACCGTCAAAATGAAGGGACCAAGTCTTGGATTTCTAATTTACTTATATAAAGCCTAATACTAATAATCTACTATTTGATACCTACACAATAATTTTAGCTACCTCAATAATATATTATGATTTAACAAAATCCTTGGTCCCTTCGTATTGACGTCAAAATAGAGGGACCAGATTGATAGTCTGCTCATCAGAATATCCTACCCTTTTTAGTGTTCATCATCATCATCATCATTTCAGCCATAGGTCCAGGTCCATATATTACCAGGTCGTCTGACCACCTTGTGAGTGGACGTCCTACGCTGCGCTTGCCGGTACGCGGCCTCCATTCTAGAACCTTTCTGCCCCATCGGCCGTCAGTTCTACGTGCTATGTGCCCCGCCCACTGCCACTTCAGCTTGCTAATCCGTTGGGCTATGTCAGCGACTTTTGTTCGTTTACGGATCTCCTCATTTCTGATTTTCATTTTTGATTTTCTCATTTTTTAGTGTTACAATGCCTTAAATCTACCTATAAAATATCAACTTTGTTTGCCTCTTGCACAGGCAGTTTAAGATATATCGACCATTTATTATGGTCCCTCCAAATTGACAATCTCAACTTTTTGTGTGACATGTTAATGGATGGTTATCTTCCGTTTTACAAAGTATTCATATTTAATACCTATATTCTAGCTTTAGATTATTGCAATATTCATATGTTTAAGTACAGCTTTCATTTATAATATTTTTTTCTAAATGTAATAAATAAAGATCTCCGTTAAGAGTAATAGACTATACAAACAAAGCTTAAAAATACATATTATTTAAGCAAATAGGCCGGAATGAGGCATTTTTACACGTCCCAATACTTTGCCCTACTGCTAAGATAAAACTGTGGGACTGTTCCAGTAAAAATTAGAAGTACATAAATTTTAAATTAAAGTTATTGAAATTGCTATTTATTAATAGAATACTTTAATTTTCCAAATACAATCAAATAAATTGTATTTTATCAAAAACACTAAGCACATATAGCCTAGTAAGCCTAGTAAGCCCGAAAGGGATGGATTAATAACTTAATAGTCAGTAAGACCAAATTTTTTAAACTTTCGTCTGTAGTCTATTACTGTTAAAGTAGATCTGTGTGTATTTTTTTTTACTTTAGAAATTTTAGCTTCTATAACTTATGAATATTGCAATAAATCTAAAGGTAGAAATTTGGTATTAAGTATAAATACCTTGCACAACGTCTAGTCTGTCAAGACAGTAGACATAACTGTCACGAGCCTTTTAGTTGTGAAATACTTGTGAGTAGTAGTATTGTATGTAAACAGTTTTTGGCAAGAAATACATTCTGATTCTGAGTAGAAGTAGTAGAGACAGATGGAACGAGGGGATTACTTTTACAAGAGATTCTGCCCATTAACGTAAATACATAAAGCCGTAACACAAAAAATGACTGATTCTCCATACATTATAGTCAAGGTCAAGGAAAATAATAGAAATGCATTTATTTTCTCTACTATCTCAGTTACATCTTGCTTAAGTCTAATACAATTACTATGAAAACATATAAAGATACTAATGGTCTAGTTTCCTAAAAAAAAAAATATTGTTCGTTAGTTAGATTAACATAAAATATTGGACATGTATTTTTTCTTTTCTCAATCAAACAAAAATTATGAAGATATAGCCCGTTACAGTTCCGCGTAACGTTCAAACTTTGATGCGCTTTATCTTAGTAATTTTTTGTTTGATTGACAAAAGACAAAATATGGGTAAGCTAACTGACGGCCTAAATAGACTAATACTTTTTAGACCCAGGAAACTAGCCTTTTATTTTGTATGAAGATGTGTATTATTTTCCTCCTATTTCGATATTCCGTAGTGAAAGTTGATTATTTTAATCGGTATAACATCCTATTAAAGCAATTCTCTCGTATCACCACCCTGTATTTCTGTGTCTATTCGTGTGGCCGTTTTCAGTATTCTCACAATGTATACAATCCCACATACGCAGTTTCTGAAGTTAGTCCAAATGGTGCTTAATTTAATTAAACGCCCTTTGATGTCCAAAAAAGTTGGTAGACGGAAAATTGTCTGGAAATGATGAATGGCGTACGTCATTTGTCGTACGTTAACCCTGAAGGACTGGACCCTACGCACGCATCTACGTAGATACGTGTAGGTACACTCGAATGCGAATTCGTTTTTTTTTTCATCATAAGGTATGGAAAATGTTAGTGTAAAGTAAAATAATATAATTTAAAATCTTTCAAATAAAAAATATATGTATAGGTAATGATCTATGTCTGCCAACGATGCTACGCCCCACCCCCATACTCCCAGCACATCCAGACACGGACAAATAAAAAAAAAACTTTTTTTTGAATTGGCGCGAACCGGAAATTGAACCCAGGTCTCTTTACGGAAGAAATTATAAATATTGGACAACATCAGATTGTCTGACCTATTGTCCTACATTGCTCTGATTCTAATTAGATAAATCACTTGTATCATAAAAATCTGAAACAACGACGATACCACAACACCCAGACCCGACCCAACATAGAAAAGTTCGTTTTCTACTTTTTGACCCGACCGAGAATCGAACCCGGGAACTTAGAGATGGCGACGCCAAGTCAGGCAAATCATTGAAAGGATTATCATGCTTAAGGTCTGTTACTATTCTATTTATCTCATCATCATCATCATCATATGAGCCATAGGACGACCACTGCTGAACATAGGCCATTTATTCTACTTATTTCCCCCATTCTATTTATCTGATTTTTCCATGCTATTCTATAGCATGGAAAAGGTTCGATAAAGAGCATTAAGAAATGCTATTACTATGTACATTTGCAAATGATCCAACTAAATCCATTTCTCTCGAGTGTAGTTACCCAAAGCTGGCGTTCTTGAGAAAAGGTTTTTTCAGTTGATAGACAGTTTTACAAGGCTTTCATGTTTTCTAGCTCGAACAGAAAATGTAATTCGTAACAATAAATCATGTAAGGATGAATTGAATAAAAATGTTGAATATTCAAAATTATATTAGAATTCCGACAGCTCAATCGTGTGGAGCCATCAATCTAGCTTTGTTCATTGAAAGACAGACAATGTGCGTGTATTACATCAATGACCCAGTTAAACTAATGATAGTTTAATAAATATAAATAAATAATAAATATTAGACATCACACATTATACATACATTGCTTTGATTATACGTTATGTAGCTTAAACACTTGTATCACAGAAATTAAAAAACAACGATGTTACCACAACAACCAGACCCAAGACGATATAGTTATATGGACAGTATAGTTATAAAAGTTATTTTTCTACATTGACCGACCGGGAATCGAACCCAGGACCTCGGGGATAGCGACGCCAAGTCCAGTATGCTCGGCTCGCCCGCCATATACGCTTACTAATTAATAATATGATTACAAAAACAAACAAAATACTTATGTAAGGAATTAAGATCCTTGTGGTACGAGGAAACCAGATAATGAATTAGGTATTCCAATGCAAAAAAAAAAGTATTTTGAATGGGCCCGAATCGAAACCCTTTGCTTTTTTGAGCAATATTGTATCAACCTGTTATATGATTATTAGGGTTCCGTACCTTAATAAAGTAAAATAAAGTAGACCTGGTAAAGGTTGCAGGAAACCGCTAGATGCAGGGCGCTTCCAACCCGCCAATCTGGAAGTCACTGGGGGAGGCCTGTGTTCAGCAGTGGACGTTTTATTGTGGATTACTTCGTTGTCTGTATGTCAAGACAATTTTCATCAGGAACAAGTGGAGCTGGCAACTAGAAAAAATCAAACTTCTAAATCAACGCAAGAAGGCCGCTTAAGCCGCATATTTTGACACTCGTGAGGAAATCAAAAGAGTACTTTCAGTTGAACTATGTATAATCATGACATTTGACATGAAGCAATACCTTATAGCACAAGTTAACCGGAAACAGTAAATTTGTACATATTTTTTTTAACAAACTGCTAAATCTGTAATCGTTGTCGGGACTCGATTCCCGTTATGAGCGAACTATTTACATACCTACAAGTTTGTACGGAACCCATGCGCAAGTCCGATTCGAACTTGGCCAGTTTTTTTTTTCTGTATAAAAGTATAATGTCCAATTAATATTTCTTGTTAGATTATTTATTAATTACTACTACTTTATTTAATCGTGTTACAAGTGGGCAGAATGTTAATTTGTTACCAATAATATCTAATTAAGTGGCGTTTGCTGGTTCAATATTATTAGTCATAGCAATAAAAACAACATTTCGACTGATGACAATATTTCTTGAACCGGTAACGATTATTTAATTACCATAAATATTAAACTAGAGCGCAATTAATGGGCGTTCAGAGTTGATAGGTTTTACGAGCATGGGTAAAATACAGTAAATAAATAGTAATAAATATTGGACAACATCACACAACTAGAGACGCTCAAGACCGCGCGAAGTGGAGGAGTAAATCAAGGAAAGCGGACCCTGGGCTCCAAAGCAATGGCTTTGGACGCAACCGGGATTGACCGTATAGATCAGGGATGGCGAACCTTTACGTATCGACGTGCTACTTTTATAAAGAAAATATTAATCAGGTTATAGACGTGCCATCAAATAATGTTGTCTCTGTGATTATTGGGAAAATAATAATAATAAATAATATTTACTCAAAATTCTTTATTTACTACAAAAAAAATTGAAATATTTTGCACGTATAATTACGTGTATTTTTTTTTCGCATTTTACACTTTTTTTCGTAGTGAACTTTGTGGTTGATTTTGGTAACTAGCCGAAAATATTGTGTCGCGTGTTTGCCATCCCTGGTATAGATGAAGAAGAAGGACTACATCACATACATTGCTCTGATCCTATGAAAAGTAGCTTAAGCACTTTTAACGCTGAAGCAGTTACAGAAATCAGAAACAACGACGGTACCACAACACCCAGACCAGAGACAATATAGAAAAGTCTTTTTTTACATTGACCGACGAGGAATTGAACCCGGGACCTCAGAGATAGCGACACCAAATCCGATATGCTGTCGGTTATAATCGAAATCGGTTGATTGACCTTGACCTTTTTGAATAGATGCCTGCCGTTGTCTGTTTATTGATGATTGTTCACCGTCTTTCCTACCATATCTGTTTAGGTTTGACGAGCGTAATACTTTGTAATGTTTTAGAACTGCAGCACTAAGATAAACTTTATTTTAATTTAGCAAAAGAACTCTCTACTTTACACGTTAAAAGTACCTATCTTAGTAGTTGAAAGGCCCGTATTTGAATTTATATTACGAGTACACACAACATACTAGACCTTTACACATTTCCAACTATCGCTCGCGAGTATTCTCACAGCTGTGTACCACACAAACTTCGTTTTACGACACAAAGTTATTTAATATCCAAGTTTATCAAAGGTGCCAACGTATAAATATTGTTTTATTGTCACTAGCACTGTACCTTCCCCTTTCTTTATGTTATCCTCTATCTGAAGGTTGTCTGAAAGAGATAGCTCTCAGCGATAAAACTACCCAAATTTAAAATCTTTCTGTAAACATCAACTGTAATTTATCTATCTGAATAAGTTTTTCCAATGCCAAGTAATGTGTCTTATATGTCACTAGGCCTAGGCCTTTAGGCTATTATGGGGCACTTCTTACGGTATGTGCAAAGCAAACTCATATCTAGTGATTTTGGAATTTTGAAAAATAGAAATTTTCATTTTCGGAGTTTGAAACCGTTCAGAATTTTAATTCGGTATTCGGTATTCTGAAATTCGTGAAAGTAAAATTCGGAATAAAGTTTTTCGGATTTATGTAGCTACCCGTGTAGTGTAGTGTAGCACCCTAACTACTAACGAACGGCCTAGTCAACTAGTTGTATGTCAAGTCAAACATGCTTTAGGTAATTGTAAAGAAAGCACCAAACTTTTCTTCGATTCAAAAGGTAGTATTACATTCCGATTTAAAAGTTTTGTAGAAACATGTTAGTTACACATTTTAGACACAATCGAAATAAGAAATGGCCCTTTTCCGACCAAAAAAAAACTGTTAGAAAGTCCCCACGGTTACTTAGAACGCAGTTCGTAACTGACGGATGGTAAATAATATTGTGCACCAAAAATCATAACTACGGTCGGTATTTACTTATTTTACTTTTGAATCTCTTATAAACTCGCGATACGGCACGCAATTGTGGATAATCCACCTGATGCTAAGGGACATTTGCCACTTAAAGGGAGTTGTCAATGCGTTATCGACGTTTCAGTGACTACAATTGGATTGCTTGGATTGCAAAGAAAACACTTTTGGGTGGGAAAAAGTTACATAACTTGCATGTGCACGAAAGAAATTATCTCGATCCACGTACATTAGGTGGCCAAGCATCTTGGAGTGTAAAAAAAGCGCGTCCCGATATTGACAAAGATATTTATTCTCATTATGACAATTATCACTTACTTGATAACTTAGAACTAAGTTTAATATTTATGTTGTCACAAACGGCCATTTGGCATGCTATGATTTGATTAGTGAAGCAGTGAATGACTAATTTGAATACAACAAACGATCAGATTGTTATATGTCTGCAGGCAGAAGTTAAGTGTTTACCGTGTACAGTAAAGTATCTTATCCACAAAATACCGACGTTAGAACTCGGTAATAACTGTAAGCAAAACCGCGGCCGTTTCCTTCGCTTGCCCAACAGCCGCCAACCGCTTGCGTCCAAACTGGTCTGGAAACTTCTGTGCAACCGTGCATTCTTTCGAAAGATACCTTTCTTAAACAGTGTGTGGATAAGGAATTGCAGGTTTACATCGATCAGCGGTACGCTATTGGTATAGTAAAGTAGGAACCAAAGTAAGCCAGCAATGTGATGCGAAATTTGTAGCGAGCGGATGTGTTCGATTTGCGAATCATTTTTGTACCTATCCTAGATGTATGGTTGATTCATGCTAACGTTTCTTTTGGTCTTAGCCACAACAACTCGAAGTTACAGCTCCAATTGAGATAATAATTGTTCCTGGTATTTATTATGATGGTAAGGCTCAGTGCCCAAAGTTTTGGGCTTTAGTCTTGAACTCTTGATTTTAATCATTCCCATTATAATAATTTGAAACTTATATTAAATACGAGTAAAATAGATCGAAACTTAAAATAACTACCTAAATGATTCTAAAACTTATTATCACTTAACTTACAGAATTCCAAAATACTTTAATATTTATTCGCAAATAAAAATCAAGGAAACATTTATTCTTGGTCCCGGATTTATAGCTTAGGGTTATCAAGACAGAGTTCATCCCAACTGGTAAGGTTGCGTATATTAATAAGAACTGCAGAGACCTTCAGTCTTACGGATGCGTTTAGCCGCACGTAAATGCAAAGTACAAATCACAGTAAAAACTGAGTTAGTAAGCCCGCAACAATTTGGCAGTCCGAATTATCAGACTGGACCGTCGTCGTCAATCGTTTCTACCACTGCAACTCCTGTTGCGTCTTTTTACTCACCTCTATAATCTCTTGCTGTAACCTGTACCTATTTATCAATTGACATAATTAAATACAGTGTTTTGTTTATTGTCTCTGTTGGAGAGCCGGTAAATGATTTACGACTGTGTCAAGAAAGAATGAGAATATTGTGATGCAGACTGATAGAAATACAAGGCACACTTCATAAGCCGTATGCTTGACAGTTGCAAAAAATGCAACTATTCATTAAGAACCGATTTTTCAATTGCCAGATATTTTTTGTCCAACAAATTTTAACGTTTTGACACATTTTTCTATACGAAAACTGTCAATATGGCAAACTTGTTCTTCTTAAAAAAGCTCTCGGCTGTTGAAAAATCGGCACTAATTAAAATAAATATTTCAATAGTAAACCTATGCAAAGCTAAGCAAATGTCTAAAGCTAGTGGTGACTGAGTTTGTTCCGGCGTTTCTTCTCAGCACTTGCCAGATTGTCTGTGTCTTGTCTCGAAGCGCTAGTAGGGCCCAAAAAATAAGGAGACATGTTCTGGCCCCCTAAGGGCCTATAATGTTATTATTGACGTTCATAGGTGGCAATTTTGTCCTGAATTAAATCAATGATTTTTGACTTTGACTTTGACTTTGACTTCTATTAGATACCTTAGGCATGAAAATAAACAAAAGTTGACTTTTTTAAAAATAAAATAAACTCATTTAACTATACTTCGATAATTTCAGTGTTCATGTATTAAAAGTCCCCATGAATGTAAGGTACTTAATGTACCTTGTAAAGAACTTAATAAAGTTTAAAACTGATTAAGCTGAACTTAATAGGCTATATAGAAATATTTCGCACTGACCGATTTTCTTCTGTGTTTTCATGAATCGCTATTTGTATCTAAGCTTCGCCAGATTCGGTCAATGATAAGAGAGCCTGTATTTTGAATGTTTAATCAATGCATGGGCTAGCTAGAGTGTCAGTCAGTGCGCAGTAACTTGCAGACATTCTAGTTTATACATTGCTCAAACATTTAAAAATCGCTGACACATAACTTTCATACATACATACAAGTGTCCCTAAAAGCCTACTAAAACCATCTACACTGTGTAAAACTGAATACATATCGCGTGACCTTGGTACCTAAAGTCGGTTATGAAATCTCTGTAATTATCCCATTTAAAATGGGCTATACGTCTACATTTGGCTACGATTTCGTAACGGAAAATTTTGTAGTTTCCTTAGAGCGTTGGAAACGCATAGCTTATTACCCGATCCTATTTGCTGCACGACCTAATACTTGATGACACAAATCGGGTATCGGGTGTTCATTTAACGTTAAAAGCGTAATAAAGACAAACTTTTAACAATCTTAATAAACTATTTTCAATTATTAAAAAACCATTACGATTCCGTAAAATAAAAATAAAACCGGCAAAGTGCGAATCGGACTCGCGCAATGAGGGTTCCGTACAAACCTATATCAGACCACCCATCACGCATCACGACAATCGAGTCATAGATATGGTATTTTTATTTCAAAATGAAATCCATAACATTACGAAAGGTAAATAGCGGTTTACGATTTATGACGTATTAAAAAAAAACTACTTACTAGATCTCGTTCAAACCAATTTTCAGTGGAAGTTACAAGTACACATTTTACCACTTTGGAAGTGTCTCTCGCGCAAATTATTCAGTTTAGAAAAAAATATATATTAGAAACCCCTATATCATTTTTGGATTCGGATTTATATCAGGTTTGAGGAAAAAAATTTTTTGATTTTCAGATTTTCAGTTCTAAGTATGGGGAACCCCCAAATTTTTTGTTTTTTTTCCCTTTTTAGTTCAAACCTTACCAAGTTTCAACAGTACATTTCTTATAGTTTCGGAAAACGCTGGCTACGGAACCCTAAAAAGCAGGCTTATTCCCCGCTTAATGGCACGAATAGCCATTCAAGCGACAAAACGCTGCCAGCATCCCTTTCTTACGAACACGCATTTATTTTTGAGTAGGTATATTAAATTATAAATTTCGAATGGACTTTTGTTGTTATTAAATTAAATTAGAAATTATTTAAGTGCTCTAAAATCATCTAACACGGCTGCAATGGGAGAAAGTATTATGTTATTAAAACTACAACTTTTTCTATGGTAGCAACAAAGAAATCGCAAAAATATACAAACAAACAAAAAAAACACAAACCGTTATAAATTTTTAAGGAAAAGCGATTTTTTTTTGCAATTTCAATGTTGATTCCTTAGAAATAGTTGCTTAAATTACACAATACTTTCTCTCATTGCAACTGTGTACTGAAGGCCTACTGCGAAAATGTTTCGTTCGTTCTGACGTATAAACTTAACGTTTTTTTTTGCATGCATGTTACGCCTTTACTCCGCTAAATATGAATCGATTGTGATTATATATTTTTTTGTTTTATAGGTACCTATTATATATTTAATTAATTGATTGAATTTTTTTATAATATTTTATTACGTTTATACGGCCGACAGACGAAAGTTTTTCTTAATGGCCTAGCCCTATTGATATTTTTAAAGTACCTTAAATACGAATTCAAATTGTATGACGATTATTTCGAGTTGTCAATAAAACTTGCACTATTCTGTATTCTGTGGCAATAATAGTTCCTCAATGGCGAGTCCGCACTGGCATAATACCAACTCACTGGCTCCCTACGACTCTAGAGTGGTTTGTATTTGTACAGCACTATTGCCTATTCCGTGCCGCAGCCGTGCCGTGCCATTTAACAAACTGGTCAATGACCAATCAATGTGTAAATTTCCTCATGTTTGCTTTACCTTTAAGCTTTTTATGTAGCCTTTTAGTTGGGTAGGTTAAAGAGCCACGGATGAAATAGGTTTAATAAAATAAAAACATGTTATCTTATACAGAAATGATTTTAGTACCTAAATATTATTGTTTTGAATGTTTCTGAACTACCTACTGTTTAAGTTTAAGAGTCTTTTATTTTCCCTATTTTTATGGTTCTGTACTTCAAAAGGAAGATTCAAAACACGTATATATGATCGATCACTTTGTTGTCTACCCTTGTCTTAACTTAATATCTAATACGACTACGGGGACCGTAGTCGTATTTAAATGTTTTTTTTTTTACATAACGCAATTAAAGGTCTTATTTTATGATACTCGTCGTAAACTCAGGCATCAACTTACATTGGCAAGGAATGGAAAAAGTCCAAAAATGTTTGATATGTAAAAATATTTTTTTCGTACTTGGAGGTTTTTTTCCTTAGAGTTAATGTTATATACTTATTAAGTAGTTGTTAGCATCTGTAAGCCAATGATCTCAGTTTATATCAAATATGTAGTTAACGATGATAACATTTCTTCATAAAAACGACGCACTCGGAAATTAAGGATGATAAATATATCAGATAGTATCCGGACAGCCATACAATTTACTTTATAATATTGGCAGCTCAAATACAAAATAAATAAAATATGCGGTGAATTTTGGGAATTGGAGCTGAAAAAGTCTCATTCTCTTGCTCATATACAACAACATAGAAACATTTAGTCTCCAAAAATTACATGCCTATAGAGATTGTAACAGCTGATGGGTACAGGAAGTGTTTTTTTTTCTAGTTTGTTTCCTTAGAAAAAGTAAGTACAGTACCCGGCGGCAAATATTGCACATCGGCAATCATCGCATTTCCGAATACAAACGAATGCTGATTTCCATGTCCATCAATTATTAGATTTATCGTTTATCAGAATTTGAATTCAGAACTAAGTACTTTATTGTTGTTTTGTTTTGATACCCGCGCTAAATATATAGAGTTGTAAAAAAACATTATGTTTAAAATACCAACGAAATAATTTAAAAAATAAACAAAATAAATCAAATAGTTTGGGGTTTAACAACTCTATGTTGTATCAACAAACTTCATGGTAGTGTGCGACACAGATAACGCTATACGAAGCTTGGACTTGGTATCGCTATCTCTGAGGTCCCGGATTCGATTCCCTGTCGGTCTATGTATAAAAATAACTTTTCTATGTTGTCTCGGGTCTGGGTGTTATGGTACCGTCGTTGTTTCTGATTTCTGTACCACAAGTGCTTTGGCTACTTACCATAGGATCAGAGCAATGTATGTGATGTTGTCCAATATTTATTTATTTAACTTCCGAAACCTCAAAAAAGCCTCACCTAAGCCGAAGACGAATAAATAATTGTCCCGCAGGATAATTATTCATGCAGACGAAGTCGCGGGTAGTAACTAGTTAATTAATATGTTTTTGTATTGTTTCAGATGTGAAAACGCTCATGGATTGGAACACAAATATAAAGATTTATGATTTCTTCTGCCAATCTCTACAAGTACTTATTTCGAATTATTCTCCCTTCTACTGTCGGGTAAAAACTAAACATGAAGTTGCTGAGTCAAAACTATCTTTATTAATTAATTAATTATCAAGGGAAGGAGTTCCGAAGAAAGAATATACACTAACTTACTATACATATATATATGACATTACTCGTATAAAGAAAATTTTACGAACAATTGCTTTGTAAAACTTATATTATAATTTGCATAGTAATCATAATGATGCACTTTATACTTGTGTGAGTTTGCAATTAAATGCAACTAGGGCAATATTTAAAACTTAGTATTGTTTGTTTTGTTAAATAATTCTAAAATAACAAGACAATCTATCACGTTTGTTGAATTAGTTAAACGTATGAGAGTGCGAGAGTAAATACTATCTAAAATTAGAATTATTCTGTTCCACGTTATCTAAATAAAACTATCAATTTTTACTGAGCTTGATCGGTATATATGTCGTGGCCAGATCGTAAAATAAATCATTTCATCATGTGACCGATCATTTCATAAAATGGTGGTGTTTCATGATAAAGAAAAGAACCTGCTGCATACATCACGATGTGGTTTGGCCAGATCAATGAATACTCAGAGTTTGACGATATAAACAGCTAAACGCACAACTACTTCACGAAATGATCAAACACTAGTGATCATATCGTAAAATCGTTACATTACTCACCGGTAGAGGCGTTAGTGTTGCTTTGTTTTTGTGATGAATAATGGCGGCGGACAAATATTTTATTCTATTAATTTTATAAAACAAAAAAAACTACTTCAAAATCTAAAAATAATCTTAACACTTAAGTACCTAATCAGCTACTTTTGGAGTCGGTGCAAACGAAAACATAGTATCTCTCGTCGACTGGCACCGACTCCAAAACTAACTGATTAGGTACTTAAGTGTTAAGATTATTTTTAGCGTTTTCGTTTTTTGAAGTCGTTTTTTTTAAATAAAATTAACTTATTTCATCTACGAGTATTTATAAATAGATAAATCCTAATCAACTAATCTTACGAGTGCAAACATATTTTAACTGCTGAACACCGATTTCATTTCCTATTTTTCCACCCTTAGGGGTGAATTTTTTTCCAAAAATGTTTTATTATAGTATCTTTGAAGTATAAGCTCTTCATTAAAAAAATAATGATTAAATTCGGACAAAACTTAACAATGATATTAGGTAAGATAGATACTATAAAATCAGTTGGCGTGGTACGGAGTTCATGCAATGTTTGATGATTTTCTTATAGATCCCATCATCAGAATTTAACCAAATTCCGACGAATTGATAACCTCCATTTTTTTTGAAGTCGGTTAAAAAGTGAATAATAATGTCTAAATTGAAGCTGGAAGTGCAGTGAAATATCGTTACGACACCAAGCTAGGCGATTTTTATGAAAGTCACTTAAAAAACGAGTGCAACGTCTAAAAATTAAGAAGTTCGGAACGTAATTTGAGAGGTTAGTTAGCTATTTAAGTATTTTTATTTATTAGTTTTGTTTAAAAATAATAACTATTTAAAATGTTTAATTCATCTATCAACCAAGATTACAAATATTTACAAATTCAGGTAACTTGTAAACGTATTTTCATTTTAATGATATGGCCAAACGTGGATTGACATTTCATCGAATGTTGACGTATAAACGATATGGTCAGTTTTAGTTGGATCACGAAATACCACCATTTTATGAAATGATCGGTCACATCATGAAGTCAATTTTACGATCTGGCTACGACATAATAATATATAATATTAATTTAGTAACAAAAACGCATTTTATCACAAGACACCACAGACAGATATTTGGAACATTACTGACATCAAAATATTAAAAAAAACAATTTTTTTTAAAAAATGTTTTATTAATAATGTTTTTTGCTTAGTGTTTAAAGTCAGACATATTTTGATTTTCGACTGAAGTATTTTCAAAAAATTTACGAGAAATTAAGTATTTTCATAACATACAATTAAAACTATGATAACTATACTATTTTTACTTTGTCTACTAATTTGAAGTTGTTAGAAGTCTACTTTAACGTCTGTTTGTGTTACCTTGAATATGAACCAGTAAGTATATTTTAATTTTATGCTGTAATAATAGTACATACACGTTAATTGTTAGACTAAGTTGCCTACATATTTACATAACGTAATAACTACGTAATTCTAACTTTCTGTAACTAACATGAAATCTATCCTGCCTGAACTTGTAAATATGTAAAATAGATTGACTTTCAAAATGTTTTTCTCATGTTTCCTAAATGCTTGAATACATTTATTGTAGGTACCTAATGTAAAAATAAATACGAATATTTATTAAGGATTATTAAGTTTGATTGTTATTACAAGTTAAGAATATATCAGGATTTTTCCCCACAAAGGAAACAATTTTCTTATGAGCCTAACATCGAAATCTCATAACAAAGTAAAATTTTAGCAATTTCGATGTTGATCCCATCTTACATGTGCCCTTTAAAGAAGGTACAAAATGAAGTAAAGAATACACTTCCCCACCGCCAACAGGAGGCGTGTCGTAAAAGGCGACTAATCCCAGTAGCACGAGACGGGCAGCAGCGTCTGCGTGCGAAATAATAAAAAACTGCGCTCGCCAAACCGCCTGCCAAGTGTGGCGAGCATTGGCAATCCCCCCATTTTTGGCCTATGTTCAATGATGATGATGATGATGATGATGATGAAAAAACTAAGTTAAGATTAGGACTAAAATTTTAATATAACCTAGACCTGCCAAATCTAGAATCATGGGATAGCGTAGATAAGGTACCCCCACTGAATAACCCAAAGCGCTAGAAGGAATAATAATTTAGGAATATTCCAAATGTATCTAGCAACGTTTTCTTTTTGTATTTAATACAATTGGGTGTTGTGAACTAAGTCATCGTATTATGTTCAACTAATTTATATACTTAAATAGCCTTAAAATATGACCTGCTAAAATGTTATTTAGTAATTTAAGACTTAGCTTATAAATTGTATATTACCTATAATATCAGTCCCTTTATTGTGACCTTTTGCTTTATCATTATTTTATGAGGTTGTGGTCATTTAGTACGTTATTTTCATTGTATCAGAAATTGCAGATTGTTAATAAAGTACTTTAATGCCACTCGAAGCTTTAAAATATAAATTAAGAATATTATTAAAGATTATTTATGAAACACACGTTTTTATCCCATTTCTTTGGTTTGGGAAACCAAAGAAATGGGTTCACCTGCTACCGGAAAAAAAACATAAAAATAAAATACTTACATCTCAACGCGGTCTTCTTGGCATAATTTAGGCACACAGCTATGTATAAGGAGCATATATCATACAGAATTTTAAAACTAGCCCAATTTTAGGGGTAATTCAGAATTAAGTTTAGGATATACAAACAAGAAAAATATTTTAAAAAATAAAATGTAACTTTTGACGATCATTTTGATCATTACCACAGTGATCAAATTGCTGGCTTATCACTTAAGTAGACGTCCTGGGTTTAAATCTAACATACATATATTTATAATATAAGCCTAACCTAACGTATACTTGAACCCAAAATTGCAAATAAAAATAGTAATCTAATTTTTCAAATATAATTAACGGCAGTTTTACAGATCATGGCAAAACAACACCACAGCTCAGACAATCAAACTAGGCGTTAGGTTGTGTACGTTGAGTGACCCAAATTAAACTAGACTGTTTTGCTGTTTTGAATTATAATAATTTAAAATTATGTAGCTACATTCAACAGCATACCAATGTACCACAAAAAGTCCAATATCAATGTGGAAGCGCAGCAAAGCTAATCTCAGATGGCCCCAACGCGTTTGGTCTTTTGTTTTTTCGCCCGAAACTAAGCAAAGCTTATACTATGGCGACTAGATAACGGATGAACATACTTAAATACATCTATAAACGTCCATGACTTAGGTACAAATGCTCGTGCTTATCACACAAACATTTGCCCCTTGTGAGATTCGAACCCGCAACCGCTGGCTGTGTAGTCCGGAGCCCGAACCACTACACCATGACTAGACCAGACGACCAGACGGTCGTCTTGTCAACACATTGTCAACCAATGTCGACTTAAATGTCAATGAAGCTTTGTTTTAGCGTTCGTTAATTAAAAACATAAAATGTATTTGCTAATGACTATTAACTAGTACACAGAGGCTTCGTTTCAATCAGAAACACAATTACTTATGCTTATTTACTTATTATTTAATGTGTTTAGCGCAAGTTTGAAACACATTTGACAACTTAGCTGAACTAACATAGTGATTATTTATTTGATCAGCAGTGGCAGAACCACCGAATTAGTGATAAATCACTACAAGACCAAACACAATGCGACATCTATCGGAATAAATGTTTAGTGTGGTTCCCTATTAAGAAAATTCGAGATTTTGTGCTAGGTCTATGAGCTACATGTTACATTTCTTATTAATGAGTTTGTTTGAGGCTATACTTCTTAGCAGAATGTGTAGTATACTAAGAACATTATAAATCCTCTTAATCAAAAGTTACCCGTAATTGTATTCCAAGCTAATTTAATTACCGATGTAGCCGTAACTTACAGATGCCACATAAACAGCCCCTAACGACCACTTAATTAGGATTGTATTCGGTCTGTCTGAGCTTACGTGCTTCGGATTACTTACTTACAAATTGTCCTGACTTCATATAATTGGAAACCTGCGTAAAGTGGCTTGGCTGGCAGCCCTTGAAATAAATGCCGTCAACTGCGTGTAACTCCAAATACGTAAAATACATAAACTTCTTAAGGGGGGCTCAAGGCTCCAAAATTTCTTACGTTTTTACAAATAGCTACTCTGTTTTACATTCTATTACTAGTAAAAACGTTATTCGCGGCTGTAGTAATGATATTTTTACTAAATAGTAATTAAATACATAAGAGTACACACTTTACCTCACTAAGTCATATTCGGTCGAAAATATAATGTTTTCAACAAGTCATCAATAAATTTATAACCAATCAATGAAGTAAATCTATATATAAGAGAAAGTCGGGTTAGTAGTCGAGAACGGCTAGACCGATTTTTTGAAGTTGTCTCCGCCCCGAATACCACAATAACTATAAAAAATACGGAAAATTTCACGAAAAAAATAAAGTGTGAAGGGGCGGTACGAAGTTCGCTGGGACAGCTTGTTAATAATAAAAGTGAATTGTTTCTCATTAAACTATTATTTTTGCAGCCGCGAATCATACATTGATAGCCTATACACAGTAAACGAGTCACTATTTAAAAAAAAACGTAAAAAATTTTGAATTGCACGGGCTTGTTGTTCAATCAATCTGCTCGAATAAATTTTTATTTTATAGTTTAGGTATATACCAAAAAAATTTTTAAAAAGTAGATGCTCCTATATTGATATCACATGAGCAAGAACTTAGTTGGAATAAACTTTTTGTTAATTTTGATGTTTGTCCCATAGGAAATATTTTGGCAGCTGAATCATGCAGGGCATGAGGTTTTGTGTTTGTGTTATTTAAATTACAGGTTCATCATCATCATTTCAGCCATAGGACGTCCACTGCTGAACATAGGCCTCCCCCATTGACTTCCAGATTGGCCGGTTGGAAGCGGCCTGCATCCAGCGTCTTCCTGCGACCTTTACCAGGTCGTCTGACCACCTTGTGAGTGGACGTCCTACGCTGCGCTTGCCGGTACGCGGCCTCCATTCTAGAACCTTTCTGCCCCATCGGCCATCAGTTCTACGTGCTATGTGCCCCGCCCACTGCCACTTCAGCTTGCTAATTCGTTGGGCTATGTCAGCGACTTTTGTTCGTTTACGGATCTCTTCATTTCTGATTCGATCAAATTACAGGTTGTATAATAATAATTTAGTTTTTTAAGGGATAAAATCCGAAATGAGGTTTTCTGACCGCAGACCAAAGTAATGCACATATTCCAAAAATGTAACAAGCTAGAGTGGCAGTGGGCCGGCCACATCTGCCGCAGAACCGATGAAAGGTGGGGATAAAAGGGTTCTCGACCGTGGCGACCGCACCTTACCAAACGTAGTGTAGAACGCCCCCCCGCTTGATGGACCGACGACCTTAGGAAGATGGCTGGCAGTAGCTGGATAAAAAAAGCGAGAGATCGTGCTTTTTGGCGCTCTTTAGGGCTTACGTCCAGCAGTGGTCTGCAATAGGCTGACATGATTAATTTGAATTACAGGTTGTATAACAATAATTTAGTTGGTTTTAGTCAAGGCAGCAACATCCTTGTGTAACGAGGAACCAGACAATGAATTGTGCCATATGCGTCTCCCAACACACTCAGACTCATAAGAACCAATTTAGAAAAAAAACTGTTTTACAATTAGACCCGAACAGGGAATTTAACCTGAACCCGTTGCGTTTAAGGCAAATCACTGTACCACTAAGCCAATCGGTCGTCTAAAGGACCGTCGTCTTGTACACCCTAAAATGTGAGCCAACACTTACTTGATGTTAAATTGATTAAATTACAATGATAATACATAAATCAATCAAAGCTATGGTTATAACCACAGAACAGGAATGACACGCTACGCTCCGTATTCTGTGGTTATAACAATAACTCAATCTGTGATTAAAATAAACAAGTAGGTGCATTTATTAATTCTAACAATTATAATTGTTGCATCTATTAATTAGTAACTTTTTTTGCATGTCACGTTAGCATAAACAAATAATAAGTATGTTGAATCAATCAAGTTAATATTGCCTAAGGCTTAAGCTTCAGAAAATATGTTATATGTTCTTTATATAGCTGACCAAAACAGCCGATGAGTAAATGGTAGGTAAAATATATATTTCTAACAAGGATGTTGTACGGAACGCAGTAAGTGACAATTACGTATCTTGAGCATCCATTTATTTGAAGAGCACTTTTCACAGATTATTTTCGGAGTTATTATTTGCTAACAAGAAGGCCATAGGAATTTTGGATGCTTGAATCGGAGACTCCGAAACTAAAATGTGTTAAAGAAAACTGTTTTCAGAAAATATTTTTTCTATGTCCTCATGATATGACCACACTAGTCTGCTCCTGGATATAAAGTATGTAAGTATGTATCGATTAAGTTATCGTACGCATTTGAGTAGGTGCATGCATACCTACCCCTCACTCAAAAAAAACAGTGTTGCTTCTAACAAGATTGTGACTGTCATGTGTTGTGTTAAAATATCTTGACTCCATACGAGCCTTCAAGACGTTAGATACATTTAGTAAGATGGATTTGATTTTTAAAAGGTTTTACTATTACATTAATTAAGATTTTATTCAAACTATCAGCCCCCCTAGCATAAGCACCAAAACACGATACGATATGATATGATATAGCGATATATCGACACTAACTGTAAAAATCTGATAGATAATAGCCATTTTGAAACAGCGATCATATTATGTGATGTTACTGGCACGGCGATTCAACTTGCTTTAACTGCCATATTTTTACAGTTGGTGTCGACATATCGCTATTTCATATCATATCGTATCGTGTTTTGGAGCTCATGCTAGGGAGGCAGGATCAATGATTATACCAACTAGTTAATTTTAGTAAATCTAACAAGAGCCTAGCCAATATTTATTACCTTCTTGTCTTCTTCATACATATAGCAGTTGTATTTAGTGATTTAATTAAGATATATCTTAAGTTCTTTACACTCATTAGCTACTCATTTTGAATCAGTATAAATACAAAGTATTATCGTAGTAAATTATAGCACTTAATACCACTGCTATATGTATAAAGAAGACAAGTAGGTAATTGTTATTGTCTCTTTACTTTACTGTAACCGGTGTAATTATCATAATTGCATACGATTAGTTTGATGTTATTACATCTGCCGTCTCTAAATATTAAAGTCAAGTCTTATTACCTAAAGTGATCTTTGTCGCTAAGTAAAAGTGTGCACGCAAGGTGACTTTTGTGGCCGTGACTTTTTGTCACACATATGAAATCTTGATATCTCGAGATATCGAAGACATCATCATCATCATCATTATTTCAGCCATAGGACGTCCACTGCTGAACATAGGCCATTGACTTCCAGATTAACTAATTAAATTAGATTAATTAAGTTATCTTTAATTAACTTTAAATTAATTCAGACATAATATCTGTTTTCGGCAGTATTGTTGTGAATGTCATGGCAGCCTATAAGTAAGGCAACACTGGAAATATGTATTTTAATTTTAAGTATGTTAATGTGTGGTGTATGCTTTGTTGGTTGTCCTAAATAAATAAATAAAATAAAATAAAATTGGCCCGTTGGGAGCGGCCTGCATCCAAGACATATCTAAGGATTTTATATGAGTGACAAAAAAGGCACGTCGACCAAAGTCACCGTTATGCGCGCACACTTTATGTAAGTATCTGTCTCCAGATTTGCATTGAAGGAAGCACCAATCGATTTGAAAGTTAAGGCGAGTAGTGCCTCTAAATAAGCGATTCGGCATGTGTTAGTACAAATATCGCATGATAACTCAATCAAATACGGTTCATAACAGTGCGTAATGAAACGTGGCTGTTACGACAATCGCTGCGTCAAAAAAAAAGAAAAAGATATTTTTTTCCTGAAGTATTAAAATGTTGTGTAGGTTTTGACAATTATTAGTATTTTTTTTAAATATTGTTTTGTCAATTTGGATTTAAGTAGTAGGTTCTCGAAACCACTTGCTAGTTTACATTTAGCGACGGAACTTGCCTTATAACCGCAAGATTACCATCTCATGTTAAATGTTTTTCGCAACATTAATAATAACAGCTACTTACCTACATATCGCAAGAATGGAGGTATTATTGGCATTGGATACATACGAGTACATCTTTCATTATTATAAATGCCACAGCATTCTTCGAAAAATTGCTTTGTGTTTACGAGAAAACAATCTTATAAATTAATCTTACCTTCTTTCATATCAGTGGTTAGCGGCTCTAAAATACAGTGTATTTTTTATTTTATTTTATTTTATTTTCCTTTATTGAGAAAACCAACAGCGTATTTATACATTGTTAACATACATTATTTAACACACAATATGGCCAATAACAGGTTTCCCTTATCTTATCAATAGCACATCAAAAGGTTGGAAATGCCACAAACGTTTACGCAACACTAATCACTATACAACACACAGTACAATATACAACAAAACAAAACAAATCAACTCGATAGCCAACTCAATGTTATTTAAAAGATAAAAGACATTAACTAGTATTAATAATTAATCTTTATATATATATATATATATACTTTTTTTTTTTTAATTATTATTATATTACTCTTAGTTATTTATTTATTGCACATCCTTACCCTCGAATCCAACACTGCACCTACTTCTCTCTTAAATATGCGCTTAGTGTTCGCAAAAAGGTCGACACTTTCAAAACGCGTGTTATATTCACGAGTCAGCCGTAGCAAAACTGAATTTTGAAGGTAGTTTGTACGATGCCGCATGGTTTCCAAAAGTGGGGTATGACGGGTTCGGTATTTAGGCGTACGAAATGTGATCTTGGAGACCAGATACGGACAGTCGACTTTACTATTTACTATGTCGTGCAGAAGACCCATATCTAACAACATGCGCCGCTGCTCCAGTGGTAAGATATTATGTTCGGTGCAGCCGTCCTCATATGTATCAAAGGTTTTACGACTACGATATTTTAGGTGGTTAACAAAAATTTTTTGTATTCGCTCCAGGCGGGATTTGTATATAGAATAATGGGGAGACCATATGGGGCTAGCGTATTCGAGGACACTTCTCACATATGCGTTATAAACTGTTTTAACAATTGAAATGTCCGAAAATGGCTTGCACACACGGAGAACAAAACCAAGATTTTTGTGCGCCTTCATAATAGTATTATCAACGTGAAGGGAAAGTAGCATTTTGCTGTCAAAATATACACCTAAGTCTCTAACATTACTTTTCCTCTCTATTTGTTTTCCATTGAAGTTATAATTCTGTAGGATAGGCTTTGGCTTTCGAGTGAATGTTATGCATTCGCATTTATCTGCATTAACGGTTATATTATTTTTAATATAATACTCATACAAGCGATCCAAATCACTTTGTATAGAAAGACTGTCTTGCAAGTTATTAATTTTATAAAATATCTTTTTGTCATCCGCATACATGAGATAGTGAGAATGCTGAAAGCACATACCTATATCGTACAGGTAGGCATTGTAAAAAAGAGGACCCAAAAGGGAGCCCTGTGGAACCCCTGTGGGAACATTGATATAATTTGAGCGATAACCACCCATCACTACAGCCTGGGAACGATTTGTGAGGTACGACTCAGTCCACCGAAGTAAATCCCCATGAATTCCTAAAACTTGTAGCTTGTTCAATAGGATCACGTGATCCACCCGATCAAAAGCCTTCTCAAAATCGGTGTAGATCACGTCAACCTGCCCACCACCATCCATACTTTCCAGAACAAAACTCGTAAACCATGCCAGATTTGTAATGGTTGAGCGACCCCTTAAGAAACCATGTTGGTTTTCAGGTATTGGTTGTGCCAAAGTAGAATAAATTTCATTGTACACTATTTTTTCCAACATCTTAGCAGCAGTATTTAATATAGAGATACCTCTATAATTTATAATATCCATACGCGACCCTTTCTTATGTACAGGCACTATTAGCGCGGACTTCCACCTATGTGGAAAAGTACCCTCCCGTAAAGAGCGGTTAAATAATATAGTTAAGGGAAGAGCGAGCGATTTAGCACATCTTTCCCAAAACACAGCCGGCAGCCCATCACTCCCAGCACCCTTATTAATGTCTAAAGATTTAAGCATATTTTCTACAACTAACAAGGACGTTTGTATATTTGATACTGTGTTACATAAAGATTGTTCCTGTGCTACTGGAGAGTAATTGTTAGTAGGTGTGCCAAATACACTCTGAAAAAATGAGCTGAAGGCATTACATATATTTCTTCCGTCCGTATATTCAACTCCCTCCAGATAAAACTTTTTAGGGTATACTGATCCACCGCGCAAAGCCTTAACGAATGTCCAGAACGCTTTGGGGTGTTTTTTAATATTGTTTCCGCAATGTGTTGTAAAATGCTTAAAACAATCATTTTGTACGCGTCGTTCTCTTGAGCGTAATAGTGAAAATTCATCGTAGTCTAATCTATTTCCATATTTTTTCCAGCGCGAATGAGCTTTTGTTTTTTCTTTAATTATGTTTACTAATGCTGGTGAGTACCATTTAGGGTAAGACCGACGACTATCTTTAACAAAATAAGGAATGAATAAATTTAGACAATTATTTATGACATCATAGAAAACCTCAACAGCCTCGTCGATAGTGCCTGTACACAAGAGCGATGGCCAGTCCTGTTCTTGGAAATATTTATTTACATTATCATAACATGCTGTTTTGAAATTCCGCTTTGGTGAGGGTGCCTCTCGTAAAGGTACGATATTTAAGTCCAGAAGCGAACAATATATGGATGGGTGTGCACGGTCCTCCTTCAAGAGTGGTGTAGACGCAGATTCAATACGCATTGGAAGATTAGAAAACACAAGATCTAATGTATTGCCATAGGAATTTCTTAAAATGTTATATTGTTTTAATCCACAATACGTAACTGTTTCCATAAATTCCAAACTAGCATCTTGAACCTCGACCGACCCTTTTTTTAAAATGGAAAATTGATTTTGGCTCCAAGACAAGCATGGCAGGTTAAAATCGCCCATTAGTACAAAGTTGTCCCCAGGACAGAGGTCAATTGCTTTTTTAACCGTATTTCTAATCATTTTTAAATCGGAGGGTATTTGGCGCAAATTGGGGGCAATGTACACTGCACAAAAGTGTAAGTTAGGTTCAGAAGTGGACTGGGACGGCACTGTAACCCACAATAGCTCAGTTGGGGCGATGACGTTTTGATCACGAGCCATAGCACCAAGTATGCGACGCATCAGTATCACCAATCCACCACCGGTACACTTAACACTGGCATTCAAATCACGATCGGCCCTGAAAACATCATACCTATCGTCGCACAACTCACAATCAAAGATACCACCGTGCAACCATGACTCCGTCAAAATAATTACGTCGTAATCGTTATTCAAAATGCTAAGTCTCAACTCATTACATTTAGTCCTAAGACCTCGAACGTTTTGGTAATAAATATTTAGATTATTATTCGCCATTTCGAATAACATCATACACAAAAACTCTAAAGTAAATAGTATTTTGTATAAATGTGATCACAATTGTCACTGTTGAAACTTTTTTCAAATTAATGAATGCGACGCTTCTTTGCTTGTTTAAAAAACACAACTTCAATAAGCAACATTTATACCACTTACGTACAACATAAGTAGTTAATAGGAAATTAAAATGACGGTTATCATAGCCATCACGGCAAATATGCACAAATGAATAATTGTAAGACGACGTTAGGTTCCGACGACTGCCAGTAGGACTGAGTGATAATTTTATTGCGGGGTAAGCTGCGCGAGGTGCAATACTCTGGCCGAAATCAAGCGCTAAAATGCAGTCTATAAAAGAAGGTGCGTTCTTATACTGGAATAATAATTGTACAAATACATTTTTATCATCACAATTGCGTGTCAAATAATAAAGTGTGCAGTTCTGATGGCTTGATGTAACAGTTTTAAAATAATTATTTAAATATTTTTGTAAGCCACAAGTAGTGATCAAAAATAGGCAGATGATATTTATTGTTGTTATATGACCTCCGATTAGATCGGAGACTACAAACAATAAATACAGTTGAATTACAGTATATATTTGAAAGGAAGTGCATAATTTTGTTGGATTGGTATGCTCACCGTTGGTAACAATCGTGAATCGTCGCACATGCATCGCGCGATCCACCAATAGCACCAAAACGCTAGTCATTGCGAATAATGGGCGCAGCCCGTGCAGAATCAAAGAGTAGTCATAAACAGAGTAGAAAATCCTTGTTGTCACAACACAACATGGAGCTGGCTTTACAGTTTCTAAGGCAAACACAATTAAAATAACAGCATGCAGCAATATGTAGGAAACATATCGTAAAGTATTTAAACGAATAATAGTCTCACACAATATTACACTATCTTCGCGACGCCCTTGTCCTGTGTTACATGTATAGCTGGTGAAGTATCGTTTTTTCTTACGAAAATTCTTCCATTTTTTGTCCAGATGTATTGATATTCTTTGATTTTTGCTGCCTCCCTGCATTTCTTCAAAAGAAGTTTGTTGTATTGTGTAAGATGTTCATTCACATACACTCTGCCAGCCCCGCCATGCATTCCGAGATCCTCGTTAGATAGGTGGTTTTTACGAATACCAGAGATTATGTTGTCCTTAATTAGTCGAGATTTCATCTTCGCTATTATATTCCTCGGGCGTCCTTGTTGTTTTACCCTGGGTGTGATGCGGTTAACCTCAAGAATATCTTCTGGGGAGATAGGTACGCTGGCATGCTTTGCAATTGACATGATAACGTTGAGTAAGTTTTCATCTTTCATTTCCAGAACACCAACAATTTCCAAATTGTACTGACGATCTCTTTGATTAGAGTAGTTGATTTCCAGCTGCAGGAGCTTATTTTCATTTGCTAATGCGTCAATTCTTGACTCAAAGGTCTCAATATTTTTCCCCTTAGCTTCCAAAGTTTTTATATGTTTATCAAAATCATCGCACCGGTCACTATGAAACTGCATCGATCCTTCCAAAGCCGTAACCCTCTTTAGTGTTTCTTTGTGTTCCAAGTCAAGGGATTGGACAGATTTCTTCATTTCCTGGCATTCATAATGTACTTTACCAATTTCAGCCTTCATTTCAGAGACCGAAAGATTAAGTTTTTCTAAGTCAGATTTGATGACTGACTGTATATCATTTTTCATTTGCAAGATATTATCCTGTAATTCTGTTTTCCATTGATTTATGGTAGATTTTATCTCCTTGAGAGCCACTGAAAGTTCATCGTCGTGTTTCCGCTTCCGGAAGGTTATGCTACCGGCTTCAAATGCTTCAGATGTTCTACTGATGTCAGGATTTGATTGACATAGCTCATTTGGTGATCGTGGCATTTTGTTTTTGTGGTGTGTTTGTCTCTTCTGTAGGTTTTATTCTTTGATTTGTGTTAGAATTGAGCTGCTCTTCCAAAATCGATCTATGTGCACTTGTATTAAGATTTAATTTAGAGCGTCTGCGTCGGAGCGCAACGAGCAACACGTCCACCTTGTACGAGAACGCAACGACGAAAAGATTACGACGACAACGACGAAGTATTATGAAGATTAAGCCATTAAAATATTTTATAGCCACGTGGAGTACCCTTGGCATTCTGCAGGAGCATGGAACTCATAAACTTTGTATTTTTTTGTTTCAATTAATATGCTATGCAATGCGCATGTTTTTTCAATACTGAAGAAATTATAATTCGTAGCACTTTATGACATGAGAGGTTCAATTGAACCTCCATATCCTATCCTATCCTAGGTATATAATCCTACATCCATAGGGATACAATATTATATCCGTGATAGATACGTACGAAGAGTATAAAATTCCTAATCAATATTAATCATACAGCCTAAAGCGATTGACGATCTCCTTACCCGAAAGGCGAGCATACCGAACTTGGTGTCGCTGTCTCTAAGGTTTGATTGAAGGTCAGCCAATGTAGAAAAATAACTTTCTTTTACACAGTGTCTCGGTGGGTGTTGTAGTACCGCGTTGTTTGTGATTTCTGTAACACAAGAGCTTTCCCTACTACTTTGCCATGGGATCAGAGCAGTGTTTGATGTTGTCCAATAGTAAAAAAAAAAGATAACACAATGAGCTGGTACAGACACTCCAGAAGATATTTGTTGAAGCCTACCTTATGTTAACTTGGCTTAGCTCATCATCATCATACGGTCAATCCCGGTTGCGTCCAAAGCCATTGCTTTGGAGCCCAGGGTCCGCTTTCCTTGATTTGCTTCTCCACTTCGCGCGGTCTTGAGCGTGTTAACTTGGCTTAGCTATCTATACGTAAAGAGATCCACTAGATTGTTTAACATCATCTTACTTAATGTATGCCCTGTGGCGCTCTTTGGGGGAGGCAGGCCTAAGCCCAGCAGTGGACTGCAATAAGCTGACATGATGATGATTATGACTTATAATAATTTCATAAATGCGAAAGTTTGGATAGAAATTTTGCACTGAAATAGATTATAGCCAGAAATAGCACATAGGTTACTTCTTATTCCGGAAAAATTAACGGTTATCAAGGGATACAAGATAACTCTCATTATAGATATGTCTTCTTGCTGTTAGATGTCGCTAACCAGTTGGCTATAAAATTAAATGTGAAAAAAATACGCGCGACTTTATTCGCATGGCGTTTAGTTTAGACTGTAAGTTTTTGCTTAGACCATGCAAACAAAGTCGCGGGGAACACCCAGTGTTTTATAAAATCTTTTACGCTGTTATTGTCTTTCGTTATACTTATATTTTTTTAATTAAATTTCTTTGTGTATCGTAATTATTGTCCTCTACCCAAGTGACCTCGTGTAATCAGTATAATGACATAGTGCTCATATATTTCCAGAAGATGTCCGCAAAATAATGAGGACATTTATACAGAGTTCACTATTTTTCGTACTTTAAAAATGGCGGACAATTAAGCAGTTAAATTGAATTGCATTTAAGTTTTTAAAGACTACCTACTTCACTCACGTATGTATGTACTTGCCATTTACATAAGTTATTGAGGAATGCCAATGCATAGTTCGGAAAAAACAAATAAATGCTTATCTTACAAGTAGTTCATCATCTCATGTCAGCCATAGGACGTCCACTGCTGAACAAAGGCCTCTCCCAATGACTTATCATCAGGGCGGATTGCCAATACTCGCCACGCTTGGCAGGCGGGTTGGCGAGCGCAGTTTTTTATAAGATTTCGCACGAAGACCCTGCTGCCTGTCTCGTGCTACAGGAATTAGCCGCCTCTTACGACACATCTTCTGTTGACGGTGGGGAAGTGTATTCTTTACGGCCGTCCTAACACGGTAAGTACAAAGAGTTGCATCCAAACTGATACAGTCATTATTTTTAAGTGCATTTAGTCTGTGTACAAAAAGTAGATACATAGATAGATAGTACTTTTTAGTGCACACCACACTAAAAAAACACACAAAGTAACAGGAAAAAGTACATTATCATTATCATTTCAGCCATAGGACGTCCACTGCTGAACTAGGCCTCCCCCAGTGACTTCCAGATTGGCCGGTTAATAATTAGTTAGTAATTTATTGAACAAATAAAATATCCCCACTTAATACTAATTATTAGGTATAAGGATAATATACTTTTGCGAATAGCATCGGCCTATAGGTGAGTGAAGAGTAAAATCGATCGAAACCCAAACATACAATTACATACTTTTCGATCGAAGTAAGCGAAGCGATTGCTTCAATGATACTGACACTAGGCCTTCACTTTGTATGAAGCAGTGTAAAAATGATTTTTCTGTGTTGGTCCCATTGTAAAAGTTGCTATATTTATATGTATACCTCATCAAAGAAGGTTAAATTATAAATTAGGTACAGTCAAGGGCAAGTCAAGCTACCCAAAAAGTTAAAGGTCATTCAACCGATCTTCAACTTTAAGTCTGACTAGTAGAGATCAATTTCAATCTAGAAAATTTGACGTTTTATAGTAGGTTGACGTGCTGTTGTCTGTACATTGTACGTATTCCCATTATATCAAACTTTCCTAATCCTTTTAGTGCGAGATCAATGTATAGCTTATCATATAGCCGTGTGTACACAAGTACTTATTATTGTCATATAGCGGATCAAATCATTAACCACAATGCGAAACGCGTCATTCACGTGTTTGTTTTCAGCTAACCTTCGTGGCGGATCTGTCAAGTAATCTTCCATAAAACCTGCGAAGGCGGCAAACTGGAAAACCCATTGACTCATTCAAGCAATGATAACACGGTGCCTATGAACGGAATATGACACTAGATCTTCAAAATGAAAGCATTTAGTTCAAGATCAAATGATTTTTTTTGTGTGGTGTGCAATATTATAACGAGTATCTATCTAATATTTGAAAAAAAAATCTATTTTTAAATAGAACGTAACAAATATATAGTACATACCTATCCTCAGATTCCACATTGGAGGGCTATTTTCTACGAGTAGCTGTACTCGATAGCTTACATCTCGGTACTCGATAGCGACAGTATCTTTCATCTTTGAATTGAACCATATTCAGGCAAATAAATGATTTATTTATTTTATTTTTCATGGATTTGAAAAAAACATCATCATACAATGTTTGACACCGCACATTTTTTAAATTGTCGCCCTTGGGATCGCGACAAGGGCGACAATTGGTTTGGTTATTGTACCTATTCGAGTAGTAGCATCACTCCCTAAAACTAATAAAATAGAACCTGAAATACATACCAAGTGTAGTTCTAAATAGAAAGCGGCCACGCAGTAGACTCAGAAGACAAAGACCAGATGATCTGCAATCCTACTATTATTTTATTCTCCTTTACACCCGTTTACCAAATACCATACAAAACCTAATTACCTTATTAGCCCTACCTGCCTACATAGTTGCAAGTGGGATATATCTAAACAAACTTAATTAAAATAAAACAATCCCTGCTAATTACAAATGCCTTATAGCTAGGCCCTATTAGAAAATTAAGCTTTATTTACAAAACATCAAACTTATAACTATTACATAAAAATAGATTGGTTTGTCCGTAACAACAATAACTTTTTGTATGGGACCATCGCAACATCGAAATTAAATCGCAAAAAAAAACGTTTCCCCATACAAAGCGTAACAGCTAATTGGACATACAGTATGAAGATGAAGTTTTTTTAAAGATTTTACTGTTGGTCCCATACAAAAAGATATTGTATTTGGGCACCAGAATCAGCCCCTAAGAGGTTTTGCGTATTTAGAGTTACACGGTGTATATCCATAACGGTTCAAAAGATATCCCTGTGACCGCCTGTATCTTCGCTGTCGCAACAGAGCCAGGACTATTAGGCTCGGACTACTTTTTCTGGATTTTTTTCTGAACCCATTAAAAAACGGCCTCCGGCTCCGGATCGTTTGTCATAAAGCAGGGAAATTTTTATAAGTTTGCTTGAGCGACGGATTGAATTCGGGCTTAGGCTTATTCGTCCGAGCCATAGGGTCATGCCTGTTGACATCCTTTTGGGTACCGAAGCCATAAAAGAAGGTTTTGTTAACGTACCCCCAATGCTCGAATTCTATACGCTTTTACGCTCTTTTCAAGAGCTCCTCTTCGACTGAAATCTAAAAAGTCCTTCTGACTTGCTCTTGTGATAAATCAGTTAATAAAAATAAACATTTTACAACATCACTTATTGCTCTGATCCTAAGGTAAGTAGCTTAAAGCACTTTTGTTAAAGAAATCAGAAAAAACGATGGTACCTCAACACCCAACCCGAGACAACATAGAAAAGTTCGTTTTCTACATTGAGCTGACCGAGAATCGAACCCGGGACCTCAGAGATGGCGATGCCAAGTCCGGCGTACTCAGTTACGGAGGTCATCAAACAATCATCATCAAATCAATGAATCACCTGTTAATAAATTAACTGTTTTTTTTTTAAACACTTGCTTTTACCGTATTACAGTTTTAATTTCATGTGACTTACATGTGGATTACTGAATTTGGCCATGGCTATACATAGTCATGATCCTCATTGGAACATTTCTATGCAATACGCTTCTCTGTCTCAATGTAGAGCCAAAAAACCGTTGATATATGACCTATACTTATTTTTAGGGTTCTCTATCTCAAAAAAGTTTGTCGGTGTGCGAGTTCTACTTGCACTTGGCTGTTTTTTTTTAATATAAAATACCTACTTACATATCAGAATTTGAAAACAATAATAACTAATTAAGGTGCTTTAACATTAACGTAATATCAAGAAGAAGAATCGCAGTAGCGACCGTTTCAATTAGTCTTATCTATAATTTTATCTCTTCAATTATGTATGACCCAGACGTCTTAATATTAGCTGAGTCTACAGAGGACCTACTACCAGTAAGGCCTATAAATAAACGGTTGACAAAGGTCAAGTACTTATAACTTATACCAAGATATTACTTAATTAATGATTAAAAAGATAGTATCGAACCTTGAATTAAAATAACAAAACCTTATCTGGAACAAATTATTTTTTACAAGCCATGTAAAATGGAAATGACCCAGTAATTACTTGTTTATAAATAAGTAATTAAATAAATACTGTCTTATTTTGACGTGGCGACGTCCACTTTTATATCGGAACCTTCCCGAACTCTCCATCTGAAGTGGGATAGTGCTGGCACTGTTGGCTGGCAATATTTTTTAAATCTATTTTAATAGAAGTTAATTTCATTATGGAATCATTCTGTGCTCAAATATAACCAAATGTACTACATAACCAACATCGTTCTACTCCACACTATTCTATCTATCTACGATCCCCTTTTACATTGTTACCCAAGGGATGAAAATAACTTATCTAGTCCAGAGACGGGGTTTGGCCAGCTATTCAGCTACTATTTTTCATTATCATCATAAAAAAATTGGTAAATATCATCTCAAATCTATGTAATTTTAAAAAAATAGTTAAAAGTACACTAAAAATAGTTATATTCTTTAATTGATACTTTACGTTATTTTAATTTTATATCGCGCTGTTATTGTTTGGCTGTATAGAAAGTTGGAACAAGGTTTATTAGAGTGTAAAAATAGAACTAGTTCTTTTTTTTTAAATTTAAAAGCTGTCAGTTGCAAACGATTCTCCCTAGGGCTGAAAAGTATTACTTTCAACCTGCTCCTCAGGCAACTTTAGCCCTACTTTCCTAGTATGAGTATCTAATGAAAATATTTTTGTAAACCAACTAACGGATGACAAAGATGCATTAATGTAATAAAGCAAGCAATGATAACAAACAAATATTAATGATGATAAGCTATTTCAATAGATGTCAAGGTTAGCTAGAATTCTATATATACTAGGATGTATATACAGAATTCTAGGGCAGCAGGGAATAGGCCCCACGTCAACTATGAGGTGGTTGGGAGCCAGGCCACACTCCAATACGCGGAAAAGTTGGCAAATACATATTATCTTAAAAATTCTTGTTGTGACCCGTTTTTGTCATTTGACTCCCGGTTTTTACTGGAGGAAGGTTACATGGAGGAAGGTTATTTTACTATGGAACCTTAAACGGAATAATAAAGGTTTTCGCTAAATTAACTATCACATACTCCAAATACCGACTTAAAAGCTATTGCAAATTCAGTTTTATGGTCAAATCTTTACAACTACTATCAAATATTAGAAATGGGTCTAATACATTCTGAAATAAATATTAACCGGTTTCGATCCTTGGTTTGTAGGTATTTCATAGTTGTTTTTAATTTTTATTTTGTTCTTTACGTAATTATGGATGTATCTATTACTACTTATCCGAAATAAAGAGTTTATTATTAATATAAAATACTGATTTACGATAAATAATGCCAATGAGAATGTCATGTTTATTTATTATTCATAAGCCCTTGAATGCTGCGAGCGACAGGTCACAACTTCCAAAAATGCAATTATTCAATTTTACACACGAAATCCGCCATTGAAGAAAAGGGAAGCAGGAAATAAGTGTAGGTAGGTAATTTAAACAAAATACCAATTTAGCGTTTAACGATCATAAATCAATAATGATTATAGGGAGGTACTTACCGAAACTGCCTAGCAACAATGAACTTTCCATAATGTGTAAAATGAAGCATTACATTTCACTAATTAAAATGTATGATTTTAAGGGTTCAGTACCCAAAGGTTTCCAACGGGACCCCTATTATTCTGGCACCGCTGTGTGACTGTCCGTCTGTCACAAGGCTGTATCTGTTTACCGTTTAAACCGTATTAAATAGACCTTAAGACACATAATTTTAACATGTGACCTTAAGACACATAATGCTGTACATTATCTTATAATTTGCTTAGCGTAAGTGTAGCTTTCACTTTTTTTTTTTTTTTATGGACGGACCTATCGCTGAGTGTCTTTGAGAAAGACATTCGCCAGCTTAACCCGGGCAGTTGTGGCGTGCGCTGAAGGCGCACGGCCTAGGTCCGCCCCGCTAGCGGTCGCCCGACCCGGCCGAGTGTGAGGCTTCGCGCAGCGAAGCCTCAGACTCGTACGTGTCGAGTCCCATACTAGCAGGCGTGATCGGGCCAATGTGGAGTGCAAAAGGCACCCTACCAAGCGGCGAACCCGCTAGTGGTGGCGCCGACGGGACCGAAACTGCCGAAACAGGCCGGACCGCTGCCGGGCTCCTTTCTAGCGGGCCCGATCTGGGGGTGAGTCGGACTCTGGCCTCAAGGGCGCCTCTATAGGCTCGGACCTCGGCTTGGGCCGTCGTCCGTAGGGTGGGCAGGGGAAAAACGGCCAGGCACATGTCTGTGTCGGCCGAAATGAAATACGGGACCTCGCACCCTTCGGCGGGTGCGGTGATGCGAACTAAAATGTTGTGCAGTACTTGAAGTGCTTAAGGCGGTGTTGGCTGTTGTTCTACAGTACGCGGTGTAGGAATCGTCAGGGTCGTCCAAAACGTGCCGAGGCCGACGGAGTCGGGCAGCGACATCCTCCTGGGGCGTGTACGTGGCGGCTTTGACTATGAGCGGATTGGAGTGGTTTTTTGCCTTATCAAAGAAGCGCTGTAGCTTTCACGTGAAGGGGGGGCTGGGGGTAAAATAAACTAGTTTTGCCCGTGACTTCAGCGCGATCAAGGCAACGAGACGACACGACACGAACGACATAGAACTTCGCTTGACTGAGAACGCGCGTAATGTGAAACAATAATTGTCGGTCAAGAGATACACCTAGATATTTAACCTCCTTCACCCAATGGATCGGTCGGTCGAAAAAGGTGACATAAGACTAAATTTCTCTGCGGCGGAAGGGTTCAGATGGTGACACTTCGAAATGGCCACGAGTAAAGTACACAGACAGCGCGATTAGTTCGTTGGGCGCGCGCTAATACTCTCGTCATTGCATCGATCGAATGACAACGACAATGACACGAAGTTTTCCGATCATTTCAAACTCACAACACACAAACAATATTGCAGATTATTAAAATTTAAACGTTTGAGGTTTAAACTAGCGGTTGTCAGTTTTTATTGTTTGTTTCTTGTTGATAAGTACATAATATATTTTTATATTTATTATTTTAAGTTTATATTAATAATTTAAATATAATAATAACACCAAAAGTAAATGTTTAATAACTATAATGAGAAAGGTATAAATTATAATAATGTAAACTATATACCTTTTAATTTCAATCCTACCTACGAAGTTTATTATAGGAGAAGTAGGTAGAAAAACAATAAGTAAAAAGGTAATTATGTATTAACAAATTATACATACACTCAAGTCTCTTCTTTCTGAGTTCCTGATAACTCGATGAGTTCATTCAAGCGAGTTACCTGAATTTCAACTCGAGATAACTCTCAACTCAAGTCGTGTTTTTTTTTTTTTTTTTTTTTTTTTTCCTTATGGCTCGCACGACTTATGCATTCGCCACGGACGGAGTTAAAAGTTAAGGAAACGATTATGGGATACAAAGATAAAAGGAACGGAAAAACAAAGCGGGAAAGGATCAGGTTAGTAAATTAATATATCAAAAATAAAAATACACATACTTATATTTTAATATTATTGGATGAAATAAAAATGGATAAAATATTATAAACTTTAGAACTATTCATACTTAATAAGGTTACAATGGAGGTAGGGAGAGGAATACGAAGGGATACTAGAGAGGAAAACATAGAGGAATTATCATGTAAGGGACACGAAAAGAAAATGTGATTCAGGTCACCTATATCAGCACCACATTCGCAGATGTCACTATCTATAATGCGCAACCTTGCAAGGTGAGAGGGAGTGCAAGCGTGTCCCAGCCTCATACGAATAATGCACGTTGTAGAAATCTTACCAAGCTTCATGATGTGAAACCATGGCTTTGAAGGAATATTCGGCTGAATAGTCTTGTAGTGTTTGCCTTTAACCTGACTGCTAACTTCCCAGTTTTCACTCCACAGGCTATGGAGATGGAGCTTAGGAAGAGTGAGCAGATCAGAACAGTAGTTTTTGTAAGGAAATATGTCTCCATCGGCAACAGCATCACTAGCCAGTCTATTAGCTTTTTCATTTCCAAAAATTCCTTGATGGCCAGGGATCCATCCAAAATGAATAGTTTGGCCTCTCTCAGAGGCCTTGTGTAATAAATTCCTGCACTGAAATGCAACTGGGCTACTACTAGTGCCAACATAGAACGGAAATCTCTCTAGGGATTGCAGAGCACTCCTTGAATCAGAAAAAATTACAGCTTTGGGTAACTTCATAAGTAGAACATACTCTATAGCTTTTTGAAGTCCGTATAATTCTCCTGTATGTACAGATGTCTCAGGTGGAAGTTTGATTTTTTGGATAATTCCAAACTGGTGGTGAAATACTCCAATTCCAACAAAACCAGTATTGCCCTGCTTGGAAGCATCACTATAAACATGATGCCAATCTTGCCAATCCTGATCAAGAGTTAAATTAAATGTTAAATTAGCGTTTCTGTCATTTTTGGAAACACCTAGGTCAAAATGAATCTTAGGTGAAAGGACCAAAGAGTCATAATTGGTGCTAAATATAGGGAGATATCGAGTTTTGTGTGAGGGGGCTTGTAGTGAAGTAAACTTTCGATAACTCACAACCATGCATGGTATCTTTTTGTGAGACCAATAAGATGAGTCTTCTATACAATCTGATAAAGTACGTAATTTAGAATAAAGTGGATGATCGATAAATTGCAAAGAGCGGAATATAAATTTGTCACTTAAAAGTTGTCGTCTGTATGCTAAGGGAGGTTCTCCACATTCAACCTGCATGGCGTTTATAGGACTTGACTTCATAGCTCCTAGTACAATTCTAAGTGCTTTATATTGTATACTATCTAGTTTACTCAAACCAGCTGCACTACATGGTTCGAGAAAGTATGAGCCATAGTCTAGTTTGCTACGAATTAAAGCATTATACAATAGCCTAAGGGAAAAAGGATGAGCTCCCCACCACACACCTGATAAACATCTAATTATATTTAAAGCCCGTTCGCACTTGGCACTGATATAATAACAATGAGGAAGTCCTGTAAATTTGGAATCTAAAATAACACCGAGAAACTTAGCTTCTTTTTGCACAGGAATTTTAAATTCATTATAACTAACTACTATAGGTGGATGGATACGCATGCGAGAAAATAAAACAATACTACTTTTAGACACAGATAGACTTAGACCATGACTATCTAACCATGTTTTTAAAGAGTTAAGAGAACAAGTTAGAGTGTGTGATAGTTGACCTACAGATTTACCAACTACATAAAAAAGCAAGTCATCGGCATACTGTAATATATTTAAACCAGGTATATTTATTGAAGACTGCAAATCATATGTATATATATTGTAAAGGAGCGGACTTAAAACAGAGCCTTGAGGAAGGCCTTTAAATATTATTCGTGAATTAATATTGGAATCTTCTTGAATCAGATGAATAGATCTTTCCGATAACATATTTACAATAAAATTTATAAATATAGATGGAACTTGTAATTTAAGTAGTTTATTCTTAAGAATAGGTATTAATACAGAATCATACGCTGCTGATATATCTAAAAAAGCCGCTAAAATTGAGTCATTGCATGAGAAAGCTAACCTGATATCAGCAGTGAAAATTCCTATGCTATCCATAGTGCTTCTTCCTTTACGGAAACCATATTGACTATTTGCCAATAAGCCTTTGCTTTCAATAAACCACTCTAAGCGGTTTTTTACTAGGTGTTCTGCTATTTTGGCTAGAACAGAGGAGAGTGCAATTGGTCGATAAGATGATGCTTCTATGGGGGGTTTACTAGGTTTTAATATGGGGATCACTTCTTGGGCTTTCCAAGATGGAGGAATAATACCAGAAAATACTACAGAATTAATGATTGATAAAACATATACAATAGATGTGTCACTTAAATTAGATAAGAATGAATATGGGATACCGTCCATACCGGGTGCTGAATCTTTAAGATGTGATAAAATACCTTTGAGTTCATAGAAACTAAAGGGAGAATTAATACTAGATTGAGTATTGACATTCATAATTGAAGAAGCTAAAATTAAGTTGTTACTTTCAGGGGCGAAGGGGGGGGCTAATATATCCAAAAATTGGTCTGCAGTTTCTTCCTGGAGCAGACACGGCCTAGACTCTTTAAAGACTGATCTGAATCTGCGAATGTTATTCCAGACTGCAGAAGTCGGGGTGTCTGGCGATATAGAGGAACAGAAATTTCTCCAGCCCTCCCACTTTTTCTTTTTAAACAATTTACGTGTACTAGTAATTAACTCTGATAAAATATTAAAATTTGCCATAGTAGAGCTTAACTTGTAGTTTTTTTCTGCCTCTTTCCTTTTTTTAACTGCTGCAGAGCATTCTTGGTCCCACCATGGAGGCGAAGGAACTTTTCTTGAACCACTGTGTTTATAGGGAAAAACTTCATCAGCAGTTTCTAATAGAATTGAAGCAAGAGTTTCAGCACAAAGAGAAGAATTGTTTTCACCTATTGGAGAAAGGGAAGCTATTTTTTGGTCCACTTTTTCTCTGTAGGAACTCCAACTAGCATTGGACAGATTATATTTCATACGGGGACTACGATTTACTGATGTTCTACCAAAGAGTGTAGGGAATTTTATAATTATGGGGTAGTGATCGCTACCATAAGTAGAAGAATGTGTAGCCCAGGTAAGCGAAGAGGCTAAATTAGGGGGACATATGGATAGATCTGGTACACTTGGTCCCTCATTTGGGGGAGTTCGACGCGTAGGAGAACCAGTGTTAAGAAAACATAAATTATTTTTTTCTAAAATATCTATAATTCTACTACCATAATAGTTTGAATTGCAACTACCCCATGATTGATGTTGTGCATTAAAATCACCCGTTATAAGAACGGGCTTAGGCAACAAAGAAATGATTTGTTCTAATTCATTGTATATCAAAGAGCTTGGGTGTGGTATGTATACTGATACAAAACATATATTATTAATTTTAGCAGCTACAATTGAAAAATCATTATTATGTAGCGGGATCGGAATATGAATAAAGGGCACTGTGTTATGTATAAAAAGAGCTACACCGGCATAACTATCAAACCGGTCTTCTCTTACACAAGAGTAATTTGTAATTTTAAAATTAGAGTCTGGCCGAAGCCAGGTCTCTTGAAGTGAAATAACAAAAGGCTGAAATAAGTTAATTTGATATAATAGATCACTTTTTTTAGAGTTAATACTGCGGCAATTCCATTGAATCACCTTCTGCACTTTCAGTATAACTAGTCCTAACGAATTCCTTATTGGGTTGAGCAACGTGGGACGGTACAGAAATATAATTAGATTGAGATAAAGACTTAATGAGGATTAAAATTAATTCTTTAATTGACATGTTTGAAAAGGAACTGTCTGAATTGGTATTGCTATTTACAAGTGTACATCCGCTTTTAGTGATTGGAGTGGAATAATCTTTGATTATAGCTTCATGAGTTACACGATCATAACCTTTACTCCGAGGTGGAGGGGAACTTGGTTTTCGAAAAACTGTTTTTCTATAAGAAGTTACCTTATTATTGCCAATGTTATTATTGTTGTTAGGTATAAAGGTGGGGCGAGACTCATTCGATTGTGAGGAAACTGAGAGGAGCACATCGGCATAAGATCTAGAAACAGGGGGGTGAAGTTTGATTGCCTCGGCATATGATATACAGCTCTTCGCCATTGTTTCTTTGATTGATCTTTGACGGGTAAACTCTGGGCATTTTTTGCTAGTAGCAAAATGACTACCAGAGCATAGGCAGCAAGTTACAGACTCCTCTTCTACCGAGCAACTATCACCGGAGTGACTTTGACCACATTTATAACATTTAGGTGTAGACCTACATTGGGACTTAATGTGACCATACCGACAGCAATTAAAACATTGGATTGTTGGGTAAATATATAAATCTACTGGAAGGGAATTATAACAGATATATACTCGCTTTGGCAGTACCTGACCATCAAATGTCAAAACAACGGTTTCTATGGGAACAAATTCGGTTTGTCCATTTGTTATTGTTTTTCTTTTGAGTATTCGAACCTTGATAATATTTCCACAACCTATTGGAACTGAAATATTAGTAATGATTTCATCATCAGTCCAATCAACAGGGACTCCCCTGACTACCCCCATGCGGGTGACATTGAACACAGGAATGAATGCTTTATAGTTTTTAGATTGTAATGTATTGTTTTCCAGAAATGAATTGGCATCTTCAAACTTGGAAAAAGAAATGGTGATCCTATTTCTCCCAATTTTTTTTAAACTTCCATCAATTATATTTTTAAAATTGTTTTTTTTGAGAAAATGGCCAAAGGATACTGGGTGAATATTACAGTTTTCGCCTGAAGCTGATGGTTCCTTTAAAATATGGACATTGTAAGGGGCAGCATCTGAAGCCTGGTACGTCAATCTACCAACGATTGGACGAGAATCACGCACGCTTTGAGTGTTACTGGTACTTGGTGCTGACATAGAGTAACCTGGACTTTGGGTTTTATCTTGACTTTGCTGTTCAAGATCGCTATTGCATTGGCAGTCACTGTTATTTACAATACCTAAAACTGAAGATTTATGATGTCCCCTCTTTCGTTTATTGCAATGTTTGCACTTGCGAGAAGACGTTCGTTTACGTTTAGGAGCACTGGTAGCACCACTACTATTTAAATTATTTGAACTGTCTGTATCATGGTGGGATCCCTCCGCATCCATGCTCTCTCCATCATAGGAAACGGTCACAAAATGAGATACCTGAGCTGACCCTCCTCCAGGATCGTCCGGTTCATTCATATTTAATATACAGAAAACTTACCAGATAGCCGCAAAAACTATACACAAACAAATAAATATACACACATAAACGAAACTAGCTACTTTTAAGTACCAATCTGATCCTTATTATGTAGTTTTAGAACATAAATAAAGAAAAGTCAGAAAAGTCGACCGCGACTCACGACGTTTCCCGCGCTTTTTTCAGTCGTGTTTTTTTCGAGTTGACATATCTAGCTTTTTTTTTTTTTTTTTTTTTTTTTCGTTCCAATTGGAACAGGCTAAGGTCTGAGACCATGCTGCCTAGTCATCAGTTTTTTTTTTTTTTTTTTTTTTTCCCCCGTTATGAAGTAAATCTAGTTAATGTCATCAGTTATAGTCATTTAATTTATTTATTTTATCAAGTCCGAGTTTAGTTTAGTTCAATTCAATAAACCTAAATGTCCAAATCAAACGTCTTTGCATGGACGTGATGATAGATAAGCCGATTGCATGGATTTAGCATTGTGCTAATCCATGGCCAAGTGTCAGTCAATGCCAGTGACTCCAGTGAGTGACATTATGTCATGTCATTTGTTTGTTCATTGTTGCTTGAATGAAAACAACAACCAAAACAAAACGTACAACCAAACAGTAAATTAAATATAAACAGTAAACAAGCAGAAATAAAATATATATACAAAGCTTTAAATAACTAAATTTGCCCAACTGTATTATTAATAAAATTATACAGAGGTATATAAGTTAAACTATTTACAAGAAGAGCCTGGATGGAGCGCGGTACCGAATTAGGACTATCATATATTTCCATAAGCTCATCCATCAGCACAAGGCGCTGAATGCCAAAGGATGAGCAGCTGAAAAATATGTGGGATAATGACTGCTCTGTTTGGATATTACAATAGTCGCAATGAGAACTGCTTACCATTTTCAGGCGGAAGAGATGGAAATTTAAATTACAGTGACCAAAACGAAGCCTTAAAATAGTTGAGTAAAATTTCCTGTTGATGTAAGTATTATTTTTGCAGAACCAGGGAGCAGTACCAATTGGTACATTAAAAGTGGCATACCATAAACCTTTATTTTGAGTTTGAATGGTGTAGTTCCAATGCCTTTTCCATATGTCAGTGGCCCTTTTTTTTAACAGAGGAATTATATCTGTACATGGAACAGAAATATTAAGGAGACTACTCGAGTCAGGGATAGAGGATGAAGAATTTGTAATTGTTCTGGCTAAAAAGTCTGCCCTTTCATTTCCTAATACACCTACATGTGAAGGAACCCACATAAATGAAACCTTGATATTGTGTACTATTAACAAGTCTAGCCAAAACTCTTTGATTAAAGGAATCAAATAATTTGTGTTAGCATGGAATTTGTTGTTTTCAAGGTTTTTAAGAACACTCATGCTATCACTAATTATTATCCAATCACAAAATCCATCATTTTTAAGTTTAATATGTTTCAAAGCAGCAAGAATAGCTACAGCCTCAGCTGTGAATATACTTATGTTAGAATTAATTTTATACCCAGTACCAGTGTTTAGAAACCTATCAAAAATAGCAAAAGAGACAGCAAAATCAGTTTTTGAGCCATCAGTGTACAGGAATCTATAGTCCCTGAACTCAGAAAATTTACTATAAACATCTTCTTTAGAGGATAACTTATCATCTATCATGATATTAATTGCAGGAAATTTACTGTTAAAGTCTCCCTGATAACATGGAAGAAGTGATGATCTATAGATTTGAAGAGTTTCAAGGAAATTTAAATATTGAGGAAAATCTTGAAGGATATAAGGAGGGTTACGAATGGATTGTAGGGAGTGTTTCATGTTTAAAAACAAATGATTGTTACTTTTATTATATAGTTTTAATATGAATCTTTCTTTCAAATATGAAAACCTTATACTTAATGGAGGAAGATTGCACTCAACTTGCATTGTATTGATGGGAGTACTTTTAAATGCTCCAGTAATGAGTCTTAAGCTTTTATTTTGAATTTTATCTAAGATATCAACCAGTCTGTTATCCCCAGCAAAACATAGAAAACCATATTCAAAGTGACTACGAATCAGAGATTTATACAAAAGCAACAATATTTTGGGATCAGCTCCCCAGGATGTACTACATAATGATTTTAAGATATTAAAAGCTTTATTAGCTCTTGAACTTATTAATTCGATATATTTTTTCCAAGAAACATTATGGGTAAAGGTAACACCTAAAAACTTAGCTTCATGAGAAGCAGGAATAGAAACTTTATCATAATACACAGGGGGAATGAAATTACTAGATTTACCAAATACTACCAATTTTGATTTTAGTGCATTTATGTCAAGATTCAAATAAGAAAAGTATGTACATAACCCTTCCAAAGACTTATTAAGAATGTTTGAAATATGTTTAATTTTTTTTCCAGTTGCATAAACTACCAAGTCATCGGCAAATTGAAGATTTTTTACTTTTGAACCTAAAATAAAATTCAAACGTCTGATATATAGAATAAAAATTAATGGAGAGAGTATGCCTCCTTGACAAACACCTGTAGACGCAAATCTTGGACCATATAACTTACCATTATACTTAACATAAACTTCCCTTTCAGATAAAAATTTTTGGACCCAGTGAACTATTTTGTTTGGAATTCCAACAGACAGTAATTCAGAACAAAGTACATCAATATTAACACTATTAAAAGCTCCAGCAACATCAAAGAATACTGACATTAAATAATTCTTATTTGTTAAGCTATTTTGTATATCAAGCTGTAGTTGACAAATGCTTTCACGAGCCGACGTTCCTCTTCGAAAACCAAATTGATTTGCAGGTAATATGTTATTTTTTTCTATATAAAAATCTAATCTTTGTTTTAGTAATTGCTCAAAAACCTTACCAACACAAGATGTTAGAGCAATAGGACGGTAGGAATCTGGATTTGATCGTATCTTATCAGGTTTCAAAATAGGGACTAAACAATCAGACTTCCATGAATGAGGGATATCATTATTCAACCACAAATTATTTAATACTTTAAGAAAAATGTACATACCTCTTTCATTAAGCTTTTTCAACATAATATAAGGGATACCATCCAGACCAAAGGCACTATCTTTTCTGGAGTAGATAGCAGACATTAACTCTTTTAAAGTAAAAGGTTTGGTTAAAAAACTATTTACAGAATTTGTCTCACTGGGAAGGGGAAAATTTGATTTATTATTGTTTACAAAGTCTGGAGTATACTTTTTCAGAAAATCTTGGACCCAGCTATCATCATTATTGCTACAAGAATATGTTTTATTAAATTTTCGCATGTATTTCCAGATTCTCGAAAGAGGCGTACAACGATTAAAAGAGCTACACAGATCGACCCAACTATTTGTTCTTTCTGTTTTCAAAGTAAGTTTTTTGAGCGCTTGTAATCTTTTAAATTCTATGTATGCTTCATCAGATGGATTGGTTTTGAAATAAAGATAAGCTGACTTAGAATTTTGAACTGCTTCTGAACACTTTTTATTCCACCACGGGATCGGAGGGTTTTTAACTAACTTAGTACGAGTGGAGTTAAGGACTGACGGATTTGTAGGAAAGGAGACCGGCGTATTATGACAAGGAAGACATCTAACGATTGCAGAATGCAAAATTTCACAAAACTCAGTATAAGCATTCAACGGAGCAAAGTTTTGAACCTCAAAGTTAGATAATTCTAAATCTACATTTTGTTCATACAATTTCCAATCTACCATTTTATAGTTAGGGTAGATGGGCAATTGTATGTTACTTTGATTATTTGCAAGACTATTATTTACAAAAACTTTAATATGTACAGGAAGGTGGTAGCTGCCAAGGGGATCATCATGCACAGACCAATCACAAGATAAAGCTAATGATGAAGAAACAAACGACAAATCTAAGGCATTTGGACGCCATGTCAAAGAACCAACTGTTGTCACTTCACCGCTATTCAATAAAACCAAATTATTATCATCGACAATCTCCATAATATCCCTACCTCGTAGGTTTACTGAATTACACCCCCAAGATGTGTGATGGGCATTAAAATCGCCAGCGAATATCATCGGTTCAGGCACTGATTTTATTAATGATTCGAATTTATGTTTATTAAAAGTTGGAGTGCAATTAGTTGGACAATAAAAACTGACAATACTTATTTCTTTATTATTTACAGTAATTCTTACACAAATATTTTGTAAAGAATTATCAGAATATGTATGAATTTTTTTATAATGTAAACTATTATGTATTAAAATAGCTACGCCATTATGTTTGTTACCAATATCATTTCTTTCTATTTTAAAACCTTTTATGTTAAAATCTTTAATAGGAGTCAACCAAGTTTCTGATATAATTGCTACATGAATGTTGTGATCATAAAGATGTTGAGTTAATAGAAGCTTGTTACTGGAAATACTCTGAGCATTCCACTGCAAGATGTTAAGATCCATTATTAGGAGAGGAAGAACTATTTCTGAATGTTTGTTGAAGAATTTCTTTTATGGAAGATGAATTAATTGGAATATCTTTTTGATTTAAAACAATTTTTGTGATAGCGTTTGTTAACATGTTCATAAAAAAGTCTGATTTTGTTAAATTTTGTATTTGAGTTTCAATATTACGCATAGTTAATTGTGGAAATGAGTTTTCATTAAATAAATCTGAATACTTAGTAGCTCTGGACTTAACTTTATTTTCTTCAATTTTTAGTTTTTTTTGGGGACAAGTGTTTGAAATGGCTACATGATTACCACCACAATTGGAGCATTTTGCGTCTTTAGGGTCTTGCTTACATGTTTTGTAGTTGTGATCCAGTGAGCATATCGAGCATACCTCGGCATTTCTACAGTATTTTGCTATATGCCCAAACTTCAGACAGTGTAGACACTGTTTAACGGGGGGAACGTATACGCTTACCTCGTGCCTCCAGGAGTCGAGGTATACGTACTGCGGTAACTCAGTGGAGGCGAAGGTCACGGCGACTGTTTGAGTGGGCTGGTACGAGACAGCACCACAATCACTCCGCACACGACGCATGAAGCGCCTCACTTGAATAATATTTCGTGAGCTTCCTATTAATGTCGAAATCATTTTATTTGATAGATCTGTAGGGACTGCGGTAAGGACCCCAGTCACCTCAGTGTCGATTGCCGGTATTGTGGCTTTTAAACCCAGTTCATCCAGTAGTTTTTTATTTTGAAGAAAAACATTTGCGTTATTGGATAAGTCGAATGTGATTCCAATTTTATGTTTGTTAATGGATTTTAAATGCAGTATGCCAGTGACGCAATATTTGCGTATGGCGTGTGAAATGGCCAATCGGTCTTTATCATTAAACATTTTTTCATCTTGGTGGGACAGGAACACTATATATTCAGTCTTTGCACTATTTTCTGGGTACTTTCGTGTGTATCCTGGGACCTTAAACACCTGATATTTTTTAACGCTGTCTTCATCAGAGTCTGAGGATGTCTCCATCAGTGGTGCTTGATTATCGGGCGGATCGTTTTTTTTCCGTTTTCGACCCCCCATTTTCGTTCACTCTATTAGTTCGTTTCACTAGCAACTATATTTACAACTTCAACTATATTTACAAAGAAATAGGCAATTTTTTATAACAATTAGAAATTAAATTAAATTTAGGCGCCTTTCGTGATCAAAGGTTCCCGCGCTTTTTTCTGACATATCTAGCTTTTTTTTTTTTTTTTTTTTTTCGTTCCAATTGGAACAGGCTAAGGTCTGAGACCATGCTGCCTAGTCATCAGTTTTTTTTTTTTTTTTTTTTCCCCCGTTATGAAGTAAATCTAGTTAATGTCATCAGTTATAGTCATTTAATTTATTTATTTTATCAAGTCCGAGTTTAGTTTAGTTCAATTCAATAAACCTAAATGTCCAAATCAAACGTCTTTGCATGGACGTGATGATAGATAAGCCGATTGCATGGATTTAGCATTGTGCTAATCCATGGCCAAGTGTCAGTCAATGCCAGTGAGTGACATTATGTCATGTCATTTGTTTGTTCATTGTTGCTTGAATGAAAACAACAACCAAAACAAAACGTCTAAAACAAAGAGGAAATTAATTGGTCTAAAACCATCATATTTTACAACACATCATCAAACAATCACAAACAATTTTAGTTTGAAAACATACACAACCAAACAGTAAAATAAATATAAACAGTAAACAAGCAGAAATAAAATATATACACAAAGCTTTAAATAACTAAATTTGCCCAACTGTATTATTAATAAAATTATACAGAGGTATATAAGTTAAACTATTTACAAGAAGAGCCTGGATGGAGCGCGGTACCGAATCAGGACTATCATATATTTCCATAAGCTCATCCATCAGCACAAGGCGCTGAATGCCAAAGGATGAGCAGCTGAAAAATATGTGGGATAATGACTGCTCTGTTTGGATATTACAATAGTCGCAATGAGAACTGCTTACCATTTTCAGGCGGAAGAGATGGAAATTTAAATTACAGTGACCAAAACGAAGCCTTAAAATAGTTGAGTAAAATTTCCTGTTGATGTAAGTATTATTTTTGCAGAACCAGGGAGCAGTACCAATTGGTACATTAAAAGTGGCATACCATAAACCTTTATTTTGAGTTTGAATGGTGTAGTTCCAATGCCTTTTCCATATGTCAGTGGCCCTTTTTTTTAACAGAGGAATTATATCTGTACATGGAACAGAAATATTAAGGAGACTACTCGAGTCAGGGATAGAGGATGAAGAATTTGTAATTGTTCTGGCTAAAAAGTCTGCCCTTTCATTTCCTAATACACCTACATGTGAAGGAACCCACATAAATGAAACCTTGATATTGTGTACTATTAACAAGTCTAGCCAAAACTCTTTGATTAAAGGAATCAAATAATTTGTGTTAGCATGGAATTTGTTGTTTTCAAGGTTTTTAAGAACACTCATGCTATCACTAATTATTATCCAATCACAAAATCCATCATTTTTAAGTTTAATATGTTTCAAAGCAGCAAGAATAGCTACAGCCTCAGCTGTGAATATACTTATGTTAGAATTAATTTTATACCCAGTACCAGTGTTTAGAAACCTATCAAAAATAGCAAAAGAGACAGCAAAATCAGTTTTTGAGCCATCAGTGTACAGGAATCTATAGTCCCTGAACTCAGAAAATTTACTATAAACATCTTCTTTAGAGGATAACTTATCATCTATCATGATATTAATTGCAGGAAATTTACTGTTAAAGTCTCCCTGATAACATGGAAGAAGTGATGATCTATAGATTTGAAGAGTTTCAAGGAAATTTAAATATTGAGGAAAATCTTGAAGGATATAAGGAGGGTTACGAATGGATTGTAGGGAGTGTTTCATGTTTAAAAACAAATGATTGTTACTTTTATTATATAGTTTTAATATGAATCTTTCTTTCAAATATGAAAACCTTATACTTAATGGAGGAAGATTGCACTCAACTTGCATTGTATTGATGGGAGTACTTTTAAATGCTCCAGTAATGAGTCTTAAGCTTTTATTTTGAATTTTATCTAAGATATCAACCAGTCTGTTATCCCCAGCAAAACATAAAAAACCATATTCAAAGTGACTACGAATCAGAGATTTATACAAAAGCAACAATATTTTGGGATCAGCTCCCCAGGATGTACTACATAATGATTTTAAGATATTAAAAGCTTTATTAGCTCTTGAACTTATTAATTCGATATATTTTTTCCAAGAAACATTATGGGTAAAGGTAACACCTAAAAACTTAGCTTCATGAGAAGCAGGAATAGAAACTTTATCATAATACACAGGGGGAATGAAATTACTAGATTTACCAAATACTACCAATTTTGATTTTAGTGCATTTATGTCAAGATTCAAATAAGAAAAGTATGTACATAACCCTTCCAAAGACTTATTAAGAATGTTTGAAATATGTTTAATTTTTTTTCCAGTTGCATAAACTACCAAGTCATCGGCAAATTGAAGATTTTTTACTTTTGAACCTAAAATAAAATTCAAACGTCTGATATATAGAATAAAAATTAATGGAGAGAGTATGCCTCCTTGACAAACACCTGTAGACGCAAATCTTGGACCATATAACTTACCATTATACTTAACATAAACTTCCCTTTCAGATAAAAATTTTTGGACCCAGTGAACTATTTTGTTTGGAATTCCAACAGACAGTAATTCAGAACAAAGTACATCAATATTAACACTATTAAAAGCTCCAGCAACATCAAAGAATACTGACATTAAATAATTCTTATTTGTTAAGCTATTTTGTATATCAAGCTGTAGTTGACAAATGCTTTCACGAGCCGACGTTCCTCTTCGAAAACCAAATTGATTTGCAGGTAATATGTTATTTTTTTCTATATAAAAATCTAATCTTTGTTTTAGTAATTGCTCAAAAACCTTACCAACACAAGATGTTAGAGCAATAGGACGGTAGGAATCTGGATTTGATCGTATCTTATCAGGTTTCAAAATAGGGACTAAACAATCAGACTTCCATGAATGAGGGATATCATTATTCAACCACAAATTATTTAATACTTTAAGAAAAATGTACATACCTCTTTCATTAAGCTTTTTCAACATAATATAAGGGATACCATCCAGACCAAAGGCACTATCTTTTCTGGAGTAGATAGCAGACATTAACTCTTTTAAAGTAAAAGGTTTGGTTAAAAAACTATTTACAGAATTTGTCTCACTGGGAAGGGGAAAATTTGATTTATTATTGTTTACAAAGTCTGGAGTATACTTTTTCAGAAAATCTTGGACCCAGCTATCATCATTATTGCTACAAGAATATGTTTTATTAAATTTTCGCATGTATTTCCAGATTCTCGAAAGAGGCGTACAACGATTAAAAGAGCTACACAGATCGACCCAACTATTTGTTCTTTCTGTTTTCAAAGTAAGTTTTTTGAGCGCTTGTAATCTTTTAAATTCTATGTATGCTTCATCAGATGGATTGTTTTTGAAATAAAGATAAGCTGACTTAGAATTTTGAACTGCTTCTGAACACTTTTTATTCCACCACGGGATCGGAGGGTTTTTAACTAACTTAGTACGAGTGGAGTTAAGGACTGACGGATTTGTAGGAAAGGAGACCGGCGTATTATGACAAGGAAGACATCTAACGATTGCAGAATGCAAAATTTCACAAAACTCAGTATAAGCATTCAACGGAGCAAAGTTTTGAACCTCAAAGTTAGATAATTCTAAATCTACATTTTGTTCATACAATTTCCAATCTACCATTTTATAGTTAGGGTAGATGGGCAGTTGTATGTTACTTTGATTATTTGCAAGACTATTATTTACAAAAACTTTAATATGTACAGGAAGGTGGTAGCTGCCAAGGGGATCATCATGCACAGACCAATCACAAGATAAAGCTAATGATGAAGAAACAAACGACAAATCTAAGGCATTTGGACGCCATGTCAAAGAACCAACTGTTGTCACTTCACCGCTATTCAATAAAACCAAATTATTATCATCGACAATCTCCAAAATATCCCTACCTCGTAGGTTTACTGAATTACACCCCCAAGATGTGTGATGGGCATTAAAATCGCCAGCGAATATCATCGGTTCAGGCACTGATTTTATTAATGATTCGAATTTATGTTTATTAAAAGTTGGAGTGCAATTAGTTGGACAATAAAAACTGACAATACTTATTTCTTTATTATTTACAGTAATTCTTACACAAATATTTTGTAAAGAATTATCAGAATATGTATGAATTTTTTTATAATGTAAACTATTATGTATTAAAATAGCTACGCCATTATGTTTGTTACCAATATCATTTCTTTCTATTTTAAAACCTTTTATGTTAAAATCTTTAATAGGAGTCAACCAAGTTTCTGATATAATTGCTACATGAATGTTGTGATCATAAAGATGTTGAGTTAATAGAAGCTTGTTACTGGAAATACTCTGAGCATTCCACTGCAAGATGTTAAGATCCATTATTAGGAGAGGAAGAACTATTTCTGAATGTTTGTTGAAGAATTTCTTTTATGGAAGATGAATTAATTGGAATATCTTTTTGATTTAAAACAATTTTTGTGATAGCGTTTGTTAACATGTTCATAAAAAAGTCTGATTTTGTTAAATTTTGTATTTGAGTTTCAATATTACGCATAGTTAATTGTGGAAATGAGTTTTCATTAAATAAATCTGAATACTTAGTAGCTCTGGACTTAACTTTATTTTCTTCAATTTTTAGTTTTTTTTGGGGACAAGTGTTTGAAATGGCTACATGATTACCACCACAATTGGAGCATTTTGCGTCTTTAGGGTCTTGCTTACATGTTTTGTAGTTGTGATCCAGTGAGCATATCGAGCATACCTCGGCATTTCTACAGTATTTTGCTATATGCCCAAACTTCAGACAGTGTAGACACTGTTTAACGGGGGGAACGTATACGCTTACCTCGTGCCTCCAGGAGTCGAGGTATACGTACTGCGGTAACTCAGTGGAGGCGAAGGTCACGGCGACTGTTTGAGTGGGCTGGTACGAGACAGCACCACAATCACTCCGCACACGACGCATGAAGCGCCTCACTTGAATAATATTTCGTGAGCTTCCTATTAATGTCGAAATCATTTTATTTGATAGATCTGTAGGGACTGCGGTGTTACTTTGATTATTTGCAAGACTATTATTTACAAAAACTTTAATATGTACAGGAAGGTGGTAGCTGCCAAGGGGATCATCATGCACAGACCAATCACAAGATAAAGCTAATGATGAAGAAACAAACGACAAATCTAAGGCATTTGGACGCCATGTCAAAGAACCAACTGTTGTCACTTCACCGCTATTCAATAAAACCAAATTATTATCATCGACAATCTCCAAAATATCCCTACCTCGTAGGTTTACTGAATTACACCCCCAAGATGTGTGATGGGCATTAAAATCGCCAGTCATGGGCATTAAAATCGATATTTTTTAACGCTGTCTTCATCAGAGTCTGAGGATGTCTCCATCAGTGGTGCTTGATTATCGGGCGGATCGTTTTTTTTCCGTTTTCGACCCCCCATTTTCGTTCACTCTATTAGTTCGTTTCACTAGCAACTATATTTACAACTTCAACTATATTTACAAAGAAATAGGCAATTTTTTATAACAATTAGAAATTAAATTAAATTTAGGCGCCTTTCGTGATCAAAGGTTCCCGCGCTTTTTTTTTCCTGACATATCTAGCTTTTTTTTTTTTTTTTTTTTTTTTCGTTCCAATTGGAACAGGCTAAGGTCTGAGACCATGCTGCCTAGTCATCAGTTTTTTTTTTTTTCCCCGTTATGAAGTAAATCTAGTTAATGTCATCAGTTATAGTCATTTAATTTATTTATTTTATCAAGTCCGAGTTTTTTGTTTATTTAACTTCATAATTCAATAAACCTAAATGTCCAAATCAAACGTCTTTGCATGGACGTGATGATAGTTAAGCCGATTGCATGGATTTAGCATTGTGATAATCCATGGCCAAGTGTCAGTCAATGCCAGTGAGTGACATTAAGTCATGTCATTTGTTTGTTCATTGTTGCTTGAATGAAAACAACAACCAAAACAAAACGTCTAAAACAAAGAGGAAATTAATTGGTCTAAAACCATCATATTTTACAACACATCATCAAACAATTTTAGTTTGAAAACATACACAACAGTAAACAAGCAGAAATAAAATATATACACAAAGCTTTAAATAACTAAATTTGCCCAACTGTATTATTAATAAAATTATACAGAGGTATATAAGTTAAACTATTTACAAGAAGAGCCTGGATGGAGCGCGGTACCGAATCAGGACTATCATATATTTCCATAAGCTCATCCATCAGCACAAGGCGCTGAATGCCAAAGGAAGAGCAGCTGAAAAATATGTGGGATAATGACTGCTCTGTTTGGATATTACAATAGTCGCAATGAGAACTGCTTACCATTTTCAGGCGGAAGAGATGGAAATTTAAATTACAGTGACCAAAACGAAGCCTTAAAATAGTTGAGTAAAATTTCCTGTTGATGTAAGTATTATTTTTGCAGAACCAGGGAGCAGTACCAATTGGTACATTAAAAGTGGCATACCATAAACCTTTATTTTGAGTTTGAATGGTGTAGTTCCAATGCCTTTTCCATATGTCAGTGGCCCTTTTTTTTAACAGAGGAATTATATCTGTACATGGAACAGAAATATTAAGGAGACTACTCGAGTCAGGGATAGAGGATGAAGAATTTGTAATTGTTCTGGCTAAAAAGTCTGCCCTTTCATTTCCTAATACACCTACATGGGAAGGAACCCACATAAATGAAACCTTGATATTGTGTACTATTAACAAGTCTAGCCAAAACTCTTTGATTAAAGGAATCAAATAATTTGTGTTAGCATGGAATTTGTTGTTTTCAAGGTTTTTAAGAACACTCATGCTATCACTAATTATTATCCAATCACAAAATCCATCATTTTTAAGTTTAATATGTTTCAAAGCAGCAAGAATAGCTACAGCCTCAGCTGTGAATATACTTATGTTAGAATTAATTTTATACCCAGTACCAGTGTTTAGAAACCTATCAAAAATAGCAAAAGAGACAGCAAAATCAGTTTTTGAGCCATCAGTGTACAGGAATCTATAGTCCCTGAACTCAGAAAATTTACTATAAACATCTTCTTTAGAGGATAACTTATCATCTATCATGATATTAATTGCAGGAAATTTACTGTTAAAGTCTCCCTGATAACATGGAAGAAGTGATGACCTATAGATTTGAAGAGTTTCAAGGAAATTTAAATATTGAGGAAAATCTTGAAGGATATAAGGAGGGTTACGAATGGATTGTAGGGAGTGTTTCATGTTTAAAAACAAATGATTGTTACTTTTATTATATAGTTTTAATATGAATCTTTCTTTCAAATATGAAAACCTTATACTTAATGGAGGAAGATTGCACTCAACTTGCATTGTATTGATGGGAGTACTTTTAAATGCTCCAGTAATGAGTCTTAAGCTTTTATTTTGAATTTTATCTAAGATATCAACCAGTCTGTTATCCCCAGCAAAACATAGAAAACCATATTCAAAGTGACTACGAATCAGAGATTTATACAAAAGCAACAATATTTTGGGATCAGCTCCCCAGGATGTACTACATAATGATTTTAAGATATTAAAAGCTTTATTAGCTCTTGAACTTATTAATTCGATATATTTTTTCCAAGAAAAATTATGGGTAAAGGTAACACCTAAAAACTTAGCTTCATGAGAAGCAGGAATAGAAACTTTATCATAATACACAGGGGGAATGAAATTACTAGATTTACCAAATACTACCAATTTTGATTTTAGTGCATTTATGTCAAGATTCAAATAAGAAAAGTATGTACATAACCCTTCCAAAGACTTATTAAGAATGTTTGAAATATGTTTAATTTTTTTTCCAGTTGCATAAACTACCAAGTCATCGGCAAATTGAAGATTTTTTACTTTTGAACCTAAAATAAAATTCAAACGTCTGATATATAGAATAAAGATTAATGGAGAGAGTATGCCTCCTTGACAAACACCTGTAGACGCAAATCTTGGACCATATAATTTACCATTATACTTAACATAAACTTCCCTTTCAGATAAAAATTTTTGGACCCAGTGAACTATTTTGTTTGGAATTCCAACAGACAGTAATTCAGAACAAAGTACATCAATATTAACACTATTAAAAGCTCCAGCAACATCAAAGAATACTGACATTAAATAATTCTTATTTGTTAAGCTATTTTGTATATCAAGCTGTAGTTGACAAATGCTTTCACGAGCCGACGTTCCTCTTCGAAAACCAAATTGATTTGCAGGTAATATGTTATTTTTTTCTATATAAAAATCCAATCTTTGTTTTAGTAATTGCTCAAAAACCTTACCAACACAAGATGTTAGAGCAATAGGACGGTAGGAAACTGGATTTGATCGTATCTTATCAGGTTTCAAAATAGGGACTAAACAATCAGACTTCCATGAATGAGGGATATCATTATTCAACCACAAATTATTTAATACTTTAAGAAAAATGTACAAACCTCTTTCATTAAGCTTTTTCAACATAATATAAGGGATACCATCCAGACCAAAGGCACTATCTTTTCTGGAGTAGATAGCAGACATTAACTCTTTTAAAGTAAAAGGTTTGTTTAAAAAACTATTTACAGAATTTGTCTCACTGGGAAGGGGAAAATTTGATTTATTATTGTTTACAAAGTCTGGAGTATACTTTTTCAGAAAATCTTGGACCCAGCTATCATCATTATTGCTACAAGAATATGTTTTATTAAATTTTCGCATGTATTTCCAGATTCTCGAAAGAGGCGTACAACGATTAAAAGAGCTACACAGATCGACCCAACTATTTGTTCTTTCTGTTTTCAAAGTAAGTTTTTTGAGCGCTTGTAATCTTTTAAATTCTATGTATGCTTCATCAGATGGATTGTTTTTGAAATAAAGATAAGCTGACTTAGAATTTTGAACTGCTTCTGAACACTTTTTATTCCACCACGGGATCGGAGGGTTTTTAACTAACTTAGTACGAGTGGAGTTAAGGACTGACGGATTTGTAGGAAAGGAGACCGGCGTATTATGACAAGGAAGACATCTAACGATTGCAGAATGCAAAATTTCACAAAACTCAGTATAAGCATTCAACGGAGCAAAGTTTTGAACCTCAAAGTTAGATAATTCTAAATCTACATTTTGTTCATACAATTTCCAATCTACCATTTTATAGTTAGGGTAGATGGGCAATTGTATGTTACTTTGATTATTTGCAAGACTATTATTTACAAAAACTTTAATATGTACAGGAAGGTGGTAGCTGCCAAGGGGATCATCATGCACAGACCAATCACAAGATAGAGCTAATGATGAAGAAACAAACGACAAATCTAAGGCATTTGGACGCCATGTCAAAGAACCAACTGTTGTCACTTCACCGCTATTCAATAAAACCAAATTATTATCATCGACAATCTCCAAAATATCCCTACCTCGTAGGTTTACTGAATTACACCCCCAAGATGTGTGATGGGCATTAAAATCGCCAGCGAATATCATCGGTTCAGGCACTGATTTTATTAATGATTCGAATTTATGTTTATTAAAAGTTGGAGTGCAATTAGTTGGACAATAAAAACTGACAATACTTATTTCTTTATTATTTACAGTAATTCTTACACAAATATTTTGTAAAGAATTATCAGAATATGTATGAATTTTTTTATAATGTAAACTATTATGTATTAAAATAGCTACGCCATTATGTTTGTTACCAATATCATTTCTTTCTATTTTAAAACCTTTTATGTTAAAATCTTTAATAGGAGTCAACCAAGTTTCTGATATAATTGCTACATGAATGTTGTGATCATAAAGATGTTGAGTTAATAGAAGCTTGTTACTGGAAATACTCTGAGCATTCCACTGCAAGATGTTAAGATCCATTATTAGGAGAGGAAGAACTATTTCTGAATGTTTGTTGAAGAATTTCTTTTATGGAAGATGAATTAATTGGAATATCTTTTTGATTTAAAACAATTTTTGTGATAGCGTTTGTTAACATGTTCATAAAAAAGTCTGATTTTGTTAAATTTTGTATTTGAGTTTCAATATTACGCATAGTTAATTGTGGAAATGAGTTTTCATTAAATAAATCTGAATATTTAGTAGCTCTGGACTTAACTTTATTTTCTTCAATTTTTAGTTTCTTTTGGGGACAAGTGTTTGAAATGGCTACATGATTACCACCACAATTGGAGCATTTTGCGTCTTTAGGGTCTTGCTTACATGTTTTGTAGTTGTGATCCAGTGAGCATATCGAGCATACCTCGGCATTTCTACAGTATTTTGCTATATGCCCAAACTTCAGACAGTGTAGACACTGTTTAACGGGGGGAACGTATACGCTTACCTCGTGCCTCCAGGAGTCGAGGTATACGTACTGCGGTAACTCAGTGGAGGCGAAGGTCACGGCGACTGTTTGAGTGGGCTGGTACGAGACAGCACCACAATCACTCCGCACACGACGCATGAAGCGCCTCACTTGAATAATATTTCGTGAGCTTCCTATTAATGTCGAAATCATTTTATTTGATAGATCTGTAGGGACTGCGGTAAGGACCCCAGTCACCTCAGTGTCGATTGCCGGTATTGTGGCTTTTAAACCCAGTTCATCCAGTAGTTTTTTATTTTGAAGAAAAACATTTGCGTTATTGGATAAGTCGAATGTGATTCCAATTTTATGTTTGTTAATGGATTTTAAATGCAGTATGCCAGTGACGCAATATTTGCGTATGGCGTGTGAAATGGCCAATCGGTCTTTATCATTAAACATTTTTTCATCTTGGTGGGACAGGAACACTATATATTCAGTCTTTGCACTATTTTCTGGGTACTTTCGTGTGTATCCTGGGACCTTAAACACCTGATATTTTTTAACGCTGTCTTCATCAGAGTCTGAGGATGTCTCCATCAGTGGTGCTTGATTATCGGGCGGATCGTTTTTTTTCCGTTTTCGACCCCCCATTTTCGTTCACTCTATTAGTTCGTTTCACTAGCAACTATATTTACAACTTCAACTATATTTACAAAGAAATATGCAATTTTTTATAACAATTAGAAATTAAATTAAATTTAGGCGCCTTTCGTGATCAAAGGTTCCCGCGCTTTTTTCCTGACATATCTAGCTTTTTTTTTTTTTTTTTTTTCGTTCCTTTTTTTTTTTTTTTTTTTTTTCGTTCCAATTGGAACAGGCTAAGGTCTGAGACCATGCTGCCTAGTCATCAGTTTTTTTTTTTTCCCCGTTATGAAGTAAATCTAGTTAATGTCATCAGTTATAGTCATTTAATTTATTTATTTTATCAAGTCCGAGTTTTTTGTTTATTTAAACTTCATAATTCAATAGACCTAAATGTCCAAATCAAACGTCTTTGCATGGACGTGATGATAGATAAGCCGATTGCATGGATTTAGCATTGTGCTAATCCATGGCCAAGTGTCAGTCAATGCCAGTGAGTGACATTAAGTCATGTCATTTGTTTGTTCATTGTTGCTTGAATGAAAACAAAACGTCTAAAACAAAGAGGAAATTAATTGGTCTAAAACCATCATATTTTACAACACATCATCAAACAATTTTAGTTTGAAAACATACACAACCAAACAGTAAATTAAATGTAAACAGTAAACAAGCAGAAATAAAATATATACACAAAGCTTTAAATAACTAAATTTGCCCAACTGTATTATTAATAAAATTATACAGAGGTATATAAGTTAAACTATTTACAAGAAGAGCCTGGATGGAGCGCGGTACCGAATCAGGACTATCATATATTTCCATAAGCTCATCCATCAGCACAAGGCGCTGAATGCCAAAGGATGAGCAGCTGAAAAATATGTGGGATAATGACTGCTCTGTTTGGATATTACAATAGTCGCAATGAGAACTGCTTACCATTTTCAGGCGGAAGAGATGGAAATTTAAATTACAGTGACCAAAACGAAGCCTTAAAATAGTTGAGTAAAATTTCCTGTTGATGTAAGTATTATTTTTGCAGAACCAGGGAGCAGTACCAATTGGTACATTAAAAGTGGCATACCATAAACCTTTATTTTGAGTTTGAATGGTGTAGTTCCAATGCCTTCTCCATATGTCAGTGGCCCTTTTTTTTAACAGAGGAATTATATCTGTACATGGAACAGAAATATTAAGGAGACTACTCGAGTCAGGGATAGAGGATGAAGAATTTGTAATTGTTCTGGCTAAAAAGTCTGCCCTTTCATTTCCTAATACACCTACATGTGAAGGAACCCACATAAATGAAACCTTGATATTGTGTACTATTAACAAGTCTAGCCAAAACTCTTTGATTAAAGGAATCAAATAATTTATGTTAGCATGGAATTTGTTGTTTTCAAGGTTTTTAAGAACACTCATGCTATCACTAATTATTATCCAATCACAAAATCCATCATTTTTAAGTTTAATATGTTTCAAAGCAGCAAGAATAGCTACAGCCTCAGCTGTGAATATACTTATGTTAGAATTAATTTTATACCCAGTACCAGTGTTTAGAAACCTATCAAAAATAGCAAAAGAGACAGCAAAATCAGTTTTTGAGCCATCAGTGTACAGGAATCTATAGTCCCTGAACTCAGAAAATTTACTATAAACATCTTCTTTAGAGGATAACTTATCATCTATCATGATATTAATTGCAGGAAATTTACTGTTAAAGTCTCCCTGATAACATGGAAGAAGTGATGATCTATAGATTTGAAGAGTTTCAAGGAAATTTAAATATTGAGGAAAATCTTGAAGGATATAAGGAGGGTTACGAATGGATTGTAGGGAGTGTTTCATGTTTAAAAACAAATGATTGTTACTTTTATTATATAGTTTTAATATGAATCTTTCTTTCAAATATGAAAACCTTATACTTAATGGAGGAAGATTGCACTCAACTTGCATTGTATTGATGGGAGTACTTTTAAATGCTCCAGTAATGAGTCTTAAGCTTTTATTTTGAATTTTATCTAAGATATCAACCAGTCTGTTATCCCCAGCAAAACATAGAAAACCATATTCAAAGTGACTACAAATCAGAGATTTATACAAAAGCAACAATATTTTGGGATCAGCTCCCCAGGATGTACTACATAATGATTTTAAGATATTAAAAGCTTTATTAGCTCTTGAACTTATTAATTCGATATATTTTTTCCAAGAAAAATTATGGGTAAAGGTAACACCTAAAAACTTAGCTTCATGAGAAGCAGGAATAGAAACTTTATCATAATACACAGGGGGAATGAAATTACTAGATTTACCAAATACTACCAATTTTGATTTTAGTGCATTTATGTCAAGATTCAAATAAGAAAAGTATGTACATAACCCTTCCAAAGACTTATTAAGAATGTTTGAAATATGTTTAATTTTTTTTCCAGTTGCATAAACTACCAAGTCATCGGCAAATTGAAGATTTTTTACTTTTGAACCTAAAATAAAATTCAAACGTCTGATATATAGAATAAAGATTAATGGAGAGAGTATGCCTCCTTGACAAACACCTGTAGACGCAAATCTTGGACCATATAATTTACCATTATACTTAACATAAACTTCCCTTTCAGATAAAAATTTTTGGACCCAGTGAACTATTTTGTTTGGAATTCCAACAGACAGTAATTCAGAACAAAGTACATCAATATTAACACTATTAAAAGCTCCAGCAACATCAAAGAACACTGACATTAAATAATTCTTATTTGTTAAGCTATTTTGTATATCAAGCTGTAGTTGACAAATGCTTTCACGAGCCGACGTTCCTCTTCGAAAACCAAATTGATTTGCAGGTAATATGTTATTTTTTTCTATATAAAAATCCAATCTTTGTTTTAGTAATTGCTCAAAAACCTTACCAACACAAGATGTTAGAGCAATAGGACGGTAGGAATCTGGATTTGATCGTATCTTATCAGGTTTCAAAATAGGGACTAAACAATCAGACTTCCATGAATGAGGGATATCATTATTCAACCACAAATTATTTAATACTTTAAGAAAAATGTACAAACCTCTTTCATTAAGCTTTTTCAACATAATATAAGGGATACCATCCAGACCAAAGGCACTATCTTTTCTGGAGTAGATAGCAGACATTAACTCTTTTAAAGTAAAAGGTTTGGTTAAAAAACTATTTACAGAATTTGTCTCACTGGGAAGGGGAAAATTTGATTTATTATTGTTTACAAAGTCTGGAGTATACTTTTTCAGAAAATCTTGGACCCAGCTATCATCATTATTGCTACAAGAATATGTTTTATTAAATTTTCGCATGTATTTCCAGATTCTCGAAAGAGGCGTACAACGATTAAAAGAGCTACACAGATCGACCCAACTATTTGTTCTTTCTGTTTTCAAAGTAAGTTTTTTGAGCGCTTGTAATCTTTTAAATTCTATGTATGCTTCATCAGATGGATTGTTTTTGAAATAAAGATAAGCTGACTTAGAATTTTGAACTGCTTCTGAACACTTTTTATTCCACCACGGGATCGGAGGGTTTTTAACTAACTTAGTACGAGTGGAGTTAAGGACTGACGGATTTGTAGGAAAGGAGACCGGCGTATTATGACAAGGAAGACATCTAACGATTGCAGAATGCAAAATTTCACAAAACTCAGTATAAGCATTCAACGGAGCAAAGTTTTGAACCTCAAAGTTAGATAATTCTAAATCTACATTTTGTTCATACAATTTCCAATCTACCATTTTATAGTTAGGGTAGATGGGCAATTGTATGTTACTTTGATTATTTGCAAGACTATTATTTACAAAAACTTTAATATGTACAGGAAGGTGGTAGCTGCCAAGGGGATCATCATGCACAGACCAATCACAAGATAGAGCTAATGATGAAGAAACAAACGACAAATCTAAGGCATTTGGACGCCATGTCAAAGAACCAACTGTTGTCACTTCACCGCTATTCAATAAAACCAAATTATTATCATCGACAATCTCCAAAATATCCCTACCTCGTAGGTTTACTGAATTACACCCCCAAGATGTGTGATGGGCATTAAAATCGCCAGCGAATATCATCGGTTCAGGCACTGATTTTATTAATGATTCGAATTTATGTTTATTAAAAGTTGGAGTGCAATTAGTTGGACAATAAAAACTGACAATACTTATTTCTTTATTATTTACAGTAATTCTTACACAAATATTTTGTAAAGAATTATCAGAATATGTATGAATTTTTTTATAATGTAAACTATTGTGTATTAAAATAGCTACGCCATTATGTTTGTTACCAATATCATTTCTTTCTATTTTAAAACCTTTTATGTTAAAATCTTTAATAGGAGTCAACCAAGTTTCTGATATAATTGCTACATGAATGTTGTGATCATAAAGATGTTGAGTTAATAGAAGCTTGTTACTGGAAATACTCTGAGCATTCCACTGCAAGATGTTAAGATCCATTATTAGGAGAGGAAGAACTATTTCTGAATGTTTGTTGAAGAATTTCTTTTATGGAAGATGAATTAATTGGAATATCTTTTTGATTTAAAACAATTTTTGTGATAGCGTTTGTTAACATGTTCATAAAAAAGTCTGATTTTGTTAAATTTTGTATTTGAGTTTCAATATTACGCATAGTTAATTGTGGAAATGAGTTTTCATTAAATAAATCTGAATATTTAGTAGCTCTGGACTTAACTTTATTTTCTTCAATTTTTAGTTTCTTTTGGGGACAAGTGTTTGAAATGGCTACATGATTACCACCACAATTGGAGTCTTTAGGGTCTTGCTTACATGTTTTGTAGTTGTGATCCAGTGAGCATATCGAGCATACCTCGGCATTTCTACAGTATTTTGCTATATGCCCAAACTTCAGACAGTGTAGACACTGTTTAACGGGGGGAACGTATACGCTTACCTCGTGCCTCCAGGAGTCGAGGTATACGTACTGCGGTAACTCAGTGGAGGCGAAGGTCACGGCGACTGTTTGAGTGGGCTGGTACGAGACAGCACCACAATCACTCCGCACACGACGCATGAAGCGCCTCACTTGAATAATATTTCGTGAGCTTCCTATTAATGTCGAAATCATTTTATTTGATAGATCTGTAGGGACTGCGGTAAGGACCCCAGTCACCTCAGTGTCGATTGCCGGTATTGTGGCTTTTAAACCCAGTTCATCCAGTAGTTTTTTATTTTGAAGAAAAACATTTGCGTTATTGGATAAGTCGAATGTGATTCCAATTTTATGTTTGTTAATGGATTTTAAATGCAGTATGCCAGTGACGCAATATTTGCGTATGGCGTGTGAAATGGCCAATCGGTCTTTATCATTAAACATTTTTTCATCTTGGTGGGACAGGAACACTATATATTCAGTCTTTGCACTATTTTCTGGGTACTTTCGTGTGTATCCTGGGACCTTAAACACCTGATATTTTTTAACGCTGTCTTCATCAGAGTCTGAGGATGTCTCCATCAGTGGTGCTTGATTATCGGGCGGATCGTTTTTTTTCCGTTTTCGACCCCCCATTTCGATTTCGTTCACTCTATTAGTTCGTTTCACTAGCAACTATATTTACAACTTCAACTATATTTACAAAGAAATATGCAATTTTATATAACAATTAGAAATTAAATTAAATTTAGGCGCCTTTCGTGATCAAAGGTTCCCGCGCTTTTTTTCCTGACATATCTAGCTTTTTTTTTTTTTTTCGTTCCAATTGGAACAGGCTAAGGTCTGAGACCATGCTGCCTAGTCATCAGTTTCTGACATATCTAGCTCTACGATGTATCCTTTACGATCCTACGGCCATAATCGGATACACCTACAAAACTAGAAACAACCTTTTTATTATAAAAGTTTTAAAACTAAAAATAGTACTTAGGTTTCGGGGCGAACCCAGGTGCTACCGCGAGTTAAACATGAATAGCGCCATCTATTAGTGACGTGTTTGCTCGAAAATGCGACTTCGAGCCAAAATTAAAAAATAATAAATATTAAAGGGTGGCCACAAGGCTGATTTCATTCGCTCAATTTGTCAAGGTCGAATTGACCATTTCATAGACAATGACGTTTTTACTTTTATTCTGTAGCGTCGGTCGCAGTTTGTCACCAGTTTAAGTAAAGCGGAACGTTATTTAATAAATACTTTTCCAAAGAAGGTATAAGTAAAATTAGATCCCATTGGAAATTACTTGGCCATTTCCTTGGCTAGACTTTACCGCTGAGTTTTATGGATTATGTTAAATTAATAATTAGCAAGCTAATCGCATCGCAAAATTCGATAAAAAAGATCCTGGATATTAGATATTAGGACCGCTACTGATTCTTATGAAATAAATGACCTTCCTTACTTTACAAAAAACCTATGTGAGATGGTGTTATTTGTATACATCGTTAATTTTCAAAATTAAAAGAATCCTTTGACGATGTCTATAATGCCCTTCTCGCTTGAATTGCATTGATTTAGTACTAACAATATTTTAAATTTAAAATGCATAAAATTTACAATGCCTAATATAAAAAAGGTCTGAACGCATTTTATTGTAAAAGAAAAACAACTAGATACGACAAATTCTACTACGTTCTTAGGAATAACTTTAAATTCCCGTTTGTAATGGGGTGCTCATAATAAGGCTTTGTCAGGGAGACTTAGTTCAGCCGCTTATGTTGTGAGAAAGATAAGACAATAGACTGATTTTGAATCGGCAAGATTAGTTGTATTTTAGTTATTTTTACAGTATAATGTCATATGGAATACTGTTAAGGGGCTCAGCTGCAGATATTTACTTTAGAAACCATCTTTGTACTGCAAAAGAGAGCTATTCGGGCTATTTAGAACCTTAGACCATGAGACTCTTTAAGAGAACTATTTAAAGAAATTAACATACTTACAGTTGCTTCTCAATATATTATATTCTGCACTTATTTTCCAAGAAAAATTACATACACGTAGTGAACCCTAGACAGAGTTGTACATAAAACAATCTTTTTTTTTTAAATCCTGTGTTTTTAAGGATTGTTGCGTAAGGTATTTGAAACATTATTTGTGTTTTTTTTTTAAAAAGAATTCTTTTACTTAAAGATAAAGATATTTATTTGCTTAAAATATGGTTAACAAGATGGTAATATTACTTAATTACATTTCCTCATATTTCACCAAAGTGATGGCATGCAAATTATTATAATAAAATAATTAAAATGTACAATATTTGAAATGCATGTTAATTAGATCAAATTACACAATAAATGTCAGTTAAATTGCTATTCTGTTATTAATTTAATAAACAGATGATTAAGTTTGAATTTTAAATCAAGTCAATAAGTTACAGTAAGTACATACTTTATTCCATAATGTCACACAGATAGTATTGCGTAATAAAAATGACATTTATATTATAAAAGTGTTAGTCATGGAGTCACATATCAGTTTTCGTTTAAATAACAACACATTATTTTCATTTGGGATGGCATTAAAGACTTGAAAACACATTGATTAAGTACCCACTGTTTCTGGTAAAATGTGAATGTTGGTGCACTATTGTAAACAAACCTGTTTGGACGTAAAGATATACCGTACCTATCTTCAATTTTAAATTCTTGATAAATACTCAACGAACGAGGTTGCAGGTAGGGTCGGATACGAAATCTATTTCTGTTTCCTCTTTGGAGAACTAAATCTAAGTACTATTGCTATAACAGCTTCTACGTCTTCTTCACAAAAACTCATTATTGAAATGAAACAAAAACAACAATAGACGCAGCAGACTGGCGGTTTTGCAAAAATTTTTGCTAACTTGTTTTGATATCATGATTTGTTACAAAATTGGCGCTGCGGATCCGCCTTTAAGTTTTTAAGTTTCGTCATGTATATCCTGCCGCCTTATTAAGAGGTGACTATTTTGTTTCACAAAACTGGTAGCTTCCAGTATATACAAAAAAGGAAGAGGCAGTATTCTTAATTCCTTAAACATTGGCTTACAAGATTGTCGAGGTGATTTACCACAGATACAGACAGAGGCCCTTATAATTTTTTATTGTGTTTTAAATAATATATCGGAATCGGTTGAATTTCCCCAAACCATAAATCTATATTTGAGCAATGACGCGACGTACCCATGATATTCCACTAACGATGTTTCCATTGATGTGCAACGAAGCCTGTTTAGTACAAACACGTAGCGATTTAATATATCTCTCTCTATTCTATCTGGATTTTCCAGTTACAGTTATTATCAACTATTATTCCTAAATAAATTGTGTTATTTACTTCCTCTATATTTATTCCTTTATAGCTGATTTTAAGCTTTGATTTATGTGTTTAGTATTTATGTGTGCCGAATTGTATTAATTTTGTTATATTAAGGTTTACAGTCAAATTATTATTACTAAGCCAATTTATTATTTTGTCAATTGTTTCATTTATGGCAGCTTGATATATTACAGGATTCTTATAATTAGGAATAATTACAGATATGTCATCAGCAAATAGAATACATTTATGGGTAATCACTTCAGGAAGATCATTTATATAAAGCAGGAACAACAAAAGCCCCAAGTCACTTCCTTGTGGAACACCATAGGAATTTGTCATATTCTGCCATTTTTTAGAAACAAACTGTGATTTTTTATCTATACTTGTGATTTCAACAGCTTGTTTTCTATTTTGCGCGCCAAATCTAGAATACCAAAATTTTTCTAGTTTCAAAAGTAATAAATCGTGAGAAACAAAATCAAAAGCGCGTGTCATGTCAAAAAATACAACTGCTGTAGGTATTCCTGAGTTAATATTTTCAGTTTAACTTATAAGATGAAACATTCGTAATGTTGTAAACTTGTTATTCTGAAAACCAAACTGATCTTTTTTCAATATTTTAAATCTTAAAATAAAGTTCAAAAAAGGAAGAGGTTCTCAATTCGAATGTATGTTTTTTTTTGTATGAATGTAACGCGATTACTCCGCCAATTATGAATCGATTTTGATGATTCTTTTTTTGTTTGATAGATCATACTTCAGAGATGACCCCATATAAATTTTATCGAAAATGATTTAGCAGTTTTTGAGGAAATAACAAAAATATATCCAGATAATGTTTTGGTTTGTGCTTCTTGTATATGTTACCCAATATCTTCGACAAATGTAATTGATGATTCTTTTTTTATTAAATAGCTAATACTTCAAAGAAACATTTTTAGCCCTAAGGGTGGAAAAAGAGAGGATGAAATCAGTTTTCAGCAGTTAGAATAGGAAAAAGCTAAAAGATTTTTTGTGTTTTGAAGTTGGTTTTTTTTTTTTTAATAAAATTAATTTATTTCGTCTATTTTTAGTGATAAATCGTAATCTAAACTGCTTAAAAATTGATTTCATCCTCTCTTTTTCCACCCTTATTACCTAATCAATTACTTTTAGAGTCGGTGCAACGAAAACATTCAAACTCTGATCAGCTTGCACCGACTCCAAAAGTAACTGATTAGGTACTTACGTGTTAATATTATTTTTAGCTTTTTAGTGTTTTGATGTCGTTTTTTTATATATCCTTTTTTTTCTATTAAAAATTCCGAATTCCGAAAACGAATTATCAAAATTGGTTTACATTTGTCGGATATTGGGTAACATAGATACAAGAATTACGAACCAAAATATATGGGTATATATTTTGTTATTTTCTCAAAAACTCCTAAATCAATTTTGATTAAATGGGACCACAGCTGAAGTATGATCTACCAAACAAAAAAAGAATCATCAAAATCGATTCATAATTGGCGGAGTAATCGCGTAACACACAAACAAAAAAAACATACAGTCGAATTGAGAATCTCCACCTTTTTAACCGTCTTCTTTGAAGTCGATTGAAAAAAACAAAATTAAAACAACTGGCTTAAGTATGTACCTACAACAGGTTCCCCTATAGATAGTTATATAGCTACTCTTTATTGCACACCATACAAGGCTTAAAGATAAACTTGTCATTGCACAAGGTAGGAAGTTCATTCATAGGAAAATGTTTCGTATTTTTAATAAATTACCACAATACCTTGCTGAACTGCCAGTATTTGAACTTAAATTACATGTTCAGATAATTTAAATGAAAAATTTAGTGATTAAATAAATGATAAAATTTGTGGATTTAAAACTGCTTAGCTCGCACCCATGCTCGCACCAAAACTTGTAAAAATATTTGAAAAATCTAATTCTTGTAAAAATATTAATTTTGAAAAAGGCTGACAAGTTATTATGAGACAAAAAGTCAATGTCATGAACCGTCAATGCCAAGACAAATTATGACAATATTCATTCACTGACAGTTCACTCATACGTAGTGATGTGCCAACTCGGAAAAAACTCGACTCGATTTAACTCGTGTTGAAATTCAGGTAACGCGAATTGAACTCGAGTTAGCAGGAAGAAACTGAGTGTAGGATTATTTTGTTAAAAATTATCTTTTTACTTAATTGTTTTCCATCCACCTCTTTGTTAGGACAAATCTCATTGCTAAACTTCTTAGGTAGGTTTAAAATTAAAAGGTTTTTATAGTTTACATTATATAATTATACCTTTCTCATTTTAGAGTTATTACTCGTTTACTTTTTAGTCTAAGTTTAGTTGTACTAAGCACTCATATTTAAATTATTTATAATAATATTAATTTATAATAATAAATGTAAATTAGGTACTTGTCAACAAGAAACAAATAATAACAACTGACAACCGCTGGTTTAAATTTTAATAATCTGCAATATTGTTTTTGTGTTGTGACCAGTGAATAGTTTGAAATGATCGGAAATTTTGTGTCATCGTCGGTGTCATTCGGTCGATGCAATGACGGGGTATTAGAGCGCGCGCCCAACGAACGAATCGCGCTCTGTACTTTACTCGTAGCCACTTCGAAGGGCCACCTTCTAAACTCTCCCACCGCAGAGAAATCCACTCTCACGTCACCTTATTCGACCGACCGATCCCTTGGGTGAAGGAGGTTAAATATCTAGGTGTCTCTCTTGACCGACAGTTATCGTTTCACATTATGCGCGTTCTCAGTCGAGCGAAGTTCTATGTCCACCACGTCTGCAGCAAGAGTAAAATGTCGTTTAGGAATAAGCTGTCAATTTACAAGACTTGCATCCACCCCGTGATGACTTACGCAAGACCAGTGTTTGCTCACGCCGCCCCAAAAAAAAAAAGAGGATCTTCAGATAATTCAGAACAAATTCTTGTGTCTGAGCCTTAGGTCAAATGTGCCGTCAGAATCTCCATTGATATTTCGACATGCCTTCAATCGTCCACTATATGAAAGATGCGTCCCGGCGCTTTTTTGATAAGGCGATAAACAACTCCAACCCGTTAGTAGTCAAAACCGCCATATAATAATATATGCCTCAGAAGAATGTCGCTGTCCGATTCCCATGGCCCCGGCACGTTCTGGACGACCCGGATGATTTCATCATCACGTGATACTTATCACAATAGCTAACAAAGCCTATATCACTTCAAATACTATACAACTTACTAGTTCGCAATACTGCACCCGTCGACGACGTGGGTCCCGTATTTCATTTTGGCCGACACAGACACGTGTCTGGCCGTTTTTCTCCTGTCCACCCTACGGACGACGGCCCAAGCCGAACTGCCCGGTGAAGATTGACAAGGTCTTCCTCAAATGATACCAGCAACAGGTCTGTTCGAAAAAAAAAACAGCCCAAACTCGAGTTAGAGAGAATTTAACTTGAATTAAGCACAACTCGATTTAACTCGAGTTAGTAAGTCGAGTTGATGCATCTCTACTCACACGTCAAAACAAAAAACATGTGGACAGTGGATGTAGTTCATCGAGATTGTTTAGGGAATGTGAAGGAAAGGTGCATGTGTTGTTTTTTTTCCACTTCTATTAATCAAGATTAATTCAACAATAAGTTAATGAAATGTTAAAACCTAAAGATTTGGGAGATGATCTCCCAGGTTTCGAAGTGCCACCAGAAGACGAAAATGAGAAAGAAACAGAGTCGCAAAGTAGCAAGAAGAAAAAGAAGGGTTCTGGTGGATTTCAATCTATGGGGTTTGGTTTTCCCGTTTTAAAAGGGATTACTAAACGGGGCTACAAACAACCGACACCTATTCAAAGAAAGGTAATCTTGTAACCACATAAATTTGTGACATAACCTAAAAGTTGTAGGACATGCTAAAACTCGGATTCATAATAATTTTAAGATCACAATCTACATTTTATTAAATTTAGTTAAGCTAGTTCATATAATTTATTACTTGGCACAGTCTATTATTTAGTAACAATGGTAATTAGTGTGATTGTCGGAATTTATTTAGTAGTATTTATGTGATGAAATTTCAGACTATCCCACTAGCGTTGGACGGAAAAGATGTGGTGGCTATGGCACGCACAGGGTCAGGCAAGACTGCATGCTTTGTGCTGCCTATACTGGAGACACTTACAAACCCCACCAATAAACCACTGCCTGGAAAGAACTTCCGAGCTCTTATCCTCTCCCCGACCAGAGAATTGGCATTACAGGTAAAATATTACTGATCCAGCTATGAGAATAGAAATGACAGAAAACAATTGATAATCTGAAACTTTGCCTTACAATTATTTAATCGTATTGGAATGGTAGATGTTTTAAAAATGGTTGTCCAAGTGTTTGATGTGTGAAAATCCAACGAAACATACTATTATGTTTAATAAATATTTCTTGTAAACAAATATCTAATAATTCTATTAATAATTAATAATAATAATTCTATCTTTCAGACTCTAAAATTTGTTCGTGAACTGGGTAAGTTTACAGGATTGACATCAGCAGCTATTCTCGGAGGAGAATCCATCGAGCAGCAGTTCAGTGTAATGTCTGGCACAGCTCCTGATATTGTAGTCGCGACACCAGGACGATTCCTGCACATTTGTATTGAAATGAGCTTAAAACTTGATAATATCAGTAAGTGCATTTTATTCTATTCTATTTATTGCCTTTTAAATTAAAAAAAGATTTTTATATTACATAGCACTATTTTATTTACTTATTGCCTTCTTAGATGAGATTTTAAATTATAATGATTTACCAAAAAAATTGTTGATTACAGAAATGGTTGTTTTTGACGAAGCTGACCGCTTATTTGAACTTGGCTTCGGTGAACAACTGCGAGAAATCGTTGCGCGCCTTCCTTCAAGTCGCCAAACCCTTTTATTCTCTGCAACACTACCAAAAATGCTTGTAGAATTTGCCAGAGCTGGTCTCTCAGATCCTATATTAATCAGATTAGACGTTGACTGGAAGTTACCGTCAACTCTCTGGCTCGGGTGGATATCTGTTAGAGCAGAACTGAAAACGGCAGCTTTATTGCTTCTGTTGGATAAAGTGTTGACTCCGACAACACCACAGGCTGTTGTCTTCGCTGCCACAAGGCATCATGTTGAATATTTACATTTGGTAAGTGTTGTTTTAAACTTAAGATATACTGTGCTGAGTAGTCTTTTTATCAACCAGATCAAACTGGTACACTCCAAATTTCTTTTACAATACTTAATTTCCCTCTTTGTAGTTACCTAGTACCTTTAAGTGATTTTTAAAAGTTGTTAACCATGACACCGAACAAATAATAGACCTTGGTCTGCCTAATATAAATTAAAATGCTATGATTGTGTATTTGCGTGGCTTTTCCCAAATTCTTATTGTATTCATTTGAATTATAAACAGCCTGTGTATTTACTAGATCCTGCAACAAGCTGGCATATCGTCCACGTACGCCTACTCCGGGCTAGACCCGTCGGCCCGCAAGATCGCATTAGGCCGGTTCACCAACAACAAATGCTCAGTGCTCATCGTGACCGACGTGGCTGCGAGAGGGTTGGACCTCCCGGCCCTGGACACAGTCATCAACTACAACTTCCCGGCCACACCGAAGTTGTTTGTGCATAGAGTTGGTAAGTGAATTCCTTATTTGAGTGACAGATAAATTAGCTATTTGAAGTAACAACTTTGATTAGTTAATTAACATGTATAATGCCTTAAAGAGGACCTATACAGTATGATCCTCTTATCCTCTATTTAGTAATAAATGACTACTATTAAGTATTACATAGCATGGAGTCTGTTTGTTGGACCAATAATCACCTTATATTCGTCTATCAATCACGTGAGGCTCGAAAGGGGGAAGAGGGGGTTCGGAAAAATCACAAAATATCACAAAGGAGGGGCGGTGTAGTGAGATATCACGTGTATTTACTTATCCATTAAACGCGTGATTTTGATTTCTAAACCCTACATCGGCGCGTGAACACGTAGTTTTACCTGATCAGTGGCGTGAACTTGTATCGCCGCTGCCTAGCAGCAAAAAATGCTGATAAACGGTGCTTAACTTTTCACATTTGAATTAAATTATACTTTTATTCAAAAATAGAATAGTTCGTAATTTTTTAAGATTACTTGGTACCAAAAATACAGGATATCAGTCAAAAACCTCACCATGTATCACCAGGGAAAGGCCTTAAAGTTGCAAAAAAAAAATTGCTCTTACCTATATTGTTAAAGTAAAAAATAATAAATGCGACGTGTGAAAGAGCTTTATTCAGGGCTATTTGCAGATATAAATTCCGTGTTTTACTATAGAACCAACATTGATTAATTAATTCAATTCGTATAATAATAAACATTTGAATTCATTAGTTAAACAATCAAACAATAATAGTTACAAAATAAATAATTAAGAGTTTGCACAAAAAAATTTAGATGCTCCATACATTTATCCCATAACTCATCCCATATTTTTATTAGAAAATTTTTGGCGTTGATGAACTTCAAATTATGTAACACGTCACCTTGTACAAAGTAGTATGTCATTATTATAGGTAGGAGCGCTCGAGCGGGTCGCGCCGGGCGCGCTTTCTCGCTCATCGCGGCCGAGGACGTGGCGCATCTACTCGACCTGCAGCTGTTTCTGGGCGCGGACTTAACACTACCCTCACAGGTAACATTTGACATATTTATATCACACCCGACTGGCTAAGCTTTAACCCTTTTCGTACTCGAATATCACAACGCACTCCAAACCATTCGAATACGAACAGATAAACTCTGCAATGGATCAGAGGACACAGCAACTCACTGAGTAATGACGCAGCAGACGAACTGGCTAAAAGAGGATCAAAAGCATTACGGATGGAAAGGCATCAAGTACGGATCAGAACCACTACTGCTCATACCTCAGATCCTAATAAAAACATGGTTGCGCGAAAGAACTAAATGGCGTAAATATAAAGGCATACTTTACTGGAAGTATTTAAATTTACGGATAATAATTAGTATGTGTTCTTAGTCTTCAGAGAAATAATCCCCTTCTAGTGAATAAGCCTCTTCCAGTCCTTTCCATCTTTTTTAAAAGTTTTCCAGTTACCATTTATTGTTCCATGCTATTTTTTTTCAAGTCTTTTCCTTGGGTAACCTTTCTATAACCTTTGGGTCCCTCCTATTTTGTCACTTGTAAAGTCCTTCTCTTGGCCTTGAACCTTGCAAACAGACATGCACTGAGACAGATACACATTAAAGCGTGTTTATATTTTTTGATATTAATATTAGTTAACCTGCTGCGTAGGATGTCCACCCACAAGGTGGACAGACGTCCTGGCAAAGGTCGCAGTAGGACGCTGAATGCAGGCCGCTTCCAACCAGCCAAACTGGACAATGGCGGCTTATCTTCACCAGTGGATTTCCTATGGCTGAAATGATGATGATGATTATATTATGTTTTGTTAGGTGAAGGAGAAAGGCGCTTTGTGCCCGAGCGGCGTGTGGGGCGCCATGCCCACCGGCGCGCTGGAGCTGCGCCACCAGGACGTCACGGCCTGGGAGAAGGACCGTTCGGAAATTGTGAGTCAAGCAATACACACCAAATGGTTTATGTCTATATTGTGTCAAACACTACACTTGTGTCGATGAGACTGCTTTAGATTGCACTTGCACCGCTTGGGAATGCCGAAATCAAGATTACCCAGAGTTACGAGTATTTTTTTGGCATTTTACGGGTTACCCGGAAATTTGGTGGTTTTAACAACTTATTTTATGTCACATCACAATGCTTAAATAAGTATAATCACCCTGTTCCGATCACTGGTCATAGATATTTTTTATGGAGGGTAGAGGTAAGGAGTACTATCTTTGTTTTGAGAAAGTGTATGTCAAAGTGCGTTAAATTAGGTGGCGCTACAGTAGCTACAGTGTAAATTGTTCAAATGTTTTTCAAAGGATGGCTTTATCCTCCATTTATATTTAATATAATTGGTGTGATTGTGAACATAATTTATTTATTTAATTTATTTACTGCTTTAGCTGGACACTTGTTCGACTTTCCTTCCGTAAGAGATAGTACTCCTTACCTCTACCCTCTATAATATTTTGGCAGCAAATAAATTCTAGGTTGTAATCGTAAGAATTGAAACAGATTCGTAATTAAATTATTTTTATATATAGGAAGAAGCAGTCCGCACCTGCACCCGCGGCTGGCAGCAGTACGTCAAGTGGCGCGAGCCCGCCTCGGCCGAAGCGAACAAGCGAGCCAAGCTGACCGCCGTGCCTGTGCACGCGCACCCCTTCCTGCTCGACGAAGCGGGGGACAACTCCAACGACCTGGTCGCGCAGATCAAGAACTACACGCCGAAAGGGGTGAGTTGCAAACTCAATACTCAATTATTTATAGCGTTACATAATGTATAAGATAGTAGACGGTATACAATGATAAAGAAACAATTATAACTTACTAATTGTAACTACAAACTATCTACTAGCTGCTGCCCGCGACCTCGTTCGCGTGGTCTTTACTTTATTCATTACACAAATAAATACATTCTTATTCTTATTCTTCTCTGTTTACTACTAATATTTATTAAAAACATCACATATATACATTGCTCTGGCCCTATGGTAAGTAGCCTAATCACTTGTGTAACTGAAATCAAAAACAATGACGGTACCACCACAGCACCCAGGCCCGAAACAATATAGAAAACATTGGATTTTTATATCTTACTTATCATGAGTACAGATAGATACCAATCACAACTATAAGTACGTTTTTGATGACACAGGCGTATGTCATTTCCAACCAGTTTTGACACTTAAATGTTAAAGTTTTAACACTTAAGATAAGATAAGATAGATAATTTTTATTTACGTAAACATGTGAGATATACAAAGCATTGGCCGACATATCTAATTGGTGTTAGTGTCATTAGTATCAACATGTCTTACCGATATACAGTGTGTAAAAAACTGTGTGTGTGTCTTAAATGAAATAGCTGTAAAACAGATGCTGACTAAGCGATAGGATATTTTGTAACCCCTTATTTTGTTCCCGTGGGATATAAACCCGCGGGCAGAAGCTAGTATAAAAAGATAAATTCTTATAAATTATGGGGGAAGGGTCTCTAATTCTATTACGCGATGCGCAGCTGCAATTGCTTATGTTCTTTGAATATTCCCTATGCGGGGAGTGCGATAGCGTCTTAGCTATAGTCCTTTCAAGATAAGAAGATACTTATGACACTTGGCATTTTCCGTTTCACCCATACTATTTAGGATAATGTTTCATAAATTTTATTTTAATTTTTTAATTATATCTTTGCAAAAACACAATAATATTTGCCTCTCTAAGCAAAAATTACAAAGCAAAAGGATATGTTAATGATTTAACAAATACATTAATAGGATTTCCTTCAAATACTTTATGCGTAAAACGGAACGTTTACTTATAGGAATTGAAAATACATAATCGGAACTAAATCGATGAATCGGTTCGGTCGTCTTTTGAAAACCTATGCGTTGGCGTCAGTAGTACGAGAGCGTCTGCCTTGTATGCGGTTTGTGATATCGTTATTTTTCGCTTAGTTCTTATTTTGACTTTTGTTACTGTTTTTGTAAAGTTTTCGTTATTGTTTTGCTTTTATTTGGTAAAATGCTAAAAAAAGGAAAAAAGACATCAAAAAGCTGTATACTCTGGCAGTAGAACATTGCTGTATATCTCTTATTTTAAATTTATTTGTTGTTAAGTTTATTTGAATAAAAATCGATTAAACTTTCTTTATAAACTTTCTCGATTTTCAAAAAGAATCGGCTGGATTTCGTTAGGACACATCACTATTTGTGTCAACATGGAAGATACGTGATGTGTCATAAGTTTCTTCTTATCTTGAAAAGAGGTGTAGTTAATAATCTTATGGCGGTTTTTTTCAGACAATATTAGAACTGGCTGCTAAGAACGACTCGCCTATGTATATAGCAATGAAAGTTATGAAGAAAAAACACGCCAAAGTTGTTCAAAAGACGAGAGAAAATAAAAAGTTGCAGGTAAGAAAGATAAAATCAACCTAATCCATACTTCTTTACGTGTCAAAATGGCATAAAAAAAAATCTCCTCCATACTCGATATCCAATCGGCTGTTACAATTTGTATCGATTACTGATTAATCAAACCTAATTCAAAGTCCACATTGCATTTTTATCTGTAACTGCAACGTAATAGCAATTAAATATTTCTACAGGCGGAAGGAAAGCTCGACGGCATAGATTTTAGTAAATCAAAGAAAAAGAAGAAAGAACTTGTTCGAGATGAAAATTATATTCCTCACCAAGCCTCGGACCAACACACAGAAGCTGGGTAAGTTTAAATAGCTAGATATTGTAATATGTAAGTTTTATTATGTTCATTTGTTTTATTGAACGTTTTCATTATAGAAAGTAGCAACGTAAGTCATCTTTACCCATGGAGCAAATACTCTATAGAGTAGAGATGTCATTTATTTCATTCCACAATAATTCCGCCATTAATTAATCTGTGTTTCGCTGTTTCGGCGAGAGTTGACAGGACTTCAGTTCACTACTAAATGTTAGTGAAAAATGTGCTCAATGTCTTTACCAAACCACAGAAGACTGTGTGAGAATTAAATAAAAATTTCGGCGCTCTGCTTCCTACCGTATGAGCATTAGTTTACCTATTAACTGTTGCCTGGCCAAACGTTTGTCCATTTCTGTCGCTTACATGGCTTTGTTACTTTGGTTTGGTTTTATGTCCTTGCTTTAAGCCCCGCCCACTAACCAATCACAACCACGAACACTTCGGATAACATGAAAACTAGGGATGCGTCAAATATGTAAATTCAGAATTCATTAGTTCGGCAAACCGAACATTTTGTCAAATATTCGGTTTTTTGGCAAACTTTCCGCCCCTTCGGCCGTCAGTTCTACATACTATGTGCCTCGCCCACTGCCACTTCAACTTAATCCGTTGGACTATGTCAGCTACTTTTACCGAAAGTTGCTTCTTGCTATTTGAAATCCAAAACATGGATAGAAGTGATGACATATGGAACTGAAACGTGGCTATGGGCGTCATAAGAAATCTTAACGTTGCACAGCGTGCTATGGAAAGGGCTATGCTCGGTGTATCATTGCGAGATCGAATCACAATAAGGAGATTCGTAAACGAACAAAAGTCGCTGAAATAACCCAACGGATTAGCAAGGTGACGTGGCAGTGGGCGAGGCACACATCAGGTAGAACTGACGGCCGACGAGGCAGAAAGGTTCTAGAACGGAGGCCACGTACCGGAAAGTGCAGCGGAGGACGTCCATCTAAAAGGTGGACGAAGACGACTTTATGGTTGCAGGAAGCCGCTGGAAGCAGGCCGCTTCCAACTGGCCAATCTGGAAGTCACTGGGGGAGGCCAATGTTCAGCGATGGACGTTCTATGGCTGAAACAATGATGATGATTTAAAAATCCTATTATTTATCAGTGCTGATAGTAGTAAACGTGTAATGTTGAACGTTTGTAACTCGGTCAGCATGGCGGTGAACTTCAACGCGGGCGCGGCGGCGGCCGAGCTGGAGCTGGGCGCGGACGGCGGCGAGGCGGCGCGCGCGCGCGGCGGCCAGCTGCGCTGGGACCGCAAGCGCAAGAAGATGGTGCACTTCGACCCGGTCAGTACTACACACTCTTTCTAGGAGGACAATAACTGACGACCGGTAAATCACGTGACACTAATGTTAAATCGTAGTGTCACGCGGTTTACTGTTCGACAATTTGCTAATCATACATATATGATCGATCCTTACTTCGAGACCATGAAAATTGTTGTCTGAAGAGAAACAGTTCCAAAATTAAACCCAATGATTTTTTTTTCGTCTTGAAGACATCAAATAATTTGTTTGTTTTATACAACAAAATAATAATTATAATTAATTTGTAAAAAAATAGGCATGTGTTACATTTATAGAGCAAATACCCTATAGAGTAGAAATAAAATTTATTTAGTAACAGGACTTGTCAGTTCATTAAGCGTAAGTAAAAAATCACTAACGTGTTTTGGAGAAAGATGGTCTGTATTGCTACTCTATAGAATATGTGCTCGATGGTTGCAGTAGTGACCCTTGTAGTGTGTAGTGTTAATTTTCGTAACATTCCACGGTAACAGTTTTGGCTTCATACAAAAAGTAACAAAGTATTCTGCAACAAAAGACTTCGAACTTTTTTGTATGGAGCCTGGCATACCTAAAGTTGCAAGTACCTATAATGACGTTATTTTGGTGTACATCTATGAAACATACGTCAATCGACAGAGAAAAAAAATACAAACAACAAGTACTCTTTGACAAAACGACGCCGTAAATGATATATTATGTAAATAAAAACAAATATTACAAATTCAAACCGAAATTCGGAACAAAGTATATCATTTACAACATTTTGTTTAGGTATTTATTGTTTTTAATTATTTTCTCTGTCGATTGGCGTATGCTTCATAGGTGTACACCAAAATAACGTAGTTTAGTAATGATGTTCTATGCCTTTTAAAATGGCCCATTTCTCGATGTATAGGACGGTGGGCGTAAAATGATCCGCACGGAGAGCGGCGGCCGCGTGCCGGCCTCGTTCCGCAGCGGCCGCTACGACGACTGGCGCAAGCGCAACGCGCACGTGCACGACGACGCGGACGAACCGGAAGCCGACTACAATGCTAGGAAGCCAGGTAAACCACTCTTCTACGTATTTTATTTTTGAATAATTTAACTGTCAAAATATTTTAACAGCAACTATAGGTAGGTATCACATGGGCGGAATGTTGAAAAAGTGTCTAGCTAAAGCAGTAAATAATAGTTCCAAAACCCTCCAAAATAGCGCTAGTGTAGGCTAAGAGCATGGTGAATGTAACAATTTGTTGACGGATTGAAGTAAGCCGAGCAATGCAGAGTTAGAAGATTTTAACGACTAGTTTTTAAAACATCTCAACAATTCCCTCTGTTTTTTTTTTATAAATATAAAAATAATCAGGCGTTAAGAAATGATAAGCAATTCTTTGTTTCTTCGTTTCTTATTATGAAAAGTGCGCCATAACACAGCGAAGGATCTTCTGTATTTGTAAATCTTTCTTTGAAATCTTCCCTGTTGCTACTGTGGCGCCACCAAATTAACACACTTTTTTACAACGAAGATAGTACTCCTTACCTTTACGCTCCATAGCAGCAACCCTGTGTCGCCACCTACCTGTATTTGCTCACTATTACTTGTCAAAATATAGTTCGTATGTTAGAAATAGAAAATTATTTATTTGATACAAGACAGACATTACAATGAGTCTTACAAAATATAAAATACATAATACGGCATAACAGTTGTTTTACAATAGTTTATGTTCAGGAAGGAGATGGGAGGGAGAAATTATTTTCAGTCTCCAAAAAACTCAAAAATTACTCGACCATTTTTTTTTTCGTTCGCCTCTACTATGGCTTAGCAAAAAAAGAAAAGATTCGAAACAGGCGCAAATTGGATAAAATCGTTTTTTATGGAAATGCACTTTAGTTTAACGAAGTCTAGCATTTACAACTACAATTCCATTCCAGTGTCGGAGTTCCGGCCGCACTGGGTGAAGCACAACGAGCGCGTGGCGAAGCAGAAGGCGGAGGCGTCGTCGGGCGAGTTCCGCAACAAGCAGCAGATCGTCAAGGAGCGCCTGCGCAAGGAGAAGATCAAGCAGAAACTCAAACACAAGGGGAAGGGCAAGAAGAAGAGGAAGAAGTGATCTAGTAAATGTAGAAAGTATGTACAATGTTGTTTCATTTTTGACTTGCTGGAAAACCGATTTTATTATCTTTGATTTGTATCCGCCCCGAATAATAGAATAACTATTAAAACAACAACAAATAAACCCAACAAAAGGCGGTACGAAGTTTGCCGAAACAGCTTTTTTGCTGTACGATTGTTCATAAATTGTCAAAGGTTATTAAGGTTACATTACAAGACGGTAATTTTAATGTATTACGAACGAAATATTTTCATAGTAGACCTACTGGTTCTGAGGTCTTTATTGCCATCGATGACATCAATCAAAGACACAAAAAAAAAACAACCAAGATTGCTTGTTCTTACCAAATTGTTGTCTTACCTTGAAGATAACAAAGTTATTGATTTAGAATCTCTAGAACACCGGACATATGGGGAGTTAGTTGGAATAAAAGACAGAAAAAAAATCATGATATATGTATATTTAAAAAATTAAGATAAACATTACAGTACCTACTTACAATTACCTGTACATTTTGATAAATAACTTCAATTTTGAGGAAATATTAATGTTTGGACTTCGGATGCAATATACTCTTAATCCGGAATAATAGTGAATTATAATAAGCGAAAACGTTTATTTACAGATTTAACTTGTTTAACTAGCAAACAATACGATGCGACTATAATTACCTTTTAGGATAAAATGTTTAAAGGTACTTCAGATATAATTATATCCTATCTATATTTCCAATATAACGCTTCACAGCAGACACTCGCACTATATAAATCTATTCATACTTGGGTATTTCTGATGTTCAAAGAAATTAATTATATTTTATTTACTACGCTCAATATAAAATGAGATAAACTAAAATATCTGTAGCAAAAATATTGTAATCAGTTAAATATAGTAGAAACTTAGAGTACGCCTAGCTATAGTCTAATGTCACAAATTATGAGGATAACAAATAATTTTGATCGTGTGTAAAATAGACGTGTATTTACAGTTGGACTTACGAAAATTAACATATAAACAGTTCTGGATTTCTAAAATTACATTACACGTCATTCTATTCCATTTAACCTACACTATGGAAGTATTTGAAACCGTGCACCCTTTTTGTTCAATATTATAACCGTCATATTTCGAATGTAATAGCTGAATAATCTTAATATATCAAAATTTTATTTAAAAAGATTATTACATAATGTGAAATATAAACAGAATACACGGCTTCGAATCTATTTTCCACGTTACATTTTATGACTTATTTGACTTGCAGACTATTACAAAGAGTGAAAAGTCGGAAAATCGTGAGTAAATCGAAAAATAGAAGCTTTTATGTCCTGCGTAGGTAAGATTTATCGCTTAAAATTTGGCAACAAACTTCTCACTCCATTTATACTAAGCAGTTATACTCTCGTAACCGTACGATACATGTACCTTACTACACACGGCTACAAGTTAAGCTATAATATCCATTACAACTTGATCTCTAATTATACAAGCATTTGATTTAGCTAGAGTCCAGTTTATAATAGAGATGTATAGTTCGTCTTGTAACCGCGCGTACAAACGGTATCGCTCGGAGTAATCATTCTAGTCAACGTTTAACATGCGGAACATGGGGCTCCATAATAGTTATACAATATTATTTATGACCTATCTAGCAGCAGCATAACAATCTCACATCGCAATTACAACATCGAAACAACGCCTTTCATACAACACAGATAAATTTATTTTAAACTCACTCTTCCTGTTAAATTTCCATAGATTCACCTAATCAATTTGGTGTCTCCGAAACGCCTAACTAGCCCTGGAATCTCAATTTCTTTACATCGTTACTAAAAAATGCCACTTGTCTACAACGCTTTGGCATTGCTTCCTAAATACAAGAATCAGTGGATCCCGCTCGAGAATTTTACACAACTAATTTAAATATACAGGGTTATAACTTAAATTTATAAGGATAAGAAACCTAAACCTAAACCACTTTGCATGCCAGAACAATCAGTCTTCTCTTTGCGAAAATTATCATAATTTTTATCTATTTACACGTCTGATTTTCGAAAATTTAACATTTCTACGCGCTTACTTAAATAAGCTATGTGTCAGTTTTTACAAAGCTCTAATGGGTACTATAAAGTAACTACAATGGACGGGTCAGAAGATGATTCGTTATGATAACTGCGGGCATGATTGAGCAAATGGGGCTGACGTCTACTTCCAAGGTACAGTGAGTGACAATGGGTTATGGCACTAATTATTTGAAAAATCTACGCAAAGCAAGTAATGGTACGTAGTATACACGCAAAAGAACTAACGTATCGATGCGTGAAACTTAATTCAATACTTTCATATGATACAATTTGTAATTATCAATTGTAGCGAATCAATAACATCATTGATTTTTTAAATCGAGTTCTCGACACAAAATCAAATCGATTTTAACAAGTAGGTACACTAAGTAACTGTCGAGTGCAACGTCGTTTAGCATCGACAATAACATTATAATAGAAACGTGATACAGGAGAATGACAAAATATATTTAAGCAAACACGAAACGCACTGCTATATAAGATTACAGGGACGATAAGATATTCTTTATTGTCACTAAACATTTTTAAACGGTAAAATTAATTTATTAGATTCAAAGATTCTGCAGTTCTTTGTTTAGATCCAGAGTAATTTTCAAATTATAAAATTAACTACCAAGAATTGTGTTCGATAACTGACCTATGCCTGCGGGTGTACAAGTGCGGGCTCGGGTGTCGTTGCTGGTTATTCTATATATTGTTCGTACACTTTACTAAACAATAAACTGTTAAAATTAAATTAAATTAAAATTAATTATTTTTTATTGTAAGAAATGGATCTTAAGGATTTGAAGAAAAGATAACGTCATTTCTTATTATACTTTCACAGTAACTTCAAAAAATTGAAATGTTTTGATGAAATATAAAGAGCTGCTCGGGATGTTTCTATGAAATTTTTATTACCTGATACACTAAGAGGTTAATGTGAAGCATACACTTTCCCTCTACAAACATAGTGTGAAATCTATCGACTAAGATAGTCAAACAGTTGCTCAGGTGGATACTTAACTCGCTCGTACCTGTCGCGTGATAACCCGAAAGCTTAATTTTGCGTACAGTTATATCCGTATAATGGATACCATATTTTGTACCTTACACTAATCATAAGGTCGAAAACCAATGACAATTTTCAATATGTTGCCTTATAGCGCGTTTACATTAGATCGGTGGTCGAACGTGTCGTCCGCATTTGGTTTAACCGAATGCTTCGACGGGTTCTCACTAGTAGGTTAACCGAAAACGGGCAAATCGTAGCCGTGTTCGGTTAAACCGAATAAGGGACTTCGCGCACTAGACGGCCACGACTACGACCACGGCCCGGTCAAGCTGTTGCGGTCGAGTGCACGACGTTTATATGTAATTTTTTTTGCTTCTAGTGCGCAAAGTCCTTAACAGTTTACACTAGTCATGTAACTCAAAACGGGCTGAAACCGAATACGGTTAACCCGATTAATGTAAACGCGACATTATAGAACTGGTACATAATATACTTTTGGTTGGTCTTCAACATGGAGCATATACCCTATAGAGTAAAAATGTTGTTTTGTTTCTAAAAAAATCCGCCATTATTTAATCTGTGACTACTGTTTTTGTATGGGTGAGAGTTGACAGGACTTGTCAGTTCATACTAAAAGTAAAAAAATCACTAACGATCGGAGAAAGTTTCATTCTCCGAAATCGTTAGTGATCGTTCACTCCCGTACTGCTGCTCTATAGGGTACGCGCCTAAGGTGTTCAAGCACACTCCTTGTGCAGTCGTGCTGTGTTGTGATGTGCGAGTAGGAGCGCGCGTTAGAGTATCCCGTTGGTGTAGTACTGGTAGTTGTCGTAGAGGCGCGTGGAGAGCGAGTGCAGCGCGTCGCGCACGAGGCGCTCCACGAGGGCCTGCAGCTGCGGCTCGGTGCGGCCGGCGTGGAAGCGCGCGCGGAACGCGCCCACCGCGCCCGAGCTGCGCAGGCACGCCAGCTGCCCGCCTGCACGCACACACACACCCCCACGGTTACACATACTGATAGAAAATACTAGAGCCTTTTAGGCTTAAATTTAGAGCTTCGAGTCCTTTTTTTGAGACTGACTCATAAAATAGAGACATGAGAGTTTCTCACTAAAAAAAGTATTTTTTTAAGCCTAGGCTTTTTTAAAAGCTGGAGTCATAATTGGAGTTCTAGCTAGTCTTGTTAGTAAAAAAAAGCCTATAGTCGCTTTGAGGATCAGGTTAATGGAAATACCAGATAATAATTAAAGTTTTATTTTCATTTATTGTGAATATTATTAAATTAAATTTAAAAAATCACAGTTAAACATTGTTATGCGAAAATTAATCATATTTTTTTAATCAGGAATATATAAGGTGCTTCATAAATATCTGCAACGGCTGAAATGGGTAAAAGTATTGCTTATCTAGATTACGATAGTGAAGGAATTACGTGCGGATCAGTAATTAATTATTTGCGAAAAGACAGTAAATAAATGGTTACTTGCTTCAATTTGCATAACACACTTCGTCATCCGTCCTTCACAGTGCGCGGGACCGGTATAATGTGAAACGTTAGCATTTTTTGACAGATGTGGACGGTTTGAGACAGAATAAAGCCTAATCTTTATTTAATATAATTTTTTTAATGATAAATTAATGATGTTCTGGACATAAAATTTCTTTACTATCGTGATCTATATAAGCAATACTTTTGCTCATTTCAGCCGTTGCAGATATTTATGAAGCACCTTATATTATTATTATTTTTAATAGGATGATTTATTATTTTGACATATATTTACAAATCTTGACATATTTTGAAAAAGAGGCTAAAAGGCTTGAGTCTTTTCTATAACCAGCAAAAGCCTTTTTTTAAATAAAGCTCAGGGGCTTAAAACCTATTTAGCCTTCTAGCCCTTTCAATAAGGCTGCGAATCAAAAAAAGAGGCTAAAAGGCTCGAGTCTTTTCTATCACTAGTTACACAGCTACATTTGTCCCAATACCTGTAGGCTAGTAGAGAGTGCACTCTACACTCTAGTCTAGCCTACAGGTATTAGGACAAGTGTACGAGGCATTTTGAAGAAGGAACTCTGGTGTCGCTCCACAACCCTGTACGGCGGAATGGAAAATCACCGAAGTTACAACCAAACTGAGAAGGCCCCGGCCCCTACGAGTGACAAGGATTAGTGACGTGACTTACAAGGTTCGGCAGTCTACCAGCCCCCCTAGCATGAACACCAAAACACGATATGAAATGTTATGATATAGCGATATATCGACACCAACTGTAAAAATATAATAGAATTAGCCACCATTTTGAATTTTTATCGAAACAGAGATCATAGTATTTGAAGTCACCGGCACGGTGAATCAACATGGCGGCTATATTTATCATATTTTTACAGTTCGTGTCGATATATCACTATATCATATCGTGTTTTGGTACTCATGCTAGGGAGGCAGGAGTCCCATGAAGATAGTTCATGTGGTTCGATTGGCTTTTTACCACGGGTCGAGGATGCTCGGGACGAGAATGTATTAAAAGAGGGTAATGTGACGTCTGTGCCGCGTACAAAGTACAAAGCGCGCAAGCATCGGAGTTATTAAGAATTTCGTCAGCAACTGTCAAGTATCGTTGGTCGAGCGATACAAATGCCGGACTATGTTCCGTGAACCGCGAGATCAAAAACCCAGCCACCAAAAAAAAAAGGGTTTTTAGTTTCAAGACTTATATTTAAATATTTCGATGAAAATTGGAAATATTCTAGTAAATACAGGAACCGACTAAAAAGACGTAAACGAAATGACTCGAAATTAAGGTCTAGGTTCAACGAGTTCAATTGAGGCAAAGGAATCAAGATATTGAGAAGCCCACCTGGAGCATGTGTTTCGAGGTCAACTACGCGACCACTGTCAACGTGCCAACAAGAACTTACAGCAGTGGTCGTTGGAAGTGGAAAAGCTAGTGAGAAAAGCGTATCCGACGGGATCACCGGCACTCATCGAAAGCATGCTTCTTCAGGCGTTTGTTGACAGCAGTTACGACTCGAAAGTAATAGCTGCTGCGCGTCTAGGACACCACAAGAACATCAAGGAGGCAGTGTCCCATGCTCTTGAAGTCGAAGCCGTACGTCGGGATTCCAGAAGTGGTCGCGTGAAAATTGTCACAACAATGGATCAGAAGAAGGCAACATCCGCCATCCTTTCTTCCCGTGATGCTAAAATTGTGAGGAGCGCGGGCGGGCCTTTAGAAGCAGTTGTCCGAATCGAGTCACGAAGAGGCGTCGAACCGACGCTAGTCTACAAGTCGGAGAATCGGGAAAACAAGTTTCGGCCAGAGCTTGTGGGGCAGGCGCTGGCTGGTAGTCGAGAAGCCCAAAGGTTTCTATTAGGCAAAGCATGGACGGGAATAGCTTAACCATTGATAGAGCGGTGAACGGAGTCGCCTGCTTAGTTTAAAACTGTTATAGGGACCCAGCCGATGAGATGGAATGGGGAGATGGGGAGCCAGCTAAAGTCAACTTAGCTAACCACGGCTACCAGCCAGCGCATCCTAGTTAGAGGCGAGCAGATTGTGGCAATCAAGATGGGTGATAACTTGTACTGGCAACTAGCAGTAATTTCTGACATCGTGGACGATTGTATCATTGGGCTCGACTTCTTTCGAGATCATCTTTGCAATTTGGACATCAAATGCGGCATTCTTAAATGTAGAACGCTCAAGATTTCAATGAAGGGTGGAGGTACGGGCAAGGTGCACTGCCTCAAATACATCAAGCTCTTACCAAGATCTCTGACTCTAACAGGGGCGTGCATTGGTTTCAGATGGGGGTAGGCTAGGTACATACACATTTCAAGTCAGTCAACAACGAAAGCCTAAACCGTAATTCATAATGAGCGTTTAAATAAATGCTAGATACATTTATTTCTGGGTGTATCACTGGAATTAAATTTAATCCTGTATTTTGTTCACTTATGTCTACGTCACAGTAAGGGTCGCGTCTTAATGCTTTTTAAAAAAAATTGTACTCGTCCACATCTCGCGGTATACGAAATGTAAATAATAAAAAACAATAAAATTGACATGTTCACGCGTAACAAGCGCCATCTTGGTAATTAGATTGAAATAAGTTAATAAATAGGTGGATTTTGTTAAACCAGGGTGATGCTTAGTTATGTGAAAAACTCAATAGATGGAGCTTTAAAAAAAAATGATAAAAACCTTTAATTTTACCTTTAGGATGTACAACTAAATTATTAAGAGGTACTTCGAAATTCACATGGTATTGCATTGTTTAATAAATGATAATTTCTTACCCAAATATCGATTTCTTTTTGCAAAATGGTGAATGGTGTCGTTGATTTATTTTGCCACAACAAATATCAAAACAATGAATGGAATTAAAACATGTCATTAATCTGATATCCGTAATGGCTATGTACGAAAAATCTGTCATCATGTCTTGTTTTTGCAACTAACACAAATCCGCATTTGATTGTCTTCAGATTGGCGCGTAATTTGTTTAACCTAGAATTCGCATTAATACTTCACTTTGCAGTTTTCCATTGAATAACACAACCACACAACACTTAACCCCGAAATCTAAGATAGCACTAAAAAAAGATGTAAAGATCAGTAATACTATTATAACCTGATTTATCAAAACCCGCGAGATGACAGCCGCCGGCGGCAAACTATGAAACTAATGGAAAAAAATGCTGACGCAAACTTTGTATCAAAACAATGTCCTGTATTACCTTTTAAGAAACAGTAGCTTTTGTTTCTCATTTTCAAACGTTTCTATAAATTTATTTACGATTTTATCATTTTAAATATTCATTTCAATATCTTGCACTGTTAAGTTTTAATAAAATACGACATGTTTAAAGTGCAAATGATAGAAGTAGGCGAGCTTATATCCGGTTATGCTGCTAATAAGGAATGTTCACTCCGTCCTATTGTCATGTATGAAAAGTGTGTAATCTTTCATTTAGGCTACTTTCATTTTTTTTAAATGCAGTTTGTTCACATATAAGCAGCGAGTATCTAAGTGTGAGTGAAAATTGAGTAAGTTTGCGTGAAACAGTAGGCGATCTCGCGGCAGCCTACATTGGTTAAATTGCACAGGAACGGTCTAAGTTGCGCGCTTTAGTAAGGAATAAGTATAGGTATACGACAAAATGGTTACAGAATATTTATTGTTTATTGTTGAATACGTAATTAATAATTATGTTTAGCTGTTTTGTCGGTTTTTTATAAAGGTAGGCTCTGCATAACAGCCTATATGGGATGCACGCCCCTGGACTCTAGTTCCTGTTAAGCTGCCTATAACTTTGAAACAAAAACGTTGCACGATGATAGAGAAGATTGATGATGATACTCTATGGTTACCGGCAAAGTTTGTTCTTCTTTGCTTCATTTAAGCAAAGAAGAACAAACTTTAAAAAGGGAACTCAAATAGGTTAGGAATTTGGCTACATAACTGTCAGGAACCCAAGAAAATTTACCATGAAGGAAAAGAAAGGAACAAAAAGTAATTTCCTCGATGAACGATGGTGACATTGGTAGAAAAGGAATAGTTCAACACACATCAATATTGGAAATGAACAACCTATTCGGCAGCGACCTCGTCGCGTTCGATTTGCTAAGGAAAAGGAGGTGAAAGACATGATTCGAGAGATGGAAGGAAATGGAGTCATAGAATCATCTTCGAGTCCATGGTGTTCACCGGTAGTACTGGTTAAAAAGAAGGACGAATCGACAAGGTTCTGCATCGATTATCGCCGACTGAATGATGTAACCAAGAAGGACAGCTATCGTTTACCCAATATTGACGACACGTTAGACACCTTGAGCGGAATGAAACGATCTCAAAAGTGGCTACTGGCAAGTGGAGATGGACCCCAGGGATAAGGAGAAAATCACTTTCTCTATGGGCAGACGACTCTCACAATTCAAAGTTATGCCTTTGAGATTATGCAATGCTCCAGGTACTTTCGAGAGATTAATGGAACGTGTCCTTGCGGGGCTCTTGGGAGAAGCCTGTCTGGTGTATTGTATCTCGTCATAGTGGGTCGACTTAGACTTAGACATAGACTTCGACGATCATTTCTTCGGCAGCTTGTTCGGCAAATTAAGAGGTGCTTATCTAAAGCTAAGTCAAAGAAATGTTCATTCTTCAAGGGACAGGTTAACTATTTAGGACATGTTGTTCCTGAGAACGGCATTAAACAGATCCAGCAAATATGCAGTCAAGGCCAATCCTGTACCTAAGGACAAAACACAAGTACGATCATTAAAGATACTTAAATCATACTGTCGCCGTTTTGACTGACAGAAAAAAAAGACCGTTCTCTGGGATGCCAAAATTGATTTAAAGAGTTAAAGACACGACTGTGTGAAGCGTCGATTCTTGGATATCCGGATAGAGACAACGAATTCATCGTAGACACGGACGCAAGTAATGTGGGCGTAGGAGGGAGAGACTTTCTCAGAAGTAAGGTAACCAGGTGTTTGTTATTGCTTACTTTTCTAAGTTTCAGTTCAGTCAGTTTCAGGACGGATCGTGCAGCGCTAAAATGGCATCTGCAGTTCAAGAACCCAGATGGACAAGTTGCACGTTGGATTGAACAACTACAGGAATATGACTTTCAGGTGGAACATCACAGCAGGAAGTCTCATGGAAACGCTAATGCCTTGTCGAGACATCCGTCTTTAGAATACTATAACCATTGCATGAAACAAGAAGAAAAAGAATTATGGAGTATTAGGGTCATAAGAACTGACACCATTAAAGCGAGTGAAGCAGAGATTCTTTAATCAAATTCCAAGAGAAGACAACGACTTAAAACGTCTCCTGGCATGATTGAAGAGTACCACGACCGAGTTGGAGCGAAGTTGCTAAAACGAGTGCTGCGACCACCAGACCACCAGACCACCGATCAGAAGTTATTGGGCCCAGTGGAATAACCTCATTCTTCAAGACATGCTTCTTTGCCGAAAATAGGAAAGTACATCCGTTAGAGATAGCTAACTCCAAACAGTAGTACCGAAGCTTATGATTCCTGAATAGGCGGACACCTATTAAAATATTCAGACTCATTTTTTGATTCATCAAAATGATAAACGTTTGCAAGTTTCAATGGTGACTTTAGAAGCACTTATCAAGTGCGGGGTTCATTGAGTGGCGCACGAAATTACAGCTGCTGAACGCCTGAGAATGTTTGATGCTTTGCATTTCTTTCTTTTTCTGTGTCGTTTCTACATCTGTTTCGTTTAAAATATTCCTCATTATGTGTAGTATAATAGGTTCAATGGATGCTAATGACTTTAAATTCACCCTGTGTTTATAGTAAACCTGGAATCACCGAGATAGTGACAATGTACTGACCTGAGCGCATAAGTTCAACGACGTGTATGATCTGGTCGCAGTGCTTGCGCGCCGCGATGAGCCCGCGAAGGATCAGGATCTTGAAGTACTGGAACATGTCCGACGACTCGCCGTCCATCACCTCCACAAACTCCGCCGTTAGCTGCCGAAAACAAACGTACAAGTTTACTCCCCGTAGTAAAATATGTTGTTTTTGATTTAAAGAAATATATAAATTAATCAATATTAGACTGCATCACATACATTGCTCTGATCCTAAAGTAGCTAAAGGACTTGTGTCACAGAAATCAGAAACAACGAAGGTACGTACCACAACACCCCGACCAGAGACAATATAAAAGTTATTTTTCTACATTAACCGACTCGGAATCTAACCCGGGACCTCGAAGATAGCGACACCAAGTCCGGTATGCTCGCCTCTCGGCTGCGGACGTCTCCGAATATGAATATGAAACAGTGACCTAATTACCTTTAGCAAAATATGTCCGTACACCAAACTAGCTAAAGTTTATAAGTAATAAAATAAATATGTGCTGTTTCGTGTTTTTTTTAAATTATTACTCAATCACAAATCAAAAGATAGACGGATTTAGATAATATTTAGCACAGAGGAAATGTCCAATCAACAGTCTTATTAAGTTTGCCCTATCGCCAGTATGAGCAAAAATGTGCCCACTACAATTTAAACCCATACCCAACTTGCCATACGGTCGAATACTAATTACTATTTTTGACAGCAGTGCCTTTTAAAATATTTCTTCCAAAACGAAAGCAACGCAGCTGCGGACAATACCTAGTTATAAGATAAAATAGAGTCGCTAAAAGAACTTGAGTCCACCAATCAATAATAGGTAGTAGATATCAGCAAAAACTTGCTTGTTGACCTCGGGAATTAATGAGTAAGCCAAAAAACGTAAATAATTGCAATGCAAGAAATTGTACATAGTTACAGCATTACTTATTATATCATAAAAAGTTATTAAAATTTTCGTTATCAACGCACCGTTATTAAGAAAGCGACGATGGAAAGTTTTGCAACATGTTTTCAATGTAAATGCTAAATAATATTATCTCTAGCTATTATGCTATTTATTTATTTATTTATTTAAACTTTATTGCACAAAATAAAATCGTACAAAAGGTGGACTTAATGCCACATATTGCCTATATAGCTATTGCCTAGGTTAGAAAATTTTCTTCCTCCTAGGGATTCATCCTATTCCCAGTCAGGGTACCCGTGATCACGAGCGTGCGGCACTTAACTCGTGAGGTGGCATCTGGTGTTCTTCTCGCAATGTCAAAAAGGTTCGCTTGTGGCACTAACCTGCAGAACACCACTGACGTCATGCGCTTACGTCGAGTCGCGTTCAAAAAATCATAGGACGGTGACAGACGGGAGTCTCAACCGTGTATCGCATACCAAAAAAAAGTTCAGAGTACTGTCAATAGATTGAAAGGGTTTCTATGATCTCTGCGCGTAAGGTCTGTTTAATCTGTGCGTGCAAAGTTCACCATATGATTCTGACATTGCGTGTTTGGGTGCGTGTTGTTAAATAATTTTGTTTGATCAATGTTTAAGTGAAAATACATGGGAATAGTGCTTAAATCGATAAAGTGAGTGTGTTTAGATGGATTTGCAGCATTAGTTTGCATAATGGAATGATATTTCAAGGTAAATTTTATAAAATGTAAACAAATATTTTGGCGGCCGCCATTGCTCGAGATTTTTGGTTAGTTTCAATATTAATTCGATAAATTCATATCAAATAAAGCTTTGATAAATCTATTTATAGAGTCAGCAACGTAATTAATTTAATAGATTTGTTTTAATAAGCCATAATTACTTACAATATCGAAATATTTAGCGCGACGGCACTTGACAACAAAAATGTATGATTTTGTTAGTAATTTTTAGAATATCAAAGTTTAATCCTTATCCTTTATTTTATGATAAATCTAAAGTAAATTTGATAAGCTTTATGAATACATATTTACTTTTTAGGAAAAATAAATGAGTTTTGTTCTACACACCATTTGTTCGAGGTACCTACCGATTTTAGGGTGATTTTGCAGCGGTATTTTCATTTACCTTAATTATGTATTAATTATTTACTTTTCTTACATTATTATTTCAAGAATAACAATATTATGAATCATTCTTTGTAATTCAGTCGTTTTTTTGAGGCTAATTGGCCAACTTAATTTTTTGCAAAAATTTATTTTCCCGTGTTGGCGGGTGATCTGCAAAAGACTTTTGCCAAAAAAAGCCATTATTTAGCAAAATTTTTATGGAGTTGACTTTTTGTTTGTTTGTGCTTAAAATCCATTGTAAATTCGTATTGATGAATAATGGAATAAATGAAAGGCAATATCTCGATAGAATATTGTTTATTTGGTAGATAATTACCTTGTTTTGCAAAAATCGGGGAAATTTAAGGTCAGCTGGATTCATGTCGCTAATAAATCGCGTAGTTCACTCGAATTGCATAATTTAATACATAATAAAATAGGTTGTTTCCTAAGGATTCCAAAGGTATACAATACAACCCCCTTAGGTGCAGGCTAAGCCACCATATGTTAGTTTGACCCAAAACGCGTCATTATCTGCGTCATGCGCTGCTCACCTGTGCCAATTGTAAGGTGAAAGTGATTTATTACCGTGCCAAAGGAAGGGTTAAGTGTAACTCTAATGCGCAAAACCTCTTAGGAGATGTTTTTGGTGTTAAAATACATTGTGTAGGACCTTATTCGAATAAAATAAAACAAATATTCCCCATACAAATGATATCATGGGATCAAGTAGTATGGACAACTATTTATTTATTTTTTTAGATCGTCTGTATCATGGAAAAGTTCGAGCACCAGAATCAGCCCCTAAGTGGTTTTGTGTATTTCGAGTCACACACTGTATACAGGGTTACATTGCAAAGGGGTGCCAAATCAGTGGCTCTGAATCAGTAACATAATTGAATTATGTAAAAAACAAAAAAAAAACACATTTAATTATTCCTATCCGCTGTTAAAAATCGTACGCGTGGATAATTTGACTCATTCATGAAAAAATTGCACCGTATGTGCACTGCGTAAGGTCCTTGTTGGGTCGCCGTACCTCTGATGTTACCGCGCGGCTTTTGTAGTCTCTCTATTGACTTTATTTTCGGATAATTTAAAGTATTTTCTTTTTTCGTAACATACGATTATTAAAACGACGATTAAGATGCTTCTTTATACTGGTCCCTAGATCTTATTTTTAAAATTTGGCACCCCTTTGTAATGTAACCCTGTATTTTCTTGGGTGCATTTGTCTAGGCATAGAATATAATTTACCTTAAATGGAGAACTCTCAAAGCCCAAATTCTTGGGCGATATCGAGAAAATGAATCCGAAATCAATGTGGATGATGTGGCCAGCACTGTCCAAAAGTATGTTCCCGTTATGTCTGAAAAGAATACAGTATGTTTACCAAACAATAAATAAAATTAAATGTAAATACTCCATGTTAAAAACCATAAAACCTTATATATGTAGTAGTAAGATAAAATAAATAACAGAAATTATGTCAACTAAAAAATATCTAAAATTATTTTTTATACTTAAATAAACAAAAGTAAACATAACCATATATGATGATAAAGTATAGATTTTAATTTTTCATTAGTTTACGTGTTTCGCTCTTAGCTAAGACCGCATTCAATTATTATTTGCTCCTTTATAGTTAATCAATTAGATTTTTTTGTAAAAAGTAGTAAACTTTTTCACAATTTTAAGTGTAATTGATGTAAAATCTATCATAAACTGTTGATTGAAACTAAATGATAAGTGAAACTACCTTTAATAAAGGACATAATGTCCCATTAGTCTTACATAAAACCACCATAAAAATATTACACGCGTCTAATTAAGAAACGATTACGAGTACTTGTGGCTTGTTGGAATTCGATTCAAAAACTACATATCTACCCATGTCTACACAAAAACAAATAAATATTCATATATTTTTGTGCGTATATTATTTGAGGTAGTTCAGTTGGACATTTGAGATGATAAGTGATTTGTTTTCTTACAACAATGATCCTCTTTCGACAAGCCATAACGACGGTTGGATTATAAACATTATAAAGATCATAATAAAATGAATTGCTATCATAGTTATACCCGGAAACAAGTATGTAACACAAACACACTTATATCGTGGCATGCGATTGTAATCGTGGTAATAAAGTGACACGGTGTTTGCATTGCGTTGTTACTTGTTATAACAGACATGGCTCAACGGATATGTAGCTTCATGAATATTGTTAGCGATTTGTCACGACGAGGAATGTTTTAGTAAAGCGGTTTAAATGCGGTGTAATTAAATGAGGCAACATTGCCGGTGTGCAGTTTTGTAACATGTTATTTTGTAATGTAGCCTAATTTTTTTGGAACAATATTGTATAATTTGTTGTTATAAGTGTGCCTACAAACTAATGCGCATTTTATTGGTGAACGAAAATCCTCGAATTTATATACTCTGTTTTTCTAACCGTTACCCGTTCCTCGGTCCTCTTTCTCGCTGCGCTTCTCGGTTTTGTATGAATTTTTAAACTAGTTCGCAACTCCTTGTCCACTGAAGAGAAGCGGAGATTTTATGCAATTCTATTTGGTTTTTTACCTCGCTCACCGCTCCAGTCCGGACAAACAGCCTTATGGTGGTGTAAAAAAGGTTGGTCAGTAGCTAGGGTAGCTAGTTACCTGTCTTTAAGTTGTAGGAGGTAGCTAGTGAGCGCGTACGCGGCGGCCGACTCGACGAAGTTGTTCTGCGCGCGCAGGAAGCCCTCGCTGTTGGGCGGCCCGTGCTCGAGCTCGAGCCACGCTCGCAATGTCTTGCCCGACTGCTTCTTGATTTGGTGGAGCGACACCGAGTTCACAACCTGAGTGCGAAAGGTTCATATAATGAGTATGACACATGGATGCCAGCCTCCTCTTCCGGTATCGTTTCCGGTCGACTCTTCGCTTCTTGTTCCGGATTGAACATACATCGATTTTAGCTTCCTGAAACGAGTTTCCACTCGAAAATGGTGTAGGCGAATATAAACTCGGACCAAGTTTGAAAACACTAATATCGACTATGGCAAATTTCGGAATGGTTTCCATACAAGATGAGAGCGGGGTCTGGCTGGCCCGCTAACGGAAGTGGACGGAAGGATTTTCCAATAGCAGCAGGCATTTGACGTCAAGGAAAGCAGAAGGGTAAAGTCAAGCAATGTCAAGAGGAGTCCGTCCTCCGTTTAGCAAATGCTTAAATATGCTCGTACTGACCTGCCTTAATACCTAGACTGGCTGTCCCATACAAATAACAGCTGATTTTGTGTCCCCCATTTTAAACGCCGAAAGTTTTCATTTACGTACTTCAGTATACTGCATATGACTACGTATCTTGCCGCCATTACTTATTTAGTTATATGGTTCGATCGCGTCTGCTTTATACAGTGGCTTACAGTGCCAAAATAGCGATATTCAAATAAGCATGAATTAATTTTGATGGCGGCCGGCCAGTCTAGGTTATTACATGTCAGTGGTGACACGATACAAGAGGGTAGATGACACTATTTATTCCTTAAATTATTTTTGGCAATAGCAGCCTGTGAGATTATTGTTTGCCAAAAGTCAACTATTTATTTACTTTAATTAAAAATCGAATCTTAGGAATAATTGAAAATGATCCGAGTTTCCAGGGCTCAAATAAGGTGTTATTTTAAAGTAATATTGTCTTGGAAGTATCTGTAAATGGTGTCGACATCCCAATTGTCATGGTCTTGAAGTAAAGAATTATGTACTATGTTACAAGATGCCAATCAATTTGCCCGGGGACGTCTCCTACGACTCCCATCACACACAGACCCGACCCAATAAGTTTTTTTTTATTAATTCAAACCGGGAATCGATCTAAAGACACTTTACATTCAAGGCAAATCACCGCGCCGCCTCGCTAATCGGCTCTTTGATATATTTATTAATACCGAGTATATAAAAAAGATAGGTGACCAGTTATCTGCCTACACCTACCTATACAAGTTACAACAATAACCCAAAGACAAAGCGTGACTAAAAATGAGTAATAAAATAATGACGTTAAGACAAAGCCAAACGCCACATCACTCTTTGACTGACAGAACAATATAACATATACATCTCTAAAGAAATATCATTACAATGCTAAATAATTTTCTTTTTTACAGGCGCATTCTTAGAATGATAAAATGCTGCTGCCTGCTGGACATAGCTTCCTCATAAGAGGTATCCCAACGCTAAGTCTTCCAGCTCATGATCGAAACATAAAAACCTTTCTTCCCCAACGGTTGTCGGTTCTACCAGCGATGCGGCCTACCTATCTAGCACATATCCTATGCACCCTATATATCCTATATACGCAGCAATATGAACCATCTTTCTCCGAAACACGATAGTAATTTTTCACTTACATTTAGTATGAAATGACAAGTGCTGTCAACTCTCGCTCATACAAAAACAGTACAGATACAGATTAAAAAATGGCGGTTGGTAAATCAATTATATGACATTTCTACTCTATAGGGTATGTGCTCCATGAGCCTGCCCATTGCACCTTTATTACTAGCTACTAAAGTATTCCTTCGCGTGCCACTTACCCAATATAGACCGGAAAATCTCTAAGAAATAAATACTCACCGGTTGTATAAGTCCCGACTCCTTGTCCAAGCAGATGATCTCGTAAGGCCGAAGCTTCAACGGGACCCTCTCGGCGACCCACACGGCTTGCAGCCTCCTCAGCAACTGAGCTGCTAACATCTCTTGTCTAAGATCATCGCCCACTTTGACGATGCAGCCCAGTAGCCGCCAGCCGGCTAGCGCGCCGTAAGGAGACGACGAACGCATTCGCGCTAGCTTGCTTTCCCATGATTCCTAGAACGGAAAAGGGGTTAATATTTATTTTACAAGTTGTAAAACCAATTCTATATTTTAGGATAATTGATAGTGCTAATGAAATGATTAAGTATACCAGAAAATATATAACTTTGACACGCCCATTTAAATTGCCCGGTGCCGGTGTTTATTTGGCAAATTGTTTTATGTCATACGCACGATCATATCCTGAAACATGGCTTAACTTTATGTTAGACTTTGTATTGTTAGCTAACGTGTATAATTGTGTTCATCATTCATTAATAATTTAAAGACATAATTTCTCTAAAACACACATTATTTTTAATAATAAAGTAAACCTAGCCCTTTTTTTTGGAAATTAAGTTACTTTGAAATCAATAAATATTTAGGCATGACTTCATTTTAAGCTAATTAGATGTAACTAACGTATTCCCGAAATCTATGGGGATGTCGCGTTTCGACAGCTCATAAAAGTATGTCAATTGATTGGTGGTGTCATCATTCCTACTATTTGACTATAAACGCACGAGGTCACGCTACTCGGTTATAAACACGGACACGGACTGGAAAAATTTACAAAATTTGTGTACATTTAAACGGCTACTAAAGGCGCCTTCAAAATAGGGGCGAGTAGAAGCGCCACGCGCCACAGGCGCCGTGGCAGACATGTCAATAACTTGCATACAATACAAAATCTAGAAGCACTGTATTGCAGCGCCCCAATCCGGCTTTAAAATATTGTATGAAAGTTAGTACATGGTTGCAACGCATCAGTTGCAGTGTAGTGCGTCTGAGGCCCCTTGTTCACGCCACTAATTTGAAGGCGCCCTAAGTAGCGGGAGCAACTTGTTGTTGCTTTAGCTCCAATGCATAAAAGTGAGGTGCTATGATTTTGACATCTCTTGTCTATATGTATGTATTTTGTGTGTTGTAGTTGCCAAACGAATGGACCGATTTGGACACGGGTTTTTAATAGAGAGCTCGTTGAACTAAGGTTGTTCTTAACTATTTGTGATAAAGATTAGATCAACCGATCCGAAGATTCACTTCCGTTAAAGAGCAAGGATCTTAGCGGAAAAATGAAAAATGTATTACTCGTAAAAACCATGTTTTTTTTACAAACTTTTTGGTTTGTAAAAAAATGTGTTATGTTTTAAAATTATTGATTAACAAGTTTCATAGCATGGACTTTGATGTTATTTTTTCGTTTATACACGTCAAATTAATCTAGTTAAATGTAAGATGATGATGTAGTTTAATCGTTTTATGAGACCAAATTATATGTATCTTATTAATTGCGTTCATTTTACAACGCAACACTAGATAAACAAGCCAGTTTACCTTGAATTTAGCTAACTGGTATAACTACAAAATGTAGTTCAAAATTTCAAGTCTCTTGACACCTTTTCACATTACATTGACCGACAATAAAATTCAGGTACCGAATAAATTTTCATATAACCTTAGGCCGCGATCCCACTGTATCGTAACGTTTTTTAATCGTTGAACGACCATTATTTCTAGCAATTCCCATTGCTTAATAGTACTTCATAAATAGTGGACGAAAGTTAACACGTTCTCTGTTCCCTTGACAGACGACACATCAAAAGTCCCCTCATTCCATAGTAAGAGAAACGTTCCCACATTTCAACAAAGCACAACATTTTTAAAAATTGTGGAAACTTATCTGTCTTCTGATCCATAAAATACCACTTGTAAACGCTATGCTACGGCACGTAATAATGAGAAGGGGGGTTTACGATATAGCTATATTATAAAGGATTCACAATGATAAAATTAGAAGTTACGTTTTCCTCGTAAAATTATTCCTACTTTTATGTAAAGTTCCTAGGGAGCCTAAAAACTCCTAGGGAGCCACGGATTTAGTAACTTTACGGATAACGTCCACTGTAAACGTGTTAATCGTACCGCGTGCTCTATGTGAAACACTCCTAGGTGCCTTGATTCGCCTGAACGCGGAAAGTATGTTCGTGTCAATAAAAAAAATGTGTTGTCTGGCGTTAATTTATCAGTTTATTAAAAAATCTGTATTTAACTCAATATACACATAATATATTTGAGTGAGGTCCCTCCAACGAGCGGGGAAGTCGTCGATTCTGGTAATATGTACGTCGCTATACAAGGTTTTCACCAGACTTGTGCAAGGAGGCATAGCGGAGCTGTGTAGCGGATTACTTCTACCTCCTTTATGTCTTCCGCACCATCACAACATAGTACGTTTTTAACAAATTTTTACTGTCTAAATAGATCGATTTCAGAAAAACCGACCTAAATTATGCAGCTCTAAACCGGTTTTTAACTTAAAAGTCGAACATAAAGAGATCAAAATCTATTGAGATTTTTCTCGTTTTGTAGTAGGTTAACGAACTTAAGGGCCTCTTTCACCACTCGCTGTAACCTATCTGGCACATTCTTGACAGCTAATTGTATGGGTTATCTGTCAAAACAAAAGCCAGATAGGTAATCCGGAACTTATCAGCAAGTGGTGAAAGTGGCCCAAAGTCTATCTATCTTCGTATCACGCACCTTGAGAGCGGTGGCGGAGGGGTCGGCCGGGTCGTGCTTGAAGGCGTTGGGCGGCGGCGCGGCCGTCGCGTCCGCCAGCCGCCGCCGCACCTCGCCCGCGCCGACCGCGACGGACTCCCGCGACCCGCACGACGATGTCGATAACGCCGATACTGCTGACACCTGCGACAAATACAATCCTCACCGTTTTAATGTGCTAAAAAATTCAGAGGGATAAACTATTCACTTGTGAAGTTGCATGTTATAAATTATAAAATGATTAAGTGGCTTTTCACCCCTATTTTATAGGATTGAGTCTTTTAACCACATGTGTGCTATAAACAGTTTCGTTTGGAAACCAAAGTCATTACATCACTTGTTTTCTAGTGAATGAAAGAAGATATACAGCTTTTATGTCAAACCGAGTATCCATATACCTCCATAGACGTTTACATCAACACAGCCATCACACACACACACACACTCATCACAGTATGCCTATAATACTTCCTACTGCAGGGCACAGGCCTTACCTCAACTATGAGGTGGTTTGGGCCGTACTCCACAACTCGGGCCTAGTGCCGATTGGTAAAGGGGTGTTGGGGGTGTTGTAAGGCCAGTGACTTAACCTTACTGTCAGATGTTATTTAACCGCCCTAAGGCCTCTGAATAGGCTTCACGACTAGTATTAAGTGATATTAGCCGAAACCCGAACCAACTTTTAACGTGACTTCCGACGCACGGAGATGCTAGTGATAAAGGTAAACATAGTTGGAATGGTCACCACTCCACTCACAACCGCAACGTTGATTGAAAGATCATCGTCGTTAATATGTATAATATTAAGGTGACTAAAACACAACTACACAAATCAATTTAGTCAACAGTGCCCCCGCAGTCGAACCCGGAGACAACACTATACACTGTCGAAAATGAACGAGCTTTAGCAGAGTCTTTAGTGCTGTCACAGACAAAACCAGTAAAATCTAGATAACTAGTCAAAAGTAGTTTTCACTGTTGACAGTCAAAACTCCTTGTATGTAGGTCACGTTACGTTTGTTCGGTATCCTCTTGGTTAGATTATGTTAGAACAGTGTCCACACCATTGCGCAAGGCGAGCAAAAGATGCGATCGGTGCCGCGGTAGCAGCTGGCGAAGCGCTAGATCCACACTTTACATTTAACAATAGTCAGATAACGAGTTTTGACTTAATTTATTAGTCAAAAAAGTAGTTTTAACGGGTTAGTTTTTACTGTAACAGTGTATTACATAACAGAGACCACGCTCTACTAAAACGAAGCACTAAACAAAGACGATAACTGTGTATCATTCCGGCTGATATGTATGGTTTTTTATCAATTTGAAAATTTGAATTAATGAAACTTGATTATTAGAAATTTCACACCTGTGCCACTACGGTGAGCTACAAGAGGTGCGAATAATGAAAGTGTGTTGAAATATAAATCGGCGTCTCTATTCCTATTCACGTTGTTTTCATTTAGTTTTTTTTAAAACTTTCATTGCGATTTGACGAATAAGTATCAAAACTAATGCCTATCATAATAAAAAACTACGAAATCGCGCTGCTGATATTCAGCAACTACTTTGTCGGTGCAACATTACTTGAACCAAGTGGTGGAAAAAAAGATTAATCCAAAGTCCAAACATTATTGTCATCAAGGTAGTAGTTAGTTTGGATGAAGCATTTTAATTATTTAATTTTATCACGATTTTGCTCCCATAGTAAAAGTTGTTGTATATGAGCAACTAATGACGTAGTTTGAGGGAGTTTCCTTTACCCAGAATTTCAGAATAAAAAAAATACACAAGAAACGAGTAATTCAAAATTCTCTCATACTTAGTTTACAATCAGTGACGGTATAACCCCACCGCATTAACGTACCTCGTTATCTTTTAGTTTTATTTCGTAACGACACAATAAAGCAAATCAGTTGTATTGTTTCTCGTCTATTCACCGTACCGATTAAACGTACACGTGCGTAATGCACGTGCGGTACACTCGTGTGCGGTGGCGATCGGGAATTTAATTTTCTCACTTGTAATTTTCTGTGTTTTGGCCAATAAACCCTTGAACATGTTCTGGTTTTTCTTCTGCCTAGAAGATTTATTAATTTTCATTGTTAGCAATATTGTATTGTTTTGGCAACGTCTTTCGGACTCTGCGTGCGCTACACCTCGCAACGATTAATACTAAGCAAACTGCGAGCAACTCTTAGTTTGAGGACCCTACCATACCCAGAACATCATAAACGCCAAGAATACTGTACACGGCAAAGGGAACAGCTTTTTGTGGTAGCGAAAGAAGGTCTTCTTCTTCTTCTACATCGGTTCGCGCTTTGGACTATTAAAACGAGTTGTCGCGAGATGTAATCCTGTACGGAGCAATTGTGTGTGATGAGCATTTGTACAAATGCTAATCACTCCAGCTCTAGTAGTGAGTAAAGCTTATGGATGTGGATTAATTATGTCTATCCGTTATCTAGTCGCTATAATACAAGCTATGCTTAATTTTAGGGTTACATCATTATTTAACATTGAAAATAAAACAAACTCCATAAATTATGACGTTTTAGCATAATTCTATTTTGAAGTATTGTTTATCAAAAATAACAAATTAATGATATCTTAACAAGACCTAGTATAAGATTAGATAGTAGAGCGTCTATCTACATATAAGGTTTTGTTGATATTTTTTTTATAAGATCTTAATAAGCATTAAGAATTCGGAGTACCTAGTTAAGTATTCTCGTCACACACATCGAAGAATTATCCAGATCTTTTGTTTGACCGGCCCACATCAGATGTCCATAATTCGTCCTAAGTTTTAGGTGAATTTGATGTCACAATAAAGGAACCATAAGACTGCAAAGAAAAGGCAAAGTAAGGCCCATTAATTAGCGAATGACCTACATCTGTAAATTAGCTATGTCGTTGAAGTGTGACGTATTTTATATTTAACGCAATACTATGATCAATGCTTAACTCAGTACAATACATGCGTTGCTTAATAATGCTATTGCATAATTGTAACAATAGTAGACTATCCGCCGCATTGATTGGTATAGTCCTTACAGCAAATTATAATTCTGTTGCAGAAATAAATAAATAATACATGTTTATGATCTTGGGCAGTCCCAATGTCAAGACGATAGCGTACGTAGAACGTGTTCAAACGACACCCAATATTCCACTAGAAAAGTAGGATTACTCACAATAACATGCCCTGGGTTCATCTACATATAACTTGTCACTTGCCATTTAACCTAAAGGTTCTCGCTTGGAGACCACGAATTGACGCAGCGTAAATGGATCTCCTGACAGATGAACCGATAATCAGTTAAAGTTAAAGTCCCTGCAAGACCCATTTTGGTTTAGGCCGTTATAGATCGTTTTTGCTGGAGATCAATGAGAAGGGCAATGTTTAACAGTGGATAAGGGTGAGCTCAATAAACACTGAATATGAACTTAAAATTGAATATGATCAACTATCGGGCCCATGCTGAGTGCTCAGATCCTCGTCATTTTGGCTCCAACATTGCCTTAAGTCTGTGCCGGATTGGCCCAAAGCAAATTGCCAAAAGTAATTGCTTAGAGCATCAAGTTTTGGGAGGCACCATAAATAGCACCAAAAAATTGTTTATTTATAGGCATCAAGTGGTTTTAATCCGGCAGTGCCTACCTCTCTATCGTCTAACGCTGAGTACAGTGATAAGTTGTCTTTACCATTGCTATGTTTTAGCAACAAATTATTTACCTGTGATAAACTATCAGGCGCCGGCGCTCTAGGCGCGTACTGTGTGCTCAGATCTTCGTCATCGTGGCTCCAGCAGTCCCCTGCGTCTGTATCATCTAGCGCGGAGTAGAGCGACAGGACTGGCCACTCCGGCACTAAGTTCTCCTCACTCTTCGTGTGCCGTATGGGAGGGGAGTGGGGCGCCGGCGGCGCGGGGGGCAGGAGACGCGGCGGCAGCGGCTCGTGTCCATCAGTCTCGAGTACTTCCACGTACACTATGTAGGGCGCCTGTGAAAGAAATTAATATGATGAGTTGAAGCCCGGCAACATATAGATAGATAGATACTCCTTATTGCACACCATACGAAGAAGTTACAGTTGATGTTTACAGAAAGATGTACAATTTCGGCGGACTTATCGCTAAGATCGATCTCTTCCAGACGACCTTCATTCACACTTTTGCCTTGTTATGACAAATCCCATCTCAAACATTCATAATCACTTCTCAACTTCAAAACTTTTGGCAATTAGTGACATTGACAAAGCAAAATAACTATTGATTTGATATCACGGATATAATGTTATTAACAAAGGTAATGTTATTATGGGTTGTCATTAACAAGCTTGTTAAAGTTCCGCAATGTAACCCTTTACACTATATTTCTTGTTGGATAATTATTTCTAATAATAAAGGTCGACAGCGGATATAAGCCCTGTCATGGAAGCTCTAAAATTACCTTTACTTACATGTATAGAAATAGAAAAATATTTAAAAAATCCCAAAAAAAATTACATAGACAAAGTGTAATATTAAATATGGTTCATACTAAAACAGGAATTAACGCAATCATTTTAGTTACATATTTTCCCTTTTTTTGCCTGAAGTTTCGACCGTTTTAGTGTGTATCAACCATGCAACGCAAAAGTTTACAAGTAATTATTAAATTTGGCGTTGTCGTTTTTGCCGAGATCGAGTCCCCCAATAATGTATTGTTAGAATTAGTATAAAAAGGTGGTTTTGATTTAACCGTGATGTGTAAATTGTTGTTTATAGAAGTTTCACGGTGTTTCTAGGCGATCCTAGGGCTCAACATTCAAATCGTACTTAGTCGGGAGAATACAACATAGTGGAATCGTGAAACCAACTTTAACAGGAATCGAGAACCCGAGACGTATCTCTTATCGTACTTTATTATTATATAACAACCTATATGTCCTGCTATGAACTTCTTCATGTATACGTAAAGAATTCCAACTCTTCCTCACTGATAAAATGATAACTTCCAAGTTTTCATAACTGTGCCCTTTCACATAACACAAAGACAATGCAAGTTTCATCTGTGAATGAAAACATTCCATAGATTTTCTCAGAACCTGAAGATAAAATCATAATAACTCGTAATGTTATAGAGTCGTTTGTCATTTTATCTAATTAAACGCCAAGAAATCAAAATATAAATTTTATCTAATCGGAGTTGCGAAATCAACTGCGTATTTAGAAATACTAACTTGTAGTCCGTGGCCCGAATTGGTGTAACAGAAAAGTTTAATTGCTATTAAATACTAGTCTGTACGTACTCTACCAAAAGTCGCTCGAACGAGTTCACAGTTTCAAGTACAAATTAATAAGCGACGATTGGTGATATCTCGGTATGCGGTGATTAAAGTCAATTGTTTAACAGCATTCCGGCATAAGGTTATACTACCTCTTTATGACCATAATGGCAGTTAAATAGCATGCTCGAGTAAAAATAACAGCGAAATAATAGGGTATAAATGAACTGGGCTCTGCACTTAGCAAAACGATTGATATATTTGTTTCTACACTGGGATGAGTGAGACGGATGAGGAGAATTTACATTACATTAATAAATACATTAATTTTTTTTGTACAGAACCAACATCGAAATTACAAAAAAATTCGTTTCCCTATACAAATCGTAACAGCCGATCGGAGAAGCATTTAGTATGGAGATGAAGTTTTTTTTTAAAGATTTTCAATGTTGGTCCCATACATAAAGTTGTTGTATTTGAGCACTAGTATTAGCCCCTAAGATACTGTGCATTAATTCTGTTACACCTTGTATATTACGATACATTTGCCGTACGTGTTAATGTTAAGAAATAATTTTCGTACACTAATAAAATAGTTAAGATAGGTAACTAGTCTCTTGGAGAAGGAAAAGTATTTTTTAATATAAGTAGTATTTTATACTAATAAAAATTGAATCTAATTTTTTTTTTTCTTAAAATAATTTAAATAAAAATATTTATTTGTTATTCCAGCAATAACATTGCACTGGAAAACAATAATTTCATACAGGATAAAATATACAAAATATGGCATAAAAACTAACATAATCTTGATTAAATAATTTGGTATAAAAATAACAAAAAACAGCGCTTCTACACTTAAATTGCATTGCAAAGTTATACTAGTGTGTAGGTTTAAGAAAACCTATAGAAAAGTGTAGAGAAGTAAATAGGCTTTTACTATTTTAGAAAATCTAGGCAAACTGCCTCTCCGTCATAAATGACATCTACACTATAAGTTTAATTGCAATTATAATCTAAAACAATATCATGAAAAATTGGTAATTAGTGGAATCTTCAATACATAGAACGGAGGCATTGTATTCGGCTTCGCACGAAATATCCGTTGTCGAGTTTAATTCCGAGAAATGTATATCGCGACACGCCGCTTGAAATCTAACACAGTAAATATTGAAACCTTTGGACCCATGTTAATTACAATTCGTAGATACTAAATTGAATATTACGTTGTAAGCTTACTGCTGTGATATTAAACCGACAATCTCAATTAAATTAAATTACCGCAGCTCCAATAACCAGCATTTTCAACCGACCTAAAAGTAGATAGGGTTCTCAATTCAGGTGTATGATTTTTATTATTATTTTAATTTAAAAATGCTATAGATATGATTCCGAACAGAAATATTTCAAACTTCCTTTTGGCTGGCGCCGACTTCAAACATGACTAATATGTATTTTTATGCGATTATTATCATTAGCTTGTAGTATTTTTTTGTTAATTTGCCATTTTTTATATTTGGATTGAATTAATCGGCGTGAATATGAATAATGGTTTTTAATGGTCTTTAGAAAGAGTCAAATTAATTCAATGTGCAAAATATATCCGTGTAACCCAGTTACTAATTTGTCCTTTCGAATCACGCCCACCGTTCTTATGTGCACACACTTTTAAATCCGCACTGTGTCACGCCTCGCGCCACTCGAAGCCAGCTGAAGGTCAAACTACACACGAAAGTTGAAAATATCAATAACATTTTATTTCAACAAGTGAAGAATATTTTTAAGAACCTTGTCGTTTCCGCAACTATTAAGTTTCATTGCAAAGTTTAACACCTCTTTGTAATGTCAGGGGTAAATAAAACTAATCCCGGGTTACATGAGACTAGGTTTAAAGTTAGGATTGTACGCACGCCGTGTTTGTTACTAATAAGGTATCAGGAGGCCGTCCTAGAAATCGTCGTATTTCCGTAGATTTTGTTCTCTGATTGTAAAGACGTGAATGATAATGGAATCAAAATAACACGTGTTTTTAAAAGATTATTTCTTATTCTTGCATGTAGCGCGAATGGATTTTTCATATAATTTCCAAAATAAAGACAAATCACCAAAAGAACTAAGGGTAGTTCTTTGGGTGATTTACCTGATGATTTCAGAAAAATTACGTTTGAGTTACGTTTGAACATCGGTTTACAAGAGACTACGAGTTATCCTGATTCGATTCGATGAAATTCGATCTTAACATTTAATTGAAAATATGGTTTCGGCGACAAACTCCATTCATAAGCCTAGAACTTAAGCTAATTCTGTCATTACAGCTTGAACATCATAAGTACTCAACTACACTAGCCTGGTATTTCAAAGCTAGTGTTAATCAATTAATAAATACCCTGCCATATAAGTAATTATTCAAACGTCATATTTGAGAAGAGTGATAGACTAAATTGCTTTTCTAGTTTTTAAAATTAGCCTTGTGCATCACAGCCACAAGAGCCGAGCCACATGCCCGAGCCTGGAATTTCAAAGATAGGCGAAAATGCCAGTAAGACGTCATATCAAAATAACAAAAAAATTGGCTTGGCTTCTAAAATATCTTCGTAATAGCCATAACCATCGGGACGCGGGAAGATTACGGGTCCGACCAATTATACAGCCATTTGTCGGTCGCCGGTAGAGTTATTGGTTTATTGATGCCGCGATGCCGCCAGAATTGACTATCAGAACTCAGGGATAGTCGCGCATCGAACTCAGCAATCAACCACTTACTATCCTAACTTGGAAAACGTCTTCGTGTAGGTATAATATACCATAAAAGGTCGTGTAGAATTCACGTCGGTTGTTTACAATAAAAATACAAAACGGCATATTGGATACTCCTGGTGATATTCCACTTATTAATATCAAAATTCCAAAGCAATGATCGATATATTTATATGAGACTATAAATATGTTATCGTTGTTAGTTTATTATTTTTGACCCGAAATATACAGATGTGCAATCCAATATTGTAATCTAAATTGAAGAATTCCAAGGTTTCACGGATATTGAAATCAACTTTTAAGAAAACGGAGAAGACTTTAGTAGATCAGACGAAACATTAGCATAACCCAGCGGTTCTCAATCTTTTTTGGTGACGGAACCCTTTTGGATAGCAAAATACTTGATGGAACCCTACAATAAAACAATGGTTTTTAAGTGTATTTTTTATTAATAAGCATAATTAGAGTACCATGTAACAGTTACTTATTACTTACTTACATAACAAGTATAATAATAAATATAACATTGAAAAAGAAAAAAAATCTAACTAATGGGATGTATGAAACTGTTTTTTATTTTTCATCAATTGGTTGATATCAGGTTTCATAGAGGACAGTTGAAGTCTCATATCAGGTTCGGCGTCCAGTCTATTGCGGTATTTTGTTTTCGTGGCTGCATAGGTTGAGAATCCTGTTTCGCACAAATATGTTGTTGGAAACGGGAGAAGAATATTCAAAGCCATTTTGGCAAGCATTGGATATTCATTTCGGATTCTGCACCAAAAATCGTTGAGAGGCGTCGTTTTGAACAGTGACTCCATACTTGTGTCAGATGACATTTCTAAAAGAGATTCATATATCTCGTTTGACATACTTTCGGGCTTTTGTAAGTTGGGTAAAAAAGGATTATGAATCCATGAATTCAGTTTCATTTTTGTATTCTGTTCTTCAGGAAAATACTGCTCAAAAGATGCGCGCATCGAAGTGAGATATTGGACCAATTCTTCAAATACATCATCTTGAAATATTTCTGAGTTGTTATCGCCAAGAAACTCACTGAGTGACGTAAAGCTTTCTATTTCTCTATTTCCAACGCAAATAATCCAAAAATCTAATTTTCTTTTGAAGGCAGTTATTTTGTTACAGGCCTGGAACACTGTTGTCTGTTTACCTTGCAATGATAAATTTAATTCGTTCAGTTTCTGAAAGATATCCGCCATAAAAGACAGTCGGAACAACCAAGTTTTATCATACAAACGGTCTTTCAAATTAAAAGAAGTATCTGAAAGAAACATTTGTAACTCGGCTCTAAGTTCAAATAGCCTTGTTAAAGTTTTACCCCGAGACAGCCATCGCACTTCTGTATGGAGCAGCAGTGTTTTATGTGTGCTGCCATAATCTTCACACAATAATGAGAACAATCGGGATTGTAGTGGTCGTGATTTGATAAAATTAATTATTTTTACCGCTTCATCCATAACTAATTTTAGATTGGACGGCATTTGCTTCATCGCAAGTGCTTGTCTATGCAGGATACAATGGCTGGAACTACAATTAGGCGCTTTATTTTTTATTCGTGACACTACTCCTGCTGTTTTACCCGTCATCGCCTTGGCCCCATCTGTACAAATGTCAATGCAATCGTTCCAACTGAGATTATTTTCCTCAAAAAATATATTTATTTTATTAAAAATTTCCTCTCCGGTAGTGTTTGTGGGTAGAGGTGAACACATAAGCATGTCTTCTTCAAAAGAACTTTCACATGGATATCTCACGATAACCAGCAAGATAGCCAGACCAGCGACATCAGTCGACTCATCCATTTGCAAGACGAATTGTGTTTTTTGTAGACGTGTAACTAGTTCTTGTTTGACGTAGCTTGCTAGATCATGAATTCGCCGTGAAACAGTATCGTTAGATAGCGGCACAGTAGAAAGATGCTTTGCAGATTTTTCATCGAGCATGCATTTTGTTATGTCTAATACACATGGTTTTATTAAATTCTCAGCGATAGTGTGCGCTTCTCCTGCTTGTGCAATGCGATAGCTAACTAAATATGATGCCTCCGTGGCCTTTTCATTGATAGTTTGGGTTACATGCATCATTGTTTTTTGACTTTCCAATAACTGTTCTTTTTTACGTACAAAAAATTCTTTATTCTTGTCTTTAGACTCGGGGTGTACAGTTTCTAAATGTCGGCGCAACTTGGCAGGTGCCATGGAACTATTAGGAAGCAGTTTACTACATAACATGCAGAGAGGTGAGCCGTTGGAATCAACAAATCCAAAACTGATATATGATTCATCATACTTCCTTTTTTTCGCCTTTGAAACCGTGGAACTTGACGTCGTTGCATCATCGTCTGGATCGGTAATTGCTGTATACTCCACGCGGACTGCTTTTGAACATTCGGCTTCGTTGGAAGATGTTGTTGCGACACGTTTAACGCCTTTAAGCCAACGTTCCATTCTTTCAGGATGGTGAGGTTAAAATAATGCACGGTCGTTACTGCGTAGAAGAGTTTAGCACTTTAGTCCAAAGAAGAAATGTACAAAACTGATACAATCAGAAAACAGCAGTAGAACAATACACAATTTTTTTCTAGCAGGTAAGTACTTATCGCTCCGAACGCTAATCGTCGACTGACTAGTGTCAAGGCTTGATCATCGCTTTTATAGTCCTAGCCTCAATCTCGAACATTCTCAAAAATACTCGAGTCGGCGTCTTTGATAAATAAAAAGCCGATATAAAAATAGAAATTCAAAAAATGTGGTGTAAGCAATCTCGACTTTACGTTTTGAAGTTAGAGCCGAAAGTCGCTTGTTCACAATTATAGCGTCTAATTTCAAAGGCGGCTTTTATCAAAGGGATTGCGCGGTCACAAGTAGGTATCGGCGGTGGCGGCATAGTAAAATTGTTCGTGAATCGTGATACGCCGCGACAGAACGGTCGACCAGAGAGAGGTGTTTTGATTTTTTTTTCTAACTTCTTGCGGAACCCCGACAGGGGTATCGCGGAACCCTAGGGTTCCGCGGAACACACTTAGAGTATGGCTGGCATAACCATTACTCATCCATCAAGTACACATCAGATGTAGCACTGTTAATTGATGACTCTATTCTTACGATTTTGACTACCGGTTAGTGGCATCGATCATATTAATCGGGCTATTAATCTTATTTACAACTTACGGTACAGTACAAGTAAGCTGCCATAAATTCAATCAAAACTCATAGGCTCGGACTACATGCACCCAGAATTTTTCAGAACTCCATACAAAACGGCTCCGGACAAGCCCGGATTCAATCCGTTCTGTATGGGGTTCTGAAAAATTCCGGATGCATGTAGTCCGAGCCTTATTCTAACTGACACGGTTGGTAGATCGAGTAACTAAATTCCTCAATATTTTTTTTTTCCAAAAAATATGATTTGTTTTCAAATAGGAAATAAAAAATATTACATACATAAAACAACAACAACAAACCCATCAATGTATATTCTGGAATGTTGTGTCTTTGTAAAAACTTATCCGTCTTTATTTGTGCATCAAGATGATTATGCAACTAAATCAATCAGACATCGGGGAAGGCTATTGTTGCCCAAGATACGAACTACTTTATATAAAAGAAACTGTTATCCAAGCTGTATAAAAATATATAATAAACTGCCGCATTCACTGACTGAACTACCATTAAATTTATTTAAAAATAAACTATTTAACTGGCTCAAGATAAAATGTTTCTACTCAGTTAATGAATATCTAGATTGTAAAGTTGACATTACCTAATAATTAATAACTGACATAACTGACGTTTTTTCAAAAAGGTATGTATGCGTGTATAAATTTGATTAATAACTTAAATTGTTTGGAGGCGACTTATCTCTGACTTGTTTGTTGATATATTTGTATGCTATTGACTATGGCTGAATAAGTGAAACCTATATATGTTTGTAACCTTATGATGTACCCTATTCAAAACAAATTAATTATTGTGAATAGTTCTTTCACTGACTTTTACGCTCAATTGGCACAATAATATTCAGTGCAGATGAGTGAAATTCTATTTCAACTGTCGGAAAAGCTCAAATGGATTTTTTCCAACCTATGGTCTTTGGTTGAGCCAGTGCTACACTGCTATCAGCGTTACATGGGTCATATTTCTATTGTTTCGCTATGTTGATTTTAACCCAATAGAAATTGATTAATAGTAATGCTCAGAAATTTAGAGCCAAAGATATTACTCTCTCTTATACTTGTCCAAGTACTCGTACTTTGCGAGAGGTACATAGTTCGCAAGCTAATTGATAAGGACAAAGTAGATATACCAAATGTCCATTAGAAGGCCAAGAGCAATAATATCAAATGTAGGCGTAGATAATGTCATGGTAAGTGTTATTTATGCTTGTTATATTAGAAACGTGTTCCTCATTGCAAAAAAACTGGTTTAAATGCAACATCCTTAAAAAAGATTCGTGGGAGATATGATAAATGAGGTAATCATTCCATACACCTACATACTAACTATGTGTCCTTATCGTTTAATGGAGTGTCACGAATTTATGTTGGTTGATTGATTTCATATTGTCTAAAATACTTAAAGCATTTAAATATATGAGATTTTGCTATGGAAAAGCAGGCCACTCGAAGGCCAACCTTCCTTCGTGCCTCAAGTAAGAAAGTAGAACTGATTCAGACAAGAATTACATAATAGGCTAGTTTCCTGGGTCAAAAAATGATTATTCTAATTAGTCCGTCAGTTAGATTATCAAAAAATATTGGACCCATATTTTGTCTTTTGACAATCAAACAAAAGATGACGAAGATAAAGCGCATCGAAGTGAGCACGTGACGTCACGTTACGGGGAACTTTAACGAGCTGTATCTTCATCATTTTTTGTTTAATTGAGAAAAGAAAAAATATGAGTATAATATTGGTATAATATATGAGTATAATCATTTTTTGTTTAATTGAGAAAAGAAAAAATATGAGTATAATTACTCTTATGGATAACTATTGGTCCGAAATAAATGAGTTTATTATTATTATTATAATATTTTCTGTGAATCCAACTGACAGACTAATTTCATTTTTTTAGGAAACTAGTCCAATATAGCAGTACGGTGGTATTTTCAGGCTTCGCCTATGAATCACTATAAAAATCAAAATCAAAATGAACATCATTTATTTTTGCAAATAGGCCATTAAAAGCACTTTGACACCAATTTTTTTTTTGCCCGACTACTGCTTCGGGACAATTTGTGGGCTAGTGCCGAGAAGAAGCAGCGCAAGAAACTCGGTCACTCTTAGACCACGTACAAAGAGGAGAGTAGTTTTTACGACAAATTACGAAAGGGACGGTATATTTAGTTGACGGTTGAAGGACTTAGATTACCATGCCTTTTGCCTACATTGGCGTGCAGGTTGATCCAAAGAAATGTACCATTGCCCTAATAGAATGACATTTGACGTTAGCTTCCAAAAAAGCCCTGGTCCATAACACTGGTCTCACATTATTTTGTAACATCTGTATATTATGATTTTGCAATAAATTATTGAGTATTAAGAATCAGGTTGTCAATTTGAGCCTGTGGGACTTGTAAGCTTTGCATGAGGTGCCGAACTTCTATTTCGCCCAGTAATAGCAGAATTTATGAGTAAACAATTGTTTTTATCTTATCCTAGCAATTGAGCATGGGCTGGCAGCGTGCAGTGGTATCATCTTAGCACACAATCGGTAAATGCTGGTTTACACCAGGATCGGCCGACTGTGTAGTGTGTAAATTTACAGGCAGCACACACCCGCTGAGCCGCACGCGTAAGTCGAGATTAAGTAGGTCATTACAATCTATTCCACTTGTTTTTATAAAGTCAAGAGCGAAAATGAGATTGGATTTTGCCTTACCTTATCTTTGCTGTTAAGCACAGCAGCCGCATGCGGTGGTATCCTGAGCACATAATGCGGTCGGTGATGTAAAGGTAGCCACACCCGCGCGGGCAGGTTGAGGTCCAGGCTGGCTAGTTCGGCGCGCAGCCGCCCGTTCCGCCGCTCCTTGTCGGCCACGCCAGCCAGCCGGCGGCCGATATTCGTTAACGCCGTTAGGAACTGCCGATAAATAAGTCACCTGTCAGATAATTAACATCCATTTTATGAAGGATAACATTTTCACTTGAAAAATTTTTTCAGTTGCATTTGAATCCCATTAGTTGAAAAAGAGTTTTTAAGTATAAATATTATCCTTAATAAAAATAATTAAAAAAATATATATTTTTTTTTTTACTAATATTAGTAAATTTATTATTTATTATTTATATAATAAACCAATTTATTTCTGTAAATAGGCTAAATTAAGCACTTTTACACGTCCCAATTTTTTTTTGCCTGCTGTTTCGGGGCAATATCATGGGCTAGCGCAAGAAAATTGATCACTATTGTGAGCCTCTTTTTGAATTATGTTTACATGAAAACAATATGTGCATGTGCGAGCAGGGATGTATTTGATTCCAGACATTTTTGTCATTTAAACATCCATTAACATTATAATAACTTTTCTTTATTGAATAATCTTAACATGCGATTTAAATTTAAACATGGGTAGTTTAAAAGTATACTGTGGTAATTTGTTTAAAAAGCGAATACGTTTCCTCATGAACGAATTACTCACTTTATTAGATACAATTTTCCTAACCTGTGAAAAATCTAGCTAAACGCGTGATTAGAACCCGCGCAATGAAAGGTTCCGTGAAGGTTAAAAGTTGGCGGAACCAATTAGTTAGCCTACAAGCTGAGAAAATAGTACCTGCGGGCGTATGCCATACACTTTCAATGAAAATTTACATAATTTAACTACATTCGTAAGTTGGTCAATACCCACAAATAAATGGTGAAAGCTAGCTAATTTTAATTTAAAATTCCTTGTATTTGTAAAATCAAATACAAACTAGGTATTATCATTAATTTAATAGCGATGCGATATTTTTTTTTATAAACCCAGTGACCCACTTACTTAAAAATAAAGTTTTATAAAAACTAGGCATAGAGTTTTCATATGCACCGACTCCAAAAGTAACTGTTTAGGTAAGTTTGATTAATTTTTTTTTTCTCCTTTTAGTTTGTTTCTTAAATCAGTTTTTAGTTTTTTATAAAACTTAATTTTATTTTACTATTTAAGTCTTAACAATATGTAATCATTTGAGTCCAATTGAGAATCTTCTTCTTTTTGAAGTCGTTTGAAAAGATAAATTATTAATATGTAGCCGGGTCCAATTGCAAAATTTAGTACATAACCATACGATAACTGGCATAAGTCAAATCAAGAAACATTTTTTTCTAATTTTCCTCGTTTCTGGGTGCGCTGGTTTACGCCCCCAGTTATTAAAATTGCTGTCTAGTACCCTGCCCTTGTAAGCGCCACGTTTGCCCAAGACACTACTAACTAAATACTTTATTCGACAAAGCAGTATTATCCACAAAGTCTTAATGGTTAAGGAGTTCTGTGGCAGTAATTATGATAACTCCCAGACGCAGAGACCCGAATAGGTTATTAAAAGACAACAAACACGCTCTACGCGCCTATAATTTTTAAAGATTTTTCTTGATTTCCCTGAGTTTTCATGTATCATCGATTTTTTTTATGCCTGACGATCGATTTGGTTACAAATTTTGATTCCCTTACACTAAATACAAGTTTTTTGCGGCTTAAACGGTCGTATCTTTTTTTACGCTAACTCCGAAGTTAGATTTTTTCACAGCTTCAAGGGACTGTGACAAGGAATTGAGTATGTTTTTAATTTTAACTCGATACCTCCACGCGTTCTCGAGATAAAGGGTCTTAAGAGACAGACGAACAGACGGACAACAAAGTGATCCTTTAAGGGTTTCGTTTTTTCCATAAAGCAGAATATAAAACCTCCCCTTTTTGAGGTCGGTTAAAAAAAACTAATGCACAATTTCAAGATACACTCAGTTCAGGTTCCGCAAATACGAACTTAATAACAATATATATAATATTAAGGGTGTTGAGTTGAGTTTTTTAAAATTATTATTATTATTAAAGAAATTACGTCTCAATCTCTCGTGCGTGATTCAATCAGTAAACACACAATCAATGAATTGTTAAATAAAGTATCTATTCTGCAAGCATACTTTAATAAGCATACAGAATGATCATAAAGCATTCTAGCAATGCGCAAAATCTAAGTTATTTAAGTTTAAATAATGACGAAAAAGAAACTCGCGATGGATTAATAATCGAATAAATAAATGAATAAAAATACTTTTTTTTAAATTCGCTTATATGGTGAATTTAAAATGCTACAATATTATTAGAGCATTATTATCAATTATGTATGACATTACGACAATATGTAATCTAGCAATTTACTACACAGTTGGATTCAGCCACACCATATGAGCGATATAATAAATAATCCGTAAGAATATCCATTATCAAGTAAATAAGTATCACAGCAATATTATGGTAGAGCAATCTAAAGCAATTTCTAAAAAATCGCCAGCGATTGCTCCATATTGCCCTATTAATTGCTCAACATCCTCCGGCGAATGATGCCAGGCAATTACTTATTGTTCAAAAAATTGCTTGTGTAAGTGCGCCTTAAGAACAAGTAGTTCAAGAAATTAATAAATGCAATGCTAGTTCACGTCCCGCTACGTCTATTTCAAAGTTTACAAACAATCAGCGTGTTTACTCGTAGTTTGTACAGCTGGGGAAATCACATACGTTAAGTGTTAAATATAGTGAGTTTCTATTTGAACGTTGTAACATTTTTACATTTGCAGATTTATTCTTTTGTATAAGTAAAGATAACATGTAATATTCAACGTCATATTTTTCTTCGCCGAAAGCAGAAGTTTACGTCACCATGGCGTATGCGATAAAATTACAAAACAGTGAGCGCGATTGTTATCATCGTACAATGAAGTATTACATTAAGAACGAATTAAAAAAGACTTACTTATCTAAAAATCAGCTGCCAATTACGAAACCTTTAACAAATTCTACAAGTCGAGATTCTGGTAGGTAATTGTACAAAGTAAAAGCATAACAGTAATAAAATGTATTCTTATTAGTAGTATTGCAAAGGATATTTTACTAACTAGATTTTAATATAACAGGGCGTACCAATTCGATACAAAATATCTATACCCGAACCACAAAAACAAAAAATATACGTAGATGATCTATTAATAGTACTGGGAGAGAAGGAAATAGTGTAGTGCAGTAGAAAGGTGCAACGCAACTTGTGTTTACTTCCGAGCGATAAGAACTTGAAGCACTTGGAATAGGTATCTTATCTCAAATTGAATGTATCTAATCTGTATATATGAATAGATTATTTTCATAAAGTATTTAGTGGCTAATTGAAAAGTGGTTCTTTACTACTTGTCGTTTTTCTTTTAAACAGGAATCGGATAAAACGTGCACCAGTGGATACGGATCAGTGAGAATATCAGTGCATTCATAAGACTTTCAATGTGTGAGAAAACATGTTTTTGTTCAGTACATAGCAGACTTTACGACTACTCATACAAGTAGAAGGAGTAGGTCTCTAGACACGGCTAATGACGTCATTTGTACGGCTGCCTGACTCACTGTATTTAATTCGGGCACGTTACACACGTAGTGATTAAGAAGAAAGCTCGGTCAAGCCGTACAATCGTAATCTCTAAACATACACACGTGAATATTGTTTTGAGCGGTCAGGGTTTTGCGCCACTAGAGAAAATTACACTACAAGGACAATCAGCTACACAGATTAAGACGGTATGTAAAACATGTGTAGAAAAAATTGAAAATTAAAAACCCGAACAAATTAAAAATATTTTAAAGAAATACTTTATCAAAGATAAATACCTACATTAAAGGTGGGTTGCGAGGCCAATTATGTCATTCTAAAACAATTAATTAAGAAATAGATTATGCAATCAGAAATGAGCAACTCTTCAATGGAGGCTACATAATCTTTAATTCTAAGATTTTTTGCTTTCATCTTGTAAAATAAATTTCATTTAAATAAAATAAACAGTTTAATTTTTTTTTTAACTATTAGTTTTCACTGTACTAGACAATCTTAAGATACTTTACATACGTCATGATCTTGCGAACACTTAATTCGGCATGACAAAGCGTCGTAGGTACTTATTGCCCTTCTAACCCTGATAAGCACCTAGCGGACGCCTATCCAAGGAAAATTAAAAAATACTTTAGTGTTTAGCAATTTAGTTTTAAACAGTGCATGCAAAACCTTTTTTATTTAAGTTTATGGACTGAATTATGTAGGAACGAGCTGATTGATATCAATCTCTTTTGTGCACGTAATGCTAATCTCTAAGCAGTATTGTATTATGTAGTATTTTATGACTGAGTTTGAGGAATGAGACTTATAGTTTTGTAATCAAATTACAATAGAATATCAAAGCGAAGAATGCTAGTAAATGGCAAGTATTTTACCTGAGTCTGCGGTGCTAATCTCGGCGCGCCGCACGAACACTGTTCACCACAGAGGCATCCATTGTCAAAGGCACGCCCTGAGGCCAAATCCCCTAAATGCCTCCCCGAAGGTGTAGCCAGCCGTAACGCCGAAGCGTCCGACTGCGACCGGTGGTGGCCCCGCCTCGCCGCCGGCCTGATCTCCTCCGCCAATATTGAGTCTCTTAACTTCATCGCCTTTGACCTCTTCATGTCACCACCGAAAGCAGTCAAAAGCCACGCGAGCCGCAACGAAAACTCCGCGCTTTGTTTACACCTGTGCACCAAATAGGGTCGAAGAACGTCCGCCACATCACCTATTTCTATATACATCGTCGCCAACTGTGGCAGGTAGAAGTCGACATCTTCGTAAGGGAATGAGAACAATTTGTTTGCTAGATACGTCTGAACACCGGGTTCTTTTGAGTTAAACAAATACGAGATGGCCATACTCATGTCGAAAAGTTTACTTTCGAATAGCCGTAAAAGAAAGTCTTTGTTTTTCGATGTTTCTGCGGCGGAGGCGTCCGATTTGATCGGCGTTTCAACCACAGCATCGGGTGGATCGGGCGGTTTATCTGTGTCTTCTGGATTGCCGGAATCGAGACTTTCTCTAGATCGTGCAGCGGCAGGAGCCGGTGGTCTTTCTTCGTCATTTCCGTCGGGTGGGGTGTGGATACCGGAGTCGTCGGAGCCGGCTGGAACTTCGGGGGGAAGAGCGAGCCTCGGTGCGGGCACTTCCATGGGCAACCGAAGTGGCGCACCCTCCGGCGACGTCGGTGTCATGTCCTCCGGTATCCTCTGGAGAACAGAGTCCAAGGACCTGTTCCTTTGGTGGCCGCATCCTGCCGGCGGCCCGCTTGCGCCGGTCACATGCCTGAGGACAAAAATAGAGCCTTATGAGGAAACTTGAAGCCGAGAATATTAATTTGGAGAGGAAAACAGATACAAGGTAAATTAGATATCTGTTTACGGTACGGTACATACTTATAGAAAGGATCCTCGTAGTGTCGGATACCGACGACGATTATTTTCCTAACCATTTGGCAGAATTCACTTTGTTAACCTAAACAATCACTTATTTGGAGCACAACACTAGGTAGTTAATAAGCCTCCTCACACAAACATGGTCGTCACGCTTGAGCACGGGCTCGGTGTTAGAACAATGCGAACAGCCGCGCAATTTATCATAACTAGTAATTAGAAGCGGAAAATATCGCTAGTGCGCACACGTCCAACGCGACGGGCGTCGTGGGGCAGACTGACTTTACGCAACCAAGTAACAACAGCTAGGCACGCCGCTCGGCATACCATTTGAATAAGGATCACCACGGTTACGCAGCCAAAGCGCAACTAAACAACTGCGAAACTGTAAACAAAGATCTATGTTATCCAGGCCAAAGATTTCCCCAACCGAGTTCGCGTCGTCCAATGTGTTTTCATACGTGGAACTAATCAGTTTTGACTGTTGCCTTCGATTTACACACAAACCACTTGTTCAAATAGACGTAAGCGAATTTCAGGACGTCTTTAATATGCGTAAAGTCATGTCTACGATTCAAGTCATTGTTTAAATTGATTTCGTCGATAGTTCAATGACTATTAACACTTGAGGCGTGCGATTTCATACCATTAGATTAAACAATGTCAACACTAAAAGGTTACCTTATGTCTTCATTTGTATTCATTCATTGAGTTTATAAGCAGTTCCTTATGAGACTGCATAGCGTATTACTTAGATGCGGTTAAGAATATTAATGTGGTTGGAAACAGTTACCTAGAGTAAAGAACACATGTTTTTCATCTTGTACTGTATTATAATCACAGTGTATGGTGTTGGTTGTATGAGTACGGGCGTCTTTAGGCAGCGAGTTTACGATGGCCAGCGGAGCAGACACCATGACATAACGCTTACGCATACGATCTCGGAGAAAGCGGGCGACGACCCGAGTTTTATCACCACTTAAGCTATCAATTTCAGAAGATCCATCTAGCGCAGTGCATTCTGTCGAGTGCAGTGTTCTTAATACGGTAGTGTAGCCATTGAATCAAGAAAGTGGAGGAAGTGGAAGTGTAGGTATTCATTGAGTGAGCATTCCGAGGCGTGAGTGGCGAACGAATTAGCGTCGTTTATTTTAGGAGCGTTATCGTATGTATCGGGATTGGAGCATATGGCGCTGGCTGGGTGCTCGCCGCACAGATGTGCCGATGACGAGCTAACACACTTTACAATTGTATACATCCATCCATTAACTACTATTTATTTAGTTCAGAAATATTCTAAGAGCACTTGAGTAAAACAAATTGGCACTCAATTGTTAAGAGCAGAATCATTTATAATTAACTTTAATGCAGTAAACCATTTTCATATAAAAAATGCACACCTTACCTGTTTAATCGTGCACATAAATATTAATCATTAATAATAATCCAATGGTATAATAACCATGCTTATACCTAGATAGATAGGTTACTACTAAGTAAAGATTTTATTGTTGTAATAAATCGGATGTATGAAGTCAACCGCATTCTACAACATGGAAGCGGGCCAAATAACATTTCATTGCCACCACATTGCTCTTTTACAAACGTTTCTACAACGCAAACAAACAGTGCTAGAGTTCCATAATGCAGTAACGCGAAACGAGGTTTCTTAGAAGCTTTATGTTGTGATAAGCGTTTAAAAGATCTAGTGAGGATAATACTAGTAACATTAATATTAATGTTCAGTTTAGTAAATAGATGAACACAATCGATGGAGTCGCCACGGTAGGTGACCTCGCGTGCGGGTCAAGTAAGAACAGAGGTTGCATGATACCTAATAATCACATTAAACAAACAATGTCCGCTGAAAACGCATAGTCTGACTGACATCATTGTAATAAAAAAAAACAAATCTATTAAGTGCCGTGAAGATAAACGCATGAATGGACGGAGTGACCTAGTCTAAAGTAGAGCTAATATAGAAGTTGTTAGGAAAATTGACATACCACATAACTGTAGCCCGAGCTCTATTGATTTCAATTAAAAATGTATTGTTTAATTCGCGCAATGTGATCTCAAACACCCAAGACAGACGAGAACATCGATCGATTAAAGATTTTACTACATTCTCTGAAGCAATATTCCTTCATATTAATATCGCGAATTAAAATAGCGCCAATGACGAATGAGCGGTCTAACGATATCATATATTATGCAGACTATAAAGTAACAGGTGATCGTGGCCAACGAATGAAATCGAAGTCGTGAAGGCCCTGCATGCCACATTCACGACGCATTGACGTCAATAACCAAACAATGGTGAATTGATTCGACTCGGCACCATACTAAGGTATTGTTGCACTGAGCACCGGTGAAAGTGTAGAAGAGCTTCTGCAAACAGATTTAGGAGACAATGAAAATACCACTGACGCATTTCCAAAAGATAACAACACAATATACGTACATACTTTCAAAATGATTATTAGAGATTTAATAACCTCCACTAGACTATTTTCTGTAATAATAACCAGAATTGCCGCAGCTATGATTCTAGAATCTTGATCAAGTCAAGCATGCACCGACTAAGAACGGGTAAAAGCGCTAGGAAGGTTCTTCATTATTTTCTGTAAAATCTGGGTAAGATTTGATTGAAGCGGTGTTTTAAAATATTGCCAAGTCATTTGAGCCAAGCTACAGAGATTAGCTACTCACGTTTCTTTAACTAAAACGTAATTGAAACTATCTATGTACGTAATATCTTGTAACCGTCGCGAGTTATAATTACAGAAAGTTGCTATAGACGTGCTATTACTGGTGCTTACCAAATCGCATGGATGCGAAAGTGAACGCCTCTTACGACCTTGTCGTTTTTCGTTTTTGAATGTGCGTGGAGCCGTGGACCGTACACTTTCTTGTGCACAACACACTGTCTTGTGAAAACCAGCATTTAAAATAGGGTTATTCTTGCTATCGATACTAGTCCTTTCTGTAACTTATTCATAATCACTAATTTTGTAAAACCTATGAAACATTTCCATTATATCTTCGTATTTGAAAGAAAACTTTTTATTTTTAGTTTACTGTAGATAACTGTATGTAGATAACTTCTTAGTATTAGAATTCATCGGATATGCTTAGTATCAGTTAGTATCAGTAGTAAAGCATTCCTCTAACACTATTAATATTGATGTAACGTCAGTGGCAGCCCAAACTAAAATACCAATTATTTTTTATATTACGGAAGTTAACCGTTGCAAAACTTGACCGTTTTATAAAAAGCAGGTCTCAGTTGCATCTATGAGGACATGATTGAGACTTACTTCATTAACCTACAAAGGACAAACATTAAAAAACCAGAAAATTGCGAGTCGGACTCGCCCACCGAGGGTTCCGTACAAATTTGTATCGATATCATACATAGTTCCGGAATAAAGTCTCGCAGTTTAATTACAAATATATAGTTTTGTGATTTTTCCCTGTACTTGTAGTAGAGGACGATAATACTTGCCAAGTTACAAAATTCTAGGTCAACGGAAAGTACCCTATAAATTTTGATTCCGATGAGTGTCAAAATATACGTTTTTGGCGGCATAATAAGCCCGTATCTGTTTTTTACGTTAAATTAGAAATTTGAGTTTTTCACAGCTTCAAGGGACTGTAGACTTAAGTGTATTGTTTAAATATCAACTCGATACCTCCACGCGTTCCCGAGATAAAGAGTCTTGACAGACATACGGACAAACATGATCCTAAGGGTTTCGTTTTTTCTCTTTGAGTTACGGAACCCTAAAAATATTGCATAATCTTTGAGAGCATACGCATGTATAATATAATCCAAGTAAACCTCCTATATCACATTTTTTCACATTTATACATAAAATTCACTTTTTTGTTAAGGCTTAAAGATGAAGTCGACGATACGATAAAGCACACTTGGAGAAAGTGCAATTACTTCTTACCTGATGCATTATTGGCTCAGAATAAGTATACCATCACGTTCCCATCATTAAACTAGCATAAGAGTCATGAGACCTCCATTCCTTAGACAGAAAAAGATTCTGATTTCTTTACATATCCAGTTCTAAGTAATCGGAAAAGTGTATTGAATTAAACTTTATTGAGTTCACCACAAAGTTTTTGCATTTCGGAACATGAAACTTAAGTGCTCGCTTACTTAGAATGTTAATTAATTTTAGTAGGCAGTTCAATTATTTTTCCAATTATTACGAAATTTAAATTAGGTATCTAGCTGCTAGACTTTAGAAGTGACTAACAAGCATTAATTAAATTACTTGAAGATTTGCTTTACATTTTTAAATATTTATACTACCCCTCTACATACACATTTATAAACAAAGTTCTAAATGTTTTTTCTGTATTTTGTTTTTTTTGTGTGATGTGATGAAAGTATCAAACTAAAATTCGACAGAGTAACCAAATGAAAATGCCCGAACAATGAAATATATTTAATGTTACATGACCTCATAAGTCAGCTAATTGAAGTAAATGTTAAACTGGCTAAATGATTATCTTGTTCCAGGATATTTAAAATTGAATAAATTAAAACTTCAACTAAGCGAAAACAACAAGGTCGTTTACGACAAAAATGTCGTTGCACTTCACGTGGGTGACATCTCTATGGTTTCTGGTAAAACCAGCGTCACACAAAAACATCGTCTTCGCAATATTTTTGCAGAATTTTTTGATGAATAAAGTTCTAAAATGGTTTCTACATTCAGCGCTTGAATTAAATACCGAAGTAACGTGATACGAACGAACGTTTCTATCAGCGTGGAATTCGACAATACGTTGGTATGTAGGTACCATTGTAAATTAATTAGATTACTTGTGTCGACATTGTTTCGTCACAACATCTGTTTGAGGGCTTCTTCGCATATTACACGTACTAATTTCAAAACAATAAACTGTTTTGTTACATTGATATGCGAGGCGTGTGTCTCATGGCATGTGAAAATAAACTTACTAGGTTGGGCAACCACTTTAGTCTCCAAGGCTTGCGCTTGGACTGTAACGTTGAATTATATAAACTATATAAAGTTAAACCAAGAGAGAACTCACTTAGAAACCTTTCTGCTAATTTTCTTACCTTTATTCAGCGAAAGACGGCAAACAACGATTTTGAGTTTAATAGGCTAATTGCTTCGATGGTACATTTGCTTTATTTTTAATACATTACAGATTGATATTCAATACACTTAGACGAAATTACATACAGGTTTACACAAGGGACACTGTTGTTTCCTTATATTAAAATTAGCTTTAGTTGTTTGTTATTGTTGTTAAAGCAACCCTTACTAATTAGCCAGAAGCGACGTTTGGTCGTTTGTTTGACACTTAAGACTTTGATTTATGATTGTTTTTGCTAACGTACAAATATAAAAACTAACTTGAATGTCCAAGATACAATTTACATATTCTTCCATACATATTTAACTCCTATTGTTTGTAGCTTTAACATTACAAAAATCATGAGTACAAAGAATAAAGATTTTCATCGTCGATTAACGGCGATAAGCGGTTAATGTTATACGTTATGTTATAGGGACCAATAAACTTTAATATCAATAAAACGTTACTGAGATGAATAGACGACATCAGGTCACTTTCTCTCCATGTGCTTATTCAATGTAAAGCCTATAATTTAGTCATCCATCTATGTTCGTCATGCAACGGTCTCTATGCGGGTACCGAGCTCGTAGCTAATCCAATAAAAGGCAAAGCCTGCTCACCTACTTCACCCTGATTCCATTACATGGCTTCTTTGACACTGGTTTTATGCACTGTTATATAAACAGCTTGTCGGGATGAAAAATAGATTGATCCGACCTTGCGTCGGGATTTGACGTAGAAAGAATACCATGTAACCATCGATGACGTGATAAAAGGTTTAAATCAACAGAAGAGCTCAATTTACATTAATGTTGTTATGCATACAGATCATTTGAATGTCAAAAAACTCTTGACTGTCTGTGGCAACTTGTCTAAAAAGTCTGCCGAGTGACCTCAACCGTTCTTCCGTCGAAACTGGTTTATACACCTACGTAAGTTAACATTCGCAGTCAGTATTAGATACGAGTGCATATTGCAATATTTCTGGTGATTTATTCACAACAAGCTATTTAAAAATCAAATAAACATAGCTATCGTACTAGCTTAGGGGAATAACCAGTCTACCCTGACGACTCTAACAAATCATATGAGCGATCAAAAATATAAACGGACGTCAAGCGAAAATTTGCTACCCATTAAGCAGGCCACACCTAAATGACTGAGGTTAAAAAAAATATAGGAACCGTAGGAACCTGATTTTGCCTGATACAATGAGTTTTGGAACTAGAGCGAAACGGAAACGTATACTTCGAAGCAGAAAATTGCTAAAATATAAGAGCCAGTGTAAACAACTGCCAGTATAAAAACTAAACAAAACACAAGGTGGACCCTTGTAGTGTGTCTCGTGTGTACAGCTGTTTATCCGACGCTGATTGGTTAGCTGGTTCGCAAAACATCTGCCGGATTGATTTCACAAACATAATACACGGTGCAAGTATAGTTGTCATATGAAAAAAAAATCCTAAGGAAATGAGATTTTATTGTAAATGTTACTACAATATGAGCATATGGTTGAGCGTTTCGTTGAGTTTCGTTGGGTTCAACAAAAGGGTTTTTGAAATAAAATATATTCATTACAACCGGAGCATGCAAAAATATGGCAAGCACTAGATGAATCAAAATGCCTAACATTAATAAAATTAAACAAAATGTCTTACAAGTCCTAACTTTACTATTTACACAAAAAGCATTTGTGAAATGCTTAAAATGTAATACTCACATTGAGGATTTCGAAAGTTAAGTTACCAGTTACGAAGAATTTAATTGTGTTGTGCTTGACTGTAGAAGCCATTCACGTAATTTTAAGCAAGTATAACAAAATGTTTCTCTTAAATGTACACCGACAGATGTGTTTTTATTAAAGGTTACTTAATCGACATGTAACAACGACATATTCTAGTATACGAATCTAATTGACAATATTATCTTATCCAAAGATACCGATGGATTCAATATAATCTTAGTATCATCAAACTATACTATAACGCTTTCTATCTCGATAAAAAAATCGATGTCATCATTACGTCACATACATGTGGTATCTGAGACAGATAGAAACTAGCTAGACGAATGTGACGAACTGTTACATTGAGCATCGTGTGTCGTTCGCCTAGTCACAAACAATGAAGTTTCCTGAGCACTCAAAAACGCCTGTTTCCTTTCATCGCAATAAAGGGCAATTAGATTACTTCCTTAGCACACAATAGAATGTAAAAAGCAGCAGCCATGACGAGACTGTAATTATGAATGACGTAGGGTGACAAGTATCCACACCGAAAGTGAGGGCTATTGGAATCTATTTTTAGAGTTATTCTCCTCAGTCAGTTAGTATTTCTCTTCAGCCATCTTTTACTTCATGCGAATTATTGACAGTTTATGATAATTGTGGGCATAATATAATTGTGCATCTGATCTGTATTCATAACAAATTAACAAAAACTCGTATCAGCTAACATGTAAAAGGAGCTGCAATAATGTCATTTAATTATTTTCTCAACCAAAAACCCACCCACAGAGTTTAACGGTCGGTCTCCCAAATTTAGAAACTAGGGCATTAAACCTAAGGAGTGGAAACGGTTTTAAAAAGTTAATGGCCAAATATGAAGGTACATACCTTCACTTTTAGAGTTGGAGGTATTACATTAAGCATGTTAGCTATGTGCGACCTTGCTTCTTACTACCTTGCTAGGCCTGTTAAACCTATGAATTGGTACTTCCGAAACCAAACGAGCGAGGCCGTCGAATTACTCTGCTCGTGTACCCAAATGTGCAACAATTCAGCTGGTCGCTTCGTAAAACACTTTTGTTGGCGTGCCTCATTAGTACTGCGCATAAATAGAAGTATAATTTTCGCAATATTTCTCTTGTTAACATGTTTACAGCTTACGTTACGGGCATGATTTAAACTATTTTTGGAGCTAGTAATGTGATCATCAGTTACTGTTCATGTTACTTATTCAGGAAATTATCTACAGGATTTACAAAGCGGATGCTGCTAACTTTGTCAGACTTTCCATGAAATTTGAAATGCACGTTGCCTGTCATCTTGTCATTGCTATCTTATAATAATCTCTATTTGTACTGTAATCGCTAGCCTCAGAGACCAATGCAAGTTGACTTGAGACAATCAGAGGGGGCATTTGTGTTCGGGGGCATTTGTGTTCAGTCGTCAACTATTGTGAATGTGGACCCTCTCGTCGTGGGTGAGGACCACTGATTGATGATTTCCGTCCATTGTGTCATTCCCTTTTATAGCCCGGTGTGCGTAAGCTACGTAATACAACAGTGGTTTATATTTGACCGCAGCAAAATGTTAGCTGTGTCCACTTGAGTCTCACGGGGCCAACGCCCAGGGCGAAGGCGGTAGTTATTATGAAAACATCTAAAACCTGTTAGATAACTTCACGACGTTATTTGTTAAAAATGCTTGCACACCTACTTACTTCATTGCTACATTTTTATTCTTTGTTCCATCAACATTACACATTGCGTTGCAAGCAGTGTTGCCAAGAGAACGCGAAGTACAATAGTAGAAGTGTGACCTACATAATATACAATCGTAAAGCCGACGCCTTCTGGTCTGCGGGGGAGTGTCTAAATATCAACATCGTTATAGGTAACTACCCGTTTAGGGGGTTTGTGGGACGTCCTCGTTTCGGGGTCGTCTACTCTACACTTCCACGTTACATTACAATACTTCCGACAGATAGAATTAGGATTTCTAATGCATAAGTAATCACATGATTGTAGGGTAAATATTTTTAGGTCAAGCAAAATTGTGTCGCCGGATAATAAATTAAATATTTGTTTTAAATACTACTGGCACACCGAGGCTTGGCCATTGTCGAATAAGGGTAGCCATTATCATCATTTCAGCCATAGGACGTCCACTGCTGAACATAGGCCTCCCCCAATGACTTCCAGATTAGCCGGTTGAAAGCGGCCTGCATCCAGCGGCTTCCTGCAATCTTTAGGTACCAGGTAGTCTGGTCACCTTGTGGGTGGACGTCCTGCGATTGCCTTTTCAGTTTTTTGAAACCGTTTTTATTCTTTTAATAACATTAGGAAGTAGTCTATTTATTGAATCAGTAGTTCTGGAGATAACCTCCTACCTACCTACATCCAAAATTCCAAACAACTTTACCCATTTATAATATTAGTAATTAAGTGATCAACTTAAACACTTAATGGATTTTTCATGTAATATACAAGAAATTGTTTTTTTTTTTACTGATATGTACTTCTTGCGTCAATATTAACGCGGATTCTCTAAAAAAGCGTGGATGATGATGATGGTACACTTCATGCAATGACATGCGTAATAATTATAAATAAAATTTATTTTCAAGAGACAAGAACATAATATTGCGCATATAATAGGAATATCCTTATTATAGAAATATCAATCGTTTGAAGTAGTGACGCAAGCGACAGACGCGTAGAATAGGGATGACGACTGGGTGAAGAAAATGAAATTCTATTTAAGGGCCAATTTTTCAACAGCCAGATAACTTTTATTTGAAGAATAAGTTTTACATGTCGACAGTTTTCGTATAGAAAATGTGTCAAAGCGTCACGTTTATCCGTCGGATAAAAGTTATCCGGCGCTTGAAAAATCAGCCCTTAGTCCGTCAGTTCGATTATTTTAAAAATGGACGCTTATTTTTTCTTTTGTCAATGAACCAAAAATGACAATGTTAAAGCGCGTCAAATTTCGGAAATGGGTGCTCGTGACGTCACGTCTAAAAATAAATCATTATTATATCTCTGTAATATTTTAATTATGTAAAAAAAATACGTGTCTAATACATTTTAATAATCTACCTGATAGACAAAGAAGAAAAAGTTAGTTGTCATCCCTATTGTGGAATAGATAAAGGTTGCTCGGACGCAATACAGTTTGCGTCATCAAAAGGAAAATAAAATGTAACTTTTCTTTTACTATTACGCATAAACGCAACTACTTTGCCTAGTGTTTCAAACAATGCTTTTACCAAAACCCTGATTTGAAAACAATAGGAAATAAATTTATAATCAGTGTTGTTTTAGCTGTTAATTTTGTCTGATATGAAATTTATTTGTTTTCAAGGACCGAACTATTGTTGAATTTTTAAGCATTTCACATCTTCATCTTGTTGAATCTAATATATAAAAATTAATCCATATTTCCCTTGGTCATCGTGTACGGATGGAACAATTTCACTAATAAATTTTTTGTTACTTGTGTTAATTATTGTCAGAAGGTTCTTTTGAAAGAAAAAAAAAGTAAGTAGCGCGGTTTTTAAAAAGATGAAAGACCACGCGAACGAATTCGCGGGCAACAGCTAGTAAACTATAAATAGTTTCTGTCAACAATCACACCAACTATCTAACCCCACAGAGCTTGTACTATGGTGACTAGATTTTACAAACAAAAATATATTTTTAAAGACGCATGACTTAGGTACAAATTGCCCCTTGCGGGATTCGAACCCGCAACCGCCTGGCTTTCCCGAGTCCGGAACGCAAACCACTAGCTAGACCAAACGGTCGTCAGTCGAATGGATACGGCATCTATGTAAAGAAATAATACAATAAACTTCTTTAAACTTTAACTTAAATTACCTATATACCTACAATGTTTTTATAAAGTAAAACGTACAAAAATATTGTCTCGGGTCTGGATGTTGTGGTACTGTCGTTGTTTCTCATTTCTGTAACACAAGTGCTTAAGCTAAATATCACAGGATCAGAGCAATGTATGTGATGTTGTCCTTTAAGAATTACATTTTGAAAAATAAAAAGATAATTAAAATTACACACGGACAAAAGTATCTGGCAACAGTGACAATTCAACCAGTTCCAAATTATCTATTTAGGTTTTAAGAACAGACACTGATAGTAGTAGTAGTAGGTAGTAAAAGACTTGGAAAATAATATTTTAATAACTACTTATCACTAAACTACTAATCGTAAATAGCAAAGATGAGTGCCAGTGGTTAGCATCAAAGGCATAATAATTCATAAGTTCAAACTGACGACAGGGCTGGAAATAAACAAATCTGCGTAGACGTCAATTTATTTCAGAAAAATCAAAAGGATCTTTACCATTACATTAACATAAATGTTCTTTTCATCCAAATAACTTCAACGATTTTAATACTATTAAATAATTTAAATATTTACAAAGTCAAGTCAAACAAGAGAATAGATTGAGCAGTAAGTGAACCGAATCAAAAACTAACAAACTTAGTTGAAAATGAATCGAATTATTCCTAATTTTATTTGACTTTGATTTTAATAAGGTATCTAGCCTGGTGAGACGAAGGTCTTAGAAGTATCGCTCATCAAAACTTAACGAACTACTGGATCCCTTTGCGGATTCATTATATTGCGCTCTTATTAGCGTTGCCTTTTTAGCCTCACATGTGTAATGTGTAATATTGTCCATTTACGTACCTTCTGAACTGCACGTAACGCGTATTCTCACGTCAAGAATCTAAAACAAAAACACTGAGCCGGCAGCATCGAGCAGATATGTACTCGATGGCCGGTAGTCTCTCGCTCTTCCGTATACATTGCGAGAGAGCGAAAGAAGCTAGTAAGTGATTTTAATACAAAAAATGATTATGTACCCTTTTACCGTAAATTTATACCGTAATGTACCTTTTCAGTGCTGGATCTGTACCTTTTGGGAACTCAGTTGCGGCAACACTGGCCTTTATGCCAGTTCGTGGGCGCAAAGACGACCTCGATACAGATCCGTGGGAAGGCGTGTTATGGGCAGGTCTAAGCGAGGCCTCATCATAATAGAGCCCCGTTATGTGTCCCATGACACCGGAGCTTGAGCACTGTCAGCTAATGTAGATTTGCCCGTTAAGATAACTAATGATATCCCAACTACCAAACACTATGACACTTGATGCAAGTCATTTGAAACTCTGTCTGTACTTTCAGTGTGAAGTGTGAAAGTTGTACTACTTTCATAAAGCCATTACTAAGTGACGGATAGCATTTGGCTTATAAATCTGCAGTGCATTAAGTCACGATTAATCTCGACCTTTTATTTTAAACGAATAAATTTTGTATTGCAATGTTTTAAAAAAAAAAATTGGGATTAAATATTTTAATTCATACACCATGAATCTATCGACCGTAATGTTTTAATCATTATCAGCGTTTGGAAGTTCACTGCTGGATCTATGTCCTCCCCTCCTTAGGAAGGATGAATGCAATTGAAGTGTTTCGTTGTTAGACTGACAAACAACCCAAATTCAAGTCCATAGTTTACAAAAACAAGAAAGAAACAAATGCAAACAAAACACAATCGTAACCAAACAAGTTCCACAACCACGTAATCAGTATAATTTAAAACCAATGATACACCAATTTGACGGGGATTTTACGCCATCAACACATTAAAACAGAAATAGGCAATCGTTTGCTTGTACGGAAATAGGGGAATTCCGACCCAAATACGAAACAGTTTGATTATATTACTTTGTTTGATGATACCTGAGTAATGTATAAAAATAAATTAAGTTAATAGAAGAAACCTGAAAAGATAGATTGTACATTTTATTTTAAAATACTTGACATTACGACAAGCATCTCTAATCTGTAATATCAATTATATCTTAACACTAGCCAACTCCACCGGTTACGCCCGTGTGCGCCTATTTTAAGACCAGTATGATATCTATGACAATGATTATTTCCTTATTATTTGACTAATTTACACACTGTCCCTAACATCAAAAATAAGTAAACTACATAATAAACAAACTTCCCATGTCTTATGAGATTAAAGTAAAGAAAGAAGTCACTTTCATCGCCAAAAAATATGCGAATATGTTGAAGCAAGATTGACTTTCTTTAATCAGTTTAAAATTAATCTGAAGATACCAAGTAAATGATCACTTAATCATCGATTTACTAAGCTGATTATTAAGTCAAGCATACAATGATTCATTTATTGATAATTTATAATCACAACATTGTCACTAGTGTGTTTGTGTTCTCAAAGTTCATTCAAACATGACTCAGATTCCTCATCAACTATATTTAGTCACTTTGGTGCGGAAACGTAACCCGAATCGACTACTTGAGGTAATTACTGAAATCCATAATTTGTGTTTCATTCGTGATCGAACAGGTTTCAGAAAACGCATTTACAGAAATAAAATAGATTAATAACAAATAACGCATGTTATTTGATGTTGTTTCCCTATTTTCAATTGTATGATGATTCTAAAAATATTGTTGATGCTCTAAAGAAGTACCTACTATGATAAAGAGGACGATTCAGGTTTTAGTAAAGTTATACCCATTATACAGGGTTACATTGCATAGGGGTGCCAAATCTGTAGGAGTGGCTCAGAATCTGTAACTTAATTTTTCAGAAAATTTTTCAGATTTAATTATTCCTATCCCCTGTTAAAAATTGTACGCGTGAATTTAACTCATTTATGAAAAAATTGCACCGTATGTGCACTGCGTACTTATAGGCTCGCTGTACCTACGCTTCTGATGAATGACCGCGCGGCCTTTGTAATCTCTCTATCGACTTTTTTTTTCGTAACATACGATTATTAAAAATAATAACGATTAAGACGCTTCTTTACATTGTTCGTTAGTTCTAATTTTTAAATTTGGCACACCTTTGCAATATAACCCTGCATATTCTGTGGTTATACAGCAGATATTTTTTATGACGCAAAGTGTTAACCGATCTTGTTTTTCTTAGGGTTCTGCGAGTCTCAAAAGACCCCCAAACTAATAAAAACCTGAACTAAGGCGATAACAGTATAGTACGGGTAGGTTAGGTAGGTAATGAGCTATCTAAAAAATCCACCCTGCATTATCATCTTATTATCCGTTAACTCTATTATATTATCAATATAATCGTGTTCACAAAACGTTTTTGCGTTGTTAATTCTGTGCGAATATAAAAATGTTTTATGTTTACGGTCATGTCTGATTCAACCCACCCAAATATCACAATAGTTGTGAGCCGCGTTTTATTGTCATCCATCTGAATAACTTAGTTGCTTCTAAAGACTGTGCCGCTGTCAAATCCATAAAGTCAAACATTACTTTGAAATACTCACAGTCATAATAAAATACCAACACAAAAAAAATGGCCCAAGTTCATGTTTTAAAAAAACAACTCATATTTTCGGGCGCTTGCTAGCTATGAAATTTATGAAACAACGACAGAACCACAACACCCAGACCCGAGATTATATAAAAAAAGTTATTTTTCTACATTGACCGACCGGGAATTGAACCCGGGACCTCAGAGATAGCGACTCCAAGTCCTGCAAGCTCGCCTCTTGACTACGGAAGTCGTCATTTCGATATAATATGTCATCTGGCATTTGACTCAGGAAACCTAAAAAGAATAAAATCAACAACTCACCCAGTAATACCGACGTAGTAAGCGGTGAGTGCGCGTGCACCGATATATCAACCGAGGCCACGAACGAGACGTTGATATTCTCTTATGATGAAGTTTGTTCCCAAACATCGAACTAATTTAAGACTAAAACATCTTTTGAGAATATTTTACTTAAATAGGTACTACTTATCTCCTACTTTGTCAAGTAATATATGACTAATTTTGATTTTCTATGTTTAGAGTTAAGACAGAATCCACTCATGTTGATGGTTAAATAATTCGAGCCAAATACTACTCAAAATAACACGAGTTGCCTTTGATTATTATTAGTCTGGTGAAGTCTTGTAACTATAATATCGTTTATAGGTCACATCGATAACAATATTGAAAATTAACTCTAATATAAGATAATAATGTGTTCTTATATCCATCCAATTAAAACTTACATTGAAATATAAGCACCTAGACAGACTGTAATTATAATAGCCTAATAGGTCTAGTTCTCGTGGTCTGGGTAACCGAATCCGTTTATTAATTGCAGTTGCGGTCGGTGGCGTGACTGGCGTCGCGTTCCATGAATTCTTTTGTTAATTCCCATTGGAAGGGTCGACATAATTAGAGGCTAATTGACAAAGTAAGCCACTAACTCGTACTCGCTGTTCACACATGTATGTGAGGCGCCAGAGACTGACTCAACCGGGCAAGTGGTTATAAAGTGACAAACATCATTCAAAACTCCCATGTTCACTCGCTAGATACAACTCTACAAGCCTGGGTTGACGTGTGACTGGCGGCTAGTGGCGCCAATGACCGATAAATAGGAATACGTTAGTGTATAGTGTTATTTTGCGAGAAAATGGGACTTGGCGTTAGTTCTGAAAACATCCACGCGCCAACTCAGGCTCATTAAACTGTAAGAAATAACCATAAAAATTGATAAACATTTACAGAAAATACACACATGACATTCGACATTCTGTAGAATCTAAATACTGCAAATGAGACTTGATGCACTTATGCTTTGTAAAACGTGAGCAATTGATATACCATAGTTGTAAAGCGGACGCTCTTTTATCAGCAAAACAAAAATAAGCGTCGAATGAACGAGTCATACAGATATACAGGAAAACTATGCGATAATAGAGGTGAAAAACGATAACGCGACGAGCATGCTGACACTGACAAGTAACGAAGAGCAAGTTTTTGTCTGAACTCGGAAGTTGTCACGGGCACAGTAAATCAAGGAATCTTCGGTAAGGAGGACAAATGGACCGTAGAAAAAATATTACATAATTTATAATCTTAAAATATTCGTAAGATTCTTTTTCAAGAGAGCATTAACAAAATGCCATGGGGAAATATGATAATATCCCTATACAGAGTGATCCAAAAGGTGACGTCCAAAAATGTTTTTTTCAGATTCCTTATATCCAGGGCTATCCAATTATACACTATATTATAATACCCGAGTTTTTAAATTTTTTTCTTAAATTTTGAGAATTTTCGTTCTAATCAGCTTTAAAAAATAGCTTTAATATATCTACTTTTTACATTACGTTATGTTGTTTTTTTTTGTATGATCCTTATAAATTTAACTTACTTAGATCAAATTATCAGCTAGCTAAGACTAACAAAAGTTTCCAAAAAATTTCATCATCATCATCATTTCAGCCATGGACGTCCACTGCTGAACACAGGCCTCCCCCAATGACGTTCATTGGGGGGGATTGCCAATACTCGCCACGCTTGGCAGGCGGGTTGGCGAGCGCAGTTTTTTATAACATATCGCACGCAGACGCTAAAAAATTTACCGAAACTCAATAGTTTACGTTCAAGCTAGTCAGAGCTTAAATTTAATATTGAATTTAAAAAAATTAAGTGGTTCCACAGTTTCCTAGATTATTTCATAAACTTTCAGAAAGTCTTAGCTTTTAAAATAACACAATAAAATTGGTACTAAATTTATTGTAAACTTTTGTTGTGAGTCCTAAGAAAAAGTATTCTTATCAGCCATCTTTAAATTACTCTAATAAATTAAATAAAATAAGTTTATTAATAAATTAATTAAAATATACTATGTGTGAATATACTTGCATACCAAACCTAAATCTCGTTTCTGAGAATACTTAACTATACCTACATATAACCTTGCCAGTGTTTATTTGTCTTGTGACATTAGTTCTAGTCTAACTAACCAATGAAGTACACAAATCTTCAATACAAAATCGCCTTGGTCGGTCACCTGTGTGAACTTAGCATCCGACTTTGGAAAAATTTAACTTACTTTGGTTTATTTGGAAGAATTAGGTAGGTAGTTGATTGTAGTGAAGCTAATTTCGTTTGTAGTAATTCCAAAAAAAAATTAAAAATTACGAAAAAAAATGCGTCCCCCGAGATTGCGAAAACTAACTTTTTCCGATTGTATCTTATAGAGGAACGTTTGTAGTGGATTGTAGTGAAATTCATTTCGTTTGTAGTAGAACAGAAAAATTATAAAAAAATATCAAAGATTCAGATACGTAGTTTTTTGTAAGTCGATTTTAAATGCTTATAAGTCTACTACAAACGCTAAAAATGATTGCAATACGTTCCTAGAGGTTGGCAGAGGATTGTAGTGAAAGAATTTTCGTTTGTAGTAGAACAGAAAAATTATAAAAAAATATCAAAGATCTAGTATTTTTCAGATACGTTTTTTTTAGTAAGTCGATTTAAAATGCTTATAAGCCTACTACGAACGCTAAAAATGATTGCAATACGTTCCTAGAGGTTGGCAGAGGATTGTAGTGAAAGAATTTTCGTTTGTAGTAGAACAGAAAAATTATAAAAAAATATCAAAGATCTAGTATTTTTCAGATACGTTTTTTTTAGTAAGTCGATTTAAAATGCTTATAAGCCTACTACGAACGCTAAAAATGATTGCAATACGTTCCTAGAGGTTGGCAGAGGATTGTAGTGAAAGAATTTTCGTTTGTAGTAGAACAGAAAAATTATAAAAAAATATCAAAGATCTAGTATTTTTCAGATACGTTTTTTTTAGTAAGTCGATTTAAAATGCTTATAAGCCTACTACGAACGCTAAAAATGATTGCAATACGTTCCTAGAGGTTGGCAGAGGGTTGTAGTGAAAGAACTTTCGTTTGTAGTAGAACAGAAAAATTATAAAAAAATATCAAAGATCTAGTATTTTTCAGATACGTTTTTTTTAGTAAGTCGAATTTAAATGCTTATAAGCCTACTACGAACGCTAAAAATGATTGCAATACGTTCCTAGAGGTTGGCAGAGGATTGTAGTGAAAGAATTTTCGTTTGTAGTAGAACAGAAAAATTATAAAAAAATATCAAAGATCTAGTATTTTTCAGATACGTTTTTTTTAGTAAGTCGATTTAAAATGCTTATAAGCCTACTACGAACGCTAAAAATGATTGCAATACGTTCCTAGAGGTTGGCAGAGGATTGTAGTGAAAGAATTTTCGTTTGTAGTAGAACAGAAAAATTATAAAAAAATATCAAAGATCTAGTATTTTTCAGATACGTTTTTTTTAGTAAGTCGATTTAAAATGCTTATAAGCCTACTACGAACGCTAAAAATGATTGCAATACGTTCCTAGAGGTTGGCAGAGGGTTGTAGTGAAAGAACTTTCGTTTGTAGTAGAACAGAAAAATTATAAAAAAATATCAAAGATCTAGTATTTTTCAGATACGTTTTTTTTAGTAAGTCGAATTTAAATGCTTATAAGCCTACTACGAACGCTAAAAATGATTGCAATACGTTCCTAGAGGTTGGCAGAGGATTGTAGTGAAAGAATTTTCGTTTGTAGTAGAACAGAAAAATTATAAAAAAATATCAAAGATCTAGTATTTTTCAGATACGTTTTTTTTAGTAAGTCGATTTAAAATGCTTATAAGCCTACTACGAACGCTAAAAATGATTGCAATACGTTCCTAGAGGTTGGCAGAGGATTGTAGTGAAAGAATTTTCGTTTGTAGTAGAACAGAAAAATTATAAAAAAATATCAAAGATCGAGTATTTTTCAGATACGTTGTTTTTAGTAAGTCGATTTTAAATGCTTATAAGTCTGCTACAAACGTTAAAAATGATTGCAAATCGTTTCTAGAGGTTGGCAGCGGGTTGTAGTGAAAGAATTTTCGTTTGTAGTAGAACAGAAAAATTATAAAAAAATATTAAAGATCGAGTATTTTTCAGATACGTTGTTTTTTTGTAAGTCGATTTTAAATGCTTATACGTCTACTACAAACGCTAAAAGTAAAAAAAAGAAAAAGTCTTACATGATCATTTAGCGTCAATAAGCTGTTTTACAAAAAATTCAAAACGCCATGGATTGGTGCCACTCAAAAATTATAAAGTATGGCGTTCTCACTTCATTCTATGGGCGGACGGGGCATTTCGGAACAATTGTCTTAGACGATAAAAGTACTGTTACAGCAGATTAGTACCTATGTCAGTTATTGTTTACCAGTGCTCTTGAAAAATGTTAAGACAGCAGCGCCCAAGAAGCGAGATGATCCTCCTCTACCACAACAACGCTCCAGGTCACTTCGCCAGACCGAGTATCGAATATTTGTCTATCGAAGGTGTCGAGTTAGTGAGTCATCCTCCTTACAGACCCAAACTGGCACCTTGTGACTTTTATTTAGTTACAAAAATAAAAGATAAATGTTGAGGATTCTGTTTAAAACCCTGAAAATGCCGTGGCAGCGTTTGAAAAAGGCCTGGAAGACATACTAAAGAAACGTGGGCCCACTGCCTCAGACAATAGTTCCATCGCATGTGACGGTGCTTAGAAAAGAACGGAGACTAAGTACTTAGAACAGCAAAAAATACTAGCAGGTTTCTACATCAATCAGTCTTTCAGGAGTAAAAACTTAAGCTTTAAACAATAGATTTCCCTAAGATAGATTAAAGCAGTATTAAAAACTCATGCATGTTACATTGTAGGAAACGAGAAGAAATCCGTATGAAGAATTTAGCAATATGATAAAACGAAATAAAAAAATAATCTAACATTACCATATCTTCAGGGAAATTTCTAAGAGCTCTTCTCTGAAGCATATCCCAGGCATGTTCCATAGGATCACATGTCAGGGGATTGTGCAGGCCAGTCTAAAGCTTGGATATCATGCTGTTGAAACCAACTTGTAACGATACGCGCCGTATGTGGACAGGCAGTGTCGTGCATTTGCTGGAAATTTTGTCTCATTTGCTGTCTGTGGGGCAAGATTACAGGCACCTCATCTCGGTATTTTTGAGCAGTCATATTGCCTTGTTTCCAAACGAGGTCCGTTCTACCGCCGAGACAAATTCCTGCCCAAACCATAATCGTGCCACCTTTATATGCATGAACTTGTAGGTGCTGCAGTCGATTCCAACGTCCAGGTTTTCTCCAAACGCGTACTCTTCGCGAATCAGGATGAAATCCAAAACTGGATTCATCAGTGAAAAGCACAAGTGACCATTGAGAATGGTTCCAGTTTTCGTGTGCAATAGCCCATTGTAATCTTCTTCCTCGATTGCCTCTCCTTAGCGCTGGTACCCGAAGTAGCCTACGAGCACGAAGGTTGACTGACGTGCATCCTTCGTTGCATGCAGTCGTCTTCTCAAATTTTGACCGCTTACCAGAAAACCATACTCTCTCTGTAGCCTTTGAACCAATTGGATCGCCGTTTCATTTGGTTGACTTCGTGCAGCATTTAATATGAATCGGTCCTGTACATGTGTTGTAATGCGTTAAGGTCCTCGGTGCCGTTCCACCACTTCCCCCGTGACACGATAACGTGACCAAAGCCTGGATATAACGCTCTGACTGGTCCTCATGGATTTAGAGACCGCACTTTTGGTAGCGCCAGCTTGAATACTGTCCACTGCTCTTAACATTTCGTTCCTGGTCAAGTGTCTACGTGGCATGATTAAATGAACACCGGCGATGCGTTTGCACATTTTTCATTTACTTTTAGCGTTTGTAGTAGACGTATAAGCATTTAAAATCGACTTACAAAAAAAACGTATCTGAAAAATACTCGATCTTTGATATTTTTTTATATTTTTTCTGTTCTACTACAAACGAAAATTCTTTCACTACAATCCTCTGCCAACCTCTAGGAACGTATTGCAATCATTTTTAGCATTCGTAGTAGGCTTATAAGCATTTTAAATCGACTTACTAAAAAAAACGTATCTGAAAAATACTCTAGATCTTTGATATTTTTTTATAATTTTTCTGTTTTACTACAAACGAAAATTCTTTCACTAAAATCCTCTGCCAACCTCTAGGAACGTATTGCAATCATTTTTAGCGTTCGTAGTAGGCTTATAAGCATTTTAAATCGATTTACTAATAAAAACGTATCTGAAAAATACTAGATCTTTGATATTTTTTTATAATTTTTCTGTTTTACTACAAACGAAAATTCTTTTACTACAATCCTCTGCCAACCTCTAGGAACGTATTGCAATCATTTTTAGCGTTTGTAGTAGACTTATAAGCATTTAAAATCGACTTACTAAAAAAAACGTATCTGAAAAATACTTGATCTTTGATATTTTTTTATAATTTTTCTGTTCTACTACAAACGAAAATTCATTCACTACAATCCTCTGCCAACCTCTAGGAACGTATTGCAATCATTTTTAGCGTTCGTAGTAGGCTTATAAGCATTTTAAATCGACTTACTAAAAAAAACGTATCTAAAAAATACTAGATCTTTGATATTTTTTTATAATTTTTCTGTTTTACTACAAACGAAAATTCTTTCACTACAATCCTCTGCCAACCTCTAGGAACGTATTGCAATCATTTTTAGCGTTTGTAGTAGACTTATAAGCATTTAAAATCGACTTACTAAAAAAAACGTATCTGAAAAATACTTGATCTTTGATATTTTTTTATAATTTTTCTGTTCTACTACAAACGAAAGTTCATTCACTACAATCCTCTGCCAACCTCTAGGAACGTATTGCAATCATTTTTAGCGTTCGTAGTAGGCTTATAAGCATTTTAAATCGACTTACTAAAAAAAACGTATCTAAAAAATACTAGATCTTTGATATTTTTTTATAATTTTTCTGTTTTACTACAAACGAAAATTCTTTCACTACAATCCTCTGCCAACCTCTAGGAACGTATTGCAATCATTTTTAGCGTTCGTAGTAGGCTTATAAGCATTTTAAATCGACTTACTAAAAAAAACGTATCTGAAAAATACTAGATCGTTGATATTTTTTTATAATTTTTCTGTTCTACTACAAACGAAAATTCTTTCACTACAATCCTCTGCCAACCTCTAGGAACGTATTGCAATCATTTTTAGCGTTTGTAGTAGACTTATAAGCATTTAGAATCGACTTACTAAAAAAAACGTATCTGAAAAATACTAGATCTTTGATATTTTTTTATAATTTTTCTGTTCTACTACAAACGAAAATTCTTTCACTACAATCCTCTGCCAACCTCTAGGAACGTATTGCAATCATTTTTAGCGTTCGTAGTAGGCTTATAAGCATTTTAAATCGACTTACTAAAAAAAACGTATCTGAAAAATACTAGATCTTTGATATTTTTTTATAATTTTTCTGTTTTACTACAAACGAAAATTCTTTCACTACAATCCTCTGCCAACCTCTAAGAACGTATTGCAATCATTTTTAGCGTTTGTAGTAGACTTATAAGCATTTAGAATCGACTTACTAAAAAAAACGTATCTGAAAAATACTAGATCTTTGATATTTTTTTATAATTTTTCTGTTCTACTACAAACGAAAATTCTTTCACTACAATCCTCTGCCAACCTCTAGGAACGTATTGCAATCATTTTTAGCGTTCGTAGTAGGCTTATAAGCATTTTAAATCGACTTACTAAAAAAAACGTATCTGAAAAATACTAGATCTTTGATATTTTTTTATAATTTTTCTGTTTTACTACAAACGAAAATTCTTTCACTACAATCCTCTGCCAACCTCTAGGAACGTATTGCAATCATTTTTAGCGTTCGTAGTAGACTTATAAGCATTTAGAATCGACTTACTAAAAAAAACGTATCTGAAAAATACTAGATCTTTGATATTTTTTTATAATTTTTCTGTTCTACTACAAACGAAAATTCTTTCACTACAATCCTCTACCAACCTCTAGGAACGTATTGCAATCATTTTTAGCGTTCGTAGTAGGCTTATAAGCATTTTAAATCGACTTACTAAAAAAAACGTATCTGAAAAATACTAGATCTTTGATATTTTTTTATAATTTTTCTGTTCTACTACAAACGAAAATTCTTTCACTACAATCCTCTGCCAACCTCTAGGAACGTATTGCAATCATTTTTAGCGTTTGTAGTAGACTTATAAGCATTTAGAATCGACTTACTAAAAAAAACGTATCTGAAAAATACTAGATCTTTGATATTTTTTTATAATTTTTCTGTTTTACTACAAACGAAAATTCTTTCACTACAATCCTCTGCCAACCTCTAAGAACGTATTGCAATCATTTTTAGCGTTCGTAGTAGGCTTATAAGCATTTTAAATCGACTTACTAAAAAAAACGTATCTAAAAAATACTAGATCTTTGATATTTTTTTATAATTTTTCTGTTTTACTACAAACGAAAATTCTTTCACTACAATCCTCTGCCAACCTCTAGGAACGTATTGCAATCATTTTTAGCGTTCGTAGTAGGCTTATAAGCATTTTAAATCGACTTACTAAAAAAAACGTATCTGAAAAATACTAGATCGTTGATATTTTTTTATAATTTTTCTGTTCTACTACAAACGAAAATTCTTTCACTACAATCCTCTGCCAACCTCTAGGAACGTATTGCAATCATTTTTAGCGTTTGTAGTAGACTTATAAGCATTTAGAATCGACTTACTAAAAAAAACGTATCTGAAAAATACTAGATCTTTGATATTTTTTTATAATTTTTCTGTTCTACTACAAACGAAAATTCTTTCACTACAATCCTCTGCCAACCTCTAGGAACGTATTGCAATCATTTTTAGCGTTCGTAGTAGGCTTATAAGCATTTTAAATCGACTTACTAAAAAAAACGTATCTGAAAAATACTAGATCGTTGATATTTTTTTATAATTTTTCTGTTCTACTACAAACGAAAATTCTTTTACTACAATCCTCTGCCAACCTCTAGGAACGTATTGCAATCATTTTTAGCGTTCGTAGTAGGCTTATAAGCATTTTAAATCGACTTACTAAAAAAAACGTATCTGAAAAATACTAGATCGTTGATATTTTTTTATAATTTTTCTGTTCTACTACAAACGAAAATTCTTTCACTACAATCCTCTGCCAACCTCTAGGAACGTATTGCAATCATTTTTAGCGTTTGTAGTAGACTTATAAGCATTTAGAATCGACTTACTAAAAAAAACGTATCTGAAAAATACTAGATCTTTGATATTTTTTTATAATTTTTCTGTTCTACTACAAACGAAAATTCTTTCACTACAATCCTCTGCCAACCTCTAGGAACGTATTGCAATCATTTTTAGCGTTCGTAGTAGGCTTATAAGCATTTTAAATCGACTTACTAAAAAAAACGTATCTGAAAAATACTAGATCTTTGATATTTTTTTATAATTTTTCTGTTTTACTACAAACGAAAATTCTTTCACTACAATCCTCTGCCAACCTCTAGAAACGTATTGCAATCATTTTTAGCGTTTGTAGTAGACTTATAAGCATTTAGAATCGACTTACTAAAAAAAACGTATCTGAAAAATACTAGATCTTTGATATTTTTTTATAATTTTTCTGTTCTACTACAAACGAAAATTCTTTCACTACAATCCTCTGCCAACCTCTAGGAACGTATTGCAATCATTTTTAGCGTTCGTAGTAGGCTTATAAGCATTTTAAATCGACTTACTAAAAAAAACGTATCTGAAAAATACTAGATCTTTGATATTTTTTTATAATTTTTCTGTTCTACTACAAACGAAAATTCTTTCACTACAATCCTCTGCCAACCTCTAGGAACGTATTGCAATCATTTTTAGCGTTCGTAGTAGGCTTATAAGCATTTTAAATCGACTTACTAAAAAAACTTATCTGAAAAATACTAGATCTTTGATATTTTTTTATAATTTTTCTGTTTTACTACAAACGAAAATTCTTTCACTACAATCCTCTGCCAACCTCTAGGAACGTATTGCAATCATTTTTAGCGTTCGTAGTAGGCTTATAAGCATTTTAAATCGACTTACTAAAAAAAACGTATCTGAAAAATACTAGATCGTTGATATTTTTTTATAATTTTTCTGTTCTACTACAAACGAAAATTCTTTCACTACAATCCTCTGCCAACCTCTAGGAACGTATTGCAATCATTTTTAGCGTTTGTAGTAGACTTATAAGCATTTAGAATCGACTTACTAAAAAAAACGTATCTGAAAAATACTAGATCTTTGATATTTTTTTATAATTTTTCTGTTCTACTACAAACGAAAATTCTTTCACTACAATCCTCTGCCAACCTCTAGGAACGTATTGCAATCATTATTAGCGTTCGTAGTAGGCTTATAAGCATTTTAAATCGACTTACTAAAAAAAACGTATCTGAAAAATACTAGATCTTTGATATTTTTTTAATAATTTTTCTGTTCTACTACAAACGAAAATTCTTTTACTACAATCCTCTGCCAACCTCTAGGAACGTATTGCAATCATTTTTAGCGTTCGTAGTAGGCTTATAAGCATTTTAAATCGACTTACTAAAAAAAACGTATCTGAAAAATACTAGATCTTTGATATTTTTTTATAATTTTTCTGTTCTACTACAAACGAAAATTCTTTCACTACAATCCTCTGCCAACCTCTAGGAACGTATTGCAATCATTTTTAGCGTTCGTAGTAGGCTTATAAGCATTTTAAATCGACTTACTAAAAAAACTTATCTGAAAAATACTAGATCTTTGATATTTTTTTATAATTTTTCTGTTTTACTACAAACGAAAATTCTTTCACTACAATCCTCTGCCAACCTCTAGGAACGTATTGCAATCATTTTTAGCGTTCGTAGTAGGCTTATAAGCATTTTAAATCGACTTACTAAAAAAACGTATCTGAAAAATACTAGATCTTTGATATTTTTTTATAATTTTTCTGTTCTACTACAAACGAAATGAATTTCACTACAATCCACTACAAACGTTCCTCTATAAGATACAATCGGAAAAAGTTAGTTTTCGCAATCTCGGGGGACGCATTTTTTTTCGTAATTTTTAATTTTTTTTTGGAATTACTACAAACGAAATTAGCTTCACTACAATCAACTACCTACCTAATTCTTCCAAATAAACCAAAGTAAGTTCAATTTTTCCAAAGTCGGGTGCCAAGTTCACACAGGTTGGTCGGTCCAGCGCACACCGGCAGAGTAGAAGGTCGCTCACATTATAGAATTGATTGTTTCCAATTGCTCAGTTACTGAAAAACACGTAATAATAGAAAAGTAATTAACATTGATGAACAGCTGAATAACCTTTTAAAGCATCAAAGAGGTCTCAACAAAGAATAATTTATCTCTCACATGACTTGTTGTTTGTTCTAAAATACCCAACAAAATTGAAATTAATGCAAGCTTGGGAGAACAGGAGGCGGTTAACGATCGCCATGAACGGTAACGAGCTTAAAGCTTGCGGAATGAATTAACGACGTTAAAGAAACGCGAGAAAATGTAAAAGCGCAATACACACAGAAGGCGTGAGCGGGTCGGCGCGGACCAGCGACTTCTGTGTGTGTTGCGCTTAAGGGTGGTGAAGAATGATTAACTACAATCCTGCAACATTGCTATTTGACAGCCGTTAGAACAATGGAAAGATCACGAAAGAAATAACAACCATTGTTGAAAAGCGATGGCATAATACATGGCGGCTAGTTTGAGATAGACGAAAACATGGCAGCAACAAAGTTCAGACTCTTATTCTAGAAAAACAGAAGTACAAGAACAAAAACATCCGATCGCTTGAGTGCAGACATTATAACACCACAAATATTATGAAGAAGCAGAAGTTGTTTTATATAGTTTTCTCTACTTATTACATTCACCAGCTTATTTTTTTTAAATCCCTTCTGAAATGGCCGTCCTATAATTGATTTCGTGGTAGTTACTAGAAATATTATCATCTCGCTAACATTACGAAATAAAACTACTGGCAAAAAGATTTACAGAATGGATTTCTACATAAATAAATATACCTAATTTGTGTATGACACGCAAAATTATTAAAATCTATGCACCATACAGGGTTAGAGAGGCAAAATTAGAGAGTGCGTTAACCAGTTAATTACAAGTTGGATGAACTGTGTTCGTTATGTGGGGATCAAATTAATTTCTCTAGGGTTCTTTTACCTTTGCTACCAAGAAATCTAGCGTTCATCGGCAAGTGTCATAATGTCAATAGTTAAATGCCCCGTTAAACAGCTAAGCAGCTTTTTTATAGTCCGGAAATCATTTAAGAAACTTAAATCGTTTTCCTTTCCCTTTAGACTTGTAGGTACATAGATACGATCTTGGTTCAGTTAAGTACCTCTAACTTAACTGTTCTCAAATTAGAAGCCAATAAAGTAACTTTAAAATACAACTGATCATAATAAGACCGAATTCGTCTTTTGTTACAAGAAATAAACACACAGTTTTTTCTTGCAATGGGAAGACAGGACGGTTGTCGGAATCGAACCGACTAAAACGGTTGCTGAAAGCCTGAACTCACGCTATTGTGTTTTTAACTTTTACTGTGCTTTTACGCAATATAAAAGTCAACTCAAATTTTTAGTACTTTCTGCGTGGCTTCTGCAAATATGAGTTTAATTTTTGAAACACCTGGCAGAGCCCAAGTTTCCGTATTCCACCGGCGTGACGCAAAATTAGGGGCACTACCTGCAACTGCTGCAGGATCCCAAGGTAAGGCGTAAACTTCTATATTTTAATCTCCATACCCACAACAAAGAGTACCAAATAGGAGAGAGATAGGAGAGAAGTATTTTCATACAAATGATAACCAATGCGGAATTCGATCGCGATCTACATCTACTAAAACAGCTGTATCAATATTTAGGAGGAACATACATAGTGAAAGAGAATTTGGTGTGTTTAATTTATCAATATTATTTGTTGAAGTTAAACTCTGCACTATATAAGTGATTAGGGTGTAAAAACGGTTGGTAGTGTCCTCTTTTTGTAAGATTTGGTAAGAGAGATGGGTTCAATAATGTATAGGTTGTCATGTCATTTGTATAAAAACACAGGTCCTTCACTCTCCTCGCTGCTTTGGTGGAAACCGACAATAACAGGGGACAGAGGGTAGACAAAGCCTTGTATCTTAAAATCCCTTGTCCGGCGGAAAGACTCATCGCCCCTCTTCTCTTGTTTTGACAGGACCCCTAAAGGTTCCCTATTCGAACATTATACGTACCTAGTAACTAGTAAGCAATTTCTCTTATAGTTACTATTACGTAGTACGTACCTGCGCATATTATCTCCATAAAAATTGCGTAATAACCAAATAACTTATCTGCTTTTTCTTTCAATTCAAATAAGCGCGTTGAAACCACCGCGGTGATTTCTCTTTATAACTTAGTTCGTAATAGTTGACACCGTGAGAGCGTCAGCATTCCAGGATGGGTGTACCTAGGCATAATTAGAAAGAGCACTTTGCTCCTACTTGGAATTGTACATGCAACTTGATTACAGAGTTAGCTCGTCAGGAAATCGCTTGGCGTCCGTGTCGCCGGCGAGTCGGCGAGTCGGCTCGTCCACTTTTACTTTCGCCAGTCCGTTCACCTGGCACCGCGCTCAGAATTGCCCTACATTCCAATCACTGTTTACCTGTTCCCCATCAAAACTAAGCCCATACGAACTTTGGACGAGTTTTCCTACGAATTTGAATTATCAACAACTAGCTTTCGCCTGCGGCTACACCCGCGAAGAGTTGGATCTGTCACTTAAAGTCTTTATCAACGACTTGTGTCACTTCCCAGCTCAAAATAATCAAATAATACAATAAACTACATCATTGCCTCACTCTAAAATAAAATAATTTTAAAAAAATATATAATAAAAAATAACTGACTTCAAAAATACTAAAAAGCTAAAAATAACTTTTAAACAATCATACCAAACAGTTATTTTTGGAGTCCGTGCAAACAACCACATTCAAACACCCCACGGCTGGCACCGACTCCAAAAATAACTGTTTGGTATGATTGTTTAAAAGTTATTTTTAGCTTTTTAGTGTTTTTGAAGTTGGTTTTTTTTTTTTAAATAAAAATTTGTTCCTATGACGAATCGAATAAGTCCAAACATGGCCATGATACATTGTTTTATCATAGAGTTCCAGTGCTTACCTTCTGCCTTCTTCATCAGATTAGTTTGATGGTACCATTCTCACCAGAATCATTTATTAAAATTTGATTTGTCAACTATGGGAAGCCTTAACTGTCTTAATGAAAATATCTTATCGTGGAAGACTATTGTGGCCAACTATGGTCTCCTTCATCAGTTTCACCTCGGGAAATGATACTTTCTGAATGCAAATACTTGACTTGTTGTTAAAATACTAAAATCGCTATATGTATACCTATAATATTTTAGGGCTTCCCTCAATTCCTCATCGATCCCATCATCAGAATTGAATTTTGAAACAAATGGGACCAATCTAAAGCTATGCCCTTTCAATTGAGAAAAACAATTCAAATCGGTTTATTAATAGCAGAGTTCTGAGGTAACAAACATTAAAAACAAAAAAAAGAACACAACCGAATTCAGAACCTCCTCCTTTTTGTGAAGTCGGTTGAAAAGCGACGCTTTCGCCGATGCATAATTTAAGAAAAATTATGCACTGAGACGTATTAGATTAGCGCATTTAACCAAACAAACATACTCTTTAGCTTTATAATATAAGTATAGATGACCAACATGCGTGCGGCCAGCCTAAAACCATGACGCATAAATATTAAGGATAATAAATACTAGTAGAGGAATCACAACTGATTAATGAGCATCCTCAATACTTTAAACTCATTAGCGGCTCATTACGCAGCCGAATATAATGTGTTAATTATCACAGCTATGTTTGTCTGTTTCTAATACAATACTATTAGTTCCAATTGCCTTTTATTTATGTTTAAAAGCAAATATTCATTAAATTGAATAGATTAAAATTCCATTGTTAGTAAGGACTATGTTAAAATTTCAAATTATTTAATGGATATTTGCAGTTTGAACAATTCAAATAAATTTTATTTTATTTAACTCGAATAGAAGATAACAAAACAATTAATACCTAAATAAACTATTAGTTATTTCTGTTAATTCTCTGGCACATGAATCATTGATAATAATTTTGTAACATCCTTCCTGACAATATGGTTAACAAAATATCTCTAAAGTTAGACAGTACTATTATAGGCAGGATCACAGGAAAATACTACATTCATACACTCCATTACTTGACCACTGACACAGGATAATTTTAAATAACATAGTGAATAATTGTCATAGGGAATGAATAACACTACCTATTACTGAGAGAGCATTCTTAGATCTGTTTGCAGCACTCAATTACAAATACCTTAACTCACAGGTGTTTAATTGTTCTATGATTTCTATTGCAAACAATCTACATTGGTAAGCATAAATAAAATATTCTTCAGATGATTAAAGAAGTGTGTTAAAACAATAGGTAGGTAGGTAGATACTGAAACTATGATAATAGTTGCATATACAGGATTACATTTCAAGATAGTGCTAAATATTCAGAAACGACTCAGAATCACATCTCACTAAATCAATCAAAAAAAAAAATGTTTTTATAGTATATTGTTCTCTGGACAATATTTTTTAAATTTGGCACTATCTTGCAAAATAACCCTATGTCTTCTTAACCCCTAATATGTCTTCTTTTCAGAATGGTTACTTTTAGATTTACTGGGTTGTGTGTTTGTGTGTGCTGTTGTTGTCAATTGTTAATTATTAAACTGAAATGAAGTTACATATTATGACAGAACTGATACATTACAACTCATAGTCAAATTGACCATAAAATAAAACATTAACTTAAGCCAAGGTCAACTGAAAGTGTGAGATATTTATGATTGAAATTAACAGCAAGTCTGGAAGCCATAAACCCAGCAAGCTCATAAAACTAATTTCTATTGAGCTCAAAATTATATTTCTCATAAAAATTTATGACCTATGAAAGTTGATAATTTACTTGCCAACATGTGTTCAGATACTTAGTTTTTTTGAGTATGGCAAAAAAAAAACAAACATGGCTGAATCATGGTTGTTAGTGATAATTATCAATGATAATAAAATTTTACCTTGATAATTATAATATGAATATGAATAACTAAACGCTCAAGCTAACTCTCTCATACTTTGTATCCAAACTCAATCGTAATGTAATGTATCCAGATGTATGTATCCAAATGCATCAAATGTCGAAATCTGTACACAAATAACCTTAATTTGTTTTTGCATTTTGTTATAAATAATTATAGTTTTGTATAAATACCTACAACATTTTAACAAACTCTACCATAAAATAAATAAAATAAAATACAAAACCTGTGATAAAAGTACAGACTGTTTGTCAAAGTTAATGGAGGTCTACAAACTAAAGTAAAAGTTTAGCCTAAAAGAATTTTGACTATGAAATAATTTTGTGATCATTCCGATCATTCAAGAGAATAAGGAGTTTTTGGTTTTAGCAGAAAAAAAAAAATTTTAGTATATGCTTCCCTTGCTATTATCTTGACATGATAATTGAGTTTAAAATAATGGTTATTTTTACACAATTTGTGCACTCTAAACATGATCAATTTTTATTTGAATGGAATGCTCTGTATGCTGCGTTAGCCTTGAAGATTGCTTAATAACTTTTGTTAAGCTATTCTTTCACAATCAGGCTGTGATGGTTATCTTTTGTAGAGCAGAAAGGAATTTAGTTATGCTGTTCAGTTTATATTTTTTTTAAAGTTAATAATAAGGTGGTCACTTTTATCTGATTAAAGCATGTATTAGCATCCAACAATTCCAGACTGACTTTGATCAGCAATCTTAGATTATTAAAGGCAATCTTTATGTAATAATCATAGACTAGAAAAAATCCGTGGTAATAACTTGTTTATTAAACCTTGATCATTACCAGAAGCAGTAAATAATTAAGGTGTACATACATAAACATAATTACACAACAATATACGCAGGTAGCTACACTGTCAAGGATACCTAATCAAATATACCAGTAATACTAATTTATTAGATAGGTACCTACGTTATCTAGAAAGATAAGAGTGATCAGTCACTTACCTAAAGTCCAAACTAAGATTTCTTTGATGCGTAGGCGCCTGTGGGACCTTCGGGTCGCGGTTTCCATGGACGGGTACATCTTCCAACATGCTCACACAGTGGCTTCGGTCGCACAACACACTATACCCATATCACAACAACCCACAGCAAATCAACGAGTAAATAACAACATTGCCAACATGGCGTCGAAAGAAACTGTATCAAATCGCGATCACCCCACAGAAAGATATTACCAAAACGATTACAAACGAAAACTATCTTACTCTAGCACTTTTTCTACAAAATTATTGTAAAAGGCAGATTTGATATTAAAATGTAGGTACCGAATTTCTATTGTGTCCTACAAAATATTGGCAAACGGAACGCGATAAATTTTAAGTGAAAACACAAAAAATAAACACTGAAAACGATTTGTAATCTAATAATATGTGCAGGCGTAACAAAAGAAACAAATTTCTCAAAACTAATGAAATCGATGGTTCTTCGTCAGAAACGACATCTTAATTTTATTTTTTTAAATGTCAAGTCTCAAACAAACAAAACGACAACTAGTGAGTATAGCATCAATAACGTGATATTTGGTTACGTGATTTTTGACGGCTCGATTTTTACGTACTGTGACATAATAATAAATAACTTTATTTATAGGAGCCAATAAAGGGGCAAGGTTAACCAAGGTTAGCGGGAATAGCTAGCCTTTTCACCTCATTGGTCATATAACCTTGCTTGACTTTGCCCTCAACTTGCAATTCAACTCCTTTACAATGTAACCCTGTATTTTTGGTCAAGTTCTTATTCAAAATTGAGCCTTCATAGATTTTGGAGTACTACTTAGATATCGTAAGGTAGTATTAATTAATATGAATTAAATTAGGTAGTAACAAACTAAGCGAGACAGAAAAAAACCAAAATAACTATGCAATGGGTATAGAAAAGGGATATGCAAATATTTATTACATTTCAAAGTATAGTTTTATTTTTTGTATTGTTTTGTATGGAGTTCTGAAAAATTCCGGATGCTTGAAGTCCGAGCCTAAAGCAAAATTATTTAAGTGGCTTAATGAACATAAAATATAATGACTTAAAAGATTTATAGGCCGTAAGTTTTAATTAGATTTATTGACATATTGTTTAAAGACTATTTGACTATATACTATTTTCATGACATATAAATATTTACATTTTCATTCAATTTAATTGATTTATTATTTTGTCAGTTTTTTGTTATAATTATGGTCTCATAACATTTTTGTAAGTATGTAGGTATAAAATTATAACATTTGCATGCTAAGCATGTTATTATGATTAGCGTGACATGCGCACTTAAAATTGTACAAGCGCTGCTGATTGGACTATCCTTCCGTTCGGTCAAGCAAAGTCAAAAGGCATCCAGCCTCGATTTGTCAGACCCAGAATGCCATAGCGGAAGCGGCTTGATTGGAAAATGTAAGTACATATTCATGGTACTGTTTTCACTCTTAATGATTAAAATCACCGTTTGATAAATTTAAATGTGGCATACATTGACACCACTATTTTACTGGCAAGCACTGACTGACCTGTATGAGACTGGACCAGCTCAGATCAAATTATATTCGTGCTTTGATAAACGCCATTTTGACGCTTTATCTCTTACTAGCGAAAAATTGAAAATACAGTTCCAAAACCTTCCAAAATTACTCCAGCGTAGGCAAAGAGTATGGTATGAATGTAGCACTTGTTGACAGATTGAACTCATAGACCACAAATTAATATATGTCTAAAGACATAGACATAAAATACGCTAAAATTTATGGTCCGTCTCAAATAAAAGTAAGCTTGTAATCTATAGTCCCACTGCAGGGCACAGGCACTGATCAAGTAAAACCACAGAATACCTAATAGTACTACCGTACAGAAGACTCACTTCCTACCTAACAAAAGTCAGGTTTAGGTATAAAACTATACCTAGACTCGCCAGAGCTACCCGCCTGCAAGCAAAATTGAAACTTAAAACCGCGCGCGAACCACGAATTTTCTTTGCGCGCCCCAGTTTTATGACCGAGCTGCGAACGACGCGACGGGGTTGTTACTTGAGCAGTTTTTGTACCTAGTTGATTTATTAGTTTTACGATCAAAATAAGTAGATTAAACATTACAAACGTTGATTCTGTAAACATATAAATTCCATCTGAATGTCGTGTGTTTGATTCCTACGGGTGTAGGTATTACTTTGTAAACATTATCCTATCCTATTCTTAATATTGTTTCTGGGCTAATATAACTTAATAAGGATTTTTATTTTAACTATTACTACTTAGTATGGACATGGAATTAAAGAAGAATAAATATTTCAATATGGTGTGAAATTTAACAAAATGTTAGCTCTGATTCACTATTCGTCCTTTTGTCAGTCAGGAAGCTATATATTATCCAATTAATATTTAAAAAACACAAATCTTTAACTTATTACCCTGACAACAGAAATAGAAGAAGGAAAGACATTGTTGCACAATCCTTTAGAACCAACACTGTGTTTGCTAGGAAAAATTATAGTAAACGGTCGGTACATCTTTACAACTTAATAAATGGGGATATTTATATTTATAATAAGCAGTACTATGACTAAATTATTGACTTAGAGAATGAGAATATTGATTAAAGGAAATTATTGACTAAATGGTTGGAACCAAAGCATTAAGACGAAATTGAGGCAATATCGGAATGACACACACCGCACACACACACACACAGACACACACACACGCGTCCCACTCACCCAAACCACGTACAGATCACACACACCACACACGTAATAAATAGATTTAATTTTGAATATAAATATTTAGTATAAATAACCTACCCGTACTAACTATCTATTTAAGGAAGAGCGGTGTCTCCTGGCACAGGCTTTATTTTAGCTTAAAAGGAGACACTGGCCACTCTTAGGTTAAGATATAAACATGTTAAAGCCAATAAACATTTTATTATTATTTATTTATTCGTTTTATTCAGACAACCGGTAAACCAACAACATCTTTTATACGCATTATTATATTGACGTTTAGGCTAAGTAGAAGACATTGTGGGTCAACTTGCAAAAGCAAAAAATATATTATCAAGTATGCAAGTATCACACGAGCGACGTGACCGCGACTGTCGTGCGAGCCGAGCGACAGCCCACTGGCATACGCCGCTTCAGGCGGCGCGCTGGCCGAATATACCTAAACTGCGGAGTGACACCCCCCTGCGGCCCTGGCAAAACACGGCACAGGTTCTTTTTATTACTATACTCTATGGGCACAGGCCTCATCTATGACGTGGTTTGGGCCATACTCCACCACGCGGGCCTAGTGCGGATTGGTGGAGGGGTGTTTTAAGGCCGGTAATTAACTTTACTATCAGCGCCCCTAGCATAACGGGTTAAATGCGCGTAGTTCGTCCCATTCGCACTTAGTCTCATTCGCGGTTACCTATAGATTATACCTATAGGCATCGATAGGTTGACTCGGATATGTTTAATGACATAAATCATTCAGCAAAAATAATTTTATTAAAAATTATTTTTCTACAACAATATTACAATCATGATCATCAATGCAGTCAACTAGCGTCGTCGTCATCATCATTTCAGCCACTAGACGTCCACTGCTGAACAGAGACCTCCCCCAATGACGTCTGAATGAATCTGGGGGGATTGCCAATAGGTAGGTACTTACTCGCCAATGCTTAATGTCAATTACTTATATTTTTGCAATTATTAAATCGGAAAGTTATTTAACATTTATTAAATGTTAAATGTTTGATAAAAAAAAACAAAATGGCGGCTAAACCTATCATATTTTTACAATTATTGGTTACGATATGTCGCTGGCGTACCTACTGTATAATTCGTCCCTATACAAATGGCGGATGGACTAAATACATATTGCTGAAAAAGATTACACAAAAAAATTATCAGTTGGCATTATACCTGCTATAGGCCCTGATAATAAGCCTGTTAAGCTTTAGATATTTACTAAAATACAAAATATCGCAATAAACATGTAACGTTGTGAAAGTGATATTATAATAAAAGATAATTTAATTTTTAACTGTTAATAAACCTACTGACTGTGATTCATATTATTGTCAAATATCAATTATTTAAAAGTAATACAATTTTGTTACATATAGGTAAATGTTTCTACTAAGTTTTTATTAGGTAAGTTTCTTTCTATTACTTGATAAAATAAAAGTAGAATTTAATATTACTTCGGTCCTTCTTACTTAAGTAAGTAGGTACTATGTTACATAAATTTAATTATATAATGACTTTGACGACCTCCGTAGCCGAGAGGCGAGCATACCGGACTTGGTGTCGTTCCGGGTTCGATTCCTGGTCGGTCAATGTAGAAAAATAACTTTTCTATATTGTCTCGGGTCTGGGTGTTGTGGTACCGTCGTTGTTTCTGATTTCTGTAACACAAGTGCTTAAGCTACTTATCATAGAATCGGAGCAATGTATGTGATGTTTTCCAATTTTTATTTATAATGACTATGATCTTAAATTATGGGTATCCTAACTTATGAGTCTTGACGAATCAACACGATCAGAAGCATCATTAATTTGACTGGGCATTTTACAAAACGGCGAGTGTTTGTAAACGAACGACGCCATTTTGTATAATGAAGAATCATACAATATGCCGATAACAGATATACCATTAAATCATATCGTGTTTTGGTGCTTATGCTAGGGGGGGCAGCATAACCACCAAAACATGATATGATATAACGATTTATCGACACCAACTGTCAAACTATGATAGATAGCCACCATGTTAAATCGCCGTGTCGGTAACGTCGTTATATATGATCATCATTCATCATCATCATTTCAGCCATAGAAAGTCCACTGCTGCTGCTATTGTTATGATCGCTGATGCGAAAAAAATTCAACATGACGGCTATATTTATTTATCATATTTTCAACAGACTTCAAGAAAGGAAGAGGTTCTCAATTCGACTGTGTTGTTTTTTTTGTATGTTTATTACGCGATTACTCCGCCAATTATGAATCGATTTTGATACTTTTTTTGTTTGGTAGATCATACTTTAGAGGTGGACACATAATTTAATCTACAGGCCGTAAAACTTTAGGGAAAACACGGAAATCAATCAATAAGATAAATTAGTTATTTTAGTACAATATTTAACAGTAAAGTTGTTGCTTATTAGATTAACTTTAAAATTAAGAATCATTTAGTATGTGCAAGTGCAGTGCTGCAAATGCAGTGCAGCATTTGTAGATAAATGATTACTACAAATAAATTAGTAAAGCTATGTAATATAACATTTAAATAAACTTTTCAACATACATCAGCATTATGTTTAGTCATCAATAATGCAAAACCAAGACAATAGAAATTCTATTGTTAGCAGTCCCATGAGACCACTTGGATGTTGACAAGTTAAATATTTTTTGTAGTATATTGCGGTTACAAAAATCATGTTGGTTTTAACATTTAGGTTCTAGGCGAAGATTCCTGTGATTGTCGAGATGATGGGGGCCTTTTATGTACGTTGGGTTTCCTCAGTCTGTGGTAGTTTGGCATTACTTTGCTCAAGAAATCAAGTTGGAGAAGCTGGGATGGCTGCTTCTCCAAGGCTTCTCTTATGTGGTGCTCGGAGCCCCAAATTATTGTGTTGTCAGTCAGTGTCTGCGAAGCTGTGAGATGGCAAGAGGCACCTAGAATGTTTAACACATAAATTATGAACAGATTATGCACAAGCGATTATGAACTAGCAGCATGCTCTATTGAAATATATGCCTACTTACTTCCAGGGTAAGCAGTTGTAATTTTACATAAATTGCCTAGTGTTAAAAATAAGGGTTTACAGGGTGAATAGAATTGTACAAATTAACCTTAGCTCTTCAAGTTATGAGTGAGACTATGAATTGTTTTAGAAAAGCTAGCTTAATCAAAAATAATTTAAAAAAGAACAAACAAAACAATAGAGTTACTGTAAAATGCTAGGGTAAAGTCTATGCTAGTCTGTCATAAAGATGAGTAAAAAAAATGTTTATTACCAATTACACATCCACTTCCCACTTTAACATCGACACCTACAAAGGACCTGCATTCAAACAGATTGCTCTCCCCAATGTGCCCATATGTGGACTCTAACCGACAGCTCACTTCAAATACATTATGGGCTCCAATGAACAAGGGTTTGGGGGGAACTTCTTGGCTGTCACTCTTTCTGTAAAATAAAAAATTACTTGTGTTACTAACATTTTCTTTTCTAAAATATTATTGAGTTATTTTGTTCTGTATTTTTTGAAATTCTAAGCTATAAATAACAACTGTTTTACTTCTCACAAGATATGCAAGACATAGTAAAAATGTTTTCAGGGCTCACATACAAATAAATATTATACAAACACTACTAAGGTAAAAAATAACAGAAAACCAAAGCCAAATGCTTTTTAATTCATTCAATTTTGTACTGAACCTGATGATTATTTATTAAACAAAGTAATTACATACTTGTGTATGATAGTCGAGTATTCTTCAATAATACAATACTCAGCTATAATTATGGGACCACCTTCAGCAATTATAGTTACTCGAGGATGAATAACTGTTCCTCCACCTATCGTGATGTCGCCTTCGAGGGTACAATCTTCGCAGACTGTTGCTCCTGGTAATATTTTGATGCTGGAATTAAAGGTTTTGATTTAGAGTCATTTGAGCCAGAAAGAAATATGATGTGGTCATGTAGACATTTGAGTAAATAGCTAAGGAAAGTTATTTCTGTAAGCCTGTTTAGGCTCTATAATGTGAGAAACTTTAATTTACTTACTTGTGGGACATGGTGAACAAAAAATACCCTTTTAAAAATGTAGGTTAAAGCAGTAACTATGTTTTGTTTAAGGTGTATGTATGCTCAAATTATTATAGGCTGAGCATTTCACACTTTTTCAGTATTATTTTTTTCGATTTTTGCGACAAAATTACCAAAAAACCATTTACGTTTCGCAATTTATTAATGACTGTCACTCCCTCTGTGACTGAACTGTCAAAGTTTTTTTTAATAAGCACAAAGAGTTAAGCTGAGCGTCTGAGCTAGGTGAACAGATTAGACTGAACAAATAGCTCATTTCATTAGGCTTCATAATGGTAATCATTTTAATCATGTGCCGGCTCCACACGCTTGGCAAACAGCGGCAAACAGCAAACACAAGCGTGTGGATAGCTGTTTGCCTGTTTGTGATGTATTTGCCACTGTTCGGCGTCGGTGTTGGTTTTTGTGCACAAATCAAAGGGTGTTCGACAAACGTGTTTGTGATGCTTCTACACGCTTGTTTATCAATCAGTAGTACGCGCGAGCTAGCGAGCGGCGGACGTTGTAGAGATGGGGCGGATTAGGAAAATAACATGTACTCTCGTTTTATTTCTATTCCCGGTAAATAAAATATATGTTTTTATATATTTTTTCGTTCTAGTATGTATGTATAGTACATCGAGTACATACCCTACATAATGTGCTCCATGGTATAATATTATGATTTTATTTACTTTATATTTATTGTTGTTCTTTGCGATTCCCGTAATATTTAGGATTTATTATTATCGACTAGTATCATAAATATCTATTCCAAATACCATCCGATGAAATTTAAACACGAAAATATGTAAGGATGAATAAAAGTATGTTACTCTTTTACGCAAAAACTGCTGAACGGATTTAGATGAACTCCTAAATGCCGTTTGTTGCAACTTTTCCTATTGCATTTAAATATTTTATGTGATACCTAATGGTCGAAATATTTGACGTCTTGGATTAGGTAGGTATAGACAAGTATTGAAATATACCTTTTCCAAATACCCGATCCGATAAAATTTAAACACGCAAATTTGTAAGGGTGGATAAAAGTATGTTACTCTTTCACGCAAAAACGGCTGAACGGATTTGGATGAAATCCTAGATGGCGTTTGTCGCGACTTTTCCTTTTGCATTTAAATATTTCATGCGATACCTAATACTCAAAATATTTGACGCCTCGGATTACGTATCGACTATTAGTATCGACAAAACCTATTCCAAATATCTAATCCGATAATTATGGTAATTAGGGCGAAGTTTCTACAATTCTTTTCTGTCAAGATAGGAAAGAATGGTTTTGTATAAGGAGGGTGATCTCCTTTTTTTTTAAATAAAAATTCGGAATAAACTTCTGTTTGCCAAGCATGTGGATGCCCTGTTTGTGTTGGGTGTTTGTGGTCGGTGTTTGGTGTTTGTGACAGCCACCAAGCATGGGGATACCCTGTTTGTGTTGGGTGTTTGGCACGTATTTGGTGTTTGTGGCAAACACCAAGCGTGTGGAGGCACCAATAGATTCGCAAGTTTCGCAGCCCTAGCATTGACTTGACTGACTGCCGATGAAAGAACGTTAAAATAACGAAGTGTTTTATTTACAGTTTTGACTTTCTAAGATTAGTTCTTTCAGCGGGAAAAGTAATAATTTTGTTTTAGCTTTGTAAGTAAGTAAGTATTGTGCACAGTGACAGATTAAAGAGTACAAAATACAAATCGACTTCAACTAAATTCATATTAAATTTGAATTTTGCTTTCAACCGCACAGGCCAGATTATTTATCATTAGAAAGGTTATAATGGAAACTGAAAACAAGCATTATCTAACTACGTTCTGTTTTCCTTTCAAACCTTATTCTATTCAGGAAAAGTTTATGCAAGAACTTTATATTACGATAGAAAATAATAAATCTGGTATTTTCGAAAGCCCGACTGGTACTGTAAGTAGACTTACCGACTATTTGCATGTATGTACCTATGCATGCACAAATAATAAATCAAAGATACATTTAATAATTAATGAAGTTATATAAACAACAACAAAACTGTTTACAGGGTAAATCATTGAGTATATGTTGTTCAGCACTGCAGTGGCTCAAGGATTACAATGAGAAACTTATTGCCGGCTTAGAAAAAGAAATCAACAATTTAAAACTGGAGGTTTCAAGTAGTAAAAGTAAGTACTTACTTACATTTGTAACACATGTTTACATCTGTAAGTTTTTCTTTCTAATCAGCTTTACTTAACTTACTTAACCTCCAGCCCAGCAAAACAAAAGAATATCAATTTATTGTTTTAATCGTAAGCGATCTCTGGGCATCTAATAAGTTCAATACTAACATTGCTGATAAGTAGGCGATATAAATAAGAGCAAAAATAAAATCTTGAAGTTTGTTAGCCAAAGAGAATGTGGTTCCGTTGCATGAAAAACACTCAAGAAGTCAGAAAATCCTGTTTTAGAAGATGCTTTGTTTATCCTAAGATCTAATTTAAATATTGCACACTATAATCCGGATGCCTCGATAATTTGGGGTCATGTTTTTCCCTATCCGGATTAGCGCGGCCCTACCGTAGTCTGTTTTATTGTTTTTTCAAATCATTTTCTATATTTTGTCTATTATAGCTAGTGATGATTGGCTTCAAGAAGAATACAATAAAATACAGAAAAATCAGACACTTTGCTCAATACAACTGAAGCTTGATAAAATAAAGAAGCAAAATGAACAATTACTTGAAATGAAAAAAAGAGTTCTGAAACAAAAACTGAATGTTAGTCAAAACAAAGAACATTTCCATAATCCTCAAAAGACTAACACACAAATAGAAGACAATAAAGAAAATATTCTAGAAGATAGTGCTAATGCAGAAGATGATGATTTAGTACTAGAGTGTGATGAAAAAGATGAAGATGAGTATGAAACTGAAGAAATCCCTAAAGGTGGTGAACATCACAAAATGAAGGTAATTAATGATTTAAAATGTTCAAACAATGACTTGGAGTACTATACCTAAGTGCTTGACAAATTAATAAAACACACAGGAATAGTGTTTTTTTTCTAAATGTAGGAAAAATCTTCTCTTCATAATAATTCAACGACCTATGAGTATGAGAATGGACTCCCTTTTCAGCACTTAGACTCAAATTCGGTCCTTTGTGCAGAAGCGCAGAAGTTTCCTGGGTTTTTCACAGGCTTCGCGGAGCGACCTTGGGTTGTCAAGGATTTCATTACATTGTGATGCAACCGCCTCACATTCCAGGACTATGTGGTTGGCAGTTTCGTCTGTAGTGAGACATGCCCTACAGAGAGGGCTGTCTGTGTTGTCCCCACGATTATTTGCAGGTTTTGTCTTTCGAGGCTGAGTATACGGCGAGTCAATCTGGAAGAGTTAGCTTTGATTGCCTGCATGCTGTAGACCAACGATCAACGACCTATGGAGGTTTCTTGTACAAGTATGCCTTAGCGTTGCTATCTCTCAGGTCGCATGTTTAATTCTCGGTTGGGTCGATGTGCAAAATGAACTTTTCTACGTTGGGCCTGGTCTGGGTGTTGAGGTACCGTTGTTGTTTCTGATTTCTATAACACAAGTACTTTAGCTACTTAGGATCAGAGCAATGTATGTCATGTTGTCCAATATTGATTCATTATTTAATAATAAGTATAAATAACTTTTTTTGCGTGCCGTGTGGGGACGGCCGTAAAGAATACACTTCCGGACCGCCAACAGGAAGCGTGTCGTAAGAGGCGAATAAATCCTAAAGCATGAGACGGGCAGCAGCGTCTGCGAGAAATATTATAAAAAACTGCGCTCGCCTACTCGCCTGCTAAGCGTGGCGAGTATTGGCAAAATCCCCCTTTTAGGGCAGGCCTATGTTCAGCAGTGGATGTCCTACGCCAGAAATGATGATGATAACAGTTTTCTTTACTTGTTTTTCGATATTATAAACATTCTTGACATTCTAGTCAATATTGAAAAAGCAAGGAAAAACAGACTTTACAGTTAATAGGTTCATTATATAAATTAACTGTAATTATATAAATTTTAATTGATAAGTGAACTGGTTTGCATTAATATTTTTCAGATTTACATCAGCAGCCGGACTCATAGCCAGCTATCACAGTTTGTCGGTGAAATCAAAAGAACCATATTCAAGGATGATACTAGAGTAGTCACTCTTGCTTCAAGGCAGCACTACTGCATCAATTCTGAAGTCACAAAGCTTAAGAACGTTAACTTGATAAATGAAAGGTACAGTAACGTTTGTAGTGTACTAGTTTAGAAGCTGCTGCCAATCATGGCTACATCACAGAATAGTTAAATAAATATGCACAGATCACACAAATGGTTATGGTCTCGGAGTAAATAATTATTTGTGTCATATTTCAAGGTATCAGACAATGAAATTTTCTAGAGGCGTCTTCCAGCACATCCAGGCCAGACTAGTCAATAGGGTTGTTTAGACCATTCTTAAATAATTCTAAGACAACATTTATTAAAACTGTCACCTTATTTTAGTCCTAATAACCCGGCACATTATTTTATTCAACTCAATAAAAAGTTAGTCCATTGAGTTAGGTAAACGGTGAAGTCATAGTTTGCTATCACCATACAAATTATATGGAAGAGTATCATTAAGACAGTTTTTAAAAAGTATGACAATTGTTTAATGGTGTCAAATACCGTATTTAGAAAAGATCGTTTTTTGAATTGGAATGACTGGGTAAAGCAAATGAAATTCTATTTAGTCCGTCAGTTAGATTACCAAAAAATAATGCACATTTTTTTTTGTCAACCAACCAAAAAATTACAAAGATAAAGCGCGTCAAAGTTCGGGAGTGCGGACTTGTGATGCCACTACTAAGTAAACTGTACAAAGACGTGACGTCATGCGACATTATATCTCTGTATTATTTTTAATTATGTGAAAAAAGAAAAAATATGTGTCCAATACTTTTTGGTAATATACCCGATAGACGAAAAAAAAAATTTATTACATTCATACATATTTGGGTCATGATTGTTTGCTATTATGTATGAAAATGGGAATAGGTCATTATTTAGATTTTGATAGTTTTGGTGTCATATCAGGATGTTTATAAATGTTATTATAAAATCACAATGTATTTTGATCTAATTTTAGTAACTAACTAATAACCGGCCAATCTGGAAGTCATTTGGGGTGGCCTATGGAAAATAAACAATTTGAATTTGAATATGTTTAGCAGTGGACGTCCTACGGCTGAAATGATGATGATGATGATGATGAAGAGACAAATAAAATGACATTATTGCTGTGTTTACATAAACTGTTTTGGTATCTTGCCCCAATTACCTATCTTTTTTTTTGCTTCCAGATGCCTTGACATGCAAAAATCAAAAACTAAGACGACTTCCATTGGAGATGATGGCAAGGCGTTGAAAAAGACCAAAACTAAATCGTGCACTAGTTGTCCATTTTACAACCAGACTAACATCACTCTGTTGAAGGAGAGAATCTTGACTGACATCATGGATATGGAGGACTTGGTAAAATGTGGGAAAGAACTGAAGGCTTGTCCATATTATGCTAGCAGAGCTGCTTTGGATGATGCTGAGGTAATTCTAAAGTTTTGCCAACATCTTCATCATCACATCTATAACTTAAACTTTCAACCAAAATCTTGATCATCAGAATTAGAATCAGAATCTTTATTTGCGTATTTAAAATATATTAATTTATTATTAAAGAAGTTACAGGATAGAAAGAGTGCACATGTTTTGCTATTACAAATAGCATGCAAAATTTACATAATTATCTTTCAATCGTCTTCTGAAGTCATCTAATCAGTATGTTAAGTTCTAAATTATTATTTTAGATTAGATAGATCTAATTCTGGTGTATAAATACAACAACTTTTTCTATGGAAACAACATCGAAATCGCAAAAAAAAAATCTCTTCTTCATAAACCGCGACCAGCTGACATCAGTTTGTATGAAGCAGTGCTTTTTTTTTAGATTACGTTGTTAGTCCCATTGTTTTTTTAAAATTTGAATCAGCCCTGATGAGCTGGTTGATGTTTTAAAAATAACCCTGTATACTCTTTATTGTACACCACCGAAATCAAACACTGCAGGAATAATTTTTAATTGAAGTTAAATTAATTATCATTATCACCAGCCTTCGGAAGTCTACTGATGAACCTCTATGGGACTCTACAGAACGCCTAAGCGAGCGACGCTATTCCGTTCGCATCGGGCTTCCTGTAACCTTGAATAGTTTTTATTCAATTGTTTTCAAAATAAATTGCAGGTAGCATTAGTAAGTCATGCAGGCATAGTCAGCTCCGGGGCTAGGTCTGGGATGAGCCTAAAACTGAAAGACAATGTTCTAATAATGGACGAAGCGCACGGTCTGGCCGCAGCTTTAGAGAACGCACACTGTGCACCGGTGTCTGCAAGGCATCTGTCCTCAGTTAAAACGTATCTGCAGTTGTACATAAATAGGTACAGAGCGAAGCTGTCTAGTAAGAATTTGCTGACGTTAAACCAACTCAATTATGTTGTAGGAAAAATGCTTGGTAAGATTTAAGCAGTTTTTTTGTATAAAACTCTCTTAGTTCTTTGTTTTCTTACAAGAATAATTAGGGCAATAGGGATGACGAATAACTTTTTTTTCTTCGTCTGTTAGGTAGATTATCAAAAAGTATTGTACACGTGTTTTTTCTTTTTTCACATAATCAAAATATTACAGAGATATATTGATTTGAAATGTCGCATGACGTCAAGGCACGGTACAATTTTTACTTACAAGTGACGTCACAAGCCTCCACTCCTGAACTTTGACGCGCTTTATGTTTGTCATTTTTGGTTGATTGACAACCAAAATAAATGTCTATTATTATTTGATAATCTAACTGACGGACTAAATAGAATTTCGTTTTCGTTACCCAGTCGTCATCCCTATTGAGTCCTACATCATCATATCCTATTGCAGTCCACTGCTGGACGTAAGGCTCCCCTAAAGAGCACAATCGCCCACCTTTTATCCAGCAACTGCCAGCCATCTTCCTAAGGTCATCGGTCCATCGAGCTGGGAGGCGTCCTACACTACGTTTGCCGAGGCGTGCCTACCTACATAAAACCTATCAATTAATAAGATTTGTTTAATACATCATCAACATAATTTAGCCCACTTCAGTCCTTTGCTTGACATAGGCCCACATTAATTTAGTTCAGTGTTGAACGATCTCATTTCTAATCTTACCCTTGAAATTCAAACTTTAGAGTGTATTCTTCAAACAGTAAGTGTCCATATCTTGACTCTTAAGTCATGAAAGGTAGCAAGCACTCTTTAAATAATTTTGTCTTTATTACTTCGAAAAGACTTGACAAAGTTTCCCAAAGGCTCCCAGCCCTGTATTCTTCTACGAACTTCTCTTTTGATCTTTACATGATAAGCTCGTAAATGCATAAAAAGTTTTTTATAATAACGTGTATTTTTCAGGTATGATAACAAAAACGAATCAAAGTGAAAAAAACCAAGACACCCCAACAATATTTACCTTAGAAGACTTTGTCATAAAATCAGAAATAGACCACCTAAATTTGACACCCCTAATCGAGTTATGCAGGAAAACAAGGTTGCCACCAAAATTACACGGTTTTTCTATGAGGTATACTCCGCAAATGTTGCAAGAAGAGTTAAAAAAAGCTGCGCCAGCCAAAAAGAGTTCTTTAGAGAGTTTCTTGCAGAATATTTCGAAGAAAAAAGATGACAATAACGATAATAATACTCAAGAGAAAGCACCAGAACCAACTCCTATTGTCCAGGTAAAGCTTCATTTCTATGTATGTTTAGTTCAGTAAGATGACCCAAATGGCGTAGTAGCGTGATGTTTTGCAGAAAACATTGTTTTACTGGCTCGGATATAGGTGTGCTGTAAGTTAAGTACCGGCCACCCTGTATTTTATAGAGAAAAAAAGGGCCGCTTCATATATGGACCGCATAAGACAGCAAAAATTAAACTGTATTATCTCTGAAAAAGGAAAAAATAAGTGACCTATAATAAATTTAACTGCTTTATGTGATGTGTATTATAATGTCCTGAAATCCTAAATAAAATGTTTATTTATTTATTTAACATTTTGTTATCATAATCTCAATTTAATTTATGTCTAGTTTTTAATAAATTTAATGTAATTCAAAATCATTTTTTTAAATAAAGATATATTTATTTTATTAAATGATTATAGGCTCCATTAGAAACATCGCCCGGCACAGGCTTGTATGCTATTCTGGATTTCCTACAAATGCTATGCGAACGCTCTGAGAATGGAAGGGTGTTGGTGCAAAAAGGAGACGATATGAGCGGTAACCTAAAGTACCTTTTATTGAATCCTGCGGAACACTTCGTAGATGTTGTGAAGCAGTGTCGATCTGTGAGTATTAATAGTAGTATTTAATTTTAATTTAAAATATTAGAAATGTTACAGCTATTTGTATAAGCCACTTATGTACTGCCTCACAACGGTGGCTATTGGGATGACGACTGGGTAAAGAATTACCCAGTCGTCATCCCAATCAATTAACCAAAAAATTCAACCGATAAAAGGTGGAGTAAACGGGTTCTCGAGTGGAAACCTCGTCTCAGCTAACATAGTGTAAGACGCCCTTCGTAGCTTGATGGACCGACGACCGTAGAAAGGTGGTTGGCAGTAGCTGGATGAAAAAAGCGGGAGATCATGCTCTTTGGCGCTCTCACGTCCAGCAGTATGAATAGGGGTACATACATATGGCTCTAGGTGTGCGAAACAGCAGAATCGCGGTCAAGTTATGTCTTCTTCTCTATGTTTTTAGGTAATAGTCGCTGGTGGAACTATGGAACCTATATCAGAATTCCTACGACTCCTGACTGGCGACTCTAAGCAAACTGATGACGTGAAGATAGTCAAATGCGACCACGTGGTTTCGCCAGATAATGTCATAGCCATTTGTATGTCAAAAGGACCTACAAACGTCGGATTGAACTTTTCGTATGAGCGCCGGGGTACAAGGGATCTTGTAAGTTTATTATACATTTTCTCATCATTAAGAATAACCTATTATTTATATTTCTATCAATAATACATAAGTTTGACAACCGTCTGATCTGGTGTATATGTGTACCGTCTGATGTAGATGCTCTGGACTATAAAGCCAGCAGTCACGGGTTCGAATCTCGCAAAGGGCAAATGTTTGTGTGACGAGCAGATGACAAGCATTTGTACCTAAGTCATGGATGTTGATAAAAGTATTTAAGTATGTTTATTCGTTATCTAGTCGCCATAGTACAAGCTTTGCTTAGTTTGAAGTTTGATAATTGGTGAGATTGTGAAAACAATTTATTTATTTATTATTTTACTTTCTATACAAAAACTGACAACCTATCAAACTTATTCTTCATATAAAAGTTATATGGCTATTTACAAATCGGCTGAACTCATTAACGTAATGTATCTAACAGTTGAACGAAGTCGGCCGTATCCTTCGTAACATTTGCAACGTGGTTCCCGGAGGCGTAGTATGTTTCCTGCCCTCGTACTCCTACGAGCAGAATGTCTACGACCATTTGAAGAAGTCGGGCGTTATTGACGCCATCGGTAAGAAAAAGACTGTATTCCGAGAACCGAAATCAGCTGCTGACGTAGATCAGGTAAGTTTTTTTTTTAAAATCTGGTGATAATAAGTATAGCAAACAAACAACCTCTTCAATTATTAGTATCGCTAGGCTAATATGTGAGAATACGGTTTCGGTGCGGACATAAAACTACACGGGAATTAATAGTGAATTATGAGTACAAGATGAGTAAAAGGTCCGCTAATATTACTAACTGCCGCACTCAAGAGACGCCAATTAACAAACAAGTGTTGATTAACATTTTTGTTCATACATTAGTTGACTTTATTCGTATCGACTTTAGTATCACGTTTTTATTAAGTAACCATTAAAGTTAAGTGAAGTCTCTGTGTGGTAGTTAAACTCTTCATAACTTTTGCCTCATGAATAAATAACTACATACTATCGTATCGACTTAAGTTAAGTGAAGTCTCTGTGTGGTAGTTAAACTCCTCATAACTTTTGCTTCATGAATAAATAACTAAATATTAACAAGTACAACGTTCAATTATTTTTAATTATCAAGTATTTATGTGGGCCGACCCGTGAGAGGAGTGGAGCGAGCCCCGAACATCCCCTCATTTTACAAAAATCAGTTTAATATACTGGTCCCTCAGTGAGGGAACTTTCAGATATTAAGCTGAAAAGAACAGATACTACACTTTGATCTTAGCCAAAAGGCCGAGAAGCGATAACTAGAGATAGAAACCTGGGGAGGGTCATTATCCGAAAAAATACTTACACACCGCGATTCAGCTAAACTGCAGCGACATCTAGGAGTGCCTTGAGGAAATGGAGAGCGTGACGGACGCGTTGATTTCCTCAAACATGTGTAGTGGCGCCATCTATTATAAGACCAGACAACTTTGTGTTGTTGTGTACTTTGTGTATACTTTCATTAAAGGCTATCGAAGCGTTCTACAACAGATGTAGTGTTAACACTATTGTCCATAGGAAAAGTTAACTCAAAATACTCAGAGAAATTCTAACATTCAGTCATCATTCTTATATTCCAGGTTTTGAGTAAGTATGCCACAACTGTAAGAAAAAAGAGCAGCGATCAAAACGGTGCCTTGTTATTGAGCGTCGTTGGAGGCAAGTTGAGCGAAGGGCTAAACTTTAGGTAAGTTGTTGTTTATTAACAGAAAATAATAACCATCAATCTAACTTACTGAGCCAGTAATAGTAAAGCATAATTTTGTACAAGTGCTCGTGATGCTTGGCTTAGACTTTTGGAATGCATCCAGATATTATTGGAACACTTTTTCGATCAAAAAAGCAGTACTTTTTTCGGATTTTGCTGCTCATAATCATTTTTTCCATAAATATCTATCTCTTTCTCCTGTCTTCCCTTTCCTAATCTAGGTAGTTACGTTCAACTAACTCTAGTTATTAGATCAGACCTTTTATCTGTTTCTTGTTCTTGTTGTTCCCAAACATAATTTTTAACCATGGCTTGACACAGTGTTATCTGAATGTATAGTTTTCTTTCGTTTCCTAAAGATGTTTTCCCTTACTGCCGAGATCATGGTATAAGTCCGTATACAGGTACCGAAAAATCCAGAAGTACGTGCTGGGATTCGAACTCACGACTCACGGATGTGTGTTGAATCTAGGATCATTGAGGGTCTAATGTCAATATGCTCTTACTTTTACGCGATTGAAAAGTAAACGCGAATTAGTATAGCATTTGGAGTCGCGCCGCCTGGTGGTAATCAACAGTAAACCTTATTTTGCATAATTGTAAATATAATTATGCCGCAAGCTACCATTATACAATAATGTCTTTTGGATAAACACACCTCCTCTCCCCTTTGGTACATCAATGCACCATTTTTGGTGTTAATTAAATAATATTTTGCATAAGTATAAATAGAATTGGGCCCCTAAGCTACCATCACTCCTAAAATACAATAGCGTCTTTTGGATAAAAACACCTCTCCTCTCCCCTTTGGTACATCAATGCACCATTCTTGGTGTAATTTAAATAAAACTTCTAATGTATATTGGTACCCTGATATAGGCTTAGCCTAGTTTGGGAACCTCTGGTATTTCTGAGATTAGTGTTTATCTTAAGTTTTTCATATCGTATGTATATTTCAATTTTAATCTTAGTGTTTCAATAAAGAATTTTTATCTTTTATTTTATATGTGCTATGTGCTTAATTTCTTCCCAGCGATGATCTCGGCCGCTGCGTCATAGTAGTGGGGATGCCGTATCCGAACAGCAAATCCCCCGAACTACAAGAGAAAATGAACTATTTGAACAGAACTATCGGCGCGGGCGCAGGTAGCATCTATTACGAGAGCCTGTGCATGAAGGCCGTCAATCAATGTATAGGTAAAAGACTTAAAACATTATTTTTTTTCATTATATTTATCATTTCAGCCATATGACGCCCACTGCTGACCACCGACCTCCCCCAGTGACTTCCAGATTGGCCGGTTAGAAGCGACCTGCATCCAGCGACTTCCTGCAATCTTTACCAGGTCGTCTGTCCATATTGTAGTTGGACGTCCTACGCTTCACTTACCGGTACGTGGCCTCCATTCTAGCACTTTTCTGTCCCATCGGTCGTCAGTTCTACGTGCTATGTCCCCGCCCACTGCCACTTTAGCTTGTTAATCCGTTGAGCTATGTCAGCGACTAATTTAGTTACTAAAAGTAAAAATCATAGAGGTCCCAATATAGAGCCCTGGGGCACACTCATGAGTAATAGAGCTTCTGAAAAGTTCCATTGGCGTTGACTTTTTGCATTATGTCTGTAAGGTTTTTTATTATTTGCGACACCAAAATGCCCTGAAGTTTTGTGATCCACACAATCAGAAGCTTTAGATTAAAATCATAAAAAGTACTCGTAACTTTAACATCTTACTTACTTTGAAAAAATGCTTAATAAGTGCAAATTTCTACACCAAACTTTTTCAAACGTAATAGTTTGTCACTTTTGAAGTGTGACAAGAGTTATTTTTTGAAATATCATAGCAAGAACTGTGTTGATTTAAATACATATACTTTTAATTGGTATGGGTTATCAAATGCATGGTCTAAAAACAAACAAGCTGAGTCAAGCCAGATGCGGGTGATCCAAATCTTTAAATCTCTAAATATTTATAACTAAAATACTATAAAATCACCATCACATATTATGGTGGTCTATCGGTAGACTTGCGCTTGGTATTTGTGATAACTGCAGCAAATAACAATACCAGACAAAGTTCATAAGAGATCAATGTCTCATCATCATCATTTCAGCCATCCATTGCTGAACACAGGCCTCCCCCAGCGACTTTCAGATAGGCTGATTTGAAGCGGCCTGCATCCAGCGGCTTCCTGCAACCTGTACCAGGTCGCCTGTCCACCTTGTGGGTGGACGTCCTAAGCTGCGCTTGCCGGGACGTATCTGTCTATGAAAGGGTTTATTTATTGATGCATTGTTCAAATATATTTGTTCCAGGCAGGGCGGTGCGTCACGCAAACGACTACGCCTGTGTTCTGCTCTTAGACGAACGATATTCGAGGCCTCAAACGATAAATGCGCTGCCTTCTTTCGTGCAAGTAAGTTTCGTTTTAGCTGTTTTCATTTTATGATTTTTAGTGTGATTGATTGACTTGATTATGATATTTTGAGAATTTAATATTATGCGAATAAAGGACTTGTCAAGGTATTATGAGAAATCGATCTATATGAAATTGCTGGTTTAAATTAAATAAAATTAAAAAGGGACCTACTTAAAATATATGCCATATCTAACAAAAAACATCATCAAAATTGGACGTCCCTATAAAAAGTCACGTTTGTTCCACAAAAGGAATCTTTAAAATATATGCTATTGCAATTAAAATAATGCCAATAACACCAAAAATAGTAGATAACCACTTTAGTAAAGTTAAGTTTACAGACGAATATTTTATTTATTTTCAGAAATCACTCTTGGATAACTGTACTTTCGGGAAAGCCTTCGGCAGTATAGGGAAATTTTTCACGAAACATAAAGAGTAGTAAATAAGTATTAACCTTTATTTATTTGCATATAATTTACTAATGTTAATAATACAACGAATAAAAAGGTCTTCATTTTTATACATAGTTTTTTTTACTTTAAATAAAATTAAATACATTTTTGACGAAGGTCTAGTGTGGTGGTACGCGCTCTAGACTACAAAGCCAGGCGGTTGCGGGTTCGAATCCCACAAGGAGCAAATGTTTGTGTGATGATCACGTGCATTTGTAAATTATATACTTTGACAATTATGAGCAATAATTGAAAACTGTCATTTTTTTTCCACGGCTAGGTTCAGCTGTTCATGTTTTTTCGAAGGATTGACTTAAGTGATAGGTTATTTTAATTTCCAAGGTTTATACGTCCGAATGAACGAAACATTTTCGTAGTAGGCCTCCTACAGATTCTATTTTACCCGTGATACCGCGAGCCATAATAAAATTCATTTATGTCTCGTATTACTGGGCTAAATGGTTACGTAAGTATCCAGTATTTGATTCAGTCTTTCCCTAAGTCTTTAGGCTCATTTATGATCGACAAATGGTTTCGACTCAATGAAAATGCTTATAATATTTTACTATTTCGTAACTTTAAAAGCAAAGCAAGCGTAGCGTTAGAACAAAAAAAAACCACTCATCTTCTGGAACCTGTTAATTTCCCCGGATAGGTGTCTAGTTCAACACTTTAGGTAAAGTCGTCGCACAAGGTCCTCCAAAGTAGTAGTTGAAGCTTCTAGTAGCTGGTGTTATCTCAATATTAAACTCTGCCACCACTGCCCCTCTCGCCGATGCCAATGGTCCGAACCCAGCCGCTGGGTACACCAGAGACGAGGTACCAATTATTAGGCATATGTCACACTTGGACATTGCTTCGTCTGAAAACAAATAAGATTGGAAAAAAGAAAAATAATTAAGCTGAGCTAAGGAAAAAAATGTGCCGTGTGGGGACGGCCGTAAAGAATACATTTCCCCACCGCCAACAGGAGGCGTGTCGTAAAAGGCAACTAATTCCTGTAGCATGAGACGGGCAGCAGCGTCTACGTGCGAAATCTTATAAAAAACTGCCGTTGCCAACCCGCCTGCCAAGCGTGGCGAGTATTGGCAATCCCCCCAATGATGTGATCGATCATTGAGGGAGGCCTATGTTCAGCAGTGGATCAGTGGAAATGATGATGATGATGATGTGTTTGGGCTTATTTGATTCTTCTTGTCGAGTCCAATACATATAAAACTGCGTATTATAGTTTTTAAACTATGATAATATTAATTATTGTTTCGAAAATATAGTGTGGTCAACTTGCGCACCACCACAGGATTAGTTTAGTACCTACCTAACCTACGGGATTAAGACTTCATCAGGGAATAAAACATCTATAGAATGATGTTTTATACCGTGTTAGTGGAAGGCTTGGGATTAAATTCGCTAATCCTGAGTTGCTCAAGTAGACCTAAGTGTCAAAGTACCAGCTTTTTCAAATACCGGAGTCTCCAAACTTTCGCCAAACCATACAATGTGTGGTCTCAGTAAACCGTTGCAATTTGCCTTCTTGCAGTGAGGCAGAGACTTCACTGGGATATCTGCATCTAACACATCTTTTCCTGGTGCTCCTTTATTAGCCAGTGCCTGAAAATCATATACTTATTCCACATTTTTTTCTCTTAAGTCGTTTGTTGTGTTAGAACCTCGCGTTTTATTTCTCGTCTGAAGTTAGTCTGTGCGATAAACGCGCTCTATAATTTCGTAAACGTCTTAGGAAGCCAAAAGTTATTACTTGCAACTTTACATACAAATAACTAGAACCTGGTATATTATAGACTTAGGGCCTAGTCAGGTTTAGGGGAAGACGCCGCTGGATGCAAACGGTCGTTGTGGCGTTATATTGCTCAGCAGTGGAATTTTAAAGACATTATGAGTTACCTCACAAATAGGACTGTCAGTATTCACTAATACTTCATGACACTTAGTGCACCGAGTCTTAAACAAACTGCCATGCAGTTCCACCAAGTTCTTAGTCCCGGCGCGCGCGTGCAAACCGTCTACATTTTGAGTGACAACTGTGATTGTTTTTACCCCTGCATGCTTTGCTTCATACTGAGCTATTGCTATGTGACCCTAGAACAAAGATTTATTACTTTATTTAAACTTTATAAAACAAATAAATTGAAAAATGTACAAAATGCTATGTGGAAGAATCGTACTTTGGCTCCCGTGGGGGTTGTAGTAATTTATATGGGCCTCATTAAAATCCGCAGAAAATTGGCTAACTCCATGACCTAAATGACTTTTGCTACAACAAGCCCGCGCGATAGATTTAGCTACTGGTTTAGGTTTAGGTTTAAAGAGTTTATTCTCATAAGAACTTACTTATTACAGTTCACTTAAAATGAGATATAAAATAACTTAAACATATTATGTTTAAATAGGTGAATTTTGGCGCAGCGCAACTGGTTAAATAACTTAGCTTATAAAAACAAACATTCATAAAACAAAAACATCAAGTGCGTTGTAAGTGTAACACTAATTAACCACCAACATGTACCAAGCTTATTAATGCACCAAACGTATTAATGCTACCGTCATTCCACATAGAAAAAACGCCGCACGCAGGCCTACTACAACTGTTGTTACAAAACACAATCGTCGCGTCGCATGCAAAAAACATCATTCGCTCACAGTCATAGCCAAACAGGTTGCGATAGTTTGCCGGCCGGTCGAAGCCGGGCACAGGGAAACTATCGAGTTGTTTGGTGCATTACTACTGACTATATCCTGTTAAATGCTGAAGCGTGCGGAGACATTCAGTCAGTGCCGGTTTAAGACTACTTGATGTCCTAAGCAAGCTTGCGGGCCCACCTATCCATAAGAAAACTGTTGTTTTGGTGCTGTTTCTGGTGCGCCCCAAGACATATTGCCCTATTTGCTTAATTTGCTTATGGGCTAATCGCCGGATTCATTGACTGGACTGCATTCAGTATAAATAAATTAAACTGTTGAATGAAAAATAAAGTATGAGAATTCCCGGTATTTTTTTAGAGCTCAGATGGGCATCAATTCATCCGAGAACGAAAGTAACTAACACTGCTCAAAAGAGATCAGCAAGTTCAAATGACAAAAGATGGCCTGTCCGTATTTGCCGCAAAAACAATGGATAGAATACAGTAGACGAATTCTCGGGCGAAGACCGCGTACCAGCACAAGTGCGGACGCAGTGTAGGACGCTAAGCGTCTCTTTGGACGGACAAAAGGCTGCTGGGCGCTGGCGGTAGCTGTGTGAGCAAGAATGGCACAAACTGGATGAGATCCAACAAAAAAACAAATACATCAACAAACAAGTTTTTGCAACAATCACACAAATGATCTAGCGCCAAACTTAGCCAAGCTCGTACTATGGCGACTAGATAACGAATATAAACAATATGCTCCTGCTTATCACGCAAACGCAAACATTAGCCTGCATTAGCCCATTACGGGATTCGAACTCTTGTAGTATTAGAGTCCAAAACGCGAACCAAAAGACCAAAAGCCGATTTTTTTATTTTAAGAGTAGTCGCAATCCAATGACGATCCGGTAACAGTAAAATTACTACTTACATTTATAAAACGGTATTCTCGTAAACTTTTAATTTGATGTAAATAGAACAACAAAAAAAAAAACATTTTTTTTTAGTCTCATTACGAACTATTAATTGAATTTATTGGGTTTTACGAGAATAACATTTTTAATAAGTAGTAAAGTTACTGGGAGCGGATCGACATGGATTGCGAGTAATATTAAATTACGAGAATTGGGCCTCTGATCAATAAAAAACCAATAACAATAAAACCAATTTATCTCTGTAAATAGGCCTAAATCAAGTTCTTTTACAGGTCCCAATTATTTTTTTACCCTACCACTGTTTCGGGACAATATTGTGGGCTAGCGCGGAAAAGAAGAATGTATGAAAGATCTGCGTAAAAAGTACCTGATTTGGTTGAGCCTTAACCGCCACCTCTCTTCTATGATGGTAAAACTCCCATACCAAGCTAGGGTTCTCGTTGAACGCCTCAGGAGTGACCAGAGACGTCGCCGAGTACTTCCTCCAATACCCGCCAGCTCCGCGGAAGGTCGGTATACCAGACTCCGAACTAATTCCGGCGCCAGACAAAAAGGATATGTTCTTAGCTGATTTTAGATCGTCCTTGAACTTGGTTATGTCTGACGAATTGCGTATTAGGGATTTAGCGGCTGTTTGAAAAACTGTTTTATTATTCTGGATAATATGCACTTTCATAACAATTTATTTAGCATGTCAATGTCAATGAAAGACTAAAGATTTGTATTTTATCTTTTTTTTCTCTTCTCACAATAAGAATAGCTACAGATTACGACAGGCCGCATATTATCAGAAGCTTCTAATAAGAAACATTTCGGACCGAACCGAACTGTCAAAGCCCCGCATATTATCCGGTTCGGCGATCCGGCACCAGTTGCTGACTATAAAGTACTCTGTGTTGCTGACTGCGCCGCCACGACACATCTCTCCGTCTTTTGACGTTCGCACAGGGATGTTAAGGATGGCGACACGTTATTGTTATTGGCACTTTTGATTTGTTTATTAAAGAAAAAAATCATTGTTTATATGTTCTCCTACGCTAGGTCCGGCTGTATTTTATTTTGATAGTGTTCACTATCTACATTCAATATGGACGAATATTTTTTCACTTCAGCTATAAAATTATTAAGAATAATAATAAATACACAAATACACAGAACTTAAAGAAGAAATACAAAAAATCTGGAAAATGGATAAAGTACACATTGTGCCACTGGTGCTCTCCAGTACTGGTGTTATTTCAAAACATCTCAGTGCCCTTCGTAATCTCAATATTTCTGAAAATACCTTTATGACGATGCAAAAGGCTGCGATACTCAACACCTGTCGCATAGTCAGGAAGTTCTTGCAGGACGACACCACCTCCATCACAAATTCTGAAAATGCAGCTCGCTTGGCTTAGGCCCGTGGGTTTAGCATTGTTACCAAGGACACTTAATGCTCCTCGAGATTAATAAACATGAAAAAAAGAATAATAATAAAAGAATACGTTTATTTGAAACAAACCAAAAAATATATTAATCAATAAATTAAAAAAAACGAATGAGTATTTAACAGAATTAAAAGTTAAAAATACATTGTCAGAACTGTAGGAAATTATTTGCGGTCGACTTTTAGAGTGTGTTTGGTCACGAGCTGGCAATAATAGGAGCGTAAATTATCCTATGTTTCCTTCTATCTACAAAACCACCCCCTATTGGAGTCCATAACCCTCCCTCTTGGTATGGCCGTTTGGACCTCTTCCTTTTTTTAAGACGGTTGTAAACAATTAGGAACCTCCTCCTTTTTTGTAGTTGGTTAACAAAAGTAAACTTCTGACAACCCTACTTTTATATTTGACATTTTGCAACAAGAAGCGCGTGTACAGCATGCGGCGACGTCTGCCAAACTGACACAAATTTCTGATAATATGCGGGCGGGGTCTAGTACAAAATGTATGGTAGACGGGCCTCTCAACAATTCTGATGGACGTTTCAATCCGCCGCGCATTACAACCGGATGACCGGCAAAAAACATTTCTTACAATATGCGGGGTCTAGTACTAAATGTATGCACCGAAGTGCCTTCAGGTTTGCGCAAGAATGTTTCTATTAGAAGCTTCGGATAATATGCGGCCTGTCTACTACTACTACTACTACTCAACGACTGTGGTATAGCTTAGGGGCTAGGGGTTGGATGTTTTAAGCAATTATGATACGATACTACGCGACAAGCTGCGCGTTTAACAAAACTTGAAAAATAAAACAATTGTTGTTTACGGCACTAAAGCATTATTTAAAAAAAAGTTAAACTTATAGTATACTTCGTTTCACAAAAGAAATCATTAAAATTTTTCTAAATGTGCAAAATCAATGAAGCTCGGTTGATCGTGGGTTTTTTAATTTAGCTACCTGTTGTCACATAAAACTAATATGTAACTAAGATGGTCCATTATATTGGTGTATTGACTTATAAATAAGGCATAGACTATGTAACAGAGACCATAATTTATTTAGTTATACAGGTGAATTCAACTATACAGAGTGCTGTTTTGAATACTCGCTAAATTTAAGGAGGCGAATTAGTTCATCAATACAAATAACTTTCACTATTGGACCAACATCGAAATCATAAAATAATTTTTTGCTGCTCCACACATTATTATCGAGGTAGAGCGTTAGTTTGTATGGAGAAATGGAAAAAAAAATTGATTTCGATGTTGACCTCATAGAAGTTGTTGGTATTAATGAATACATTAACCTCCTTAAATTTGGCGAGTGTTCAAAACTACACCCTGTATATTTGGTCGATTTGTTTAAAAAGACTTACTATTATAGACTTTAATTGCTGTAAAATTATCATCAATCAGAAAGGTCAGTAGAAATGGAGTATAGTTTGTTTTGGTATTTGACTCTTGATCTAATATTTTGAAAGATATTCAAAAGAGTTTTTATTGAAAACATAACCAGTGTTTAGTCAAGCAGTTTTTTTCAGGGTAGATTTTTGTGTTCTAAAAGTTTTGAAATAAAGAAAAAGCGTACTAAAACAGTAGAATTAAAAATATATTCCTTAAAATATATAAATCTATTTACAATACAAATACATTAACACTTAATTTATTATCACGACGTCTAAAAATATACTAATTAACTAAAATCTATATTGCATTTTACTGGTTTTCGTTATTAAGACCAATATTTGATTCCATAGACACTGTTTTCGTTTGCGCAAATTAGTCATCCAAAGCTAGTGGCAAAGTAGTTCCGCAAGGTCCTTCAAAGTAGTAATGGAAGTCGGGAGTTGCTGGCGTGGGTTCCAAGTTGAACTCGGCTACTATGGCACCCCTGGCCGCGGCCTGAGGCGCGAACATTGCGGCCGGGTACACTACAGATGACGTGCCAACTACTAAGCAGACGTCGCAGTTGGCCATCACCTCACCTAAACAAAGATTCATTCTTAACGTCTTTTGTCTGTAATAAAACCAATGTCTCAGAAAGTAAAACAATCTCGGCACAGTCAAGATCTCAGTAACCTTACTAAATAACGTCTTAAGGTGTACTGCTGCAACTTCGGCCCTGAGGCGATAACTAGAAAACCTCTATGTTATATTTTATTGAAAGTGGTTTTTCGGCCTGAAACTTTATTTCATTATAAGTCTACCGCGTCGTCCTAAATGAAAGTGATTACGCGAATACGTGCGAATAGATGCGGAACGTCAGAGATTCTTCTTTAGGGAAATTTGAATAACATATGATGAATATCTATAGCTTTCTTCTAGCTTGTATTAAGAAGCAAGTATTAAACCTGAAAACTATTAGTTCTAAAAGATCTGCTTACCAGCCTTTTCCAATACTTCATGTTCCAAATTTTCACCGAACCAGACAATGTGTGGTCTAAGAAGACCATTGCATTCTGTTTTCTTACAGTGTGGTAAGGACTTTAAAGGAATATTAGAGCCAACTACATCTATGTCTGGGGCTCCTTTGTTTGCTAAAGCCTGTAAAAAAAGATGAATAAGTATGTAATTACTTTGGATATTGCCAGTGACATGGCCCAAAGCAAGCAAGATAGTACGAAACAGCAGAGTAGTTCAAACATGCTTGTCAAAAGAGCTAATAGTAAAGGCAGGGGGGTGTCACTCCGCAGTTTAGGTATATTCGGCCAGCGCGCCGCCCGAAGCGGCGTATAGAAGTGGGCTGTCGCTCGGCTCGCTATTTGAGACTGAGATTTAATAATTTAAATTTTAAATCTTGAAAAAAACAATCAAACAATAACATAAAAGAAGCAATTGTAAGATAATTTTGTAATAAATACATTTTATTTCTTTACTTATTTAAATTTCATTTTGTTAGAAATACCCAGTTAATCACCCATCTGTGCAATAAACTAACTTAACATAAATAAGCTGCAGCTCTAAGATTATGGCGCGTCATCGAAGTAGGTACCTACGTGCAAAAGAGGCCGGTCGTTCTTCTTTAATCCCATAAGTCCTTAAGTACTTAATTAGTAATAGTTAAAATAAAAATCCTTAATTAGTTGCCCAGAAATAATGTTAGGAACAGGATAGGGTAATGTTTACAAAGGAATACCTACACCCGTGAGAATCGAACACACGACATTCAGATGGATTTTTATGTTTACAGAATTATCATTTGTAATGCTTAATCTACTTATTTATCTTAAATCAACTAGAGGTACAAAAACTTCTCAAGTGACAACCCCGTGCCGACGTTTGCAGCTTGGTCATAAAACTGGAGCGAGGAACTATAAATTTCAATTTTGCTTGCAGGCCTAAACCTGACTTTTGTTAGGGAGTGAATCTTCTGTACGGTAGTACTATTAGGTATTCTGTGGTAAATGGGAAATAAAAAAATCCGCCTTTTAAAACTTCTTATAGTATGATAACTCACCTCACCTCAGCTATGAGATTGTAATAAGATGTATGAACTAATTGGATAATGGAACCTTACCTCACAAATAGGACTATCAGTATTTACTAGCACTTCTTTACATTTTGTACACCGAGTTTTATAAAGGTTACCGTGAAGTTCCAGTAAGTTTTTAGTGCCGGCTCGTGCATGCAAGTTGTCAACATTCTGAGTAATCACCGTTATTGACTTATTTGATCCATGTTTCGCTTCATAGTTTGCTATGGCTATGTGACCCTGAGGGTTAATAGTTTATTTTACACTATGAAATTGTAAGGGGTAAATGTATTCATTTATTTAAAAATGATTTTCCTGGACTGAATATTACAATAATAAGTAATAAAAGTAATATAATCATATCTTATTCTTTACTACAGTGTATTACTTATGTAATAGGTACCTACCCACTTGTATTACTGCCAAAGGTGGGATCAAACCCACATCCTTTGCCATTCGGAAAATTGTTCTAGTGTATCTTAGTAGTAAGATACACTAATGCTTGTATTTTGAAGATAAAAAAATCCATTTATAACATTCCAAATTGCTAGCAAGGTCTTGTTTTAAAAATATATGTAATAACAAAAACATACCCGGTTAGGTTGTGATTTAGCAGCCACTTCCCGTCGGTAATGATAGAACTCCCAAACCAAACTTGGGTTATTTCTAAACGCTTCGGGGGTGGCTAGCGACGAAGCCTGGTACTTCCTCCAGTAGCCCCCAGCCCCTCTAAACGTAGGTATGCCCGACTCAGCACTAATACCGGCTCCTGATAAGAAAACAACGTTCTTAGCCGACTGTAATGCTTCCTTAAACTTGACCATGTCACTGGACTGTCGGGCTGCCATGATTTTCGAAACTATAATCTTACTACGAAGAGGTGTAAGTAAACTAATGCACATAATTTAAAAGGTCAAGACAATAGTACTTTTTGAATAATTAAATCCACATTCTTTTAACAATAAAAATACAAACATGAATGAAATATACAAATCCATTGACTGGCTGAACTTTTTTGTTCCGAACTGATCCAAAATCTATTTTAGCTGCTAAAAAGTCGTTTAGAATTAATATCACATTAACATTGCCAGAGTCAATGCATGCTAAAATTTATTTGGACTTGAATCGGAATTGGGGATAAAACGTCAACATAAATTTGACATATGTCACATTTCACCATTGACGTTTAGTTATTTGACAGCATATTAACGTTTAGAAATTTACTTGATAGCTTAACTTAAGAGGTGACGAAATGAAACTCACGAAACCTCATTTGTGATTGCAATCCAAAATAAAAAAGAACCAATCCGACTTAAGTGGGCCTAGCTAGTGATTAAGATATAGTCACCTAATCTATAGGTTTAAATGAGAACGTGAACCTAGATTTGTATGAGAAAATTTTAATGGTTTTGTTCGTTAAGGTGCCGCCAGGTAGGGCCAATCACCCCAAAGTCGAATGTACGTGGGCTTTTGGATCAATTTATTTCAGTGATGCGATGAGAACTCGAACGAGTTTAATTTTAGTTTTCCATCAAATAGGATAACTTTTTGGCTTGGTTGTCAAGAGTTCCCTTTTTCTCTTGAATTAGTATCAATACGATCAATCAACATAGTTAATAAAAAATACTAAGGTTTATTTATGGACCCCGAGGGTGTGTACAGTGTACAAGGCCCTTACTATGAGGCTTGCTTTGAACGCTCGCTTTTTCGTATTGTCTTAGTATGAAAAATGAAGACAGTTTAGAACCGTCAGACGACCTCTGTTTTGATACTTGCAATAAACTCATATTTCCCGTTGACTTGAAATCTTCAGCAAGAAATTTAAAAAAATGGAAAATTCTTAATTTGTAACAGAGTAAGTACGTACGGGTACTATTTAAGTACCTACATGAAACATATTTTGACGTAAAATTAACAAAACTATCCCAATACAGCTGAAAATAAAATAAAACAAATCTTATTATGGTTTCGTCCATTTTCAGTCGCATTGCGACCTATAATTATATATTTTGGGTTTACGAGAATACCGTTTTAGATACTTAGTACCTTGTTACTGGAAAAGGATCGATACGTAATTGCCACTACTGTTAAATTACGGGAATTGGACCTCCTTTATGTAGGTACAGCAGGCGGCCGGGTCGCTACGCTGGTGTAATTTTTAGGGTTCCGTACCCAAAGGGTAAAAACGGGACCCTATTACTAAGACTCCACTGTCCGTCTGTCTATCTGTCTATCACCAAGGCGCTGCAATTCACCACTTTTATATTTTGGAACTCTTCACCACCTCTCAATATTAATTCAACTATCCTCTACCTTAAGGTTGTCTGGAAGAGGTCGCTTCCACCGATAAGACCGCCATAATTGTGCTATTCTTAATAAATTTATTTTCCTGTGATTTGTTTCTTTTGTGTGATGCGAACGAAGGGTCTCGCACTTGGCCGGTTTTTAGTTACGTTGATGCAGAAGGAAAGTTAAAATAATGCTGTAATATTAAGCTACTCGCGTACTAGGTTCCATCGTCACATAAATATATAGACGAAAGCTAAGTACATACACTCGGGAAAATGGCTTTTTGAATTATTACAGCAATTTTCTCGAAACACCAGCCTGTTCTGAAATAACTGTAATTCGCACGAGTAATAAGGACAATCGGGCAAATGTTCTCCTTATTACTCTTTTCTTTGGCATATTTATGGTATTGTATAAAATTATATGAAGTTATTTTCTCTCATTTTTCATTTTAGTTAAAACTTAGAAATTACTAAGTTTGTTTAGTGTTAGTTTTCTAGATGATCTCACTCCAGAGGCCCAATTCCCGTAATTTGACAATAGTCGGAATCCGATGTCGATCTGCTCCCAGTAACATTACGATCAAAAACGGTATTCTCGTAAACCCAAAAAATGCAATTTATAGTTCCTAATGCGACTGAAAATGGTAGAAACCAAAATTATATATTTTTGCTCTATTTTCAGTCGTATTGGAACAGTTGTGATAATTTTACGTCAAGTAAAGGTGTACGAGAATACCGTTTGTGATCGTAATGTTACTGGGAGCGGATTGTCACCGGATTGTGACTATTGTCAAATTAAGGGAATTGGGCCTCTGACTAAACTTCTTACTTTAAGGCACTTACTTAGTGAGAGTGGGGTGGGTTAATACGGGGATCTTGCGTAATACTTACTCGTAGCAAAGCAGATAATAGTTATTATAACAATGTAGAGTCGAAGCACAATTTTGGTATATTGTGGCATAGAATATAAAATACCTAATATATACTACATTGTGGTAGATGTTTAGCAGTTCATTTTAAATATTTTTTATGCGTGATATGGACTCCATTCACTAATAATTAATTCGAAGAAACCATTTCTTTAAAATAACACTATATTTATGTCTTAATTAAGACATAATTATATTTATAGTCCTCAGTTTGCAAAGATCGATTTTAAATCGAAATCAATTAATATTGACTGTGTAATATCGAATCAGTGACTGTGTTTTAAGCTACATAAAAGTGACGTCACAACTATGTACTCCACTAAAAAAGTTATGGGATATTTCGTTTTTAATGATCATAAAAAGTACCTATGTCTATCGATTGATGGTGTTATCATCCCTCGTGCACATAATATAGTATAGTATTAGCCAAAACGTTCGTTAATAGTTAGTTTGTTAACGTATCCTTTGTAACAACATTATTTATTTTATAATAAGATAAACTTTAAAATATTAACCTACTATTGTAATTAATCATTTAACACAAAGTCCGTTTTATAAAAGTTTGTTGATTTTAATTAGTTTTTTTTTAAATTATTGGACAACGTCACATACATTGCTCTGATTCTAAGGTAAGTAGCTAAAGCACTTGTGTTATAGAAATATAAAACAACGACGATACCAAAACAACCAGACCCGAGACATATAGAAAAGTTGTTTTTCTACATTGACCGACCGGGAATCGAACCCGACAACAAGTCCGGTATGTTCACCTCTCGGCTATACGAATATCGTGAGGTAGGTACGGAGATTGTTAATAATATTGGACAAGCAAAGAAAACAAACTTTATATTTAATCTTATGTTTCTCAGTTATCAAAGCATTAAGCAGACGAATGGAATGCTTATAGTACGAGTAACCATTAAAATCTTCTGTGGCTTTGGAAACAAAAGCTCTACCGAGTGTTTTGTCTTGCGTGGATTGGGCGGGTATAAGCAGGGGGTGTCATTTCGCAGTTTAGGTATATTCGGCCAGCGCGCCGCCCGAAGCGGCGTATGGCAGAGGGCTTTCGCTCTCGGCTCGGGAGCGCATATTTGAAAATTTTTTTTTTGCTTTTCGACACCCGCAATATCTTCTATTAAGCCTTAACGTCAATATAATCTGTATAAGAGATATTGCTGTGTTTACGGATGTCTGAATAAAACGAACAGTGAATAAAAATTATCATTTTTTTAAAATTTTACACGATATTGAAATATTTATTCTTATTTAATTCCATAAGCCCGTAAGTACTTCATTAGTAATAGTTAAAAATAAAAATCCCTAATTAGTTGCCCAGAAACAATATTAGGAACAGGATAGGATAATTTTTACAAAGGAATACCTACACCCGTAGGAATCGAACACACGACATTCAGATGGAGTTTTTGTTTCAGAGTCAACGTCTGTTGCTAAATCTACTTATAAATCAATTAGGTACAAAAACTTCTCAAGTGACAACCCCGTGCCGACGTTCGCAGCTCGGTCATAAAACTGAGGCGCGCAATAGTTATTTGTTATACAAGAGTGCAAAGTTGCTTTTTAACCGCGTGTTCAATTTTGATGACCGAGCAAGCGAAGGATTCTAAAATTGAATCACGAGCGCAGCGAGTGATTCAAAATTAGAATCCTGAGCGTTAGCGAGGGAATCAAAAGAGCACGAGGTGAAAAATCTTTGCACTCGAGTGCAACACGTAACTTTTCATTCCACCTCAGCGAGGAAATGACTAAATGCAAAAAAAAAACGTTTACAATCACAAGATAGGTACACTTTTATTTCAGTTTAGGTATTAATTACTACATTATGACAGGTAAGTATTACAGAATAATCTTTAAATTATAACAATACTAAGGTATAATTAAGAAAATTTTAAAGTAACGTTGCTACAGTTATTTAAATTGAGTGTAATATTTTTGTTTGGTACTGTAATATTGGTGTTAGTCACTTGTGTACTGTTTTTCGGTAAACTATCTGTCATACTTAATAGTTGTACCGATTCATCGGATTCCCTTGGCGTGAATGTTGGAGAGAGAGGGAGATGGTTAGGTGTTTCATAACGGCCTATTTTTGATGTAGAAGGGCCAGTCCAAGGATCCGATTGAGGCTCTTTCAGTGTAATGGCTCCTACGATGCCTTCACATATTTTAGACTTATTTTGGATGGAATCCTCTATGTATCCCTCTACAACTGCATTGGACTTCCAGCCTCCGTGGCGCTTAAGGGACAGGAGATCAGCTCCGGAATCAGCCAAAAGTGTGGCTGAAGTTCGTCGGAAACAATGACCCGTGTACAACAAGGGTTCTGGAAGTTCAAGAAATGTTGCTATTTCTCGTGGGATACTGCCAATTTTATTAGTACCCATAGGCTGTCTAACACACTTTCCATTGCGATACTGTAGAAAAAATCGATTGATTGGAGTGTTAGGCGGGCGTAAGGCTTGATATTTCTCAACAATGGTTACGTATTCCTTGCGAATGACGAAGTTGCGGTCTCTTTTTGTCTTTGTATTAGGTAAATTAATTAATAGTAAGTCATCTGAATGTTTCTCAATGTTTTTGACATTAAGTTGTGTTAGTTCATTAGTTCGACATGCTCCGTTTATTCCAATAATAAGAACAACCTGTAACGTAAAGAGTATTGTAGTAGATAAATGAATAAAATTGATATGAACGCATAATTATGCCTATCAACATCTACTAAGTATACTATTTAATTGAGATTAATATACTTAAGTAGATACTTAATGTGCAACTGACTTACTTTTGCCGCCAAATATACGGAATCGGGTGCTTCGTTATGAAACTTTTCAATATCAGATACTGTGAAAACCTTAGATTTTTTTGGTTGATGACCAGATGAGGCTCTTTTTAAAAATGCCACTAATTTAGGATAGGTATCGATATGTATGTCTTTTTTCATCTTTATTGTTGCTTTTAGCATCGAATACGTACTCCATAGAGTGCTTGCTTTCTTGTTCTCGGATAATTCTATAAAATATGCCAGCAAAACGTTATCTGAGAAAGTATTGGCTCCTTTTGCTAGTCGCCACGTGTTGAACATATCGTACTGTTTTAAATACTTCTCGCGTGATTGTTGAGGGAGAAAGCTCATTTGCGCATTATTAACAGTTTCAGTCAATTCTGTTGGCGTCAAACAATCTTCCTCGTCGCTAGAATTACTCATTTTAGTTTTTTCACTTGTTTTCAAGTTTCTTGTTTTTAATATAAGGTTTAACAATGACGTGAAAAAATGCCGCGTAAAGAACCGCGTACAAAGCAAATTGAAAAAAGAACACCAAGAAGGTTCCGAGTCTCGAGTTTTTAACAAATTAAAAAAAAGTTGTATGATATATTCGGCACCATAGAGGTAGCAGTAAATAGGTTTAATGTTTTTTTTAATTCACAAACTTAGTGCACACGATGTTCTAAATTCAATTTACTTTATCCTCTAGAGAATAAAAACGGCTTTTCCACTCAGATATTGAAGATTAAAAATACTCTTTCCGAGATGGTGGGATGAAAAGAAAATTAACGGTTCGCGCGCGGTTATAAGTTTCAATTTTGCTTGCAGGCGGGTAACTCTGGCGAGTCTAGGTATATTTTTATACCTAAACCTGACTTGTTAGGGAGTGAATCTTCTGTACGGTAGTACTATTAGGTATTCTCTGGTATAAGTACCTACCTATTAAAATCACTGCGTAATGGGAATATGCATAAATTTTTATTTGGTCTTAAAATAAATAGTACTTAATTATAATTAATAAATCTCAAAGAATTTTAGAAAAAATATTATTAAATGCCCGACTTACAACCGATTAAAGTCGCGTGCTAGACAAGGAGATCAGATACGTACCGTGACGTCACATTACACGTCCACCATACATTTTTCATAGTTGTTACGTTTTAGGTGTGGGTACCTACCTAATGAAGGTGTGTAAAGAAACCCACAACGTAAACACAATCATTTATTTGGGTACTAGGGTGACAAGGGCCCGACTGATAACTACTTCCGCAGGTCCGGACTTCCCTGTTGTGGTGAAAACCGTAGATGGCAGATGGCTGGCCGAAGACTGTGCCGGTGCAATCCTCCGTGTCCGAAGTCCCGACTCCGTGTCGCCAACTCCCAATATTGTTCCCTGGAAGATACGAGGATCCAGCTTAAGCCAGGCAGTTGACGACGCCTGACGACTACGATCACACCAGCATAGCAAAGCCAAGCCAAGCCAAGCCACTCAGGAAGAATGTCCTAATAAGTAGAAGGTGAAGTGGCTGTGATCGCAATCAATCAGTGCGGAGTTTACAAATAAAAATAAGCTTACGGGAAATATTTACGAATACTTTTTTACGCCAATTGCAAATACAAGATGACTAATTATTATGTAATTACGCCAAAGTGCGAAAGAGAAACATTAACACTAAGTGTTCAAAGAGAAAACCGTTCTATTGTTCGTACACAAAGTTACTACGCAATTACCTACAAAAACAAGCAAAATAACACTGTTCATCACTTACCCTATCGGGGAATAGCACAACACGCACTTGTAACTACAGTACTTAAACAGTCGATACGGTCAATACGTGACCGAAAAAGTCGATATAATAAGTAAAAGATCATATAGCGAAAGACGTCCGCATATGAAAATAATTACATTGGTCGTGCGCACAGAAGGCGAGCTCAAGAGTGAATGTCCAGGTGATTGGGCGACGGTCGCGGAGCATCTCGCAACCGCTGCCCGTCTCGAAGGTTCGAGAGAACAATATTCAGATTGTTCCATGCGAGTTTTAGGGTCCCGCGCAGAAATTCGTGAAATTGTAAAACGGTTTATTGTTACAGATAATATTTTAATTTAGTCAGTTTTAATTGTAAATATTATTTTTGATTAATAAGGGTCATTGTTTGATTAATAATTTGCAGATTAGTAATAATTAGGATATTAATAAATTATAAAATATGTTCATAATAGTATTTTAATGTGTGTAATAGAAATAATTACATGACAATGTACGTACAACGTTACATAGTAAAAGTTGTTTTAGAAAGAGAGGTAGGTATACCTCAATTTATAATTACTGTATTACGGTTATTTATTACCTAAAATCAATTTTGTTTTCAATATTAGCTCTATAATTTTATATAATTTCCTATAAATATAGTAAAAACAATATATATTTTCGTGAATATTCCCTATTGAATGAACCTACACCGTGACTGAAAATTGATAGGACAAGCAATTAAATATCTAACGACTTCTTTTAAAGTAAAAATAGAGTCTGCAGTAACTTTCCTTTGGCGTTTTTTCTTCTTGTTCACCAATGCCAAAGCTATTGAATCAAACGGAAGCAATGAAAGGTGGAATTGTTTTCGTAATTTTAGAGTTTACTAGCTGTAGCCTAAGACTTTGTTCGTGTGGTTTTCAGTTTGTTCATAAAGGATTTTCTGCGCATTTTTTTTCTTATGATTCTTTTTCAACTTTTATGTTTTGGAACTCTTCACCGCCTCCCTTCTCTCAATATTAATTCAACTTTCCTCTACCTGAAGGTTGTCTGGAAGAGATCGCTTCCAGCGATAAGACCGCCTAAATTGTGCTATTCACTAAGTATTTACTTTCCTGTGGTTTGTTTGTTTTGTGTGGTGTACAATAAAGAGTATCTATCTATCTATCTTATTAGGAAACTTAAAAAAAATGACCTAAGAAAATATGGATTCATTATTATACAGGGTTACATTGCAAAGGGGTGCCAAATTTAAAAAATAAGATCTAGGGAACAATATAAAGAAGCGTCTTAAAGGTTATTATTTTTAATAATCATATTATGTCACAAAAAAAATTGCTTTAAAATATCCGAAAATAAAGTCAATAGAGAGACTACGAAATCCTCGCGGTCATTTATCAGAGGCGTAGGTACGGCGAGCCAAAGGACCTTACGCAGTGCACATACGGTGCAATATTTTCATGAATGAGTTAAATTATCCACGCGTACGATTTTAGCAACAAATAGGAATAACTTAATGTAAAAAAAAATGTTCTTTGCATAGTTAGATTAGGTTACTGATTCTGAGACACTCCTCAAGATTTGGCACCCCTTTACAATGTAACCCTCAAAACCTGTATAAGAGTATATTAGATAGACGTAGAGATCCTGATCCTGATTAGATAGATGTTAAAAACACATTTAGGAACTTTCATTCATAAAAAAGTTGTTTACTTTAATTTTTTTAGTTAACAAAGCAAATTATTGATTAGGTACCTGTACATAATTAACTTATTTAATGCCTATCGGTTGGATGACTCATTTGCTAGGTTAAAGGGTTAATTATGATTTTAGAATGGGAAATAAATTGGAATCGTAAACGAACAAAACTTGCTGTCATATACCAACGGATAAGCAAGCTGAAGTGGCAGTGGGCGGGGTACATAGCACGTAGAACTGACGGCCGATGGAGCAGAAAGGTTCTGGAATGGAGGCCACGTACCAGCCAGCGCAGCTTGAGACGTCCACCTACAAGGTGGACAGACGATCTGGTAAAGGTTGCAGGAAGGCACTGGATGCGGGCCGCTTAAATTCCGACCGGCCAATCTGGAAGTCACTGGGGTAGGCCTATGTTCAGCAGTGGACATCCTATGTCTGAAATGATGATGAATAATTGGAAGGGAGAAGAAGACTTTCTAGACTTCGAACTAAAAGTGCGGTCTAAATGAAAATACTAAATTGGATCCGCGAAAGTGTTAATTAATCGTGTAAGTCAAATTTTGAAGCAATGCTAATTCCGCTGAAGGCATCAGCAGTTAGACCTACCTAATGAGCAAATATTTCACACAAATATTTTAAGATGCACTTGTGTGTTAATCTTTTTACCTACGCTTATAAATAACGGTTTGGATTTTTAAAGAATCTCGACGCACAAATTTTCTTTATTATAAGATAGAGATATTTAGACTTTTATTTAATTATAAATAAATGTTCTGTCGCTTTAAATAATAAAAAAGTTGGCTATTATAGTCAATGGGTTTTATTTCTGGCACTAAAACGAAAGGAAGATCCGCGACAAAAACCCCCACAGCATAGAGTAAAGTAGGTTATTTACACCTGATTTACACATACAAATAATACTCAACATTTTACGAACAATAACGAAAGTTAAATTTGTAGGTCAATCAAGATTTATTCGACTGATGTTTTTCCCTGCCAATAAAAATATTTTAAGGAAGTATAAAATACGTGTGGTTTGTCCTAAATCCTTCAAAATGGAGACTTGTCAAGTTGAATCAAATGAGCACAAATTCGAAAGTACTAGTAACTGAAGAGTAGCAGAACTCTCCACCTCCTGGCTTCATCATCAGATCAGCTTGATAATGTTAAATTATTGTATTGTCATCTGAATGGCACATACATACAATTACAAAGATTAAAATCAATACGTCATGTAGAAATAGGTGAAAAAGGAACTTCCAATATTAGATTACATTTGCAGAGTTAGATAGATAGAATAATACTCTCTATTGTACACCATACAAAATAAATTACACATTATTTTTACAGGAAGACGTAATATTTAGACGGTCTTATCGCTAATAGCTATCTATTCCAGACAACCTTCAGATAGAGGACAACCATAAAAAAAGGGGAAGGTGATTCAGATTGCTGACAAGATTTACGTACCCGATACAAATGTATGCAATAATTATTTATTTCATATACCAAAGAAAATATATATAAAGAATCTTTGCGTATAATCAAAAACAACATACATAAATAGAGAAGTACAATATGTATGTAACAAACGCATCATCATCATTTCAGCCATAGGACGTCCTCTGCTGAACATAGGCCTCCCCCAGTGACTTCCAGATTTGTCGGTAGGAAACGGCCTGCATCCAGCCGCTTCCTGCAACCTTTACCAGGTTATTATTGTTATTTATTATAACGTATTAACGTTAGTAACGTATTATAACAATAATTTGTTACAAGTGAAGCGAATAAAATCGTGTTATTAACTTTTAAGTTAATCGATAAAGAAACGTTTTAGGACATAATGTGACTAGGTATGTATTTCTTACTATAGGTACCTACAATGTGTCCCGTAAAGAAAGTGCCAAACGAAAACTGTATAGAGCAAAAAAGGCTTTATCTCCTCTCCAAAATTAGACTTCGTAAAAGTCGCAACATTTTTGCAAAAATTGTGTAATCTCAGTTATCCCAAAAACGGTGCGACTTTCCTCAGGTCTAACTTTAAACAGGAAATAGAGCTTTTTAACCAACTTCAAAAAAAGGAGGAGGTTCTCAATTCGTTGTATGTTAATTTTCGTTTGGTACAGACAACAGCACGCCATCCGAAAGGATTTGTAATAACAAAACGTCAAAGTTTCTCAATTGATACCTATTGATCTCTAAACGTCTGACTTAAAGTTGTAAATCGGTTCATTGACCTTTAACTTTTATGGGTAGGTTGACCTGTTGTTGACTGTACGCTCTATATGGATTACCCTCTATAAAACCTCATTCATCTTCATATAATTACCGAATCGTACTGAATCGCACAAAAGTCACGGGCAATTCAGGTAAATGCGTATATAACTGAACTGAATGGATCAGTCATAACGGCTACCTACCCTTATTCATCTCTTTCCATCCTTTATTATGATTTATCGACTCGCGTCCGCGTTCGCCCACGCGAGCTTTTGCATCAAAAAAATGGTTACGTTCGCTTTCCACAGAAAGCTTGATTTTTGTTACTGAAATATAAGTATAATATTTATAAGTAGCATATAAGTTCGCTTGCTATTGCTTGAACGGTTTCGAGACTCATATTATATCTTAATTTTTAATCGTCAGCCTAAAAACTAAATTTGATGATCCTATCTTTAAAGCTGACGGACTTTCATTCATTCATTCATTCATTCATTCTATTCTATTCTATTCTAAAATTTCATCCCCTATTATTTGTTTGTGAGGTTCTTTTAATTGTCTGTGTGTGTTGCCTGCATCTGAACTTGTAACTTATTTTATTTTAATTTATCTGATTTGATTTTGATTTTAATTTAATTTATTTGATTTAATTTATTTCATTATTGCTTCTTGTTTGTCTGGATTATTATTATGAGCCATGTGTCGCTTGAATTAAATGATTTGAAATTGAAATTATACCCCCATATAGGTGCAATTTCCAAAAAGTCTTCCTCAGTGGATGCCTACACTGTATAAAGTTTCTATGTGCATTTCAAGTCTCTAGGGCCAGCTGGGGAGTGCGCTGATATGTATCACCACTGATTAGGTAAAACTACGTTATGTATCACCCACCCTACCCTGTCTGTCAGTTTAAGTTTATCCGTTATCTATACTCCATAGTCATCGAGTACATACCCTATAGAAGAGCAATACAAACCATCTTTCTCCGAAACTAGTAAGTGATTTTTCACTTATATTTAGTATAAAATGACAACTCCTGTCAACACTCGCCCATTCAAAAACAGCACAGATACAGATAAAAAAATAGCGGAAAATTTTGTCGAACAAACCATAAGACATTACTATTCTATAGGGTATGTGCTTCATGGCCATAGTACAGGCACGGCAGAACAACCAAACATGTCGAGATCAATATCAATTGAGAAAGTTTGACGTTTTGTGGTAGGTTGACGAGCTTTTGTCTGTACCTATTATACAAGATTTGCTTAGTTTAGTTTTAGTCAATTGGTATTCTGGAAGAATAAAAAAAGTTATGTTCAATATTAAAAAAATATTAATTAACTAAATCGCTAAATGCTATTTAGGCTTTATGTAAGTAATTTAATACTTAAGTTTTTGAAATATCTATAGCAGCATTAAATAGATGTGTGGCTGGATTTAATTTAAGTAGTGCATGATAAATAATCGCTGAGTACTTAATGGCAGACTAAATTGGAACTAAATTGATTTATCAGATACTTATCTCTATCTCTGAATAAAAATTAACTTATTAAGTATTTATGAATCTAAGAACAGAACATAACTAATAATACGTTTGTATAATGCTTAACGGAGACTAAAATACAATACAGATGAGTTTTTTGCTTTTGCTTCCTCATACTAAATATCTCTTTTCCGTTGATCATAAAGAAAGTTTTACTATTTGCGCCACAGAATCTCCTATTATATAGGGTGTTTTTTTTTCTTTAAAAACACCCATTAATAAGCGCACTGTTAAATTATTAAAAAACACGACTGCCGTAAATAAAAGCGAATTAAATTGTTGTTTGAAATAAATTTTGAACACAGTAGAAAACTGATTGTAGTCGGGCTACTTTTAGTTTATGTGTAATAGAATGGTTATTACCGAGAACGTAAAGATTCTAACGTTACCTCATACATCAAAATCGGTTAAGTCGTTTAATCGTTATGGTGGAATAAAGACACTCACACACACACATACATACATAAACGCTAAAAACATTACACTCCTTTTTGGGCAGTCGTGTAAAAATATCAAAAGATTAAAAGAGGCTCAAAAATGCTCTATTTGACTCCGCCATCTTGTAATTAGCGCTCTAGAAAGTAAATTAACCACATGCACAAAGGACCTAATCTCCTGAACCGAAAGAGAACGCCGATGCAAGTTTTACTTTCCACAGATTATGAGCACGCGGTCACTGCGGTATACCAACACCTGTATGCTTTGTGAACGGAGCCATTGACGTCATACGGCGACGCATGCGCGTAACGAAGCCGCGTCTCGCGTCGCCACGGAGTCCCTACGACAGATCGCGGCACTCTGCTCTCTCAGTCGCACGGTTTCGCGGTAGCAGTTAAAACTTCGGCGCGGGAAACCAACCGGTAAGTAACATAATAATAATTACGCAGATTTACGGCGTGCGTCCGCCTCTCGAGAAAATTGATTTTGAAATGAGGAGGTTTTTTTTTGTCACGCTTCCGGAAAGCGGTTCATATCACAGATGGATGTTTTTGCTTTATTTATGAGTACGCAGCGGTTTCGGCGCCACGTGTGACGTTACTTTATTGTTTGGAGTGTATTGCGTGTATTTTTCTTGAATTTTGCTTCAGTTCTTCATGTTTGTATGTAAAATAACTTTAAATATAAAAATCAGACATCTAGGAGACATTAATATAGGTAGAAACTATTTCATTGGCGTGGACTCAAAAATTGAAGTTTCAAACTAACTTTCAAATTCATAAGGTGGTATGGTGGTGGTTAATTTAATTTAAAGTATAAAATGTGTGGTTTTTATACTAATTGATCAATAAAAGCTTTTCTCGAGCTGTTGGTCAATCACTTATTCGCATTATAATGATAAATTACAACTCTGTAAATCGTTTTAGTAATATTCTCTCAAAACTATTTAATACAACATAAAAACCTGCACTTTGTAACTGACGAATTCGAGTAAGATACGTGTAGATTACAAGCGCTTGGTAATGGTTGTAAGGTAACCTAATTGGGGTATTGGTGTTGCTTCGATTCCCAGAAAGTGCAGTTCAAAAATCTTTTTTTTCTAATTTAACTCGTACTTTGTCGAGTCTGGGTATGCTGGAAGTCTTCTGAGAGAAATAAAAAAAAGGTGACAAAAAGATCGGGACGTTCTAAAACGGTCGTCCCCGTCTTAACCCGTGGATTGCGCCCATTCGTCTTGTGCGATTCTTTATTCGCTGCGTGTTTTTTTATTGTTTGACAACTTTGGCTACTTAAAACTTACTTACTTACTTATAAAACGGGATTTTAGGCGTCCCGCTTAAGGTCCTAGCGGGACGCGTTTTGAAAAGGCTGAAAAAGGGGACGTCCCGCCAAAAGCGGGACATATGGCAACACTACTCGAAACACAAGGATGTTGATTGACTACTTCGAGACTATGACGTTATGTCGCTTTGTTAATTATGTCTCGACTTTTTTATTAATCGTAAAAATATAAATGATACCGAACACGAATAGACCAAAAGCCTCTTTCTCGAAAGGCCGCTCCCTTAATTCTAGTTTCAGCGTTAATCTTAACGCTAACTGCAAACATGTTTACAAGACATAAACTTAATTTAAATTCATTGAAGTTGCGCCCGTTCCGGCCGGCCGATTCGGTGCCCAACTTGGGCACACAACTAGAAACTCTTGAATTATTTACGTTTTCCACAAGGGACTAGGAATACTGAAAATTCTTATTTCACGTTCCTTAAACACAGTACGGGAAAGGTTTAGAATAAGGAATTTAATAATAGTAAATCATTTTGAAAGATATAAATATACATCTTTAGGAGTGGCTCAGAATCAGTAACTTAAACAAACTATAAAAATAAATAAAAAAATATTATTCCTATCCGCTGTTAAAAATCGTATGCGTGGATAATATACTCATTCTCTCTCTTTCGTAATCTCTTTATTGACTTTATTTTCGGATGTTTTAAAGTATTTTTTTTATGTTTCATAAGATTATTAAAAACAGGAACGATTTTAAGACGCTTCTTTTTATTGTTCCCTAGATCTTATTTTTCAAATTTGGCACCCCTTAGCAATGTAACCATACCATGTCATAATTATGTCTGACATTGAACGTAATTCAAAGTTTGTTGGAAATTATAATCGTAAAGGTTATACGGGTGATAGGTACCTAAGGTCAGTTAACATTGTCAACAATACCCATAGGTCCCTAGTGTCCTTCCACCAATGTCTGACGTCTGGGCGGTCTGTCATATACAAAACGTATTTAGCTATTACGAAGTATGGTTTAAAGACAATAAAATAATTTTTTCTATTTTTTTTATCTGCCACGCGACTTCCTTCGAGACATTTTCATAATAATAAATAACAAAAATACGGAACCTAAAGAAGAGGAAAATATGGTAAAAAGTGATGTTAAAAGTTCAAAAGAAAATAAAATCCCTACGCGAGATTTCGACTACGAGCTCAGCGACTAAATTCGTAGCTCGTAGCAAATAATACTATTTCGTAGTCTCAAAGTCCGTAGCGTTCGGTTGCCAATTTTAGTTTGCAATAACGGCTCCCTCGTCGTTTTATTTGTTCTGTTTGGAATAGTAATCATGTGATTTGGAACGCGTTAACTGTCGCTTCTATTTTACAACTGCCGAAAAGGAATACGAAAAATGTGTTCCATTTCTCGCTGACTACGAAAAATATTTGCGAGTACAAAACAAACTGTACTATTGACATGACTTGTATGTAGGTAACTCCATTCATTGGTCGCTAACATAGCGGCATTGTGCAGTAAATTGGGCACTCCTGCGCAGATTGAAGAATAATAGAGCAACAGACAAGAATGGGCTCTAACCAGTTACGTACGATTGTACTTGACTTTATATCTAACGAGTTTCACAAATTACATTTTATAGCGCAAAAATATCAGAATAAAATATTATATTTTTACAATGCACAAAGGTAATGTAAGTATTATGGCAGACAGTTTCTACAAGTAAGTATTTATTGGGTAAATTAACAGTTTCGAGGGTCAGACACTAACGATTACGGGCCCTTTGCCCTATTTTGCTTATTTATTTATAAAAGGCAGACATTAGTGTTAAAAGTATTTTTTGCCAGTCGCCAGACATTTAAAGTATATAACCGTCAAACAGTTTCCAATATTATTAATGAATATTGATTATTTATCCAAACGGGTAGGCTTGGTAGCAATTTCATCAAATTCTTAATTTTGTCATCCATTAATGACAAGCATGATAATTATGCTCTATCCTTATTAATGCAGCTCGTTAACTCAATTTTAACACGAAATATAAAAGAGAACCTGACTTATTCGACCAATAGACGTCAAATTTATAAGAATTATTTTGTGCATTTTACGATATTTTCGACTGTGGGGTTATTTTGTATTGTTTGATATTTTGTTAATAATAACACCTTTTTTATGCGCTATGTGTATCAGATCCACCCGATTTAGTTTAATTATGATTATAAGACATGTTCTTCACCTATTTCTTCACCACTTTGTGAATGTCGAGCGAGGCAATTCTTCTCAACAGCACAGACATAGTCAAAAGACTTAACCTTTTGAGTTAGCGCTGTGATAGTGTGTATAGCTTTTGCTGTTTTCAAAGACTTGTGAACAGTATCTCTTTCCCTCAATGTTATTAGAGACAGTGAGAAAAGCGTTAATGGACACGTTCTTAGCTATAACTTATCAACAATAGTTAGATTAGGTCAAGTTTAAACAACTCATTACTCTATTTCAGCTGTACTGTAAATTTTTGTGGGTTTAAATTAAAATTTAGGCCGCAGACAGTTTTTTTTTTTAAAAGAACAACATGTATCTTAATACTCTACTGCGGTACTCTTGTCTCAGGCGGAATCGCCTTACAATTTTTTTGGGACACCGTGTATATAAGCAACTAATGACATACATTCGAAAACTTACACGACTTCAGACTGTCAATGCGTATTTCTGTTTTTCCTTAGCAATATTAGACATCTTAACCTTTCGCGTTCCGCTTACCCGTGGCAGACCGAAAAACAATGGAGACATTTTTTTGTGGCACGCGAAGGTATATATTAAATTGCACAGCATTTTGTTATTTAAAAAAAATCGTATTACGGTAGTGCCAGTAACAAAAAATAGTTGAGAAAGGCTTTGCTTCGCGAGATAAGTACAAAGGGAAGATTAAAGGCTGAGCTCAGTTTGCGGGAGGTTGATAAAGTAGCTTTGGACTCGTCTTTGTTCGTCAAAGAGTATGGAAAATTTGGCATTTAGATAAAGTAACCTACTTAATGAATTATATGTAAGATATTTACCAGAAAAGAATATACTATATCTTATAAACAATGAGTACTCTTTCTTTTTCTTTCTCGTAGCGTTTGGGCTCATTTCTAGTCAGAATAAGCTTGACTATGCATGACATGATCCTAGACACGGCAAGACTAGGTTACATTTGGAGTGCCCTTAGTAACTATTGGACAGATTTAGATCATGTTTGTGTACACACCTAGTGTTTACTGAATGTGTAGGCTTCCTTATGATGTTTTCCAGGAAGAAGTGGTATACATAGGCGTGCTACCTTACTGTAACTTCTGTTTAAACTCCTAACAAGTACTGTTTGTTATAAATGCCGTGTACGCCTGTAAGAGGTATATATATAAGAAGAAGCTTATGTTATAGTAGTTTTAGTTTTAAATGTTTTTATATATGTACTGTTGGTACCTTTCCAATAAAATAAAAAATAAAAAAATACATATTTTTTATTTTATTTTTAGCGTTCATAATAATACTGGTTTTTAAAAGGTCTTATGTCAAGAATAATCTTTTTACATAAAAAACAGCATAGTTAACTGCTAAATATTTGTAATAATATTTATTTCGGATTGATGAAACAACGCTGGCTTACTAAGGTATTTATAGCTATAAACACTTGAAGAAATCTACCAACATAACTATGTCCTCTGTAGCTTAGTTGGAAGAGCAGTCGCCCGGATAGCGAAAGGTCGTGGGTTCGAATTTCAATAGTTTTTTTAATCATTAATATAAGTGGTATAAATCTGTACATATATTCCGATAAATGAAGAGGTACGTGCCTTGTTTATATTAGAAGTCACGACACACGGATGTAAAGCGAGATTCAGACCATCTACCAGCGTATTGTTTTAAAAACAATAGGAACAAAAATTGAACTGCCAGTGTTAACAAACAAAAGTTACTCATGGTTGAGAAAAAAGTGTTTTCACTGACCGCAAGTGACTCCATTTATTCTAAGCGTAAGAAAAACAAAACACGAAGTTGTGCGCCTAAAAACAATGGAATCTTACCTTTTCATTACTGTCCCTTTATTTTATTTGCTGAAATTCTTTCGTTTCCATGACCTCGTCGTAATTGAAACCTCATATTAATGGATAATTACAAATAATAATCTTTAAATTGAAGAAAGAAAGAAAGAAAGAAAATACATTTATTATACATTGGACATCACACACAAACAGTAAAAGACACAATACATTATTTAAATAAAAAAATAATAAAAAAAAAAAATAACAAAATAAATTTTTAATAGAAAAAAGAGTAAACCAAGCGGTGCCACTATGTGCTTGTGATGTCCGGGATAATGGGACCTCACTCAGCTTGAGCCACGGCCTGAGTAGGCCGCGACGCTGGTTTTCAGTAGGCCCCGCTGAGTGAGGTACACGGACGGACAGCCGACGAAACTTAAATAAATAATATGCATATTAAATATAAAAAGAAATAAACTTAAAGACAATAAACAGTACGTAAACTAATGAATAGACAGCGTTATATATATTACTTAAATAAATATTAGGTTTCGCGTGGTGAACAGATTAAGAACATAATTGTGTGTTGTATAGATATAATAGTTATGCAACCTTGCAAAATGCAAAATGTAAATTGCAACCTTGTTATCTAACGAAAAATGTCCAGTCATTTATTCAGATTATTTTAGGAGTTGCTTAGGCTGACTGAACTGGACACTGGAGTACAAAGCTCTTAATCTTACTTCAGATGAAAGGAGGTTAATCAATGTCTAACAGGGCATGTCGTTCCTAGCGACTGGTTAGCCGAGCCGAGATTGCTTCGTCTATGTGAGCGTGTATAAAAAATCCTTTTACATTTTGTTTGTGAAGTTCTTATTTTGTTGTCTGCCTTTATCGAGTGAGGAGTCGTTTTTTGATTGCGTTCCCTGAACAATCAGATCTACAATACGTACTTGAATATTCTTCAATGTTTTTTTATTCGCGATAATTCCAACGATCTTTGTTAAATTATTAATACAAATAGGTACCTATGTAAAATTATAAACTGCCCTGCGTGTACGAGTTCACCTTTTCTTGTAAGCATAGGTAGGTACTTATTAAAAGAGGCTGACAATTGTGACTGAGTTCCGTGCGCTGCGTCTTCTCGCCTCTAATTGCCAATATAGTCCCCAAGTAGTGGTAGGGTAAAAGAACAATAAATGGGACCTGTAAAAGTACCTCATTCGGGTTCATTTACAGGAATGGTTTTGGTTTTATGATTGGTGATGTTTAATAGTGAATATTGAATGAAAAATATACTCTTGTTTTTGAAAAACTACCATCTCTATATTAATTCGTAACGTATTCGGTAACGCATATAGAAACAAAACAGTCATTTCTTTCTGTTGTGTCCAACATTTAGGAATGCACAAGTAAAAATAATATTTTAAGGTCGTATTCCATATATTTTCTGAAAATAAAACCATATTAAAGGATCTAGGATAAGTAAGCACGCGCTAAATAGAAAACTAAGTTAAGTGTGACATGCACGTAATAAAAAGATTTAGCTGCAGGAAATGAAAATAGAAGTGTTAGTTTCCTTTGTTATAGTTTCCACTGCTGATATTTATGTATTTACCGAGTCGGCTTGCTCGACTTCTAAGTGATCTCTTTTATTTTTAGGTTGTTGTCACAGGCAATTATGCAACAAGCTGCAATGCAACTAAAAGATAAAATAATAATAACACGAGCTAGGTTGACTTGAAACTAATATTTTAGCTAGAAGAGTGGTCAATTTATACGTACTAATAATAAAATTGTAACGGCGAAAAGACACGTTTTACAGTCGAAATTTCAAAGACTCGCACGAAGCACTTTGCTTCAACTTTTTGTGCGAACCGCGAAGGAACTCTCTGTCTGAGTTATTTCTTCTGATAAATACAACCTGGGAGTTTCAAATCCAAAGAAAAAAGCTCCTTTCTTGATAAAACTGCTTCTACGCAGATCACAACGTTTCTTAATCAGTTTCGGATTAAGACTACTTGATGGCCTAAGCCATCCACGCTTGCGGGCCCACCTATTCATAAGTATTAACTAAAAGGAGAAGAGACAGAGTTGTTGCCACTGACCTAGCATAAATAGCATTTGCTGTTAAACAACATAATAAACAATCAAAATATCTTTATAACGTCATAAATAAGAAAGTTAACATATACCACCTCAACTCTCAGGAATGCGAAAAAACACTCACTCTCTGGTTAAAATCCCTTAATTACATAGAAGTAGAAAATTTATTTCTGACAGACAATTGAAGTTAGGTTTTACAATATCTATAATGAATGAATATGGATAGTTGGATACTCTTTATTGTCCACCATACAAAGAAGTTACAATTTTTGTTTACAGAAAGTATTACATAATACCTATAACACGAACTGGCATGAATCAATACAGTGTAATGAACACACACGCACACACACAAAACAAATTTTAATTAATTTTGTTTTCCTTTTAATTTTTTTTCTTACAAATAAAAAAAAATCTTGATGTATCTCTACGTAACACAACGGAAGGGTGGTAACATCCTAATACAGGTATTTTATTCTTAAAAGGAACGTTACCTATGTAATTATTGTTAAACTGGTTTGTTAAAGAAATGAACTTTTTTTTTGAAGTAATCAATTTTTTGGTGCTGTTTCTGGTAGCCCGGAAGACTTTATGCCCTAAGCAATTACTTAATTAGCTTATGGGCTAATCCGCCACTGTGCTTAACATAAGACAAACCAAACATCCAGTCGAAAGAAGTCCACGGGTACAGCTAGTATAATATAATAATACGACAATATATAGACGACCTTCGTAGCCGAGTGGTGAGCACGGACTTAGCGCAGCCATCTCTGAGGTTCCGGATTCGATTCTCAGTCGGTCAATGTAGAAAATTTACTGGGTGTTGTAGTACCGTCGTTGTTTCTAATTTCACACAAGTGCTTAAGCTACTTATCATAGAATCAGAGCAATGTATGTGATGTTGTCCAATATTTATATTCATTTATTAAATTATAATGTAGGTAATAAAATTGCAAAATTTATCAAAAACACAAAAGCTAATCACATTGAAACAAAAGTAGAATCAACAACAAACTTATTTCTGGTATACCCTTACAGATGGTGTCAGATGCAACATAACTACTTACTCCAGTTAAGAAAAGAGCATTTTCTTTTCTCAATCAGATTATGCTTAATTGCAGTCTAGCAGTTAAATTAACATTAAATTACCACAAAGGTACTAAATTAAGTTTAGCAGCCCATAACTGACTTTGAAAAAAAGCGCAAAATCGTCGTCGTTGCAGGAATTTTTCTATTCTGTTTTTCTTATGGCTCAGACTTTACACGAACACTCTACAGAGATTTAAAACGTCTTTGTTTATTTTTATTGGACGTTCGATTTTAAAAGCAAACTCAGCTGTGAACAGCCCCAACAATAATATTAAACTTGAAAATCAGGATAAAAAGAATATTTGAAACCTGATTTTACTCTGCATTATTTAGTTTTTTATTGTCATCATCAGCTCAGCTCAGATCAGCTTTGAGTTCTGAAAAGTATTGAAAATCATTGGAAACCCAATTCAATTTCTGTTCGATTTTATGTCTGCTTAACGTCTATGCGTCTCTGGGGAAAAAATAACACACTTTTATTATTTTTGAGAACGTACTATAGTAGGCAACTCATACTTTTGGCAGACCTACTTAACGTAAGCCCACTAAATGTGTAGATTTTAAAAAAACTCCATTCTTACATAAAATAAGCTTAGATTTAAGGCTTATGATTTCTGAGGCTTGACATGGCTCGACTGTGAGGTGTCGTTTATGAGAAATCTAAATATTGGTGAAAGTGTTTATTGTTGCATAAACATTGTGTTAGACAATGAGAATGTTTATTTGCTTTTTAGGTTATTATGACCCTCATTATTTACATACAAAACTGTTTCCAAGAATTAAATTTTGTATGTGAATATATTTTTAGGGTCATACATAACACACCCTGTATAAATTGATTTCACACCTTACACTGTAAATAATTCGTGATTTATACAGAAATACTTTAAAAAAGGTCAATTTAAAAAGATAATAAATGAAAATTAGTAAGTATCCCAAAGTAAATGTTTACACATTTTTAAAAATTAATTAAATAAATAATATTAACAATCACAATAATTACCTAGTCCCAAACTAAGCAAAGTTCGCACTATGTACCAAATATACATCTATAACATAATGTTTGTGCTCATCACACAAACACTTGCACATTGCGGGATTCGAACCCGCGATCTTTGGCTTTGTAATCCGAAGCGCGAACCACGAGACCACGCGATCGTCATCGAAAAGGTTCTCTATTTGACATTAGGCTACGGAACCCGTATAAACACGTGTAGTTTGGCATTCGGCGAACGTTTTAATATACCCTTGATAAAGTAGATCTAACATGTGGAAATAACAAAAGCTGTAAGTCACGTGATGTGTCGATCTAATATATTAAAAAAATCACGTTTTCTCCAGAAAAGACAGAGGACAAAAAGACATGTATCAAGGCCTCAAAAGGGCAAAGAGACAGTTCGTAAGACGCGAAATGAAATACAATTAATTACATAAATTACTTTCATCTAATTTATTTTACTGTTGAACTGTAATGAAAGTTCATAACTAGAATTAGGTCGTTATGCAATGATATTGGTATAGTCAGCATCAAAAGTCGATGACCACATTCAGATTTCAAAATCGCTATACACCATATTATACCTAAATCGCTCAACAATTACGCTTGTTAAGTTGAGCGTTCATCGCTCAACTTGATAGCTGTAAATTAATTATGGGCAGGGTTTTTTATTGCAAAATTGTTTCCATGTTAGAAGTATTATTTTTCCTGAATTTCGCTACCTAAAGACGCAGCGATTGTCGTAACAGCCACGATTCATTGCGCGCTGTTAAGAACTGTATTTTAATGAAAACTGACATGTGTTGATTGCTAGTTTAGGGATACTAAATCATGTTGTGGGTTCAATCGACGTAAACTTTGATTAATTTCAGACCTTATCAGTCTTGGCACACTCTATCTCTTAATTTGCCTTGGACCTAGCTATTTGTAACATGCCACAATCTCTGAAAGAATGTTTAAGTAATTCGACACAATAACGTTAAAAAGGAACACATTAACTTGCTTAAGTTTAAGGGTATTATTCTAACTCATTCTGAATACCTAAAATGCAGTAAAAACCTTCTGTTCCACAAAACTCAGTATCGTATCACACCCAGCAATTCCTTTACGTATAAAGGAACATTAGCGATCGATCATTTCCAATCGAACGCTTATACAAACACCACTCGAACCTGGTGTAATGTATCTGATCAAGTGCTCCGCGAAGCACACGCGGGGCGCTTGAGAAGTAATGTGTGTTTACAGACTGAATGATCCTTTGTACAGTCAGGACCAAGATTATTTTATAGCATTTAGTAAATATATTATGACAAGTATGTATAGTCTACCAAGAAAGTGATTTATCACTTTTGATGACATATCTCTGTAAAATAATAATTCGATAAGGCTTATTGTAAGACTTACACTTCCAAGTTCAAATAATCAAATTATTATCTCACTTACACACTTTTTTATACTCCTTCTGGTGGGGTTGGATTTCTGACCTTTCGCTATCAGGGCGAGCTCTTCGAACTAAGCTACAAAAGGCAATAGTTATGTTAAATTATTAAGCATGAAGTTCTGTCAATATTGGTCAATCTAACTAAATCATCGTGCCATCTTTTTAGGCTGTTCCCCGAGACGTAGGCCGAAACCTGTATTTAGATTAAAATTGTTTAGACACTTTTTTTACCATTGAGTTTTTCAGTATGTCAGTACGATTATTTATTTAGGATTGGTAAATAGGGCATAAAAGTTAAAAAATGTAAACAGCATTCATTAAAATCTTGTGTATCTTTCTGATAACGACTGTACATTATTTAAAATATGAAATCATTGGTTTAGCGCTAAATTGCGTGCTATCGTTGTATTTGAGCGATTTTAACGAACTCTCGGGTTTTTGTATTAGTCTTATCATTTAGATACTTTCGTGTGTTGGGATACTTTCCACGAAATGAATTGTGTGTCTTGTTCAAATGTGACTACACCCAATTTTCTTTATTGATTGGTCACAGATGTCCTGCAAGAATAAAATTCTTTAGTGGGTTTTGTGAAATAGCATTCAACAATTTGTTGATTCTTTTAAGTAAAATTACTCGTCTCACTGCCAAGTTATTTTATAATTCTTGTGGTGTCATCATTTCAGCCCACTGCTAAACAAAGGCCTCCCCGAATGACTTATCATCGGAGGGAATTGCCAATACTTATACACGCTTGGCAGGCGGGTTGGCGAGCGCAGTTTTTTTTATAAGATTTCGCACGAAGACGCTGCTGCCCGTCTCTTGCTACAGGAATTAGTCGCCTCTTACGACACGTTTCTCGTTGGCGGTAGGGAAGTGTATTCTTTACGGCCGTCCTCATACAGCACAGCATGTGGTAAAATACCTACCCATGACAAGATTAAGTTTAATACTTGTTGAATACTTAAGTCTGTCTCTTAGCGCTTTGTCTCTTTGCTAGTCGGGGTTAACCTTGACCACAATTCTAGACGCAACAAGTATTTTTATTTGAAACGATTGCCATCATGAATACATTTACCATAAATATTGGTAACTTGCATTACGACGTAAATATTTGAGATTATTACGAAATTTATTGCTGTTATAGTTGAAGATTCAATTTTGTACCAATTCTAGTTTCTGATACGTGTATTACGATGAAAATTTAAAATCGAAGAATCTTTTTTTATTACATAATCCACCCACTATATATATAACAAAGCGTCATCTACCGTTTTTTTTACTTTCTTTGCGGTTCTGCAACACCTAAAATAACAAAACTTGAAACCCAAAATCTTCTTCAAAATCTTCTTTAAATCCTTATCCTTATTATCACTCAATGAACATACTTACTTTGAGGTTAGGCAAGCACATCAGTCTAGTATAGCTCTTGAACTTTCAGCATTTTCCCTCAGGAAGGCTCATAGAGGTAATCGAAGATGCAAATCAGGCGATGAGAGCTTTTATACCGCCCCTTCCTACGTAATATACCTACTGCGTACCAAAGTATTTATCTCGGTGTATGTAATGTTAGGTAACCGAAAAAGGTGAATGGTTTAACCTTTAAAAAACCCTTAGTAACTTGCGTTTACAAAACCAGTAATAAGGAGCAGATATTCTTATTTTTATCATGATCTGGGCCCTAAAACCTTCAAACTCGTTTTGTTTTTAAATCTTTTTGATTAAATTAAAAACTACGTAATTTTTATAAATGCTGTTTCTTAGGTACTGTTTAGAGCTCGTTAGTTAAGAACTGCCTGTTCAACTAATCTGGGTATTTCATCATCATCATCATCATTTCAGCCATAGGACGTCAACTGCTGAATATAAGAACTTAACTTGCCACGCTTGGCAGACGGGTTGGCGAGCGCAGTTTTTTTATAAGATTTCGCACGCAGCAGCTGCTGCTTATCTGGCTCTACAGGATTAGTCGCCTGTTACGACACGCCTCCTGTTGGCGGCGGGGAAATGTATTTTTTACGGCCGTCTCCACATGGCATATCTGGGACGACGGATCTAGGTATTTAGTATAATATAACATATACTCGTAAGTCCAAAAATATTTTTTTAATCAGATTTGGGATCATGTTTCTTTGGCAGAGATATTTAGTTTCCTAAGCACAAGCATACCCCTGAAATATGACTGATTTATGTTTTGTACACGTTGTATATGTTTGTGTTTAATATCCCAGTTAAATTCCAGTGTTTTGTCAACATTCTGTGTCCAGCGAAACCTCAGAATTCGCGGGCGTATTATTGCTTTATGCAAATGGAAAACACGACAGGCTTTCTGATTTTGAAGTGAGATTCCATCTGCGAAGTTTGTCCATATCATTACAGATAACATCAGAGTCGTTTAGAGGAAAAAATCTTGAGATTTGCTTTTAAAAGTTGGAACCTTAATTTAAAGTTGGTTGACAAATAAGTACTTACTCAATTGATATGAATTAGGCTGTCAACTTCGATTAGATTTTTACGAATTTTCAAGAAAAATAAAATGAAAAATTTCAAACTATGACTACCTATTACAAATTGAAAATTAATTAAATTGAAGAATGTTGACCGGTAATTACAGGTTACTCTAAAAAAATTTTTTTTACTCCTAATACAAAGTAAACAAGAAAGTTCAACGCCTCTTTCCTAAAAATACAGACATTTGTAAACAGTTTTATGTAACATAACTTTATGAGTGGTTAAGATGTCTTATAAACTGAAACTCTAAAATATAATTTATGAACCATTAACCAAGTTTTACAACTACAAAATTTAATTGCATCTACAGAATTTATTTGCAATTGTCTATAAAAGCTTGCTCACTAACTTAATATATTAATAACTTTTTGAGTGCACAAATTAGTTAAGAGCCAAATAGAAATGCGAGCATAATTAAAGATTTGTGGTTAATTTACCAAAAGATACCGCTTAGTCTGCACATAAATGTATTACTTAGTATTAGCGTAGTATTATTATACTAGCTTCGCCTGCGTCTTCTGATGTCGGCTCCAGACTCACGGCGAGAAGACTCTGTGAGGTTAGCCGTGACTTCTCGAGATCTAACTGTACTGTCTAGACTCTCGATAGCTCACTTCTGTTCTTATCTCTTATCCGGTACGGACGATTTTGATAGTGTAGTGGCTATGTTTTTGTCTCCATTTTTTATTTTAGTTATAGCATACTTAACCGTTGTGGTTAGAGTTAGCTAGATTCTTGACTTTACGATGCCAATGTTTTGCATCCCATAAAATAGGCTCTGCTTGAAAATGTTCTATTAACTTTAATTCTAGGTCATTATCCCACATTTTTGAAAATATGCTCAAAATAGAACGCTCGAAAACGTTTCGATAAACGTTCACACATCATACACATCAATGCCACGCCATTTCCCACGTCGTTCTGAGATTGAACAAGAACACTCTTGTCCTCACGCATAGCGTTCTCTGTTTCGTCCAGGAGACGTATTTTTGAATCATGTGAATTCCAATCCGAATACGAAATCACTATTTTTGAAAATTAGTTTCGTGAATTCTGCAACGAGTGGTCCTACCCACTCGTTTTTCGATTTATACTAGTAGAAAGTACGAAAGAATGACATTGACAAGTAAACATATTTTATGGTTGACAGAGATTTGACGTAATAACTTTTTATTTACGTTCGTTATGAGTTTTTGCTTTATGGTTTATAGTATTTTTTGCGTGAAACACAAATAGTTACAAGATTTCAATTTAATAGCAACACCTATTTCAAGTAATTCAAAAATGTGTAAAATCGGGAGCAATAGAAACTATTTTCATACACGAATTGTTTTCATGTTCGAACTCAAGATTCATTTCTAATGCCTCAAAAATACGTCTCCTGGAAACGTTTTGAAACGAGCAAAAATACCGACATCACTTCTCCGATCGCCATCCTCTCAAGAAAGTCATCCCACTTACGGTTCTCCGGTGTTCTCGCCGCGAGTCTGGTGCCGGTATGAAAGTTAAAGAGGGATGAATAATTCTACGGCTCACAAAAACGCGATAGCAAAATTATCAACAATATACATGTGCCAAATTTCAGCTAATTCCGTTCAGCCGTTAAAAGCGCCGTCCTTAAACGAGAAAATCTAAAACTTTAGACCCTTAACATTAGCGTAAATTCGTTTTTTTTTTAAATCGTATTGTCCGGGCCTAGATTTTTTTTATCTGTATCTGATTATTCTTATTTTTTAAAACAACTATTTGTTTTTAAATACTCATACATAGTAAGGTTGTTTAGTTTTTTAAATAAATCCTTTTTTTAGTAATGTTTTAAATAATTTGCAAAGTACGATTGGGCAGAAGGCGTCTAAGGACGGTAACAACAATAACTAACACTTAAACACAAAAACGTTTAATTTTGAAAATTTTGTTAGATAAGATGTAAGATTCTCTGATATTAATTTTGAGTGTAGGTATGAAAAATACTTAAAAAAGTGGTCATCTAAAGTTCAGAATGTAAGCTGCTCCAAAAATTTAACAATACACAAACATTTAGCAGCGTTGTATGTCTCAGTTCCATTTGTCAATTTTCATTTCTCACATAAAATTGCGTCGTTACTTTAGATAAGTACTGCAAAGCGCTGGCTAAGAAACAACACGAATTGCTTAATATAAATGGGCCCATTTTTAAACATACAGGCTTAAATCGTATGACATCTTATATGTGAGACAAGATTGATATTACAATTTGTTAGGTGTTATTAATCTAATGGTTAAGTTGGACTAGAGTAATCTTAAGTCCAACTTAAAGTCTACCATTTAATGGGACCTGATCATTTTACACAACTATTGCATGACAGAACTCTGAAGGTCACATTATTTGTGATTTACGATTATACAAACGTGGACTTAATTCGAGCCCAACAGAAAATTGTCGAGGTTGTGCAACATAACGTTTAAAAAGATAAACCTTAAAAATAAAACCTTAAAGCATAGCATAAATAAGCAGTGTCTTATAACAATATTTTGTAAATAAACTAAATACAATAATCATAATAATAATACATCTACTGCATACATAAACATATCTTTTCCTTCAGAAAATAAGAAAGGAAACGTTTTCCCTATAATATAACATTACAGTATTACTAAAATTCCCCTTATAACGGATTTCTCACGCCGTCAATTTTGCGCCAATCTGCCGCGAGCTTCCTTCAGACCTATTTTCAGGATGTATTGCGGTTCACGTGGTTTCGCTCACTAGGTCGGTGCAGGCCGCGGGCTCCGAACTGGGTCACCAGAACGATCCACCGGGCGAAACGGGAACGCGTCAATGTCCTGACTTTAATGCTTTAGCTATCAATGGACGCCTTTATGCTAAAAACATCGAAGTTGCTCTCAAATATTGTTGAACCTAGTAGTAAAGCGACAGGTGTATTGAAAATTAAAATGAAGGCTTCCTCTTTTCTTCCATGGATGTGTAATGATGTGTATGCTCAGGTAGGTCACGGCGGTTTTCAACCTGTACAATTCATTCTTCTTCTGTTATCTATAAAGGTCCACCACCTTTTATATTTTATTGTTGTTTTTTGTTTGTATAGTCTTTTATATTTTTATATAAGCGTTTGTTGTTCTTTTGATTTCTTGTAAACAAATTTCTGAGGTTTATTTGTTTTTGTTTTTTGGTTCTTTGTGTGTGCGATGTCCGTATAATAAATGTATTTTTGCTGCTGTGTGTATAATATCCATATACGTGTAATATACCTATTTATTACCTTTTATTCCTTCTTTCTTTAAAATAGGGGATGTAAGTTTTTGTTTATTACTAATATACATGGACGACCCCCCTGGTGTAATGGTTCGCGCTCCGGACTACAAAACCAACGGTTGCGTGTTCGAATCCCGTAAAAGGCAAATATTTGTGTGATGAGCACGAGCGTTTGTACCTCATAGTCATAAATGTTTATAAAAGCATTGAAGTGTTTATTCATAATCTAGAAGCCATAGTTGTACTATGGCTTAGTTACTTTACTTAGTTTGGGGCTAGAAATTTAATTAGTGTGATTGTGAATACACTTTATTTTAATGTGGTACTAGTTTTTAGTGATGACTTGTGAAATTGTCATGAAATAACGAAACATATTTTGTATTATCATGTTAAAGTTTATTAAAGAAAGATTAATTAATTAAATCAAATACATATTATGAAAGGCAGTCCCAGCTGGGTACCCGAACTGGGTCACCGGAACAGCCCGCTTTGCCGAGCAAATCGAGCGCTAAAAATCTATAGACGTTGCCACTTAATAGGATAATATATTTTTAATGGAGTCGAATGCTAACAGTGTAATCGATTCCTGATTACAGAATCAGGGGATTTTTTTATCGGTGCCATTCGAACTTCGGGACTTTTTCACGGGTATCTTTTAATTTACTGTCAGGGAAAATTGACCTATTTGTCTTGGGAAAACGCATTAGTAGGTAATTTCTAAAGTTAGCAGCGGACTTTCAAAGGCTGATGATGATGATGATTATTGTAATTGGTATGTAATCTTTATAACTAATGAAAAATTAAATCTTACATAAAGTATAACTTAATCACGCCAGATAGAACTGAACGGATCTAGATGAAATTTCACACAGAAATACGAGTGCGAGAGCTCGTAGATTATAGCCTGGAATAGAAGATGCAAGATAACTGTCATTATGGATGGCGCTTCTTTCCGTCAGATGTCGCTGTTCAGTTTGCAAAAATGTTTTAAATTGTGAAAAAAAAAAGATGTAACACTAGCTGATGCTCGCGACTTCGTTTGCGTGGTCTTTAGTTTAGATTAACTATGGTTTTGCAAAGACACAAAAACAAAGTCGCGGGCAACAACTAGTAAATAAATAAAGGCATCACGAGGAGCGGTGGCTATGTCTGTGGTAAAAAATACATGTGAGTAACTATTCGCTGGATAGTTCCAAAATACAGGGTGCTGGGTTGAACTCTACCCTTTTAAAAAACTCTTCGCGTACCACTTAAATTTTCCCTATTGTTTTTCCAGTCTACAGTAGGTAATTCGAACGCGAAGGCTTAAACTACCTTTACAGGTTAATCCTTTAAAGGTAGTTTAATTGTATTGTAGATGGAAACTGGCAAACTTGTTTCGTTTATGGGTCCAATTGGAGGTAAATCGATACAAGCAAAATGCAATCATGCGGCTTTTAAAGCAATTGCGGTATGCATGCCTCATGAATGCGGCTATTATTTGCATGTCATACCTCCCACCACAATTGGAGTGGGCGCACAGAATTAGATTCAGTATGCCCGGTGGCCAGTTACCCTAATAAACTTAATATCACGAATTTATGAAAAGGTTTGAAAAAGAATTGTAAAAAGCGAACTTCTTCTTTGGTTTGCAACATAATGTAAATGCAATTAGGTAAATAGCTGTTACATCTAAAGAGATTGTTAAATTTTTAATAACGTGTTTAAAGGATGTTGAGGACAAATTTCCAAAATATTAATGAGACAACTGGTTCACCATATCACAGTATCGAGTGGATTGGTGCAGGTGAGGATGACTTATGTATTTCTCGTATCTATTGTTATCAGCTGGGCCCTTCTATCTTTTGATTTAGTTACTAAACTAACTTAGTTGTCAGTGATAACTAACAAATTGTAAGTCATTGTTACTTTCAATAAATATACTCAATAATTCATTTTCCTTCTGAAATTCTCTATGATCGCGATCCAGTTATTTCTAGTTGGAAAGTAGTAACGAACATTGGTTTCGATGGCAGTCAAAAACGGGTAACATAGGGATCAAGCCTACTGTATGTGTGTACATACATACCTTCTCCAATTCCCTAAAATGTAACTGAGTGAGAACACAGACCCTAAACGGAATGAGGGCGAAACTTTTGAATGGTTCGATTAAATAACGGTTGAATGGAGGCGGTGACTTGCGAATTACTTTGGCTCGTAATTGTATTTACTTGGGTGACCGAGTTTTGATACCAGCCTAGTATACAGGGTGAGTATGAAATTGGTTTATATCCTTGAAAGGAGTTTATCAGCTGCTGAAAATATGATACTATTGAATTACTTTGACTATGGGTATATGATACCAATATCAAAATCGTAAGAAAATTCAGACAACTCACATACGTATGTATGACAGTAATTATGGTAGATACAAAAAACCTTTTTTTGTGATACTGATGTGGCTTTCTTGCTGAGGCCTAACCCTAGAACCTTAAACTACGGCTATAGTAGTGTTGTCTACACAAGGTTAAAGTCATCATCATCATCATCATCATTTCAGCCATAGGACGTCCACTGCTGAACAAAGGCCTCCCCCATTGACTTCCAGATTGGCCGGTTGGAAGCGGCCTGCATCCAGCGTCTTCCTGCGACCTTTACCAGGTCGTCTGACCACCTTGTGAGTGGACGTCCTACGCTGCGCTTGCCGGTACGCGGCCTCCATTCTAGAACCTTTCTGCCCCATCGGCCATCAGTTCTACGTGCTATGTGCCCCGCCCACTGCCACTTCAGCTTGCTTATCCGTTGGGCTATGTCAGCGACTTTTGTTCGTTTACGGATCTCTTCATTTCTGATTCGATCTCGCAAGGAAACACCAAGCATAGCCCTTTCCATAGCACGCTGTGCGACCTTGAGCTTTCTTATGAGGCCCATAGTGAGAGGCCACGTTTCAGTTCCATATGTCATCACTGGTAACACACAATGGTTGTAGACTTTCGTCTTGAGGCACTGAGGTATTTTGGACGAGAAGACGTGGTGTAGTTTCCCGAACGCTGCCCAGCCGAGTTGGATTCGACGATTGACCTCCTTCTCAAAATTGGATTTACCCAACTGGATAACTTGTCCTAAGTAGACATATTTGTCAACAATTTCGAGAGTAGAGCTCCCAACGGATACTGGGTAGGGCGCAACATGGGCATTCGACATGAGCTCGGTTTTGTCCATGTTCATTCGCAGGCCTACTTGTTGGGAGACTCGAGTAAGGTCATCGAGCATTGTGCTGAGGTCTTCAAGGTTAAAGTAATACTGTTTATGTAGTAAAGTTTACAGTTTATGTAGTAGAGTTACGTACTCTACCAGTACGAATACCGCTGACCCCGGGCGCCTAACTAGAGCACACAAGATATTGCAAGATCACGGAAACGCTGACTCTGCGCTCGTGCGCCGCTAACGTGACCAAGCCGCCGGACATCAGGCCAGCGCCATCATCCTCACTTCGTATCTAACATTGATCGAGTCAATTAGTATTAGGAACTAGTTTTATTGTAATTTAAATTTTTAATTAAATTAGATTTTAAGTAATTTCGTTTTTTTTCGATCCTCCGGCTGTCACTTCGTAATTCGTGGCACGTTATTTTCTGGTTCAATGAGGAAAGATAACCGGATAAATATAATATTAGTCGGAATCTTTCGTTTACTTAGCACCTTCATGGAGTTTGTTAAGCCAATAATAATAATGTATGTTTACTCTACCTAACATGTACTATTATATTATACTATGTACATGTACTATCATTTCAGCCATAGGGCGTCTACTGCTGAACATAGGCCTCCCCCAGTGACTTTCTTCTTGTCTAGACTTCCAGATTGGCCGGTTGAGAGCAGCCTGCATCAAGCAGCTTCCTGCGACCTTTACCAGGTCGTTTGTCTACCTTGTGGGTTGACGTCCTACGCAAGCCGCCGCGCTTGCCGGACTTAAACTTTAAACAGTTTTATTAATTGATGATTAACTAAATGTTTGCATAATAGTTACACCAAGTTTGATGATTTTGTGTGTTTTTAGTGTAGACCCCGTAACAAAAATGTTCTAATACTGACATTGAGATTGTAATAAAAATTTATCATATAGGTAACTCGTATTGTTGCATGGCTATTAAAAAAATTACGGTTATTACCTAAGAAAATTTAATTAATTTTAATTAGATTAAATTAATTTAAGTAATTTTAAATTTTATACTTCAATGTTAACCACATGGTGTGCAATAAACGTTTTGAATTTGAATTTATAATACCTGCATATTTTTAGGTGTGAAAAGTTTTATATGATGAATTTCCGAATTTGCTTTTCGACATCATAATTCTTAAGAAATAAGTATGACAAAGACAATATTACACCCAGGAACTGTCGACTATGTCCGAACAATCGATACTTAAAGTCGCATTCCTACGTCTTCAGTCGCGTACTCTTGACTGATTTTCCTTCACTACGCATTTCCTTTTGTATTTACAACTTACCTACAATTGTATACCTCATCAGATGATGAGATCAAAGTCAGCTATCAGTCTACTGCTTAGGTAATATAGGTCTAGAAAGGTTTAAAAATGCTTTGGCCTTTCCGATTTTCGGATCAAGGTCGGTATAATAAAGGAGAGCCTCTACCGATCCTGATCTTAAACCTTTTCTACTTTTACCGCCCATCGTGATTCTGTGTATTTCATCGGTTCATTTATGATATCTAAGACTAGTAGTAGTTCATGACCTTCGTTTTACTAGTAAACACTTTGATTGGTATGTTGTTATAAGCCGCCTTTATCGTCCATTACCATAAATAGGGTGGCAACGCAGACTATGGAGGAGCGCAGAAATTCTTAGACCAGATCACGATTTGGGTCATGCGTGGGCGCAGTAATGAAAGCTCGCTCGCATAGACGGCTAGTTCCTGGAATTTTAACGTCATATGCTAGCTTTAAAAAATGCTTTTATCGCCAACACACTTACAAGTGCTGCAAGGCCCATCCGTGGACCACTCCTGGAGGCTCTCCCGAACCACCATTTCTCCCATCCTCTTATCTACGAAAATACTAAGACAAATAATAAAAAAAAAAACATTATTTTTCTTTTCTTTTAGATTCCAGGAAAACCCAAAATAAGTACGGAACTCTTTCCACGTGACTTCAACTCGCATTTGTACGGTTTTTTATAATTGAACGCCCTGAAACAAAGGAGGTACGACACGAGGCGACGCAGAAAACTTTTTGATAGAATGACAAATGATTGTGTAGTGATTCCTTTTACATTAATGTACTAGCTAATATCCCATAGAAACCATGCATTTTTCAGAACAAAAAGTACTTATGTCATTTTATGACACATAAACTCCTTCTATGCAAAAAATAATGTTGATCGCTTGCTCTATGAAAAACAAAAACAAATCTATCCCACGGGAACCGTTCATTTTTCCGAGATAAAAAGTAACCTATTTGCTATTCCAGTCTATATTATATATCGGTGCCAAATTTTATCTAGATCCTTTCAGCCGTTCTGGCGTTATAGATTAACAAATATCCATCCATCTAAACTTTCGCATTTATAATATTAGTAAGAAGTAAGATTGAACAAAAATATTGATCACAATATTGAAGGTGGACTGATTAAAATTTATTCAGTTGGAAACCAGCAGTTAAGTTGTAGAGTTATGTGTCTAGTTTTCGTAGTACCTTGACGACATCAACACACAGTAAAATCGTGATCACCCTTAATTTAAATAATACAAAACTATAATACATTGTGTCCTTTACTTTGCAGTAGAACACAATTCTTATCTTGTTTCCACTTCAAAGCAACCTTATATCGTTGATAGTACTAAAAATGGGGACGAGACTAAATCACAGGTTTCAGGTTACAGGTAACCCTCTATTACACCTTCTGGGCCAACCTTGCAATGAGGATGAAAAAGGTTAAGACCGAGAATTTATTGTACCCTTGGTAGAAAACGTATATTGTTTGTTAAAGATAGGAGACCAGTTTATAAAAATTAGCATTGCCTGTGGCTTTACACAGGCAGTCTCAGTTTATCACACAAAGTTAACCAGTTGATTCGTATTAGATTTTAAACTTATAGGGATGTTTTTTATATAAGTATAAAATTTATTAGGGTTTGTTGATACTCATGATAACAAACAGCTTTGCCCAAGAAACTACTTACCAATATCAAAAAAAATTGTTAGTGCATTTTGCAGTGTATTTTGTTATTTTTTGTTAGTGATGCGTCTAAAAAATTATTTTCGATTTCGATGTTGCTCCTAAGAAAAAGTTGATGTAAGTGAGCAGCTGATTACGTGGTTTTAAGGAGTGTCCTATTCTTTTGTACAACCTGTATTTCTAAAGAAAAAGTTTATGGTACTCTCATTGGCGAACTTGAAAACATCATTGTTCGTTCGTTTTTTTCGCTCTACTTTTTACTAAATAAATTAAACAATAAAATAATTTGCTGAATTAACTTCCCTAAAAATGTCATATAGCCAATTAGAACCACGAAACCTTCGCGAATAACTTCTAAGTTCGGCCCGAAACTCTTCTGGTGTCCCTGAAATAAATTAATCCCCCCAAATCAATCAATCCAATGATAAAATTCATCATGAAAGTTTCAATCAGATAACACCTAATAGGTGTGTTCTAAGTAATGAGTAATGTCATGGCTTCTAAGTAAGAAATTATCTTTTTTGTGTTAAGAGATACCACGTTTTTTGTTGCCTGCGTCTCTTATTTATTATAACCTCCGAAGTTATAACTACGCGGAAAGTAATTCCACTTCGCCAGCTCTATTTATATTCCCGCAGGGGCGAATGTCCTTGTTTATTTGGGAGAGTTTATTCCTTATCCAAACATTTTTTGTTGATGTTATAAGACGTTTAATGATTCGGCGAAAGTTATGTGTGGACTAATTCACATGACAATAAAATGCATTACAATAAAAAGCCCTGACATTGAATTGATTTATTACTTGTAGGTATAGCCTTTAGTCAGAACGGTCAAACGATGCGGCTTCACTTGATGTTTGTGGTTTATACCCTTGACTTTCGAGTTCAACAGCCGCTTTTGATTACGGTACAAATTAATCGCTAGAAGTCTCGAGCCGAATACAAGTGTTAGCGGTGGAGGAATAATCCGATTATGAACGTTTTGTTGTTGCATGTTCTAGACAGACAGACAATAATAATAATAAGGTTGGAATTGTTTTAGATGCAACAACTCAATATCTTATGTTTTTGCAGATCAAAATGGCGGGGCTGATGTGGTACAAGATGGCGGCGGTGCTTCTGCTGAGCTTAGCTCAAGTGTTTTCTGCACCAACTCCTCAGCATTCTGGTAAGTGATAGCTACGATTGTATAACTTGTTCGTGATTGGATATTTGACTAACTTAACTGGAATGACTCGGATGTAGGAGATGTTCATTTATTGTCTGAGGGTAGTTCCGTTAATCGAAATTAATCCTTTGTACATGTATAATGCGAAATGTTATCAAAAAACTGTGCTCGCCAACCCGCCTGCCAAGCGTGGCGAGTATTGGCAATCCCCCCCGATGAACGTCATTGGGGGAGGCCTGTGTCAGCAGTGGAGGTCAATGGCTGAAATGATGATGATGACATGTATAATAAGGAAATGTTGGATTTTCTCAAATTAGTTTTCTTAATTATTGCAGCTCCATTAATTTAGCACTATATTTAGTAATATCTCAAAAATCAATTAGTTTGCATATTTGATTCAGATAATTGACTGTACAGTGTACCTTTAGCATGTAGGTAAACAAGTCTTAGTAAATATGTAATTTTGGTACCGTTTAATGTGGTTCGAACGTAGACAGGTTTAAGTGAAATCGAGTACAAAATTTACTTTGATTAATTTGACATTAGTGTAAGTAGGTTGTGGGAAACGTACGTAGTTATAGTACACTTCTAGTTAACAATAGATTTTAATACGAGTAGATCAACGAAATAGGTAGTTTAACTACTGAGTAAACGTGCTATACCCTATATTTTATTGTCAATTATTGCTATCAGTGAAGTTGAAATTAAACGAAAATTCAGCCTTAAGTATAAAATATGCAAATAAATATCTTTAAGATAGTTTTTACTAGGCATGACGAATTAAGTAACAGACTGGATTCCTCACGTGTCAATTCTAGCCTTGGAATCTTCAATGATTGTATTGCTTGAATGACGGTTTTGCCTTCTGCAAAGGTTCTTTCTCTTGGAGTAGTTGTTTTTTGTTGTTAATAAACAAATAAATACATAAACGCGTAAACTCACCATTTAACAATACTGACCGCGTTTCGTTTGCTGGTTGGCTTGTTATCTGAACATGGTTTTTGCTTCTGTTTAATATACAAGAATTCTAAAAACGCATTTTTTGGACTCTACTGGTCATAGAGAACGCCTTGGGACTGTTTTTAATTTTTTTTAGTCAATTAACAGGAATTGACTTTCTACAGTTTTATTATACCAGGTTATATTTCAAGGTAGTTCCAAATTTTAAAAATATGGTCAATGAAAATTTTAACAATATAAAAATACTAATTTATCATAATTAATTTCGGTCCTCGTATTTCTGGAGTAAAATATACTTTAAACATTCGAAAAAAAAAGAAAACGCGAGTTGCACCGTCATTCATCACAGATCACAGGCGTACGCCGACGCCGCTCTAACAAGAACCTCATGCAGTGCACAAACGGTGCAATTTAATCGAGTAATCGTAAATTTTCTACGTATTCTATTTTTAAATGCAGACTGGAAGAATTAAAAATGAAAAAATATAGTTTGTTTTTTACGTAGATCGATTTAGTTACCTACTGATTCTGAGTGGTGCCTGAAAAATTGGCACTACCGTGAAATGTAACCCTGTATGTATGTACCAACAAGGCAAAAATATTTACTGGACAAAGTGTAGCAGACTTTATATCTGGCGCATATTTTTATTTATTTATTTAAACTTTATTGCACAGACATTTAAAAAAAAGTTGTACAAATGGCGGACTTAATGCCAAAATCATTCTCTACCAGTCAACCATGGGGCCATACAGAGATGGTATACATATTATAGCTATTGTATTTATTTTAGTGACAAGACCGGCTATTCTTGTAGACCGTTACATACCGGGGCTACCTAACAATTTTGCTAAATTAACATATATCGATTCGTATTAACACGTGTTTACTTAATTACGTCATGTTTATTCTGTTACCTGCAACATGTGATTAACAGTTATTCCTAAGTTCCCGGAGTTTAGTTCTAGCAATTTGAATTATATCATCATAACATTCATAACACACAGTAAACAAATAACACAGTAGTTCAACTAAAACCAAACTAAGTAAGCCTCATTTACGAATCTATATACAGGGTGTCCCGTAAAGAGCGTGCCAAACGAAAACAATAGATAGAGCAAAAAAGGCTCGATCTCCTATCCGAAATTAGACTTCGTAGAAGTCGAACCATTTATGCACAAATTGCGATTTCGGGTCGATTTCCTTAGCAATTATTTTCAGAAAATCACAATTTTCTCAAAAACGGTGCGACTTTTACTAGGACTATTTTTGGACAAGAGATACAACTTTTCATGTTCTATCTACAGTTTTCGTTTGGCACGCTCTTTAAGAACCTCTATTTCCTTTGGTCATCGCATCACGCGTGATCTGATGGAACAATTTCGCAAATTCTTTTTTTGTTGTGTTAATTATTGTCAGGAGAAGGTTCTTTTGAATGAAAAAAATAAGGAAGTTGCGCAGAGATTCCTTTATAAATAAACTAAAGACCACGCGAACGAATAATTATTGCTATTTTACATTTATTTATTTATACTTTGACTAGCTGTTTTTCCGCGACTTCGTTCGCTCGTTAATTAATTTCGTTGTTAATTTTTTTTCCCGTAAGAATCTTCTACGTACTTTGTTCTCTGTACAAAAACTTTAGAAAAGATAAGTAGATGAAATTGGTAAAGTCATTCTCAAGTTATGGCGTGACAAAGAGAAATAAGGATTTGTTTTTGCACATTTAAAAATAATTGTACAAATAGCGCATTAACAGTAAATATTTAATTTATTAATTGTAATGTCAAGTCTCTACTCTCTTATTACACTAGTGTCAGTGTTGATTGTCTGACTTTAAATTAGTCCAAAATCCAGATTAATGCTGATATTACTTCAGGCGCGAGCGCTAGTTTCTTCGCCACACGTCAGGCGTAGGTATAGCAATAAGTCCGCCAATTGTAGGTACTTAACTGTGCAGTAAAGTTTCAAAATAATATACAAACTTGCAAGTGACGCGCGCGGTTAGTGCGTCGGCTCGGCTGGGCAAAAAAAAAAAAACATAACGTGTCTCATTTTAGACTGCCCCTATTCGAAACTTTTATATCAGATTCAGTTACGGGTAGATTTTTACTTCGGATATACGATAGTTTCGGTTACGATTATGGAGCTCCTTAACATCCCTGCCCGGAACTACCGTAGTTCCAGGTACACATTTACCCCCAGGCGAGCTTGGTAGACGGATAGCGTTATTTCGAGATGTTAACCTAAAAGAATTCTAAAGTTATTTCTTGCCTGTGGTTAAAGATGTACCTAAAAAGCTTAATTTAGCGTTTTGTGTCAGATGCTGCCATTGCCTTTTCGAGAATTCAATATTTTGTGCCTGATTTCTTTAATTCCAATTAAATCCGACAAAATGTGTCTGTATGAAGTTAAGATTCTGCTGCTAGCGTATGCTATGTCATAATAACATGCTCGTACGATTTTCCATTTGTCTTAAGACGGTACAATTAAGTCTATAGATACTGTGTAATTCATTGGGCCTTTGATTTGATATTGAAGCTGCTCAATATTCAATCTTAATCATGAATCCTTAAGATTTTAATTAACACAGTAATAACCAGACTTGCAAGGTCTTGGTTGAAAATGCCTCGTGGAATCTTCCTACCCCAGTGAGTTTGAAAGATAAACTTTAAGATAAACATAACTCAAATGCCTCCGGAGAACCTTAGCCGTATGTTTACTGTACAAATTGTGTGGAAGTTGGTAATAAACTAAGCCAACAGCGTGTTTATGCAAAGGGTCATCTATATCAAGTGGTATGGTGACTTGGGACCCTAAGCAAACATACACTTATGATGTACCTAAAGTGATTTAGACAATCTTATTTGGATTTTCATATTTTTTGCATTCATAATAATGCTAGTTTACCTATATAAAAAGTTTAAATTGATTAAGCAAGTTCATCTTAACTGAATGTTAAATATTTGCAATAATATTTTTTTCGGATGTTTGGGGGTTAAAAGTTCAGGACATCGATGAAACAACGCTGGCTTACTTACAGCTATAAGCACTTGAAGAAATTCGCCAACATAACTATGTGCTCCATAGCTCAGTTGGTAAGAGCAGTCGTCCGGATAGCGAAAGGTCATGAGTTGGAATTCCACCAGAGACAATTGAAAATTAGTTTCAAGTGAAAATGTTATGTTTGATATAATATGTCTACTTAAGCTTATTTGGTTTTAGACATATAAATGTTTATTTAATTTTATTTATGACGATGATAACGCATACAAGCAACTAATCATTCCAAATCAAAAATTATTATTTTGTGTAGATTAGTAGATTTAGTTAGTATTAACATTTCTAATAATTTTGAAAAAAAAACATAATAGTCATATGTCACTGTATATAATAGTATATATCTTATATATATAAAACAAAGTCAGGTTAGTTACGCCATTTATAAGTCAAGAACGGCTGGACCAATTTTTATGATTTTTGTGTTGTTGAATTTGTCTCCGCCCCGAATAGCAGAATATCTATAAAAATACTAAAATTTCATGAAAAACAATGTATGGCGGTACGAAGTACGCCGGGATAGCTAGTTAAGTTTATTTTAGGATGTATAGGGTGTGCTAAACATTTGGGAGATTATGATTTCAGTTATAAACTGAACTGATAATCTTCTATACTTACCTGAGGCAGTCGTATTTGTTTCAAATGTAATATACAGTCTGTAACGAAAAGGTGAAATAAAACTTTAAGGGGTTATTCTACGGCTAAATTACATCAACTTTTTCTATGGGACCAACATCGAAATCTGAAAAAAAATTTAACGTTTCCATACAAACTGATGCCAGCTGGTCGCGTTTTAGTATAGGAAAGTGTTTTTTTTTTGTGATTTCGATGTTGGTCCCATAGAAAAAGTTGATGTAATTTAGCCGTAGAATAACCCCTTAAAGTTTTATTTCACCTTTTTGTTACACCCTGTATACTTTACTTCCAGTACAAAACAATGTACGTTTAGGTTTTGCGATTGTTTTCTCTGACTTCTGACTCCAATGGGATTTAAAGTAATTTAAAAAGACTGGGAACGACCAATATTCGCTTTGCAAGGACTTATAATAATGTACAGACTCAATGTATAAACATGTGACTAATTTTACTAAGCGAATTTGTTGAGCCGTCGGGATTTCTCAACTTTCGGATTTAATTTGAGAAACCCAATCGTAATGTATGTACATTTGTTACCGCCGGGGATTACCTGCCTTTACTTTATTCTAACAAAGGTTAAAAACAAATACAAAATATAATTAAGTGGAAGTCTTGTTTGTAAAATTGAGTATATAAACCCTTTTCTATTATTTAGTTTGGTTAATATAAGAGCTTTTAACAATTCGTCTTTTAAGATTTATTTTGATTTGTAATCCGTTATCTTTAGCCACAAAAATATAAACTAGTTTTCTTTTAACCTAAATTGTTTCATAGAAGATGAAAAGATTTTTTCTTTTAAAAAAACAAAGTTTTATTTCTTCCTTCTTCACCCTCCGTGCCATTTCATTCTTTTTCACCAACCTATTTTCCATTACTTTTTATGCTGATATTGCTGGCGGAATAATTTGCGTAAGGCCAGACACTTTATTTTACGTAATGGTGACGCAATATCATTTTCCGGCTTTTGCGTCCCCGACCTTGCCTCGGGATGCTCTTGACATTGAAAAAAAAAACCTTTTTGATGAAAATGTTGCGTTATTACAGACAGTTAAAATGGCGACTTGTGCAAGAAGTTACATGGGGCGTTTTGCGTAACAATCGGATTCCGTGGCGACGTAAAGCTTTGAAGTAAAAATAGGCTTTGGAATACTCGCTGTGACATCACTAGAACTTTTATCCTCTATTCTAATTCTTGTTGTAAAGAAATTGAAGAAATTGAAATTGTTTTCACAATCACACCAATTAGCTAGCCTCAAACTAAGCAAAGCTTGTACTATGGCGACTAGATAACGGATAAACATACTTAAATACATTTATAAACATCCATGACTTAGGTACAAATGCTCGTGCTCATCACACAAACATTTGCTCCTTGCGGGATTCGAACCCGCAACCGCTGGCTTTGTAGTCCGGATCGCGAACCACTACACCAGACGGTCGTCATTGGTTGTAGATCCCAATATTCGTTCTATTTAGTATTATGTAGCTGGCTAATAATAAAAGTTGACTTGACAAAGTAGTAACTGTAGGTATTTCGTTGCTACTAAAATTTGTATGACATTCTGCTTTCTATGAAAAAAAACAGGAAAGTTCTTTTACTTAAAAAGTGTTAATTATTTACATTTCGCAGGAAAGAATTAAAAAAGATCGTATACCTATATAATACATTAATTAAGTATTTATGCAGATTACAAATAACATTACAACAGAAATGGAGAATGCGTTTCAAAACTGACTTAACTTGACGGTTGGTCTAAGGTTGCGAAGAGCCGCTGGATTCAAATGGATGAATTACTTCTTTAGGACGTGTTAAAAAGTAAAGCTCACGTATTGCGTAGTTATAACAGTTACTTAAAAGTTCAATTTTAAATCTTACTTTCCTAAGCCTTGTTTATAATTTTATTTCCAACACTATTATTGTCCATTATACGAGTCACAACCTCGTGTAGGGACGTAAGGGCTTCACACAGGCGGGTAGGTAATTGGCAATATCACCTCTCGCTTGCAGGCGTAATTGCAAACCTTTGACGTATGTAATCCGGCATACGACGTAACACGGGAGGAAATGAAGTTAACATGTAAAACGCCACGCGGGGAACCCCATAAACATCAAGCACATACTGAGGTACTATAAAAGACCTGAAGAGTAGAAATGTCATTTATTTTATACATTGACCAACCGGGTATCGACCGGACCTCAGAGATAGCGACACCAAGTCCTGTATGCTTGCCTCTCGGCTATGGAGGTCGCCTTGTGTCTAGTTTTGAGCTAAAGATTATAAGTCAGGTCTTTCACTGCCTTAAAAACTGAGACCTTATAAATATATAACGCTTCCTCGCAACTTCTTTCGCGTATATTTTGAATTTTAAATAATGTCATGCCCCTTTGCGCTTAAGAATATATTTTCTCCTTTTGAATACCTACGTTATAATTTTTTTATGGTCTGCTTTTATTGGTAGGTATAGTTTGTGCGTTTCAAGTTAGACAATTAGTAGTTAGGAAACTTTGTATGTTTAAAAGATTATATTTAGTTTTTTTTTACTTTGTGAACGCTTTACTAAAAAAAATACTTATAATAGTATGAGAAAATCTCTATTCGAACAGAAATAAGGAATAGCTGTAATATTGTTAAACGACCCTAGTACCTACCCAGCTGTTTGAGAGATCGATGACTTCAATCTTGCTATTAACGAAACCAAACACGCGTAAAATAGACGAGAAACGTTTGATAAAGTATTTTTAGAGGTTCGAACTGAAACAGTTTGGTAATATGAATCCACATTGAATCAAATAACTTGATATTTATTTAGAATTCATAAAATAAATTGTAACGAAAACGATAGGCATTTTAATCGACGAATTAAATTTAAATACAAGGCTTAAATAAAAGATATAAAAGTATTACAAAAAGTTCGGTCTCATAATATCTACTTCAAATATGATCCCATGTTAGTTCGCTATCAGAAGACATTGACCTTATCATGATGACGTCTGTTCTCTGCCGGACATAGGTACGTCTCTTCCAATGCACGAACTGAATACGATCTTTCCTAATTTAAAAAATAAATAAAAATATTCCGTTTTACGCTACATCTAGATTTAAAAGAGTTGTGTAAATTAAAAATAAAAGTTCCGTAAATAAAATGTAGAAAACTCAGGAAATATAAGAAACATAATTGTAGAGGCATCATTATAATTTTATGCTCATTCCGACGAATTGAGAACCTCCTCCTTTTTTGAAGTCGGTTAAAAATCAGTTGGCGTGGTACGGAGTTCATGCAATGTTTGATGATTTTCTTATAGATCCCATCATCAGAATTTAACCAAATTTATATGGGACCGTTCTGAAAGTATTACCTTTCAAACAAAAAAATAATTATCGAAATCGGTCAACGCAGTAACGAATGATCGCTGAACATACTTAAAAAAAAAAAGATACCGTCGAATTGAGAACCTCCTCCTTTTTTGAAGTCGGTTAAAAACAGCAGAACTCCTCCTAATAATAATCACAAATTAGTGTGAAATTAATTAGCAAGAAATCATAGTGTATGCTGTAACTTAATAAAAGTAATGTTGCCTAATTTTGACCTCAAAGTAGTATTATAAATAATACTATGAATTAATCAAAAACTTAACAGCTAAGATCTTGCCGGTGAAGGTGTCGTAATTGCGTACAAACTGGAAAGTTTGTAAGTTCTCTTTACAAACGGGCGTTGATAAGTTCTTGAATTTATTGCACGGTATGATTAATGAGGTTCATTTACATTCATTAGTTTGCTTTTAAAGTACAAACACAAGTTAGCATATTACTGAATAATTAATCGCAACTAATGTTATAAATGTGTACGTGCTACATCTTATCACGTATCAGTAGCATCGGTTTAACCACTTTTTAAAAAACATTTTAGGAAGTATAGAAAACAAATAAAGAAATTGTATATTATCTATCTCTTAGTGCTTTTTTAGTCATGTTGTATATGTTTAAGTATTATTTTTTTAGAGTTGCATAGTTAAAACCAAGGATCGAAACCGGTTAATATTTATTTCAGAATGTATTAGACCCATTTCTAATATTTGATAGTAGTTGTAAAGATTTGACCATAAAACTGAATTTGCCATAGCTTTTAAGTCGGTATTTGGAGTATGTGATAGTTAATTTAGCGAAAACCCTTATTATTCCGGTTAAGGTTCCATAATAAAATAACCGGTTTCCGATCCCTGGTTAAAACAAAATATACGGAATAGTTTCGCCATGTCCGTCTGTCTGCTACTTACCTCAGAGACTCTTATTACTAGAAAGCCGTAATTTAGTGTATGTACATTACAAATAAGTCGAGCCGATAAAGTGGTAAAAGTGGTGGGAGGGTGTGGGAACACCACTTTTTGATTTAGAAATCCGTTTGCGTAATTTTAAGCTTCAAAGTCCAACTTTTTGTTAGAGTCATGTGTTTAAAAGTGAAAAATGTGTTTTTTTACCGATTTAATTTGTTAAATGTAATTGGACAAGAAACATACTTAGATTATGTTGTTATGTAAAACATGTTAGCAAATACTTTATATTGCACAGGAAACTACGCAACCCTACATAGCGCATGGCCGACACGCACTTGGCTAGTTTTTCAAAAAGAAATATTCATTATGCAGTTTTATAACTAGGATATTATTCTACAATCGAGGTAAGGTAATTTAATAGAATCTGTCTATAAATAGACTGTTATAGTAATTTTTCAAAGCAGCCACTGAAATAGTAATTTTTCAAAGCAGAAGCGTTTGAATGGAGAACTGGAGCAAACTCGGCATAACGAGACGGAAAAATTGCACAAACGTATCTCCCCCACGTGTGGTTTATGAACGACAGATGTAAAGCTAAATATGTATGTGCTAGGTGAGCGACAGAGACGACGATACACTAAATTATGAACTTCTTTTGTGTCTCTGTCTTTTGATTTGCCTTCCCAGCAACAGCCACAGGACAGTAAAAGTACAAAACGCCTTGTGCAATTTTCATTTGATACGGTAACTTTTGACGATCACGTAAACGGAGATTTGCGGAAAAACTGATTTCAGTTTGGTTGGGTCAAACGGATCATGTACAATGATGATGTTGAATCTAGATTTATGTTTTGTCTAAGTAGGCCTAAATCAATAATCCAAGGGTAAATTAAGCGAGTAAAAAATAAAGCTATTGGCTCTTAAAAAAGAAACGAACACAATTTGTCGATGACAGCCAATAACTGTCACTTCGAAACGACGCAACGTCGCGATAGATTTGCGAAGTTTAGGCAGTTTAGTTTTGGTAAATACAAATTGAGCTACTGAATTAAATTATAAAAATTTTATAAGACCTCCAAAATGGTTAGTTTGTCTTATACATTAGAAATTATTAACAAGATAAATATTACATATTTTAAGTTACCTCTGGATTTTCTGAATTAAATTTAACGTGTTAACATTGAATTAAATAGTAAAGATACGGCTGTAATATCAACCATCATGCTAAAAATAGGACAAACACTTAGATAAATATGTTTTATTCAATAAAAACAACACCAAATATTTACCTGTGGAATTACACAACCACAAAATAATCTAAGGCAACAAATAAATTACGTGAGTTATTCTTCTTTTACCTGTGTAGCCTTTTGTTATAGGCTCTCTGATTTAAAAAGGTCGTTCACCTTGAGGTCGGTGTTCTAATCACAGTTTTATAAGTAGACAAAAACAGTTTCCAAGCGATGTTGATCGCGTATCCTTTGTTTTCGGATATTGATATCTGTAGGTGTATAATGTTAGCTGATATGAGTGAAAGAAAGACGAAGTGAACAAAAAAGAAAGAAAGAGTGAAGATAGGTTTTTTGTGTGTATTGAAAGTTAAGAATTTGTCTATCCTATTTTACCTATCTTTTACTACAGATACGGACTGTCAGTGGTATTTGAAATCCTCTTAGCTTAGGTCCACCTGCACATCTGAGCATTAGCGAATTTAATAATAACTATCCACTTAGCAGTATTAAAAATTATTTAATCATTCGCTGTCAATTTTTAGGAATGATGTCTTTATTCCGTACTTAACCAAAAACCACTATCTTAAAAAAAAAGAGCTCTTATAGAGCCATTAGGCCTCCTGCACACTAACACTTCCACAGAGTAACGCGTGTGTGTCACACGCACAATGTAAATGCGAAATACGAATAATGTGAAGCAAGCACCGCGCGCACTTAGTGTTCTGTTCACACTCGACTCATGCCGGTTGGATTGAAACAGAATTGCCGCGTAAATATCCGACAATCACACGCTACCTGCACATCGCATTCATACCTATCACACGTTTGAGCGCTAGTGTGATAGTGGCCTTATTTGTTTGTCCGCGGCTTAGCTCAGCGAATCTTAGTAGGTAGATTACAAAGCCGTAATTTTGTATTGGAGTATACATATTAAAGATAGTATACATATTAGAGATAAAGTACAACGACAACCTCCGTAGCCGAAAGGCGTACATACCAAACTTGGTGTCGCTATCTCTGAGGTCCCGGGTTCAATTCCCGGTCGGTCAACGTAGGAAAAATAGCTTTTCTATATGTTTTCGGGCCTGGGTGTTGTGGTACCGTCGTTGTTTCTGATTTCTGTAACACAAGTGCTTAAGCTACTTATCATAGGATCAGAGCAATGTATGTGATGTTGTCCAGTATTTATTTATTACTAGTGTTTTAAGTTGAGAATAGATATTTTTTTTATTTATTATTTATGAGTTTGTAACTTTATTATATATAATAATGAGAGTACTATCACAGTATCAGAAACACGGTAATTATACTGTTATTCTGTAACGTTTCGTTTGTGTGTTCCGTGTATAGCGCAGGGGAAGGATTCTAAATAATATTGAAGACTTCACGAACTACTTAAGTCGACGGCATCAGCGATTTAATAATTTTTACTACAGTTAAGTATCGGAGAAGGCACTGCTACGAACAATTATTATTGTAGCAAGGTGTTATGTACTTGTCGTAGCAGCAACTACGTATCGTAGCATTCGTAGCGTTTCGTAGTTCGTAATTTAGATCTCTGATATACGAGTAGCTTATAAGCATTCCAGCACTTCTAGCATGAGCACTAAAACACGATATGATATGTTATAGTGATATACGACACCAACTGTAAAAATATGATAGATATAGCCGCCATTTTGGATTTTTATCGAAACAGCGATCATAATACGTGACGTCACCGGCACGGCGATTCAAAATGGCGGCTATATCTACCATAGTTTTACAGTTGGTGTCGATATATCCCTATATCATATCATATCGTGTTTCGGTGCTCATGTTAGGGAGACAGGCATGACCGAAATATGCCAATATAAGGAATTTTGTATTACTTTAATCTGAAAACAATAGATTAAATAAACAAATCAGCAAGCAAACTATCTACAAACTCATTTTGCGAGTATTGAGATGGCTATTTTTAGCCGGATTTCATACAAAATAGTTGGAAGAGTTTTTGATTTACAACTTGAGAGGCGCGCCGCATGTCGTAGCGTTATTAAAAAAGTTTAAGTAGTTGGGGAGCCATAGTTTTCTTAGTTCAAGAGTGGTATTGTGGGGGTCCGAAGGCGATAAGGTCACGACACTGGGTCAAGTTGAGGGAGTTGCTGCAACGCTCATTCGAAGTTTTTCGACCTTTTGTGGTCACGGTTAAAAGAGTGGAGAGCTGGTATATTAGAAAGAAAGAAACACATTTATTTGGTTCATATCATAAATCATTACAATATTATAATAATGTAAGATCTTTTCTGAAGTTTATAAAAGGAGTATTCGAAATATTTTAATTGGTTATCCATACTATTTTTTTTTTCTCTTTATTATCACATAAAAGATCTTATAAACATATATTAGTTATTTAACTTAGCATAAAAAACCACTTAAGTTTGTAATTATACTAAGTACCTATTGAGTTTACATCGATTAACATTTAAACAATTTAATAAATGAACGAAAAGTTATAATAGCTGTAGGTAGGTAGTATATAAATAGGAATGATAGGAACATACAACAAATATACAGATAAGAATTGGACAAATACATTCTTTTCGGTTATTAATTCACATTTTAATCATAAACATTTTGAAGGGAACTGAGGAAATGCAGTTTCAGCTTATATTTAATATTTTTTATTGTTAATTCATCCCGTAATTCCGTAGGTAGTTTGTTTATGAGTCGAGGGGCAATATAATCTGATGTTCGTCTTCCGTAGTCATTGTTAACGCGAACCGAGCTGCATAATTAATATTATTGCGAATGTAACTCTATTTGTCTGTAAGATTTTGATAAAATTTGAACTGGGAATGAATATGACAAGCTGTGAGTGTTTTTACGCGGGTCGAAGACGAAGCCGTCAGCAGAGCAAAGTTCACGAAAAAAAAACAACAAATGTCTTCTTAAAGGCAGTATTAACCTACATAAAAAATAACAAACGATATCAAATATACTCACAATTGACGAACATAGACACAATAGCCTAGTACATATTGTGCCCGCATGTATTTGTATTCGCAAAGGCACTACTTGTTATTATACCGCGTATTCCTTTGTGTCGTAAACCCGAAAGAAATATGGTAACCCGCCAAATCGGTGTCATAAAGCTCCACGGTTACGTGGAGACTCGCGCTGGCATCATCGGACCCTCGTAAACCTGTCAGATTACCGTCCAGCCAGTCTGCATATTGTTACTATATCAAATATTTCAATTTAAATGCGAAAGTGTGTTTGTTTGTCGTTCGGAAAGGGGTGCTTACTTATTTTTTTGACTTAATTGGTGTAGTGGTGTTAATTTGCCTTAAATGCAAAGAGTTGCTTCCCTTTTTGAGTCAATTTAAAAAACGATCTTTTCTTCATTGGCTCTAGTCTGGGTGTGCCGGTAGACTCTGGCAAAATACATTGGTACCTCGTAACACAAAGATTGCCACATGGCATTAAGTCCACCTTTTGTACGATTTTAATTTGTGCAATAAAGTTTAAATAAAATAAAATAATAAGTTTATTTCTTACTGCTAGTCCATGACAATTTGTGTGTTTTCTGGCCCATATTTATTTCAGTATGCACTATTTCAGAACACATCGTAAACAACTATGCTAGGTTTTTATAAATAGCAAAACTCACCATAGAATTTCTGGGAAGCATGACGTTATAAATTGCTTATTACGTCAATTATGATGTCACGACTACATCAAGTAATTAACGGCTATGTAGCAAGATACCACCAGACACTACGCAATATGGAGTAACTTGATGAACCTGTAGGAATTTATCGAACAATTAGCAGCAAAATTGAAGGAGTAATCTAAAATAGCCGGCGATTGCTCCTTGTTGGTCCATTAATTGCGTTACTACCTCCGACAAATATTAAGATAAAAGGACCATTATCGTTTGTTGTAAAGAGTTTCAAGGAAATATGTATTTAGGGAAGATTCACGAAAGCAAATTCATCCCTTAAGGCGGCCTTAGGTAATTAAGAGTTTATAAATTCCTATAAATTGTGACATATCAAAATGACACTGGTGAAGTCGCGGACTGAACCTAGTGTAAATATCTGACCCCACAGCACTGAAGTCGTTAATTTCACAGTAAACTAACCTTTATGACTACATGATAAAGGCAAGGTTTTTTCCGCAAATCTATGCGATTATGTCCAAACAGAGTAGAATATCATCGATAAGAATATGAGCAGTTTTGTACCCTTTTTGTTGAGCTCAAGGTCGAAATTAGAGTGAAGATTTTCAGAGTAATGACCATTGAGACTGAGTTATAAACTGCAATCAAGTGGGTTGAAATGTGAAGCTTATTGTGAGAGTAATAAAAGGAACAAGATGGGTTTAGGGTAAGTTACATAATAATGTACATTATTACGTTGATGACAAATAACTTTCATAACAAACACTATATAAACAACAAATAATACACTGAAAAAAAAACTACAAACAGAAACCTTTGTTGAATTGATTGGTTACGCTTTTTCAGCTTAACTGATTGTTAAATTTTTGCAATAATGTGTCTTCCGGATTTTGAGAATAGCATAATGTATTATAAGTTCTATCGTGTAACGTAATAAGGTTTAGTTTATACTTATATGACATTTTCCTACAAGGAAAAGGAAAAGCAAAGACAAGTTTTTTACACAAGTCGGATGTCGGCGTTTAATAAATCTAACAGAGACTTTGTTGAGACGTATATCAAAAGGCTTTTAGGCCGTAACTAGATATCGCTGAAGCGACTCAGGAATGATGTCTATTGGATTCTTATCGTGTTATTCGGCGATGGAATTTGATTCTGTTTTATTTACGCTAAATGCGAGAAAAAATTTAAGAGTCTCTAAGAAGAACTTTAGAGATAATTCAAGGCATTCATTTGTGAGAAAGAAAATTGTAAAACTAATCTAAATGAAAAAACAAAGGGCAGGATTTTCAAAACTATTTGCTATTCAAGGACAGTGAACGAAAACTCTTAAAGCAGCTGCATTTTCGCATAAAAATACACATAGATGTTACAAATACGAATACGAGCAACCAGCTCAAGCTTATAACACTCTGTATATCTCAGATTGTCTAACTCGTAAAAGTACCTCTATAGTACACATTGAGTACCTAATAAAAGCTAATATAAATACGAATAAGTGTCCAGGGGTTTTTGTGGCCGTCGTCAAGGAAAACGACGATGAAGACATAAATAAACTGGAAATGAAAAATTACTTTTTATTTGCAAAACCGCGGAACAAAAATAGCACGAATAAACAGGCTTCGGTATAAATAATACTCGTATGTTCAGGTTAGAAAACCAAAAGTTTTCTTCTGACGGAACAAACTTAATAAGGTAGGTACTAGTAGCTCACCATAAACCTTAACTAAATAAATATAACAAATTAAATCTTCCGACAATCAATACTCATACTCAATCTTTATTGCTTCCATAATGAACTTAAAACTATTTTAATCAATGCAATAAATAAATAAATATTGGACAACATCACATAGGTACATTGCTTTTATCCTATGGTAAGTAGCTAAAGCACTTCTGTTACACAAATCAGAAACAACGTAGTACCACTACACCCAGACCCGAGATAATATTAAAACGTTATTTTTCTACATTTTAATATTTAGCCTCAAACTAAGCAAAGCTTGTGCTACGGCAATTGTTGACGGGTAAACTTTAATATATATATGTTATATGATTTAGGTACAAATGCTCTTGTTTACAAACAATAAAGCCACTTGCGAGATATGATTTCGACTACCAGGCTTTGTAATCCGAAGCGAGAACCACTAGGCTAGACAGCCATTAGATATGACTATTATAGATAAAATAAATTTGTTCTAAAATTAATATTAAAGAAAAGTTGGTTACAATTAATAAAAATCATGTAAACAATTATCAAGATCAGACATCAACAGTAAAAAAATCTAGCTTTATAATATTCCAACGGTTAATGGTTTTATTTACCGAGAATTAAGTAAACTCTTAATTAATTTTCGTTTATCGAATTCGCGCGAGTCAAGAACATACTTCGAACCCGGGGGCGTTACTCGTCAGGGCACCTTGTCTCCACGTGTTTTATGAATGACAAGTTATATTTTAGCTGGCATTTAATTAAAATATTGATACGTTGTATACATAACTTGCTAACTAGGTGCTTGTAGCTTAGTGGTGGCCAGCTCAGTGATAAACAAAGTTAAGCCACCTACGTCGCGGTTGTAATTGGATGGGTGACCATTACAACCATATTTAGTGACATTTATTACTAGCAGTGCAAATAGCAGTAACAAGTGCTTCGTGCTTCTGCACGTTAAAAGTTGGTCTAGTCGTCAACCCTAGTCAGATGCCTTAGGGCGGCCTAATAACATCTGACAGTAAGGTTACGTCACTGGCCATACAACACTGCTCCACCAATCAGCACTGGGCCCGCGTGTTGAAGTATGGCCCAAACCACCTCATAGTGAGGTAATTATTAAAGCCGGTGCCCTGTAGTACACTTTACTTTACTAAACGTAACTTATATCAAGTATCATTACTGAAGTTTATCGACTAAGTACTCTAATAAATAAATCTTATTAGCACAGTCATAATTAGAACTCAACGGAGTTTTACTTAAATTTATTATCATTAAATATGTTCTACTTTAAATATTATTTACAAGTTTTCTCTATGTTTACATACCTAATGAAAAAGTACCCCGAAATTTTACCTCAGACTCTCTATCAATAAGATTACTATTTTAATACAGACTACAGCATAGTTAACGATATTGACTGAGAAAGTAATGACAATCGATAATATTTTTTGTACAAAACTTGTTATTTAAGCATTTATAATTCGTCATATATTATAGGTAAATAGCATGTCTCAAATAAGTACGCCCTTTATTTGTTTTTCAACTTATCAAATAGGATAGTGTCGATTTTAAAGATCTGACTTCTTTGTAGTAGTATCTTATACACAAATTAATACTACAAAGATTAACACTACCCATTTTGTTACAGTGTCTGTAATGTAAAGGATCAAAGACTTTGTACAAACTTTGTTTGTTCCATCAATAAGCTTAAATTGTAAAGTTCATTAAAACCTCGACCATAGCTGAAGAACTTTAGATAGAGGTTTCAGATTTCCTCTTGTGAATACTATTATGTATGCATAAGGCAATAATTAATGCGCAATACGTGTCGTTGGCAACGTTGCATACTAGCAATAAATACCTAGTCTTGCCATAATTACTGAAACAAAGAAAAAAAAATCTATTGCAAATAACATTTATTACTTTTACATTGTGTTAGTTTAATACATAAATATAAAACAATTTAAAATCTAAAAAACTTTTTCGAAGTGGTCTCTATTGGCTGCAATACAGTCCTTTAAACGTTGAGGCTAGTTATCAATAGAAGCACCACTCGTTTTATAGGAAAATTCTTTACTGCCAATCGTATGGATTGTTCTAGGGACTCCAAATTATTTAAGCGTTTAGAGCAAGCCGTACTCTCTAAAACTGACCATAAATCATAATCCAAGGCGGATTAAGATCGGGACTAGACGACGGACAGTCTTCAGGTCTGATGAAGTCCGAAACGTTCGTTTCCAACCAACACTGCGTAGAACGAGCTTTATGACCCGGCGCCGACTCTTGCTAGAAGGACCATTTTTAGTTATTGAACATGGTGTTGTTAAGGGGCTTCACTACCTTCTCAAGAATGGTATCTTGATACACTTGTGCCGATGTTTTGATACCTTTTTCACAAAAGTATGGCTCAGTCACTCCTTCATAGCTAATACCCCACCAAACCATCACTGAAGTCGGGTAGTGCCCACGTTGCACTCTGTCGACTAATTGGGAAGCTTCCTTAGAAAATGTTGCTCAATTGTTTAAAAAATTCTCATCCGTAAACAAAAAAAGCTGTGTTCTCCCGCGTGTGTTGCGTACCGCTGCAGTAGTTATTTCGATTTTACCACCCTATTCTTTTTTAAATTATCAGTTAAGAAATGACCAGTACGTCTCATAGGCTTACTAAATATAAATATAAATAAACAAATAAATAAATATTGGACAACATCACATACATTGCTCTGATTCTGTGGTAAGTAGCCAAAGCACTTGTGTTACAGAAATCAGAAACAACGACGGTACCACAACACCCAGACCCGAGACAATACAGAAAAGTTTTTTTTCTATATTGACCTGACCGGAAATCGAACCCGGAACCTCAGAGATAGCGACACCAAGTCCGGTATGCTCGCCTCTCGGCTAACCCTACCCGATACCCTAACCCTTAAAACGATTCACGGAACAGTAATGAAAGCAACGAATGCAAATACCTAAAGGTTATTATAAAATGTTTCGACGTGTGTCATTTATAAAGCTCAGTAAGCTGTTAATCCCTGTTATTTCAGGGCTACGTCGTTAGGCTAGCTTTCATGGAAAATGCTCCTCTTTTATATAATGTAAATAACTTGTTTGCGAACCTTTTTTTGTCTGTAGGCACTGATAGGATAATTCTATCGGCATTGTGTTGAAATAAAACGCGAGGTTTGCAATTATATAGATAAAGCAGAGTGCACAAAATAGATGTGAACCGTGGTGACTGAAGTGGTAGAGAGAGCAAGCGCTAGTTGTGCGACAGAGGCAATAGAAAAACATAATTTTTAAAAACAAGTATGGTCGCAGTTTTTCAATAATTCTTGTTACAGGTTATAGAGTTAAAAGCAAAGTCTTTAGAAAACAAATTACGTAATAATATGTGATATCTTTAAGTGGCATTTTTAGTTTTCATACTGTTTTATACGATTTAATTCAAAATATGCGTTTTCTAATATATTTAATGTACCCTATACAGACAGATTTGTACTTAATTACAAGGTCTATATGTCTTAGTACAATTTTTGATAATTTTAAGCTTTTTCATAATTGAGAAACTCTACGGTTAATGGAATTTTAATTTCGTATCAAACTAATGGGCTGTGACTCAATCCATTATTTTTATTACATACAGATCAATAAATTAATACGCGTGCTTTGTAAGAATATAGCTATTTAAATAATTGAAGGACATAGAGAGCTATGTTAGTTATTAAACTATCATAGTTACTATCATCATCATTAAAAAAAAGTGTGTATCCAGCGGCTTCTTGTAACCGGGCGGACGTCCTACGCTGCGCTTGCCGGTACGTGGCCTCCATTCTAGAACCTTTTTGTTTCATCGGCCGTCAGTTCTACGTACTATGTGCCCTGCCACTTATTTTTTTATCCTATGACAGCCCATGCCGGGCATGGTCACTTACTTCCAATTCCATGCAAACCCAGTTATCATTTGATGATATTTATATATAAAGACATGATAGATACCACCTACTGCAGGTGATTATGATGGGAAAGATCACCGGAAAGAAACGTGTCGGTCGCAGAAGGAAGTCATGGCTCCGAAATATCCGGGAATTTTCAGGTATAAACGAGTGCAGCCCAGTTATTCCACATCGCTAAAGACAAAGACAAGTTCCGGGAGCTGGTAGCCAGCCTTGAGTAATTGGAGAGGTACTATAAGAAGAAGAAGATACACAAAGACTGTACTTTTTATTTTAAGTAAATCATAAAACCAACAACCAGTGAAAAACGCCTTCACAATGCTTAAACAATTATAATTTGTTTGATGAGTTTCAAGAAAATGTATCACTTTATCCTTCATTCTACGTGGGTACTTAAGCTTGCTAAGGCTTCTGAAAGAAAATTATAAATACTTTTTACTCCCTTATTGTGATTACTTTTAAATTATTTCTAAGAAAAAAGATAGAAGAAAAATGGAAAAGGTTTGACGCGCGATCATAATAATCTAAAATCTAATACATTTAATCCCTCAAACAGTCTGTAGAAGTATTTTAAATTTTTTATAAATGCGCTAGGCAGAAAACACACCAATTTTTATGGCCTCGAAGTAAGAAATTGACATTCAAGAGGTATCTCAATAAATTTTGCTTGGGGCCTTTTCCACCACATCCAGACCTGAGCCAATTTAGAAAAGTTCATTTTCTGAATTGACTTAAACAGGAAATCGAACCCAAGACCCTAAGAAATCAAGCCAAATCATATTTACTACTTCTTTTTTAGGGTTTCAAACCTTATAAAAAACGAAACCCTTATAGGATCACTTCGTTGTCTGTTTGACCTTGTTTGACCCATAGACATTGAATATATGTGTCAAGATCCTTTTTCTCATAGAATGGAACTCAACCCGTTCCCTATTTTTTTTTCTAGATCAACTGTCAGTTGTTTTTGTTTGCAAATTTTAGAGTGTATGTGTCTGTGTGTGTGTGTGAAGTGCGAGTGTAGAGTGTGTCATAAACGGCAGTATCTTTTGCTCGAGATGACTTATAGAAGCTTGAATTTTTCACATTTCCGAGGGACATAAGAATTTAATATTAAATTCAACTCGAAGTTAGGTACTTCCAGTTGACCTTTATTCTATCTAGGTCCCAGAACCATAAACTTTGGCAAGAAGTAGTGTATAACAAGGCAAGCAAGAAAATAATCGTACACATACAAGCATTCGCACCTGAATAATGGGTGTTTATAAAAGTATTATATAAGTATGTTTAGTCATTATCATCTCAGCATAGTACAAGTTTTCCTTAGTTTGCGACTAGATAATTTTTGTGATTGTAAATATAATTTATTATTATACCTAAAAGGCGTGTCGTAAAAGGCGACTAATTCCTGTAGTACGAGACGGGCAGCAGCGCCTTCGTGCGAAATCTTATAAAAAACTGCGCTTGCCAACCCGCCTGCCAAGCGTGGCGAGTATCGGCAATCCTCCCCATTATGGGGGAGGCCTATGTTCAGCAGTGGACGTCCTATGGCTGAAATGATGATGATACATAAAATAACAATTATGAGACTTCAATATTTTTGTAAAATAAGTACATTCTTCTTCTTCTCGTGTCGATGGCAATGCTTTCAAATTTTTGATGACCAGTATTCTGTCACACGAACCGCACTATCGGTGGCGCGTAACTTGTCTTCGCGTGTGCAGCTGTCCGAACACGCGGGACATGATAGAAGGTGGCCCATGGTGCAGGGGAGAAGCACCGCAGACACACTTGTTGTTGGTGCCTTCAATGTTGTCACACTTTATTAGATTTTCCTTACAACGCCGACCTGTGTTCGCAGCCTGTTTAAGACTTTAAGTACATTAAAAGTGTAATAAATTTATTTCACGCATTTATTTCATAGTCTATTCCTAAAGCAAATTTAACAAAAAAATAATTGGGATCTTCCGAAAACGCTGTCAGGCATTTTCGCCTTTATCTATCTGTTCTTATATTATTTTAGTCCTAATACGGTTTTCTTAATATTCAACGTAATACTTTTGGGAATAACTTAAACGAAATAAATATATTTTTAAAGACCGTTATAGGAATTTGTGATAGAACATTTTTAGTTATCAAAACGAAAACTTAATAGCATCAAACTCAAGGAAATTCTTTAGAGAAACTCGTAAAATTTGTTTGATTACAGTTCCAAAACAAAAACAATTAGTTATATTTTGTTCTTAGCTAAGACTAGGATACTACCTTCTTATTAAGATAAGATAGATACCTAAATTTAGAAACGAATACAAAGTTATAATGGTATTTTAAAATACCAAATAACCTAGACCCCATAAAATTATAAAGCATATTAAGGACGTCATCGCGCCGGCTCTCAAAATATTTGCCTTACCATCCAACTCATGTTTGCCCGGTACTATAATATCGCATGACGTAGGCGCCTATCGCTTGCCGAGATTTGATAGCGACACTTTCGAAGATTGAAAAGATACGCGGGTAATGTTCCAAGACGTTTCGAGATGATGGAAGGCTTAGGGGAAGGAGTTGTCAACCTAAACTTTGAATATGACGGATAAAGATAGAATCTCTTGCACGATAATTCTAGAGTTTTCTTCGATAACGGCACTAAGGTTTATGATAAGGCTTTAGGCTAATCCCCATATTAATAAAAATAAAGACTTGATTAAAACTATGACTAAAAAAACAATTGACATAATTTGAAATGGTAATACATACCTCGCCAATGGTGCCATACCAGTCATCATAATTTGGTTGGCTCATTTTTGTGCTTTAATTTTTGTCCAACAATGACTTAATATAATAAACAAACTTCGAGTCCAATTCATTTGTTTAATGGCATCTCTATGAACACAATACTAAAGTTTCTAAAACAGATACAGGTTATTTATAGATTCTAATTATTGTACAATAGACGAAACAGTATTGAGTCTTACGACTAATAGAATTTACCTCTCGTTACAAAACTATGTATTTCAATAAAACAGTAATTTAATATAGCTTTAAATATTTAAACATTTCTCGACGAATTCTAATTGTTCTAGTTTAAAGCAAGTTAATTTATGTAAGTTGATCTAAACTCGCCTAAATAAATGGACACAGGCGGTTAATAGTTTCAGGATAGATAAATTTCCAGAATTGTTATCCACTTACCCTCGAAATTCAATTTAAATTAAAATAACTTTGCATACGGGCCGCTTTTACAAATAAAAATGATCGTTCTCCTGAATCTAATTCAGATACTTGTTTTAAAATATAGGAAAGCCAATTTGTAATGCCAATTGATAGACGTCGTTCAAAAAGGTAGACCTTGAAAACAACGGCGACCTTCTGGTGTAGTGGCTCGCGCTCTAGTTAGTTAGTTAGTTTGTCTGGGCTGTTTCCACACTAAGCCTCATGATGAGCCCATTGTGCGTGCTACCTGTTCTTTCTTACTCCAACCAGCCCAGGTAATCCCAGAAGATCAGAAGCCTTTTCAGGCTCCTGCAGGCTTCCGGGAGCGTTCTTGGGGATTGAAGAATTTGTGCCCGTTGATCTGCCACGCTCCTGCATTCCATAATCACGTGCTGTGGCGGTTCTTCTAAAAAGCCTTTGTTTTGCTTAGTTTGGGGCTAGGTAATTTGTGTGATTGTGGAAACAATTTATGTATCTACTAGCTGTGTCCGCGGCTTCGCCCGCGTGGAATGCGGCATGTCACCCCCTATTTTACTCCCTTATGAGGTGGATTGAAAAATAGTCGTCTATGCCCTTCCCTAGGGTTGAAGCTTTTTTCTTACTAAATTTCATCAAAATGGGTTCAGTTTTTGCGATAAAAGCCTATGACCTTCTCCTAACTCCAACCTCTTTACAAAAAAACAAAATTGGTTCAGCGGCTTAGGCATGAAAACGTAACAAACCGCCAGACACACAGAGCTAATTTCGTATGTATGGCAGTATGGATTAATGGAGGGACTTGGACCATTTTTGCAAAGATTGGCAACTCCTAACTACTGAAACGGATAAATATAATAGTTCTGGAGAGTCTTAACCCAGTACCAAAACTGTTTTGTTACTCCTGACTGTTTGATTGGGAAATTGTTAATTTGGTTTTGTATCTTTTTATCATTCTTTTTTTTTAAATTATTGTATAGGCTGTTTTTTAAAAAGTTTCTAATTTAATTTTTATTATTAATATGTATGTTGCGGTGCCTAGGCTCCCGCTAAATTCAGTGTAGGAATGTCATGTAATAGGCCAGGCCTATGGCACGACTAATGCTGAGCGGGAGACCTTTTTGGCACTAACCTATTAACTGTTACCATCGATTTGTATATATCTATATATTGCCAAAATAAATACTTACTTACTTACTTAAAGCTACTGTGTATTTCGTGTTACTCGGCTATAACATATAATCGATTAAGATCATTATGAAAATTATAATGTTCCAATTACCACCTACGACCATCTTCTTCGCTTTGAAAGCCGAATCCCAAGAACCGCTGCAGCCTGTTATTAGTTCTAACGATTCTTCTGCGAAGCGCAACTTTTTAAATTCGCGCCGACGGACTCTAATTGGCTGTAATTACTGTCACGTGACCATTCCGAACACGTGCCAACCAATCAGCAGCACGATTATTTTAGGGTTCAGTGCCTATAAAATAAAAAGTAAAGTGGTAACATGATTTTAATTAATGTATTCCTCCTTGCCTCACTATCAGGATCTTCTTACTATTTTTTTTTATTATTGAGTTACCTGTTTTTTATTTTTTTTATGCTAGTAATACTCAGATAATTATAACACTTTTCTAAGGACAATAAAACCTTTAAAATACAACGTAAAGCCAGTATATTTCCTCGAGAGCTCAGTTTGAACTGCAGTCGCCTCAATAGCGAAATTACGTTAAGCGATTCCCACCTAATAATTTTAAAGTGTATAACATGCATGTTGTATCATACGGGACTCATAGAATGACTCGCTCAACGCACACTATGTCATATTCAAATAAACAACACACCCACACTCAGTAATTTTCTTCGGGCAATTTTTCAAGTTTCGCAGAAGTCACTTAAAGGCTTTATAAATGTCCCAGACAATTTCTTAACGAAGTCACGCCGTGTTAATTTAGTTAAAATGTGAACGACACCTACGCTCATGTTAATTGGAAAAGGTTCTGGCAATAAGCGGAAAAAGGTTTTGCGTTTGACTGAATTTTATTTAGCCGAATTGCGAAAAATGGCTGCGTGATTTAATCGCAATCAATTGTAGTTAACACTTGTTAAAGCCTTTCACAGATATACGCAAGTCTTTCCGATTGTCATGGTGAAGTAAGAAGTTAAAATCTTAGTGCTACGTACGAGGATAAACAATAAATTTACAAGGGACTCGGCCCGAGCCAATTTATACAATTTACTCTAACTGGGAATCAATCATGCGCCTATTTTTGTCGGAGAAGAACTTCGCGCTACTACGCCAACTTATCGGTCTTCGATTAAAGTAACAATTAACTAGTTGACGAACACAAGTCAAATAAAAGCCGCTAGTTCATTTAACAGCTCATCGGAAGAGGAGCGAAATGTTCGTTCCTCTTTGCTATTATATTCCTATGTCAACTTTGAGAGTTCCGCTCCGTATGACTGGAGGCAAACTATTTAGATAATATTTTAGGTTAGGGTAGGATCTAGGATCATGGTACATGAATGGCACAGGGCACAGGGTACCTATAGAACAGCAAGTTTGGTTCTCACATTTGAGGTGATTTACATTTGTCCTGAGTAATATTTAGACTGGGGTATGACCATTTTGAAACATCCAGTGATATCTGTTATGTCATTGAGCCGACATGAAAATAAAACTTGAAGATCGTAAAATGTGATTCTGTCTCATGGTGAAACAAGCAGAAGTATTAAACATATATGGGTCACAATATTCATTAATAATCAGAAATGAGGAGATTTGTAAACGAACAAAAGTCGCTGACATAGCCCAACGGATTAGCAAGCTGAAGTGGCAGTAGGCGGGTTACATAGCACGCAGGAAGGTTCTAGAATCAGAAGGCCACGTACCGGCAAGCGCAGCGTGGGACGTCCATTCACAAGGTGGACAGACGACCAGGAAAGAAGGTTGCAGGAAGCCGCTGGATACCTGTTTTAACCGGCCAATCTGGAAGTCATTGAGGCCTATGTTCAGTAGTGGACGTCCTATGGCTAAAATAAAATAAGTATAAATATTGGACAACATCACATACATTGCTCTGATCCTATGATAAGTAGCTTAAGCACTTGTGTTACAGAAATCAGAAATAATGACGGTACCACAACACCCAGACCGGAGACAATATAGAAAATTTATTTTTCTACATTGACCGACCGGAAATCGAACTTGGGACCTCAAAGATAGCGACACCAAGTTCGGTATGCACGCCTCTCAGCTACGGAGGTCGTCGAAATGATGATGATGATGGGTCACAATTACAATGTTTTCCACTTTTTTAATTTTTGTGATTTGATGCAAGTTTGAAGGAGACATTAATAATACTATGCCTTTGAAAACAGAGTATTGTGTAGATACAGTAAACATCTTATAAACCTACCGCAAAATGTCTTATTCCTCAGCTGATTTTCAACTTAAAGTTCAACTCAATCAATCATCATAATCAGTTCACATAATCCAACTGCTGGTAAGCCCCGAAGTACGGCACTAAGCTATTCTTGTTTATTCTTTTCCATCCGCTGCCAACAGCCTTGCATATAATTTTCATCGCTCTATATTTCGCCTATGTTGCGCTGCGTTGCACTGCGATGACAGGTCGAGGTCTCTACTAAAGAACACTACTCCATCGGTTGTTAATCGTATCTACGGTAAATGTGACCTGCCCCCTCCCACTTTAGCTTGCTTATCCTTTGAACTATATCGATTACCTTAGTTCTCTGTCGGATGACCTCATTTCTGATTTTATCCTCCTGAGAAATCCCGAGCCTAGCTCTCTCCATAGCTCACAGAGGAACTTTAAATTGGAGTATTAATCGTTCCGTAAAAGTCCACCTCTCGGCTCCGTAATTCATGACAGGTACACAGTCGTTGAAAACGTTCGTCTTCAAAGTTCATTATCATCATCATCATTTCAGTCATAGGACATCCACTGCTGAACATAGGCTTCTCCCATTGACTTCCGGATTGGCCGGTTAGAAGCCCTCATTCAATTGCTTCCTGCAAGCTTTACCAGGTTGTCTGTTCACCTTGTAGGTGGACGTCCTACACTGCGCTTGCCGGTACGTGGCCTCCATTCCAAAACCTTTCTGCCCCATCGGCCGTCAGTTCTACGTACTATGTGCCTCGCCCACTGCCACTTCAGCTTGCTTATCCGTTGGGCTATGTCAGCGACTTTTGTTCGTTTACGAATCTCCTCATTCCTGATTCGATCTCACAAAGATACACCGAGCTCTTCCTATAGCACACTGTGCAACCTTGAGCTTTCTTATGAGGCCCATAGTGATAGGCCACGTTTCCGTTCCATATGTCATCACTGGCAACACACACTGGTTGTAGACTTTAGTTCAAAGTTCTATAGACTTAAGTTCAAAGTTCAATAAAAGAAAAGGAGACGGGGATTTCTGGGCCATTAATGTAAGTAGTTGAAGTATAGTTTAAAAAAATGGTCATATTTTTCCATCCTAATATACAAAAAATCTGCCCATTTTTCCTCCTGGAAACTGAGCAATAAGGAAAACAAATGCAGTCACTACAAAATCGATTAAAATAATATCGATTTATGTGAATAATATTACACAATTGATAAAAAAGAAATACTTTTGGTCTATACTAGGCAATTAACGCAAACAAAATAATTATTTTCATTAAAATAAATATATTAAGCTGTTTTAACTTAAAAAAATAATATTAATCAAATAAAAAAAAAAAAAGATTTCGATTATTAATCGATTACCTAAATAAAACCGATACTGTATATTTATTCTGTGCACTAATACTGACAGCTGGCTTGTCAAATAATTAAATAAGAAGAATTGCATCACTCGACGTTTCGTATTTTACGTTTCTGTGCGTTTTGTTTGTGTGATTTCATATTATCTTTTGGTTTTTTCATTGACCACGGCTTTATTTCACTAATTCTGATCCTGTCTAACCTAACCGACCCTGCAATGCTTTCAATCTGGACACGGAAGATCTTGCTTATACGTCTGACTTATTTTTTAATTTGGATTTTACTACCGGCATGGACTGGATACAGAAAATAATGTATCTGTAGTGTAAACTGTGTAACAGCGATTAGTCACTGTACGCACTAGGCAGACGACCCCTAAACGATGAAACTACTTTGCATGTATTTCAACAATGGCTTGCACCTCAGTCTGTAAGTATACCTTATCTAACTAGTTGTTGTCGTCTAGTTTGTGACCTAAATGTAAATAACTGTATAGGTAACGTTAAAATATCTTTTGTATTTCAGAAATCAGCTGTTTATTACATAACCTTACTTTTACTAAACCCTTAATTAATCGGCTCTGAGATTGACAAAAACCGCAGAATTTTCAGCCAAGGTTTGCCAAGTATTAATCTATTCATTTACATCATTTTCATCTTATTACATCCAGGGCCCAAATTTGTATGGAAACGTTTCCATCTCCTTTGAGCTTTTGTAATCGTTTTTATTATTGACTGTACAGTGTTATGTACAATGGCACCTATCTGTGTTATAACCAATACGGCGAAGTAGAAAAAAGCAATATTGCATAGCGTCAACATGGCCGTGACCTATACGCCATGCAAGCTGGGTAAACAAGGTGGTGAGTGCAAAATAAAACTTCTGTTTTTAACTCAATCAAGTACGAGCTTTGATTAGTTTGGGCACAGAATACCTAATAGTACGTTTGGGGCTAAATAATTGGTTGTATCTTATTAACTTGTAAAAAAGGAGGTTTTTAATTAGATTGTATATATTTTTTTGGTGTGTAGTGTGTCTGTATGTATGAGATATCTACGCCAAATGTGATATCTACGCCGATTTTAGTGATTCCTCTTTATAAGTTATACAGCCAGAATTAAACATACCTAATCAATTATTTTAAATCTTTTGATTCGCACTGAGTCCAAAAACAACTAAATAAATATGTTTTCTTTACCGTCTTGGTCTAGTGGTTTACGTTCAGGACTACAAAACAGGCGCGGATTCGAATCCCAGGGCAAGTGTTTGTGCGATGACCACGAGCACCTTTACCCGAGTCGTGGATGTGATAAAATGTATTTAAGTCTATCCGTTAACTCGTCACCACAGTACAAGCTCAGCTTAGTTTGTATAATTGGTGTGGATGTTTAAAGAATTTATTTATTACTTACTAGCTTGACTCCAGCGGCTTCGCCGGCGAGGAGTTCAGTTTGTCATATAAAGTCTTTATCAACGAACAAATAATGAATTATTTTAGAACAAATTTGATTACCATAAAAAGATTATAGTAAGTTAACCTTAAAAGCTAGGCATATTCTGTCACGGACTTTTATTTTTATTTTTTAAAGGGGAATTTTGCAGTACATGATTTTTGCCTTACTTTAACCGTTGTGCGTGAGATTAGCGCGTTCAACCAAACAAACAAAAAAACTCTTCAGCTTTATAATATTATAGATGTTACCGTTACTAATTTCATTTTACACCCGTATGCTGTAGCAATTATACAGGGTGGCCAGAAAAGTGAAGTCCAAAAAATTTTTTAGGTGCCTTATGTTGAGAGGTATCTGAATCATCCCTATGTATGTTCTATTTTCGAGTCACGTTTTTTTTTATAGCCTATGAAGTACTACTTTTTATTATTACTATGAAAGCTTAGAGTTTAGCGCTTTATCTGAAGCTACTTAGAAACTAAGAAATTATCAGTTTACATTTTTAATTTTAAGTTGAAAATTTAAATGATAACTCACTAAACATAAATTCTCAACTAAGTCAATTTTGTAGTCACTTCCATTAAAGTTATGAGGCTGTTTATTTTATACATAAATGCACAGTTCATAGAAAATTAGCTGCAAGAAAAAAAAATCGAAGAAACCTACTTTTGTTAAAGGAAATTTTTGAAACAGATTCGGTTGCAAAAAATCATTCAAAAAATCGTAACTCAGGTGATTCAGATAACTCTCAACACGAGGGACCTAAAAAAAATTTTTGGACGTCACTTTTCTGGCCACTCGTATAAGATAGATGATGGAAGTTTAGTTGCTATAGACACGGTAGCTCATGTCAAGGATATCATTTATTGCAGCGTGGACAGGTAGCGATGTCGCGACCTCCTAACCGTCATGTGAGCCTGTAAACAAGGCGTGAGTAATAATGACATCCGATATACACTGGCCTTTTACAGAGATAACTTAGTTTAAAGGGGAAGATGAAAATTTTTTAAGTGTAAAGAAATAAGGCTTAGGTAGTCCTAAAAAGTACTAACAAAAATGTTGTTATTTGTAATCTTACAAAGAATTTGAACGTGATGCTACAACCACTTAAAACCCTAATAAAGCAGGAGGTACATTGCTAAGTTAGTTTCACCGCTAGTACGGATAAACAGCAGTGTAATAGGTAATAGCGCGTTTTAATGCATTCCTACGACGTTATTGCTGACGTTATCGCAATAACGGTATGGCGGAACCTTTACGACACTATAGTGACGTTTGACAAATAAAAGTCGTAAGTTTTGTAGCCAGAGATAAATGCTATAGAGCAAACATATTGTGTAGAAACTGTTTTATTAATCTAGAAACTTGAACGCAAAGGTTCTATAAAATGCAAATTACCCTTAGATGATATGAGTACGCTGCCAGGGCGAAATTAAATTATTTTTAATCAAGGCAGCATAATTCAAAGTATTTAAACTCGTATAATTAGGTGCAAATGTACTTAATACCAGTGTAATTTAAAGTTAAATATTAAAAGTAGGACATATTTCAATCAGTACTGTAGATAATTTTTATTTTGTTTATTACATTTAATTACAAATTATTATTTTTATCTTAATCACTGATTCCATTATAAAGGTACAAATTACATAGGTATTTAAAGCCTGTAAGTGTATTTCTGAGAGCTAGGAGTTTTCAGATATAACCTTTCGAAATATTATTTTGCTCTTTAGCTACTGTCATTTAAAATTGGCTAAGTTTCAAAGTGGTACTCAAGAGATAGGAAAAGAAACCGTGGAAGACAGTGTCTAAGATAGGAGGATGACATCAAAATGACTGCAGGCCCACGGTGGAGACGAGTGACTCAGGACAGACCTCAGTGGAAACTGTTAGAGGAGGCCTATGCCAGGAGGCACACTGAAACAGGGGCGTGCATTGGTTTCAGATGGGGGTAGGCTGTGAGTGAAAATTTAGTAAGTTTGCGTGAAACAGTAGGCGATCTCGCGGCAGCCTATCATTGGTTAAATTGCACAGTAATGATCTAAGTCGCGCGCTTTAGTAAGAAATAAGTACAGGTAGTCGACAAAATGGTTACAGAATATTTATTGTTTATTGTTGAATACGTAATTAATAATTATGGTTAGCTGTTCTGTCGGTTTTTTATGAAGGTAGGCTCTGCATAATAGCTTATATGGGATGCACGCCCCTGCACTGAAATTAGAGACATTTTATAAGTCACGGTACAAATTTATGTGCATCTCTAATTCCAGAATAAAGGGCTTTAAAAAAAAAGTAACCGGCCACTCTTTGGCCTTATGGCCTGTCCTACCCATAAAAATAAATCGGATACCCCTAGGTAGGTGCTGTCTCTAGACTATTGCTTGACAGTAAGTATTCTTTGGACATCCTGTTTTTAACTAAGAAGCTTTCTAAAACACTTATCCTTTGAACTGAAACGTTGCATAAGATGCAGTTGATGTATACTGTAATGTAATGTTCATCTTTTATGTAATTTTGTTTGTTATGTCAATAGTACAAACTTAATCGTCAATTAACATAAGTTTTACACAAGTTATGTAAATTACTTAAAACTTTGTATATCGTCTCTAATGGTATGCAATGTAAGTTTATGAGGTGCAATATCAATTTGTGTTTATTATTATGTGAGACCAAATATTTTCATAGTCTCATGAACCTATTAAGCTTATCAAACTTCAGTTTTAGTTTACTAAAAATAATATCGTTATTGTGTTCATCAGTTAGCGCCGCCGCTGGCGTGTTAGTCCTGTTAATATTTACCATATCTCAGTCTGGCGATATACTTTTCAATCGACTACTGTACAAATATTTTAACACCAAAATTAGCTAAATTGGTCTGAGCGTTGAGTTTTTGACTAACAAATGTCAAAATCAGCGTCGTGATAAGTCCGTGACTGTCACAACAAATGCTGAACGGGAACCTTTTTGACACACCAGATGCCCTTGATTGTTTTGTTGTTGTGTATTTTTATCGTGTGTGTCAAGTAAAAGTTTCTATTTCTATTTATTTCATTTTATTTTATTTATAAACTTAAGATTACAGCACACCAATCATCATCATCATCATTTCAGCCATAGGACGTCCACTGCTGAACAAAGGCCTCCCCTAATGACTTATCCTAATCAGGGGGGATTGCCCATACTCGCCACGCTTGGCAGGCGGGTTCGCGAGCGCAGTTTTTTTTAAAGATTTCGCACGAAGACGCTGCTACCCGTCTCGTACTACAGGAATTACACCAATACGAGTAATAGCACAAAACTTTAAAAAAATTAACAAACGTTTACAGCAGATTGGTTCTGTTATTATGTGCTAATATGCGTACACATACTACTCTACTATTTACTAACACTACTTTTGACAAATTAATAAATGGCAATTTTAAGCAAATAATGAGCGAAAACTGTTTGCGGGTTTTCCCGTCTGCGATAAGAACATAGACATTTCTAGAGACAGTATAGGTTGTTTTGTTAAGGCCTCACCATCGCCTGCAACGGCGAATTTTAGGATTGTCTGGTCTAGGGTGGACTTTAATACAGATCGTGCTTTTCAAACAAACTCTAGCCCCTTGCGTGATTAAAACCTGCGATCGCCTGGCTTTGTGGTCCGGAGCGTAAACCACTGGACTATGACGGTTGTCCAGTTCATAAAAACTGAAATAAAAGTGATAGATGCCCAAACTACGATAAAAAAACAAAAGTGAACTAAAAAAAAACAAGCAAAAATTTGCACGTGTATATCGTAAAAGTACCTTCTTACAAGAGGTAATAAAACAAGTAGATAAAAGTTTTGAACCACCTTGAAGCACTTTTCACGGAAGCACTCAGGTTAACTACTTACTGAAATGCACTCAACAGCATTAAACGAGGTCGTTCTAACTGAAATTAGTTTTTAAAATTGCGTTTAAATTATGTTCAAAATTAAGAAAGCAAACAACCGGGCGTTTTTTCAAAATTGGTATTTAAATAGATTTTGACGTTAGCTATATTTTCAAATTTTCATTCAAATCGATTTGACAGTTAGAAGTAAGTAGGTTTAAAAAACGGCTTCTGAGATATGAATACAGCTAGTTAGCTAACTAAACTGACTAACTTATGTAGTAACTAACACTAGTTAGATACTAGTTAAAGCCAATAAAGGTACGCCAAGGTAGATAGACTACTTGATAAAGGTTGCAGGAAGCCGCGGATGCAGGCCGTTTCCAACCGGGCAATCTGTAAGTCATTGCGGGAGGCCTATGTTCAGCTTGACGATGATGAAAGCCAATAAAAGTGTAATAAAAAGGCTAATAATTTCTAAAAGTTACCAGTTACGAAACTAAACGAAAAATCGCAAGCGGCATAGTGGCAATTTGAGCTCGTAAAAAATACTACATTTCAAAACTTTGTACAGTTCTTGCTTTCACATCACAATTTTTGATATTTTATTGCTAAGTAATTAAAAATAATTGTAAATGGTGGACTTAATGCCAAGTAGCATTATATACCTACCAGTCAACAATTGACTTAACAGAGAAGTACAGGCGATACAGTAATAAACGAATTGTTAGAACGGACAGATTTTGTCACAAATCTCATTGTTTGCTAACTACAGTTTCCATTTTGATCTCGCAAGCGTCATTTTAATTGCCCGGGATTCTGTGACCGGGTCACGTTCCGTTAACCCCGTAGTTGAACAGGTCAGCGCGTTGAAGTTATCATTAGATAAATTTAATTAAACGTGAACAAATAACAAACTAGGGTTTTAAGCTTCGGAATAGCAATCTCTATTTGCTTTGTTGAAGTCGCGACACGTCACGTTTTCTGACCACGAAGGATTTGACATGTCTCAATGTTTGCTAACATTATCCACCGACCCATTAATCCCCAGATCGATACCACAAGCGGCATTTTAATCGCCTGTTATTCCATAATCGGGTCCTGCATGTGGTTGGTGTGGTCAAAGCTATATTTTGGGACGTGTATAAGTGCCCGGAAGAGGGCCTACTTAGTCTGGCCATAAATACTGTTACAATTAAAAATAAACAAAATATTACATTTGAATTTGGAATCTGTCATTTTGTACTTCTGTAGGATTGGCAGTAAAGAATTTTCCCATGGAAAGAGTGCGTGCTTCTATTGATAACTGGCCTCAACGTTTAAAGGACTGTATTGCAGCCAATGGAGACCATTTCGAATAAGGTTTTTATATTTTAAATTGTTTTCTATTTATGTATTAAACTAACACACTAAAAGTAATAAATGTTATTTGCAATAGAAATATTTTTTTCTTCGTTTCGGTATTTATGTCAAGACTAGGTATATATTAAAATGAGTATTATTGAGTATGATTTAATTGATGGAATGTAAATTGATTTACACGGTACATTTAAATTGTAGGTATAAGTCAATTATAAGAGGGCCTATACATAGGATGTTAGGGTAAGACCCTATAGAGCCGAAAAAGGTATGTGCTAATATATGTAGTTATGGTGTAGTTAGAAAGAGATTATTTGGAAAAAAATATATTTATACAATACGGTTTCTACCTACCGAATTAAGTTTTGTAAAGAAATAAAAATTTCAAAAATACGATACCAAATTTTAAATAGAGACAGCAAAATGTATTGTTTAATTAATTTTGCTGTCACTATCTGTCACGAAGAGAGTCAATATTATTTTCGGTAATAAGAATAATAAAGTTAAAGCCACTTCAAATGATAAATGACTTTTTTCAGTCAATCCAATTCAGTAGACTAGCACTATACCACTTATTCCATCAATCAAATTACGTATGATTATGAATAACGGATGATTGATACCTATATTGATGTCGACATTACTCGCTCAATCTAGCTGATGGTCATACAAAAGCTCTGTATTTCACATTTAAAGTACTTAATAAGAAAGTTTTGGGTAAAAGTTGGCTTTTAGAAGAATCACTGACGTACATTTTAAAGCAACCAATTGCACAGTAAATCACGGTCAATGAAATTACTTCATTGAAGTGATAGATCAAAATATTTTAACAATTTTGTCAGTCACTTAGTCACACGATAGGTTTATTCCTCAATCATTGCATCGATCGGGTTGCATCTGTTATTTTGTGGTTTAACTCTTTAACCGGCTTCAAAAGAGGAGGAGGTTCTCAATTCGTCTGTATCTTTTTTTTAAATGTATGTTCAGCGATCATTCGTTACCAGGTTAGCCGATTTCGATATTTGTTTTTTTGTTTGAAAAGGAATACTTTCGGAATGGTCCCATATAAATTTGATCAAGTTTTGATGATGGGATCTATAAGAAAATCATCAAACATTGCATGAACTCCATACCGCGCCAACTGATTTTTGTACCTATGTTGCCCAATATCTTCGGCATTTGTGAACCGATTTTGATGTTTTTTTTTTATCGAAAAGCTTATACTTTAAAAATGGTATATTAAAAAAAATTTGGAAAAATTTCACCTTTAAGGTGGGAAAAATGAGGGATGAAATCGATGTTCAGCCGTTAACTTATGTTTGCACTCAAATGATTTGTTTTGTTAAGGATGAAGCATGAGGATGACCTGGAAGCAGGGTGGGCGAATAATGATAGTGTTTAAGTAAAAATACTTAATAGTTAGCAAGGATGAGAAATCGTTAATTAAAAGGGCTTGTGTTCTGGGTCAAGGAAAATGATTATTGATTAATTTTTGTAACATCAAGTAAGTACAACCAATATTTATTTCGTTTTTCGTGGAATCACTGTGTCTTTAAATTTAAAATGTGTTAATCAATGCTCAAAAACATATTAGTCTAATCCATTGACCTGTTATAACCTGGACTCGCCAATTTGGCGATGTAGGTCACTGTGTAGGCAGATGCCAGCTTTCCATAAAACTAATGGCCGCAAGAAAGGCAGTCATATGCAGTATATGTCAAATTTAGTTTCTCGGTACTCTCACTTTTGACGTTTCAAACGGGCACTCAAAATTAGCTGTCATTTGTATGGGACAGCATGTCCTGGTTTTTATACATTAAGGAGGGTAGAGGTCAGGAGTACGGTCTTCGTTTTGAAAAAGTGTCCGTCAAAGTGCGATATATTAGGTGGCGCAACAGTAGCAACCGGGTAAATTTTCTAATCTTTGTTTAAGGGATTGCTATCTGCCATATTTAAAAGTCACTAAAATGTTTAAAAATGTTCTAACTCGGCACTACATACTCGGCATACTTCATTCCGCCAACAACTGCTACATTCATAACATAATATACCCTTTATCTACGCTAGCGCCATTTTGGAACTGTTATTTACTGCTTTATCTGGACACTTTTTTAACTTTCCGCCCATAAGAGATAGTACTCCTTACCTCTACCCTCCATATTATACAGATCAGTGGTCTTATCTAATAAAACGGAACGTGTTGCGAATGAAACTACACTATCTAGTACAGCTTGTGGCCCTTTTCACAACAGATCGTTTTAATTGCCAGTTTTCGCTTAAGCGGGTTCTATCCTTTCAGCCTTTTGGGGAGGTTGCTAACGAGTACCTAACGGTAATAGGTGGAGTGATTACACGTGAGCGATCACTTTCAGTTGTTTGCGTCTAGCTAGGGCTTACAGATTCGGAGTTTATTATGGTACGTACAGTCAGTATCTAAAGTAGCTAATCAAAAACTTACTTCCAAAAGTACTACTCAACTCTTCTTATAATAACCTGACATCCTTATCGTATCCGTATCTTTTGTGCGAGTTTTTTTTAACTAATTGATGTTGACTGTATTTGTCAAAAATATTGAATATACAGGTTGCTAGTTACAGAGCCGAAAAAGGCATTTTTTAAACAAAATTTTTCATACTATCCTGTTGTATCTGTAATCTGCTTTGAGAAGAATAAATATATTCTTATTCTTATTCCTAGGCTGTGGAAGTAGTATACATATAATATAAATATGCGCTATAAATACATCTATTGCCATGATCTCGTTCCTCGTGTTATGAGGTATCAGACAATGTGTCACTGTTATACTGGTTTTTAGATTAGAAATAAGAAATCGTTATCTAAATTGCTTCGGACCGGGAATTGAACCCGGGACTATTTGTGTTCAAAGCAAATCACTGCATAACTACGCCAATCGAATATACATTTTGTTATTTTGTATTACAGTATTAATGATTGATGAGGTTATTAAGTCCGTTAAAGTATTTCGTAAGAAAGTTAATGGTTTTTGAAATTCGACCACATTTCGACCCACATAATATCGTAAATACAATTTCACGCTAGAAAAATCTCGTAGTAGCTATCTCGAAATAAACTTTTTCTTTTGTAAAGGTAATATTGTGACGGTCCGGCGATAACATGGTCACTGAAGCGTTAAACTTTTAGGATATCTCATGTGTAAATAGGATAGTTTTACTTTAAGAATAAAAACGTATTCGTAGTTTTAAAAAGTTGTTCATTAAAAAAAATTAATTAAATGTTTTAGCTATAATTATTATACAGCGTATATGAATTTAGCGTTAATGTCTATATGTATAATGTAATGTCACTCCAATGACGTCTCCCTGCCTTACGCCTCGCTGCCGAGAACTTGCTGCTCGGAGAACTGACGGCCAATTGGGCGGATAGGTTCTAGAATAGAGGTTGCGTACTGGCCAGCGCAGCATAGGACTTCACCCACAAGGTCGACAGACAACCTGGTAAAGGCCGCTTCCAACCGGCCAATCTAGAAGTCATTGGAGGAGGCCTATGTTCAGTACTGGACGTGCTATGGCTGAAATTATAATGATGATGATGTTAGATAAAATAGGTTTCAGGTAGGTTTGTACAACAAAAACCTAATTTGAAAACAGACACGAGTCAGAGTTCCGGCTAAGTTAATCTAAGATGGTTTTCCTTAATTCAATGTTGGCGATTAACGAAGATTCAGTAAGCAATAGACTCCGTTTAGATCAGACTCAAGAGTATTTCTAGAAAATGTACGTGATGTTTACAAAACAACGGGATTTTCCAGGGTCAGCTTTACTACATTTAGTTACAAGATCCTTGTAGATATAAGGATGCGGTCTTATTGTGGCAGTTTTTATTGATGCTCCGCTCCTCTTAGTCATAGCGTGAACTTATACTATAGCTACCTATAAATGGAGGATATCTTTTACATACAAATATAATTTTTCAATTCGAACCAGTAGTTCCTGAGATTAGCGCGTTCAACCAAACAAGCTCTTCAGCCTTATGCTATATGTATAGATCTGGAATATGACCACGTGTTGCGCATTCGATTTGGCTCCATCAATGTCTTTCCTAGATCATGATGTGACCACTGTTTTGTGTTCACAGTAGGAGTGGGCGATATGAATCGTATCGGATTTTTGAAACTATATATCGTAGCAATATCGTGTATCGGATATTCGTCCAAATCGAAACTATATATTTCCAAAACACGATATTGTGCTGTACAGACTTCATATCGATTTCAACCTGTATAGACTTCATATCGATTTCAACCTTAATACCTTACACTTACAGATCAAAGTGACTTGAATCATAAGTATATTTGCACACGTTCCCTCTCCTTTAACCTCCGATTGCTCGTCATTTGGATTTTGGAATTTGAATCTTATGCAATGCAAATCATTAATTTAGCAATAATAATTATTCTATTAAAAAAGTAGGTAAATCAAAATAACCAGGTTCATGTATAAAGAGAAGCTAATTTGAAAAAAATTGGTAAAACTTTAATTGTACCTAGATAAAATTTCATGCCCTAGTTAAGTTTGTTACTAGAAAAAATACAAGAATTCTTAAACCGTTAAGAAATCTTATACAATAAATCATATCAGTATCATATCGAATGTTGTATCGAATCGTCAAATATCACAACAGTGCATAGATACGAAAAATATGTAGTTTTCGAAAATATATAGTTTCAATATCCGATATTGAATATCGATATATAGTTTCGATTTGATATTCTACAAAACCGATATTACCCACCGCTAGTTCACAGTAATGTCTACCAGCCTATCAGTTATTCTTTAAACATAATTGAACTGTGAACTTGTTTGTGGTCCATGTTTATAATAATAAAAAAATACTTGTAATAATAAATAACTAAATATTAGAATATATGACATACATTGCTCTGATCCACTTTCCAGAAATTGTCATCATATTTATGTATGTATTTTGTCTATGTAGTCTATAATTATGTTATATTAGTACTGTGTGTAGTCTATGCTATGATTTTATGTCAATTCTGTTTTTAAGAAACGTTATGTCGCATCGCCCACAAAACATCTCTGTTTAGCCAAATGATCGACTGGCAGAGAATGCCACATGGCATTAAGTCCACCTTTTGTACGATCTTTATCTGTGCAATAAAGTTTTAGTAAATAAATAAATCCTGTGGTAAGTAGCCAAAGCACTTACTTGGGTTTCTAAAATCAAAAACAACGACGGTACCACAACACCCAGACCCGAGACAATATAGAATAGTTATTATAAATAATGCCGTCAATAGCATAGTTACAGTAAGTCCTTTCCTTGCTCCTTTAATTGCTCAGTATTGGTTTCTAAATTAGTAACACATAGATGCTGCTGAGGTCCTCTTTCATATAAGGTATCAACCACAAGAATCTGGTTAAAAACAAAAGATTTATGAAAGACTTTCGCTCCAAAACTTTTACTGCGTTTTTGTCGAAACCGTCGAGAGCGCACTTACTGTTACTATGCTATTGACGGTAACCGACTAGGAATCGAATCCGTGACCTCGGGATAGCGACACCAAGTCCGTTATGCTCGTCTCTGACTCTCGGCTACGGAGGTCGAAAAAAGAATTAATTTTTGAGAATAAACTTGCTATGTGAATAAATAACCATATCATAGCAATGTAATCAGTTTGTGTTAGACTTTCTTACTACGTTGCGCCATCATTTTTCATAAGTAAGGATGAACGTGAAAATAGTGAAATGAATTTCTATGTAGACATAGGTGCTAAGCGGCTCTTGAGCGGTATTGCTAGACGACGTTCCACTTGAGTGCTCTCGATAGCTCGTTCGGGACGATAAGTACCTACTGACTATCTAGATGGTTGTCTCATGTCACATAGTATAGATTGTCTACGGAACTAAAATTTGTAGACAGCAAATTCCACAGCGTTAGCTTGAATGGTAAGAATATCAAAAATGTTTAAAAAAAATGTTGGCTAAATCAAACTTTTGTTTAGTTATATGAATAGTTAAATTTGTTATCTAATAACCAGCTAAGCGCAAACAAACAAACTCGAAAAATAATAAACATTGTTAAAAATGTCTATCTATTAAGGAAGTAAACGAGATAAGGTCTAAAGGATATGATGATGATATTATTTAGCATAAAAAAAATAAGCAATGTATACAACCTTATCCCAAAGTGAAAAACCATCTTACATATATAAAATTTAAAAGACTCTAGCCATGAAGGTATGTTTATTTAATCCAACATTATTGCACAGATAAAATCGTACTTACAAAAGGTGGAGTTTATACCATGAGGCATTCTCTGCCAGTTGAACAGTAGGCCAAATAGTAATGTTTTTTTGATATGTTTGTCAACAAAAACATAATTCTGACGAGTTTTTCAGCATCATAGTCTCAACGAAAATGTGTGGACAGTGCTAAGTCTAGCGACATTATTAGGTATGTCTCGTCTCAAAAGCTTAAGAGCTGAATCGAAAAGAAATAAAAATATCGTACGATTTCAAAGTCAGTTCGATCTCACTCCTGAGAACAGTTTCTGTTTAAATATTGAGTCAGGTTTTACCGTTGACACTTACAAAATGCTGCAGACGTACACTAACGCCGAGTCATAGAGTTGTAATAGGGCCCAAGAGAGCTAAACTTAGCAGTATTATTTGATATGGATTAAGCTCTTTTTAAAATTAAATTAAAAAAACATCTTCGTTAACAATTCTTGCTTATTGACGCGGCCGGCATAGACTCACAGGCTTAGGACATTTTCAGAAAAATATTAAATGTTCAATGTAGTTTATAGATTTCCTAGCGCTAGGAAGCGTCCTAGCACCTTGTCGTTGATCATGATCCTAGATGTGGCAGGTCTGGTCATTACATTTAAGTTCACCAAACAAACCAACCAACCAACCAACAGCTCCATTATACTCGTGTTGGAGTGTCTCGCTCTTACCTTAGTGATAGTTGTATTCTATCATTGAGTTAATTTATAGCGGCTATCTGATCATTTTGTTTCTATAAACTCGTATGTCTTAGGTCTTCGAAAAGGTTGTGGTAGTAGACCTAACTAACTGATATATAATAAATAAATAGTAATAATAAATTCTTCATACCATAACAATTATTTAGCCCCAAACTAAGCAAAGCTTGTACTACATACACGGATAGTAATACTTAAATTTATAAACACCCTTGACTAAGGTACAAATGCTCGTGCTCATCACACAGACATCTGCTCATTGCGGGATTCGAACCCGCAATCGCCTGGCTTTGTAATCCGGAGCGCGGACCACTATACCAGACGGTCATCATACAAAGACAATGCCTTCACACAAATTCCTCTGAAGTTCCCCAAGATTTCCTGATGCACGTGAAATTTGACAATGTGTAAATATGGGATAGGGTGGGCCTACTACAGCGGACCCTGGGCTCCAAAGCAATGGCTTTGGACGCAACCGGGATTGACCGTATGCATGAAGAAGAAGAAGTGGGCCTACTTGTTGAACAGGTCACCGTGTTCCCAAGCTATATTTTAAATGTACACTATAATAATATTGGACAACATCACGTACATTGCTCTGATCCTATGGTAAGTAGCTCAAGCACTTGTGTTACAGAAATCAGAAACAACGACGGTACCCAGACCCGAGACAATATAGAAAAGTTATTTTTCTACATTGACCGACCGGATATCGAACCCGGGACCTTAGAGATCAAGTCCGGTATTCTTGCCTCTCGGCTACGGAGGTTGTATACTGAATGAGGATTCGTCCCATTGACGCTAAGTGGTACACAGGGTCGTGTTCGTATTACGGTGCAAACAGCGGGGCGCGCGGCAATGAACTTCATTGCCGAGTGCCGACACTAATGGATTTTGCATGTGGACAGTAATGAAAATGGACCTCAGCAGTACGCATAATTGCGGAATGACCAGCTATTTTTGGTTTAGATTGTTCTTGAAGGCAAGATCGGATCACCTGTTAGCAGACGTGTGTGATTGGATCAATTCAGTAGAGCTTTTCTTGATTCTTTAGCTTCAGTTGTGGGCTGAAAAAATATTACTGATTCTGAGCAGATTCCAGGTAAACAATAAACAGTCATAGCCCTTGCAATTAGAAGCAAGTACTAGTTTACTCCGCCATCGAACAGTTTTACTAAGTTTTAAACCAACAAACATGGGGATAAACACTGTCTCAGAAAAAGAAGACCATATTTTATTTTTGCATCGGCAGTTTAATTCACAAGTAAAATAACTGGAAAATTGGTAAAACCGAACCAAATACGAACTCTGTAGCGCAAATTTATGTGTACTAACATAACGGTTGTTGAACAATATTTCGCGATTTCGTTACGGATTAGTTCAGTCTACTGTTCGCGAAAGTTATTCAAACATCAGCGAGCACAATGTATATATAACTGTATTGTATGTGCAGTAAAGTAGCTTTAGTGGTGGCTCGAATTTTCCGCAACGTGTCGTAAGATATAAACTAAGGAATTTCTGGGTGTTTGGGTATGTATGTTGTTTTCTGGCTTACCGAGCTCGATTTTGATGCCTGATTTCACAGCGCCTTATGAATACGGCGTTAGGGTTTTATATCGTAGCTTTATGTTGGAAATAAAGTTTGATTAAAACCGAGGGATATGTAGGTAAAAGATAAAAACTATTAAAACGATAAGTTTTAAGAGATAAGGCATTTCTTTTGTTTCCGAGGCAGATTCGATTAGATGAAACACGTAAATAAAACCCTTTCCTTGGCTGACTGAATACTGCTTAAGGCGAAGTTCAATCGTTTCTGCTACATAATTAAACTCTGTTTTAATATCCTGTTTACATCACAAGTCAAAGGACTAAGGACTTATTACAAGCAATGACATTTATTTAGGATTTTCCGCGCTCTACTACGTAAGGTGATTGAGATTAGTGTAGTAGATAGTATGGAGTAACTTTGCGGAAAGGAATTATCTTTCGACCTTTATCCTTTACGACCGTCTGGTGTAGTGATTCGCGCTCCAGACTACGAAGCCAGCGGTTGCGGGTTCGAATCCCGTAAGGGGCAAATGTTTGTGTGATGAGCACGAGCATTTGCACCTAAGTTATGGATGTTTATAAAAGTATTTAAGTATGTTTATCCGCTATCTAGTCACCATAATACAAGCTTTGCTTAGTTTGGGGTTAGTTCATTTGTGTTATTGTGAAAAACAGTTAAATACAATTAATTTACCAAGGAGTATGTTGATTCGTTACTATTTATTTTATTATTAGCTGTAGGTACTACTAGTATGTTTTTGCAGTCGCTACCTGCTACAGTAACTAGTGTTTATTTGTTTTGTGATACCTGTGGTTGTCAAAACCGCAACCACACATAAAACACATCAGAACGTATTTCTATAAACATACACATCACACACTTTGAATCACGGAAAAATGTACCTATAATCCCTCTGGGATGCGGTTTACTTTTTTCTGTGACAAGACAAATTCCAAGCGGGCTACAATAAATCTAAATAAAAATGCGCTAGACAATACACCGATTGTTGTGGTCCCTAAATATAGAATATACAGGGTTACATTTCACGGTAGTGCCAATTTTTTAAGGACCACTCAGAATCAGTAACTAAATTGATCTACGTACAAAACAGACAATTTTTTTTTTCATTTTTAATTCTTTCTTCCTGCATTTGGAAAATAGAATACGTAGAAAATGTACGACTACTCGATTAAATTGCACCGTATTTGCACTGCATGAGGTTCTTGTTAGAGCGGCCTCTGCGTATGCCTGTGATCTCTGATGAATGATGGGGCATCTCGCGTTTTTTTTTTTTCGGATATTATTAAGTATAGTTTACTCCAGAAATACGACGACCAAAATTAATTACGATAAATTAGTATTTTAGTTATTTGTCATAAAGGGACCCTTAAAAAAAGGCTGGGAAAAGCTCCTAAAGAGTGTAAACTTGTATTGCTTACCAACCTACCACCACAAAACCTCAAATTTTGTCAATTAATATAACTGTATGGGTTAAACTTGAAGTTAAAGATTATTATTATCATCAAATCAGCCACAGAACGTTCACTACTGAAAATAGGCCTCCCCCAGTGACTTCCAGATTGGCCGGTTAGAAGCAGCCTGCGTCCAGCTGGCAGCTTCCTGCAACCTTTACTAGGTCGTCTGTCCTCCTTGTGGTTGGACGTCCGTTGCGCTTGCCGGTACGTGGCCTATATTCCAAAACCTTTTTGCCCCATTGGCCGTCAGTTCTAAGAGCTGTGTGACCCGCCTACTGCCACTTCAGCTTGCTAATCGTTTGGGCTATGTCAGCGAATTTTATTCGTTTATGGATCTCCTTATTTTTGATACGATCTCGCAAAGAAACACCAAGCATAGCCCTTTCCATAGCACACTGTGCTAGCTTTCTTATGAGGCCGATAGTGAGAGGCTTAGTTTCAGTTCCATTTGTTATCATTGATAACACATACAGGTTGTAGACTTTTGTCTGTAGGCAATGAGGTATAAGAGGCCCGAAGTTAAAGATCGATCGAGATAATTTGAAGAAATTTATGAGCTGTTAACTACTTATACGAGTAACTGGGTATTTTATGCTGTCTGGAAAAGACAAATAAGACAGCAATGGGCGGTGTGAATATAAAATATGCAACATAATAGTGCGTGAGTAGGTATCCTTGAAGCGTAACGTTTCATGTGACGTAAAAGTATTCTGCTTGTTGTGTTGTGGGTAATCAATATGAGAGCCTAGAACATGATATTCGGTAAATTGCTTTTAGGAACTAAAGGTTCTAAGATAGACGAGGATTTTATCTATGTCGACATCTTTGACGAGGGTGGATTTTAGGCAGAGACTCTTCAATATTGATTATGGTACAAGAACCAAAAATAAGCAAACTTCATTTGAACTCTATCTCCATAGACGCAAGGCTAAATATGTTTAAATATTCGTGTCTCAGATCGCTCATTGGATTCCGGTCACGTAGTTCGGAGCCTTTGACGTAATAGAAAATAACTTTTTAACGCAACTTTCGCTTTAGTGAGAGAACAGTATTTAAATGGAGCTGTTGATGTTATTTAGTTTCAAAAGATGATATAAGTATAACTTTTGTTCATGCTCATTTATAAACTTAAGGGAAATAGCAGGATACAGATTTAACAGCTGTATCAATTAACTGGCTACCTTACTTATAATAATTATTATTATTCTTGCACTTTAGGAAACCAATTTTTTTTATATTTTTGAAACTGATAGAATTTTGTGTACGACATCTTTAAAAAAATATTAATCTTACTTAACTCAAAAAAAAAAATGTTTACGATAAGGACCTACAAGCAAAGTCGGTGATTTCTTCAAGACTGTCTCAGGGCAGATAGTTGAAATGAAAGTTTTTTACATTAAAATTGAATTAATACTAATATAAATAATAATATTACTTAAACTAAGTACATTATATTATTATTATGTACATTTGCTAATAATAAAACACTTTGCTTTTGAAACAAGAACAAGAATTTTGTTCCTTGTATTCCGAAACCAAAGAAATGTAACGTAAATTAATATTGCATGAAAAAAGTTACTAGCTGTTGCCGTAATAAAAACAAATGAAAACACGTAAAACCCGTCATTGCGTCTTTTTTTTTAAATCCGATTCGAGTAGATTGGTATTAGATTGGCTTTGTTACAAACATCGTTTAACAACGTTGAAGGAACGTTATTATTTATAACGTAATAATAAATAACCTTTTATGGTATAAGTTCTTAATTAACACATAAAACAATAATCCCGTATTTTTTCTAATAGATGGGATATTTTTACCTCAAACGGCGACGTATTTCAAATACATCGCTGCGCTAAGGATTCTACTTTTACTTTTAAAATGTTTTGAGCCCTTTTTCGTTCTGATTCGTAGTATGTAAATTAAACTCTTGGGTTCTTTAGACTTACTTTATAACTAAAGTGTAGTCAATCACTAAATTAAAATTAATATACAAAAATGAAAACTGACTTATAAAAGAAAAATAAAAAGATGAAAAATAAAAGCAATACCTACGTACGTAACCTATTTCGCAAAGTGATGCGGTCCGGTCCAATTTTTCGTAATCTTCTTCATCTTCAAAGGCGCTGCTAAATATGACACTTGGATTAGATATTCATTTATTATTTGTTTTTTAGTATTTTTCAATTTTTTTAATGCAACTTTAATACTTGACAACTTTTTGGAGAATAATTTATAGAGAATAATTCATAAAAAGCTTCCTTTCTATTATAGAGGGATAGATCTAAAAGCGGCCTCTTTTCATAGTTGTTATTCTCAATGATAAAAGTTGTGATTATTCTGAGTAATAAAACAGACAACGTAGTTATGCAGTGTGCACGATTTCGTCATTCTAAGCATCCGGCTCCGTAGGCGGGCGGCGCTGACTCAATTTTTTAGTTGTTATGGCTAGAGCACCGTGCATCCGTGTCTAGAGATAAGCGTTAGCCACAAGAATTGTGAACTAGAATTAAGTTAGCCTGTAATAAACCTTCATACTAAAGATTCTTTTGTTATAAAAAAAAAACTATAAAAAAACTATATTTCTAACCTCTTTGTTGACAACGTACGACAACAACAGCAATAAACGTAATCTTCATGGTTCGATAAAAATTCTAATGGAGTGGTTTTCCGATTAGGTATAATTAATATTTTAAACTGTCAAATAACTGCTTAGCAATTATATTTTGTACTTAAAGACTAAATGAATACCGGTTCAATTCAAAATTAGTTTACAACCTGCTGTTATTTATATCGTTTTGATGGGATGAGGTATTTGTTCGGTTTGTTTGCTCACTTTGCTCTAAGCAGCCAACGCACAGTATTTTAAATTAAGTTTGACGTTCATTGGATTCCACCAATCTATTTTTGGAATCAAATTACTGCTCCTTTAAAGGAAAATATTAAGTTGTAGGTTTCTTCTTTCAAAAAACCAAATTGCTTGCCAGTAAACCATTGAGCCCACTAGCTTAACATTCTTGAATTGCGATTTTACGTAAACCTGGTTTTAAGGTTGTTTTGTATTTTTGTTTGTAATTCTTTTAACAATCACAAAAATCTAAACGACTACTAGGATAACTAACTAATGCAACTAGGACGGATCGGATATAGGTACACAACCGCTCTAGAACAGGAAAGATTTGACTACGTAACAAAAAAAAAACCTTTGTCTGTCTGTCTGTCTCATTTGCTGGAGCTAGATGGTATAAATACATTTATAAACATTATGACTCATGTACAAATGCTCGTTGCTCATTTTAGTAGTTTCCGAGACCGACCGTCTGGTCTCTGGGGTCACCAGATCGTAGTCTGTTAGTTTATTTGAAGTTGATATAGACATCTTCCTCTTCAGCGAATATGTGTATTGGTCCACTGTAGGAAATATGCCTTTAAAGCTCTCTCCCGATAGCTCTTAGTGCGGCGATTCTAGTCCAAGTCTGTCCTGCCGTATTTATCATATCATACGACCTCTTCGGGTTCTCTAGAACAGGACCTTATGACTCCATCTCCCATCGACTCTACAGCATACATACGTGGCCTGCCTACAGCCATTTTAGTCGTACCACCTTTTTGCCGATGTCGGTAACTTATCGGGGCGCTAGCGAATAGTGAAGTTTACTTTGTCACGTAGAGCGATTCCGAGCATTGAGCGTCCCATTGCCTTATCATTTTAGGGTCACGCTAAGGCGTAGTAGCCCGGCAGTAGCGTCCATGTCTCGATAGACATAATGATGTTTTAAACCAGATTAGGGCTAGTCCTACATTTATGAACACTACTCATGGTTGTCTAATCAAGTCTTTGTTAACACTTGCCTTTATGACGAAAAAAAGTCTTCAAATAAATTCTTTGGATTATATTTGGCTTAAGTTTTAATAACTTAGAGCTCAAATTGTTTCTTTTTTGTGTACTTTTAGAGTTTGAAAGTTACTGTTGTCTGTCTTTTAAAAGAGTTGCCAAAAAAAATGTGTTCATCGGTACAAACATTTTTTCTAAGGGGTCTACATCAAAATCACATTTTTTTGTTTCTCCATACAAACTAACGCTCTACAACTATGAAAATTTTTTTGCGCACCAAATTGTTTTATGTCCTCTTAACCCGCCATTTGTTAACCCCTAAGTAAAGTTGTTTCCATTAAATAACAAACTCGTTTCCTTAAATTTGGCAACTGTTTTAGATTAACCCAAATAAATTTTACCTCACTTACAGCAGACGTAGCAAATTTTTATTCACGAAGAGTCTGCTACGCATATTTATGCTTCATATTCCAGCCGCCAACAGGTGGTGCTATCAACTTGATCTGCCTCATAAAACATTTTCAACTGTTAATTTATAAGTCGTTGTAAAACTTTTATTTAAAAAATTAAATTAAATTGAAAAAAAACGTTTATTGTCTTCTCCAGAAACGAATATAGTTTCTTCTTAAAAAATAAACGTTTTTTTTTATCTAAATGTAACTGATTGTTTTTTCGGTAATTACAATTTATTAAAAACTGGTGAAAAAGTGCCGATGAGCTAAAGCTATTTATTTGCCTTTAAAAAAATGTTTTTGCACCAGCCTGCAAAAGTAGTTCCCAGGCCGCGCTACTAAAGATCTTTGGATTGTATTTCTAATTGGTAAAATAATAGAAAACTCTGTCGTTCTGTTTTCTTTGTTTCAATATTTGTTGGCAAAGCCATCCAGGATTTAGCTGAAACATTTTCATGTGCGTTTGGTAAGCAATCAAATAAAATCAAAGACACGTTTATAAATGGCCATTTGTAGTTGTTCAACTTACAGCTCAAGATCCACGAGTGCCAAATGCATTTTGTCTATAAGAGACACAAGATTTTTTAGAGCGATGATAAATCTATGAGTTTTGAGTTTTTGCAGTAAAGCACTTATTATGTATTCTGTGGTAAAGTTATACAACGATAATCAGACGAGGAACACGATATAATATAAACTAATCATTAATAAGTGCATAGCACACTTTTTTCAAATTCTGTTTTCATTTGTTTCTATTAACCGCATTTTTGCGAATTGATTCGAGTCTTGGTGCCAGTAATTGCGCTCTTTATCTTGCTCTTATATTTTAAACATTGGTAAAAAGGATTTTGCCAAGCCCTTTTTATCAGGAAAACGTCAAGGTATCTTAAAGTTGTAAAAAAAAAATCTTAAAGAAAAAATGCGTAAAAAAAACAAAAAATAAAATCTAATCATATTCGAAAAAGTTATAGAAATTTTTGAGACTTGATTTCCGTTATGGATAGAGTATTATTTACATAACACAAGTTTGTACGGAACACTTGGTTCGCGAGTCTGAATCACACTTGGCAGATTTTTAAAAAAATGACGTATTGTGATTTTTATACAATTTTAACAAAATTTATGTTAGATATTCCTTAAAGTACCTATTCCACTTGTAAAAAAAATTCTCATTTTGGCCGCTAAAATTTTATCCTTGTTTAAAATACAACTGTATTCGACGCGCATCGTTTGTCGACTAAGTGTAAACCCTTACCCACTCATCTAGATTTATTTACCACTGTAAATAATGTATACTGTAAATCATAATTACAACCGAAACGCCCTGTTGACCTCTGTTCCTCTCATTATATGTAATACTTATTCACCCAAAGTACGTGAGTGGCATGCCAAACGGCTGATTGCTGCCAAAACAGACTCTCTGTCAACAACTTATGTTCATTTGGTCTAATAACCTTTCTAAATATGGATGAGATCAGTTTCAAAGCAACCCAAAAAGCCCGGCATTAATTTTTACACACATATCTAAGTGATCGCGTATTTTTGGAATGTTTATTTCTTCGCTATGAAACTGGTGTTAATAAAAAAACAAAAAGATTTTGATAGTTCATTTAATATGAATTAACACGGACACGGAATAGCGACTAGCACAAAATGCTCTTTGCTTAGCTTTAGCGATAGTAAATCTATATTGGGCTATCAAGGAGTTTTCTATAGGGGAGACCGGGGTTAGTTGACTAACTGTCGAAAAAAAATCTTTTTGAAAGTGTTGCATTTCCGACTAGGTGTTAAAAGCTATTTCCTTTCCCCGGTCGGTCGCTGGACACACAGCTTTGTATTTCTCACGCTTATTGGAATAACGCAACACTGTCAAATGAGTCTAGCTGTTGACAGTCTACCTACCCCCGGTCTCTCCTATAACGTTTATGGGGTTGTTGTTTTAAGATCATTATTCCATTGATTACCTAACTATGATACGCAGTAAAAAAGTCCGGAAATAATAAGAAATAACTACTTATTTCCCATTAACAGATAAATTACCTACAAGGCACCATATTTAAATAACAACTTTTCTCTATGCTAGGCACGTCGTCTACTTTTGGTTCTGCTGGCCGACACGCTTTATTAATTATGATAACGCTCTTGTAAAAAGTCTAGACTTATTGATTTTATTTGTCGCCTTGCGTTTCTATAAATATTTATCACCCTTCAAAGGTAGGTTTGTCTTTATAGGTCGTATCGTACTACTGAAGTAACAACTTTCCGTCTTATTAATAACCTCGTTTTATCCGCGGAATAACTTTACACCAAGGTTATTATAAGGATTATGTTGTCAAATTTGACATGTCTTGATATTTTAAATTGATGATAATCTATATTTTAAATAATAAAGGAGTTAAAGTATCTTGACTAACTCCGTAGCCGACGGGCGAGCATATTGCTATCACTAAAGTCCCGGGTTTGATCCTCGGTACCTATTCTGTATTGTCTTGGGTCTAGGTGTTGTGGTACCGTCGTTGTTTCTGACTTCGTCGTTGTTTATGGCTTTTGTAACACAAGTGCTTTGGCTACTTACCATAGAATCAGAGTAATGTATGTGATGTTGTCCAATATTTATATTTATTGGAAGTATACATAAATAAGGTGTTAATAAAATAACGCAAAACCTCTTAGGGTCTGATTCTGATAATGCTGGCTAAAATAATGATGATACTAACTGATTTCAGCTGGTGTTTTAGTATGGGAACGTAATTTTTTTTTGGGAACCGATGTTGGTACAAAAATTATTGGGTTTAGTCAAATGATCCCAAACTCGAAGGTTCTACTAGTAGCCATCGAAGAGTTCCATTCGTTATCTATGTGGATGAACTCAGATGATCAGATCAGCTTGACGGTATCAAATTATTGTTTAATTCAACTAGGTACTAAGAAGTTTCAAATCGATATAAAAAATCTTGACTGGATAACGGATAAACATCATCATCATCATAATTTTAGCCATAGGGCGTCCACTGTTGAACATAGGCCTCTCGAAGCGGCCTGCATCCAATGGCCACAAGAATAACCATACTTAAATACATGTATTCATGATATAGGTACAAATACTCGTGCTTATTAACACAAAAATCTACCCCTTGTGGGATTCGAACCTGCAATTGCACTTTTTGTAGTCCGGAGCGCAAACCACTAGACAAGACTTCCAAGATATTATAATATACTTACATGTGGAATCTATTAAAGCGTGTTAAGAAAAGTAAAATTAAAAATAATTTATGCTTAGCCAGAAGTAGCCAATTTAAAAAACGTCACCCTTGTCCGTAAATCGCAACAATCGGGAACCACCACTGCACATGTATTCCGACAGGTGTCGCTTTTCTTTCATAATTTATCAAACGTGAGTCAAACTTGTGTGTCAAATGTCATACGAGCGAGCACAGAACAAAAAATGAACTTTGACATTTGCGTGGACATTAGTTGAGAAAGGTTGACAAAACCAAACACGCTAGCGCCATCTGGGATTCGGTGGGGGGTGGTCGAACGAAAAGCATGGTCGATGTATTTTAATGGTTTTTATTAATCATTTAAGGAGCTTTAGAGTGCAAGTTTGGTAGTTTGTGTTCTAATGGTTGGTGCAGTGATAAATATCTGAATTTATTGAAATATCATTGTATTCAACACCGCATCGAGTGTCAAGTGACTTGTCTCAAGACAACTTGCTTTAGACCCGATAGCGTCTTGAAAACTGCTTCTACGGCAAGAGTAGCCTTTACTGAATCTAACAAAAGCAATAAAAACTAAACAACCGTAATGATTGTGAACATTATATCAAGAATCACTTGACATTGGCAGAATCACTGCTCTGCTTATAGAGCGGGATTAAGTTCATTATAAAATAAAAAAATAGCGCCATCTGAGATAAGTTTTGCCTGAGCATCCCTATTGTACCAAATAAACTCTGACATACAAATCTAGTCGGCAGTACGCAATACGCAAACTACGTTGTGATTAACTAGATAGTTACTGCTGTAAAACTTAAATTAGTCCAAGTTTCAGTTCGACCTAGATTCTGAACTACGTATTCTAAATCTAATCAAAGATGAATATCTATTTAACTGCACATAATAAGTAAGTAGGGTAGTATTGTTTGACCTCATCAAGGGATTTTTTTTACCGTCAACTCTTAAACTGTCTTTCCGGACGTTTTAAGTTTATAATAACAAAACTTTTTTATCGTTGTCATTTAAAAAAGTTTGCAAAAATATTTTTAATTTACTTCACATATTTTATTTACACTCGTAGCTTACACGTCCGTATTTAGATCACAAAAATACATAAAACTCTGTGTAACTAATTTCAATTTAATCAATCCAGCTTATTCAGAGTATTTGATTTGGCATTCGGAAACCTAAAAATACCTAAATGTTTTTATTCTAACCATGCAATGTGGTGATTTTTTTGTCTGTACCTACTAAGAAAAGAGAGTGTGTTTTAGTATCACAAACCACTCTTTTTAAACCAAAATCTTATTGCATAACAAAAGTCTATACCTACCTACTCTCCTTCGATTTAAGGTTAAGTTGCAACCTTGTTCGTATTTTGTATTAAAAGCGACACTCTCTAGATCCTCATTCCCCTCAATGTCAGAACTACTCCGGAGGGTATTAGGCGCCAATGAAGACAGTCTATTTGTACATAAATAGACTGCCTTCAATACATAAGACAAACAAGTGGTGTTAGCTGTGACACAGTTCATACTAGTACAGCTCAACATAGGTATACCCCATAAAGTGTAAGCCTATTAGTTCTATTCTAATGGTATAAGTTTATTAATTTTAAGAGGAAAATTGTATATTGGAAAGTTTAATAAACATTTTCTATATTCTATTATGTTAATCATATTCTTAAGGAATACTGATGGAGTCTTTGTGTAGAAGTTTCATCAACTAATCTAAAGGATTAGGATTTGAGTTTGCAAAAGCTTAAAGTTGTCTTTTTCTATGTGTAGAAAAATTCTGAGAGATTATTTAGCCATGGGATGAAGAAATATCAATAATAAGTTTGATGTTTAAAATATAAAGTATTGATTATTTATTATATCTTAAATGCTAACAAATAGGTTTTATACGGCTTAGTGGTAATAAAAAATAAAGAACGTACCTAATTCTTAACAATAAGCCTTTCTTGATTCAAGGAGAAGTTGAGCAACCTCGTTTGTTAAGAGATCAGAGTGCACTCTCAATGTCAGTTTTGATCCACGGGATTTGGTGCCGATAAGCAACGTGTTTTGATTGCTTTGGCATTGTAAATGAAGGACAGTTATTAAGACTTAATATACTTCCGTGTTTATTCTGAAGGGACTTATGAATATTGGTTACCTTTAGGCAGTATTTAATACAAACAACGAGAAAATTGACTAAAGTTTTATTATAAGAATAATGATATTGTAACGAAGTATGCTTAGATGGAAACTGGATATACTTCCATCTGAGCTTTAAAACTGATAATGAATTAGTGATATGAGTACCTATCTTACTTGTATTTATTTCTTGATGGATTACACAGATTGATTAAAATATAAGTTATGTAAGTAGTTAGAGCTGATTTTTCAATAGCTAGATAACTTTTATCCGACGAATAAAATTATATGGAATCTGTCAACATGTCAAACTTATTCTTCGTATAAAAGTTATCTGACTATTAAGTTTGCTCCTTTAACCTCTTTTTCTCATATTTTACCACTTTGTTTGATGATAAAAGCATTAATCAAATTCTATTTTATCTTCTTCTATTCTAAAAGTAGTCTAAGGGATATTAGAAATAATACTGTCACAGCTTCGCAATCCTTTGTGAAGGTATGATTATAGTTGGACGCTCAGGGATCGCAAAATTAATATGGCTCAGAATGATAAGTAAAGTTGCAAATGCCATCAAGTGGTTAGTAGGTAATAAGCAGTCTTAGAGTGGCAGTCTTGAGATGATAAGCGTCCTCAGGAGAATTGGATACTGGCACAGGATCAGACAGCCGGCGGCAGCTGAAGGAGATTTAGACTACCTCTTAAATGGCGGTAGAAAATGGCCAAGGAAAAGAAGTCATAGAGCTTAAATAAATGAATAAATATTTTTAACACATAAACCAGATAAATTTATTTGTTGAATTGTCACAACTAACTTTTGTTTGGATATTGTGTCATAACATTAAATATTTTTTTATTATCACTCAATTCATTAAATTTAAAGATATTAAAATATTAGGGAAACCGATGACACAAATGCCCGTAATAGAAGAAACAGGATTTTCTTACATCATATATTATTACTAGGTATATTATTATTATGATGTAAGAAAATCCTGAAATACGAAAAGCTTGAACCTGTATAAATATGAACTATGTGTGGGTATTAACCTTGCTCTAATTATTGCAGGTCATAGTGGGAATTGACCTAAATACGAAATTGTTACAGCCTTGCACTGACCCATGAATATGGAGCATATATTGCTATCCTGGCGATGGAGAAACGCTTCAATGAAACCACGTTTTCCTTTTAGTGTAATCAACAACCCGCTATTGTCAGTTAAAGCGCAGTTCACTGACTGGTAACAAGTAGTTTTATTACGAAAATATAAAAATATCTGTTTATTAAAATCGGATAGGAATGAACTGCCCATGCTAGCTTGCTTTTAGATTTAATATCTTGTTTTTATCGATGTATATAAAATTATACATCACATACATTGCTCTGATCCTATGGTAAGAAACAACGACAGTACAACACCCAGACCCGAAACTAAATAGAAAAGTAACTTTTCGACGTTAACCGACCGGAAATAGAACCTCAAAGAGAGGACACCAAGTTCGGTATGCTCGCTTTTCAGCTAGGGAGGTCGTCAAATAGGTGTTTTGCGTAGTAAGTCTCTAGAATAGGTTTATTATTCGTTTTGCAGATTTAGGACGTACGCTACACGCTAAAGCTCTTAAAGGGCTCAAAATTGTAATGCGACATACCTGGAGTAGGGTTATGGCAATATGTTTAAAATTCCACTTGTTATGAACTCGGTCAGGTTGGCATTTTACGGTAGATGAATGCACGCGAGGCAAGATTTGACAATGATTTAAAAATTAAACGACTCAGCCGGGCTCGTTTTCTACTTAGATTTAAGATCCAAAAGACAACCCGGCAGTGCAGTCGTGACATGGATATATGTATTTGCGATAGCTATCTCCTAATGCCCTGCCTGCCTAGCATGACTACTAAAAACACGATATGATATGATATGATATAGCGATATATCGACATAAACTGTAAAAATATGATGAATATAGCCGCCATTTTGATTTTTTATCAAAACATTGATCGCACGGCGATTCTACACGGCGGCTTTAACTATCATATTTTTACAGTTAGTGTCAATATATCGCTATATCATATCATATCGTTAGTGCTCATGCTAGGCAGGCTGGAAACATTTAAGGTCTACAAAATCTACTGCAAAATGCAAAAATATTGTAAAACACTTAGAAATAATTACGAAGTACCTATTGCATGCCATCGATAAGAATTAAACGGTTGCAACGTGATCGCTAACATATGTCGATGCAGGGACTTGGCGATCAGCTAAAAGGCAAGCTGATTTAAATGATTAAAACAAAAAATATAAACTGGGTAGTTTATTTGGTGTAGACGATCTCCGTAGCCGAGAGGCGAGCATGCCGGACTTGGTGTCGCTATCTCTGAGGTCCCGGGTTCGATTGCCGGTCGGTCAATGTGGAAAAATAACTGTATTGTCTCGGGTACCGTCGTTGTTTTTGATTTCTGTAACACAAGTGCTTTGGCTACTTACCTTAGGATCAGAGCAATGCATGTGTTATTGACAAATATTTATTTATTTATATTTTTTCATAGCTTTTCACGTTGCGTTGATGATAGTTTTTAGCGTTTTTTAGCATTTTTTATAGTTTTTGAAATGTTTCCTCGCCATGTTTTCCTTAAACTTTATCCATTGATAACCATTTCAAAAAACCGTGCCAGATTCTGTCTAAGCACTTGTTTTATATCTAATGAATATAATTATTTAAAAACACAAAATGTTTGGTCCTAAAAATGTGTAACCGCAATCTGTTGCGTGGGCGTATCTTCCCCTATTATGTTTCGCGTGTATAAATCTATTTATGGAGGCACAACGCAAAATATTGCAGACGGTTGATGGTGTAGACAACAACAGTGGTCCGTTTATCTTTATAAACGTCAGCAACTGGGTAAGTCAAACAACCTCAAATGTCTGAACCATTGTATTGTATTTTTGGTACCAACAAAGGTACAGAAATAAGCTGCTAATTTCGTATCGCTTTATTTACTAACTTGCTATAACTAATGTAGATATAAATTTAAATTGAGAGCCTTCTGTTTCTTTGTTTTCATTTTATTGAAAACAGGTAATTAGATTTCTTATTGTTTTTTTATTTGTTAACGACTTATTATTTAATTTTTTATGACCGTTTTGGTCTAGTTGTTCACGCTTCGACAACAACCCAAAGGTCGCTGGTTCGAATCACACATGCTCCAGAAGTAAATCAAAGTACGAATAATTTCTATAAAAATACTTAAATGTTTACAACATATTTTACTGTAGTAACATTAATAAAACTGAACGTTAGCATATGTTTCGGTCATAATTTCTTGTTTTTAAAGCTACTACACAATTGAATGTATAAGCTTGAGTTCATCTCACTTTTCTGGACTGGAGACTACGACTTGGCAAACGTAGGGCGCCCTCCGACAAGGTGACGATGTGATGTTATAGGTAGGTACGCAAAGATACTAGCAGCAGATAGAAATGAATAGCCACAGAATACAACTATACTCGTATTAGGATAATTCGAATAGCCGAGGATCGGGTTTAGTGCCTATGCATGTTTTATATATGTATATATATATATAAGGTGCTTCATAAATATCTGCAACGGCTGAAATGGGTAAAAGTATTGCTTATTTAGATTACGATAGTGAAGGAATTACGTGCCTAGGATCGGTAATTAATTATTTGCGAAAAGACAGTAAATAAATGGTTACTTGCTTCATTTTGCATAACACACTTCGTCATCCGCCCTTGACACTGCGCGGGAGCGGTATAATGTGAAACGTTAGCATATTTGGACAGATTTGGACGGTTTGAGACAGAATAAAGCCTAATCTTTATTTAATATAATTTTTTTAATGAAAAAATTAATGATGTTCTGGACATAAATTTTATTTACTATCGTAATCTATATAAGCAATACTTTTAACCCATTTCAGCCGTTGCAGATATTTTTACAGCACCTTTTATATTATATATTATTAATATAGCGCTTAAATAATATAATTTTATTTAATATGTTCTTTTTTCGTATCATAATTACTTACTTAATAATTTTACATTGTATAGTTTAATTTTAAGATACCAATAATTAGTTCTAACTTTTTGTTTAGTTGTATATATTGAAATTTGTTGATTTGTTTTTAATTCAAATGAAGTGTACCCCTTGTAGATAAGTGACGTGAACATATTAAAGGTCTAACGATAGTAGATTAGACAGTAACGTTAAAGGCATAACGTTCCTGTCTCATGTATTATTAATCGACTTCGCCTAGACTGTACCTAAACAATCGCGGTTTGTTTCACATTGCTTCTAGAACTTGGTATTATGGATAGATAATTATCTATACCTAACATTAGTAGAACTTGGTTATAGAGATGCTGTATTGTCGATAATATTGCTATCGATGACTAGCTTTCATTTTTTTAAAATCTTTTTTAATGCGTGAACATTAGGACCTATGGTCGACACAATTTTTAACGATTCTATATAAATCAAAGGCGTTTTCTAATCGAGGAGAGACCAAAACTAAATTACAGACACCGGTATCTTTTAGCATGTTTCCATTATAAAATTGTTAATGATTCGTTTCGGACACACTCCAACATAAGATGATATGTATCTACAGGTCTATAGCTTTGCCCAGTGCTATCATGGGCACAGTCGGGAGATGTTTATTTTATTTTATTTATTTACGTTTATTTCACTGCTACAAAATATAAGTAGTACAAATGCACAGTAATAAACATTAGAGTATTACACATTCTTAATACGGTAAGCAGTGTTGCAGCAGCAAAAAGGTCCCCGTCTCAGCATAAGTCACAGCTCGCGCCGCGACGCTGATTTTCAGACGGTGGCCGCGGTTCGAGTTGCACCGCACCAGTTGCAGTAAGACATGGCATAAAAGTATTTAATAAATGTCAGTGTGTGATAAATGACTGAAAATAAGGGAAAGTCATCCAATTAATGATAATATGTGCTATGAAATAGTATGATACAATTCTATTACAAGATAATAAAATAAATACTAATAAATTTTTAATAAAATTGAATTATAATTTTTGTAATTAACTAATAAAAAATAAATAGTTAAAATAAAAATAATAGTTGGGAATGTCAAACCTAGCAACAAGTGAATTTCTGATTGTCGAGGAGATGTTTTTTTAATTCCAGTTTAAAAGTAAACCTAGTTTTGGCCTGCCTTATAGGTGGAGGCAGATTGTTCCAGCATTTAGTGGCAGGTATCTAGAACTCCCTCTGAACGCAGCCGTCCTGTGCCGGATGGCAGCAAGCTTCCAAGACCTGCCTCGGGTGTTATACACAGAGTCTGAATGCTTCCATTTTAATTTGTCACAGAGGTATTCCGGATTACCGCTGCCAATCACACCAAAGAGCAGTCTGGCAAAATGTAGGTCTCGTCGGGCTTTCATGTTCAGCATATCCGCACCATTTATGAAGGGTGTCACATGAGTTCTCGGTGGTATGTACTGCGTAAACCGTACGCACGCGTTCTTCATGAATGCGAACTTGTTTAGTGGAATGTCTTCAGTAGGTACGAAGTCTTAGCAAAGGGTTAACTATGTGGTTTCTACTGAGAACTAAAATTTATTCAACTCTTGGTTTAAACATGATTACGAGACTGTCTTTAGGTAATTAGTTTCTTAGGTAGTCGCTTATTCGCAAAAGATTCATCGATTTAATCGTAATTTGAAATGAAATCAACAAGAAAATAATCTTAAATATAAATAAAAATATATTTAAATAATATTAATAGTTATAAAACAACCAATCTTTACAGACGTACCTTAAAAGTTGGTTGTTTGATTACAAGTAAAGAATAACAATATTCACAAAACATTTTCTTAATTATACGCCGCCCACCATGAAACAAAAATGTAATTCACCATATGAGAAACATTAATTCCAATCCTTATGTAATAAGTCACTCAGTGGTTATATTGCAATAAGATGGTTATAATCCGGAATATTTTATCTTTCTGGGTGATCATATCACTACACAAATCTAGTGAAACTCTCAAAAGATATTGTAGGTATAGTATACATAAAGTTAGAGATTTTATCGATGAAAAATCGATAGTGACAATATCGGTATGTAATTAGCTAGCCTTTGATGTCGCCAATGGACCTGTTGGCTCGTGTATGTAGGCGGGTTAATCGAATTCCTATGGTTATAGGGAGTGACGTCATAACTTTATAGAGCACTTTATCTGTACCAAAATTAGTGTCGACGTCAAAGCCATGAAAAAAATGTTACATTCAATGCATGATATTAGGAAAAAATCCGACATTATTTTAAGAAAAATGTACAAAAAGGCACCCTAAAATGGTGCAGTAAAAAAAATACAAAATACAATTCAATACAGTTCCAAAAAAGCTCATTTTGTACAGACAACAGCTCGTCAACCTACCACAAAACGTCAAATTTTGTCAATTGATGTTGATCACAAGTCGGACTTAAAGTGAAAAATCGGTTAAATGACGTTTAACTTTTTGGGTAGGTTGACCCGCCGTTGTCTGTACTTAACTTGACCTGTCGACTTAAAAATAATAATAATAACAAGCTTCTTTTTTTTAAATATTTTTAAAAAAAATTAAAATATTTTTTTTATTCAAGATAAAATCTAACAGGTACATTTGTATTGGCCACAACGATTGCCAGTTTTACCAATAGCTTTCGCCCGAGAAAAATAAGCTTATAATACAAATACTCGCGAACTTAACTCCTTTGTCGGGGCGTACGGCGTCACAAGTACTGCGACCTCTACGTTCGAAACGTGATACGTTATTTTATCCCACAAACAGTGTCTATAAATTGAAGAATTTCCCCAAAGGATATATCGGAGTGGTACTATATGTTATCTTATTAGATATGATGAAGGAACTGTCTCCTTGATCGTATTAAACACGCATGACTGTGTAAGGATAATGATTAAACTTGTGTGTTACTATAAAAGAAGCGTTTAGATATTTTAAAAAGTCTGTGTGGGTATTAGGGCTAATAGTTCTTATAAACACATACAACTTGTCAAAGTGTTACCAACTTGTGAAAAGCTAATGAGCCGAATAATGGCATGCTGATGTCAATTATAGTACTAGTAACATTAGAGTTGCGATTACTTTATATTCTTTCGATCATTTAGCTATTCTAACGATAATCTTAGGATATTAACAGAACTTAAAGCAGAGAGAAGTGCGCCCAAAACGCGTCGAGAGAACGTGCTCAGATCGTTTACTCGACATTTTATGGATCCTTCTTTCCACCAATAGTTGAAATAGAAAAGTGCTACCGTCTTTTTTACGATATAGTTTTGCTAGTTGGGTAACCGTTCAATAATAATCGAAGAAAAATATATAAATGAAAATGAAGAGAGTTACACTACAGAGTGTTGTTATTTCAACATACCCTAAGAAGTTTACCTTAAGTTAATTTTTTTTTAAACCGGCTATATGCGAGTCGTACCCGCGCACCGAGGGTTCCGTACAAACTTAGCAAGTAAATAGTTCGTCTATCAAGACAATCAAGTCACAAAGATTTTTCCCGCTTATGTACCTAGTGTACCTGTCTTTCAGACATATTTAAACATTTTCATATTATGTCATTTATCGGGGTCTTCTGTCTTAGTCAAGTAGCTTTTAATCTCTTAGTCATGAAAACGGCGATAGACTGTTTATGAAAATAAAACCTAACAGTGGGAACCTCACTTCAATCATTTTACGACATTTCACTTAGGGCCGATTTTTCAATCGCCAGATAATATTTATTTAACGAATAAAAGTGACGCTTTGACACATTATCTATACGAAAACTGTCAACATGTCAAACTTATTGTTAAAAAAAAAGTTATCTAGCTATTGAAAAATCGGCCCTTAATTCATTAGATCCAATTGTGTATTTCCTTAGACACTTATTTTAGTTACTTCAACATATTTCAAATGATCTTTTTATTGTTTCAGGTGTTGATGACAGATTGGCGAGCAAGTCGGTAAGCACCATTTTTTCTTATTTTTAAACGAAAAACAAGTAACCTATATCTAGTATTATTGTGATATAAGTATTGCCTTGTATTTTCGACATAATTTTGTACTGAACGTTTACATAACACCTGTATCCATAAATACCACAAAATACTATCTAAAATTATCCGATTCAGTTAGATAGCTGTTAAGTTTAACAATCTAAATTTAACAGACTGCCTCTTCATTCGTTCGGGAGCAAAATAAATAACTAATTTGACTTAACTTTTACCATGCTGTTAATAATAGTAGGTACTTAGTATTGCTTCATCCTTGTTTTGTTTTTTTTTTTAAAGTTTGATGTAATCTTAACACTGCTAACATTTTATTTAGACAAGTATTCATGGTAAAGCTCCTGAATGAACTCAAATCAAGTTAGTTTCTGCACGAATTAAGGCCCAATACAGGGTAACTTTTACCTAGTATCTCAATTTTTCAACCGACTTCAAAAAAGGAGGAGGTTCTCAATTCGTCGGTATCTTTTTTTTTTTTTTTTTATGTATGTTCAGCGATCATTCGTTACTGCGTTGACCGATTTCGATAATTATTTTTTTGTTTGAAAGGTAATACTTTCAGAATGGTCCCATATAAATTTGGTTAAATTCTGATGATGGGATCTATAAGAAAATCATCAAACATTGCATAAACTCCGTACCACGCCAACTGATTTTAGTATCTATGTTACCTATATCTCTGCCAAATGTGGACCGATTTTGATGATTAAATTATGTTTGCACTCGTAAGATTTGTTCTGATTAGGATTTATCACTAAAATGGATGAAATAAGTTAATTTTATAAAAAAAATAAAAACCGACTTCAAAAAACTAAAACGCTAAAAATAATCTTAACACTTAAGTACCTAATCAGTTACTTTTGGAGTCGGTGCCAGTAAATGAGAGACCAATGTTTTCGTTTGCACCGACTCCAAAAGTAACTGATTAGGTACTTAAGTGTTAAGATTATTTTTAGCGTTTTAGTTTTTTGAAGTCGGTTTTTATTTTTTTTATAATAAAATGGTCTACTCATGAAAATAAACAACAAATAGTAAATGTTGTTCCATTGAAAAGTCTATGCAAGTACACCTCGACCAAAATTTATGGAACGGCTGATATTTTACGTTATGGGATAAAATCCGAAGACAGGTTATCCGGCAGAAGACAAAAATAATGGATATAGTCCAAAAATAGCAAGCTAAGTGCAGTGGGCTGGCCACATCTGTCGCAGCACCGATGAAAGGAGGAGTAAACGGGTTCTTAAGAAGAGACCCCATCTCGGCAAAGGTAGTGTAGGATGCTCCTAGCTCGATGGACCAGCGACCGAAGATGGCTGGCTGGCAGTGCTTGAATGGGAAGCGGGAGATCGTGTTCTTAAGTGCTCTTACAGGTAGGCTTACGTTTTGAAGTGGACTGAAATAGGCTGGCATGATGATATTTTACAATTGGCACTATAGTAAAAGGTTGCTAATCTAGTTAAACACTTGGATACTTATTAAAAATCACCCTATACATCAGTCTGTCTACTAGTTAGTACCTAACTAATCGTTGTTATATATTGTGTAACACAGCGCTTCTAATTTGGGATATCCGCCCACTCTCCGATCCTTTGTTTAATATTCCTAGCCGATATTAAACGCGGTTTGGAATAGCTCTTCTCTAATAATAATATAATTATTTTTCCAGCTAAAAGGTTTCATATTGTGATGTAAGACGAAAAAAATATTACGGCGATTATTGGAGATCCACAAAATACATGCTTTTACTACTGCGATGCATGCTTTTAATAATGCGGAACTCGGTTTACTTTGAGGTTCATTCTAATTACTATTATAATACTTTATTAAGCCGTCCCATCCCATTACCGCGTTAAATATCTATGAGATAAAAAGATCGTCATGATGTACATATGTGGTGTCCCATAAAGAGCGTGCTAAACGAAAACCGTAGATAGAACATAAAAAACTCTTATCTCCTGTTTAAAAATAGACCTCATAAAAATCTTACCGTATTTGAGCAAATTAAGATTTTCAAAAAATGCTAAGGAAAACAACTCAAAATCGCAAATCGTGCAATAATGGTACAGACAACAGCACGTCAAGCTACCACAAAACGTCAAATTTTGTCAATTGATACTGATCTCTATATGTCGGGCTTAAAGTTGAAAATCGGTTTAATGACCTTTAACTTTTTGGGTAGGTTAACCTGCCGTTGACTGTACTACGACTTTTAGAAAGTCTAATTTCGGACAGGAGATACAGCGTTTTTTGCTCTATCTAAGGTTGTCGTCTGGCACACTCTTTACGGGACAACCTGTATAATGTTTTTAAATAAGGTACGAGTAGTTGTAAGATTTACGTAGTTTTCTGGCTACCAAGCAATTTATTAAAAATTATTATCTGGCCTTATTATTAAAAGAAAAATATCAAACAGTAGTAACTATAATGTATTTTCTGAATCTATAATTGCTCTCCTTTGTTTGCGTTCTCAAACAAAATGCCAGAGTAATGATTTGCATGGACCACGACCTGTTTTATTTAGCCGCAAACAAAACCTATTGTATGGAAAGGTTTCTTAACTGCGCAGTTTATCCGTCGACCATGTAATTATAGCAGGGACAAAATATTTTCCTCAATTTTAGCGATAAAATGGACATGTTTAGGTTTAGTTAGTGACTGCAGAGGCGTACTTTTGCGTAAATGCGCGTATATTCGTAAATTTACGCTTGGAATAGACCTACTTGCAAGTTGCATCTTACTAATTTTCTGTATTGTCTCGGGTTTGGGTGTTGTGGTACCGTCGTTGTTTCTGATTTCTGTACCAAAAGTGCTTAAACTAAAGCCTAAATACACACATACAGCTACTGGCTCATCAACCTAACACAAACCTTGTGTTCTCAGCCGATTGTCAACTTCAAGTTTAACAACCTGCGGACTTAGATCAATTTTATAATAATTTGTGCAGGTTTGGTTTCACTGACAACCACAAGCGTTTGTAGTCTCCGCAAACACGTAGACTTCCGTCTTCCTTCTTAACTACGTACAATGGACTCGCCCACGCGCTCATTGAAGGTTTGCATATTCCCATGCGAGTGCGGAGCTTCCCCAAACATATAGGAACATCTCTTGTCATGTCACAAGAGAGACGTGTATTGCGCCACTGAAAACGCTGTCCGACTGGCAGAGTATTGGTCACATAAAAATATTTTTGTCGCGAAAAGAAGTCAACCAAATAGAATTTCAATATTCATTGAAAATATTTGATGAGCCGTTGTATGTTTAAAAGTTCTATAAAACACATTGCTACCGGAGCGTCAGCATAGTTTAGTACTGTTACGCCTGCGTACGGATTGTCACGCGAATAGTAATAATACTAGGTCAATTGAGTATTTATTTCTTCCTCTATAGCGCTTTGTTTCACATTTGCGGCAAGTCTATTCTTTTTATTTACTACTATCTGTTGCCCGGGACTTCGTTCTCGTGGCCTTTCAAAACAAAAGACTCCGCGAACGGACAAATTTTTTTTTGCTAACTGAACAGCGTTATCTAACGGTAAGCAGCACAGTCTGTAATGACAGTCATGTTGCATACCTCGGGAACCGTACATTCTATGCTAAATTTCATCTAGATCCGTTTAGCTGTTCTGGCGTAATTGAGTACCTAACAAACATCCATCCATCACAACTTTCGCATTCATAATGTTAGTAAGGTTAAGATACGATTAGATAGAAGTAAGACGACAAAAGTGCCGTGTGGGGATGGCCGTAATACCGTCTACACCATACCGAATACACTTCCCCACCGCCAACAGGAGGCGTGTCGTAAGAGGCGACTAATTCCTGTAGCACAAGACAGGCATCATGAAGCATCTGCGTGCGAAATCTTATAAAAAAAACCGCCTGCCAAGCGTGGCGAGTATTGGCAATTCCCCCCGATGATAGGTCATTGGGGCAGGCCTATGTTCAGCAGTGGACTTCCTATGGCTGAAATGATGATGATGATGATGATGACAAATATATACGCAGCCTGATTAATTTGTTCAGTGTTAAGTGAAAGTGGAATTGTTATTCTCAGTCTCATGTTGGATGACTTAATCTAGTTGGATTTGCTCATAAGCTTTGCCCGATTGGACTCTGAAATCGACTGTCTACGATGAGAGCGAGCTTGCCCAGAAGAAACCTATCTAAAATGCGTTTTTATATAAATTGGGTATTAAAACAGTTAATTGTAGAAATAGAAAGTCATTCATTTGGTACTAGCTAGACAAATCATTTAGTATTTATATGTTTAGTTAAGTTGATATCTAAGTGCGAATGATTTAGAAAAAATTATAGATTTTACTTTTGTTATTATTTTAGGTTAAGTTTATTTCTACAACTTACTGTCTATGCCCAAGTGACTTAGTATAGGTATGTTTTAATATTCGTAGCGCAGTTACGTGGTACAGTATGCAAATACCATTTTATTACTTTGTCGAGAGACAACGACGCGAGTAATCCGTTTATTTTCAGCTCTTTATGTAAATTTTCGCTTTAAAGCTTTAAAAGCAGAATCAAGAATTTCAAAAACTTTTTTAGCTGAGCTGACGCGGTCGCGGGTGAAATCTCTGAAAAGCAAAAATTTTGGTATTAAAAAAACGGAATGAAAATGTTGCTTCTATTTCGTTCATAATTCAACTGAATATTTGACTTAGCCGGTTTGAAAGTTTTTCTGCATTTAGTATTTATAACTTTTGTGAATTCAATTAAACCACTTAAATTTTAATATTTTAATTCATTCACTAAAATAAAATGTATTATTTTAGATTTTTTGGAAATATATTATGTAAAGATATAATATTATACACGTAATTGAATTAATCAGAATTTAAAATGTGACCATACCGCAAATTATCAATCTGTTTCAAAAATATAAATCGCAAAATTGTATTTGTTGGCGGCTTTTGATTGGATCATTCGTTTGTTTCAGGACGTTCCTGTGGAGCAGTTGGAAAAACTCAAATTGGGTGAGTTTTGGTTTACTGTTCAAAAACATTCCACAGCTGCGATAATATTTCACTAATCATTTCACATAAAACTGGCAGTTTAAAAGAAATCACGCTTTTCTTTACAGACTAAAAACAAAATAATAGTTATAACTCATTTACTTAAAATATTTTCGCCATGTTTGCATTCGACGCTTAAGTCAAGATCTCAAGGTCCATATTACGCTTGAGTAGGTGTCGGTCGTTAAAAATCATGGATACCAAATCGTACATGGTTCTTATACATTCAAAATGCGCCCTACGCTTTTTAACTAAGTTACTGAACAGACGCGCTGGCGAGCAGAAGAACGTGTAAATATACATTTACTTTAATATATTTTTGCCTTTAGCTACATTTATTTGCGTGTCGTTGTGACGAAAATCGATCGAAATATTGATACGTGGTGGTACAAGTATGCTCTAAGGGCTCATTGAGAAAGACTCGCCTTGCAAAGTCGTACAGCGATGTTTACAAAATACAACACTAAAATTCGAGACGCAAGAAAACTATCTTGTTAGATACCTGTGGTCCCTATGGATACTGTTAGATATACAGGCTATTCTAATAAATATAGATGTCAGAGGCAAACCTATATTATGAATCCGTCTGTTTGCGATAACAAAAGAAACCAATTAGGAGAAATACGAGTACTACAGAAAATAGAAATGAGAAATGATACGAGTATTATTATGTCACTAGAGGTATGCAAATAGAACTGTCGATGTAATGACATTACTGCTGTAGTATTTTTTTCACAAAATTATTGTTTATGCACCTAAGTATACAGGGTGTACAAAAGAATAGGACACTCTTTAAAATCACGGAATTAGCGGCTTATAAACAACAATATAAATTAGATTCTTTATTCATAATTTTTTACTTTACTTTATTCATCTAAAGGTAATGTTGGCCTAAGTCGCTGAGAAAGTACAACGGATTGGCAAGCTGAAGTGGCAGTGGGCGGGGCACATAGCACGTTAGAACTGACGGCCGATGGGACAGAAAAGTTCTAGAATGAAGGCCACGTACCGGCAAGCACAACGTAGGACGTCCACCCACAAGGTGAACAAATGACCTGGTAAAAGTCGCAGGTCGCTTTCAACCGACCAATCTGGAAGTCACTGGGAGAGGCCTATGTTCAGCAGTGGAAGTCCTATGGCTGAAATGATGGTGATCTAAAGTTGTTGTGTATATGAGCAGCTGATTACGTGGTTTAAGGGAGCGTCCTTCTATTTTGTACACCCGGTATACTTACGGCGAGTCTCTCACCGCAGCCACGCTAAAACATCACAGGACGATACGTACTCGTAATTAATTGCGTCCCTGCGAGCTACGATGGGTTTATAATATCGTTGATTGCGAGTGATAAAATACGCATGGTCGTATCTTTTGATAGCGTTGACATAGAAGCTTGAATATTTTACACATAAAAGGGGTTGTACACCTTAGTAGATATTAATTCCACCTTGGTATTTCAGCCAGTTTCTAACAAAAATGGTCAATAAACGACCCTTTAAGCCTACCATTCCTTCTTCATCAGCCAAACACATCGATAATTAAAAACGGCAGAAAACTTTGTCGAACAAATCATATGACATTTCTACTCTATACGGTATGTGTTCCATGGCCATATGTAATCAAGACACAATACAAAAATTGTTATGCGGTCTTATGAGACTGCTTGGATATTGACGAGTTATGTCACCGAACCCCTTAAAACCGGCCAAGTGCAAATCGGATCCGTGCACCGATGGGTCCTTAATCCTTACCGCGGTTCGGCATTTTAGCGCGCAGTCAACTCCCGCTTGACCATTATTACTTTATCAACAGTTTCATAACCAAATACTGGTAATTGTAATCGCAATAAAATATTACTTTTCATGAGTACTTCTTTATTTCCTACTTGTACTATAAAACCAAACAACGTCATTAAAGTATTCAGCATTAATACTGAACCTTACCCGTATGACATAAGGCTCAAATATTAATGTGTAAATGGGTTCTTAAGCTTATGATTTATTCAGTACTCCTTGTTAAAACTGGTCAAGTAACATTTAATTAGTTGTTAATGGCCTTTTTGTGTTGTGTAAGTTATGAATTTGTTCTCCTAGATAAAATTAATGAGACTTACAGGCTAGGCTCTTAAATGAGATAAGAGCGATAATTATCTGTTTGCAAATGTGTACGTATGCATAATACAAGATAACAAATAATAAAATATTCCAATAATACCACCAATTATCTAGTCCCAAACTGAGCATAGCTTGTACTATGGCGACTAAATAACGGATTAACACACTTAAATACATTAACAAAGATCAATGACTTAGGTACAAATGCTCCTGCTCATCAAACAAATAATCGCCTCTTCCGGGATTCAAACCCGCAACCGTCTACGTCTATGGGGTTCTCTATCATTTGACTTCCGTTTGACACTTATTTCGGAACATCCAGTCTTCATTGCTTATCACACTCTAAAGTCAACTTAAATTGTAAATATTTGTGTTTCCGCTACAAGTGAAAAATGAAATTAAGTAACGTCATTCTCACAACTCAAAGTTCAAATGTTTTTACTTTAACGTCATTCTGAAAGTTGATTGCCACCTACGCTCGTTTTATTCTGAAAGCAACAAGTTCTAGCTTCTAACCTTGACCTACAATTTTGTATAACGCGCACGTACTGAGATTCCTTTAATGTAATGTATAAGTAAAAGGCCTAAAATAATCTACGAACAGAAAGGGAATTAGAATTCATTAGAACTTCTAATAAAGTTAAGTCAGGCTTAAGTTTACATCCATTCGTTTACTGTCCAGTCCATTCGCCTCTGGAATCCCTTACCATTAACAATCAGAAAATCCGAATCGATTGCTATTTTTAAAAATCGGCTTAAAGCACACTTTCTTTCGTCTTAACACAAACTGCCTTTATATCTTAGAATATGGTCGCTGTTAGTCTCGACATCTCCTCGCATATGTCAAGTAGTATGTATGTTTATTGTATGTATGTATAATTATTGTTATGTATTTATTTTTATTTATTTATTACTGTATGTATACGTCTATGCCATAAATTTATGCAATCCTATTTGTATCAGGTAAGAATTTTAAGAACTCTGCAACACCTTCCCCTTTCTTTAATGGTTGTCCTCTACCTAAAGGTTGTCTGGAAGAGATCGCTATTAGCGATAAGACCGCCTAAATTGTACATCTTTCTGTAAAAATCATGTATATTTTACTTGTATGGTGTGCAATAAAGATTATCTATCTATCTATCCATTAATGAGAACCTCGTTTTTTGAAGTCGGTGAAAAATAGTTTAGATTCTTCCACACACAGTGTTCATGAATCAGATTGGATTTTCAGTTCCGTCCGAGCCCGAGTCCGACCATACTTATTATAACTACTGGTAGTACATGCATGGTTCCGCTTCATAGGTACAAACAAATGACAGCTTTGTTGGCAACATTTTGTTTATTATAAAAAAAAACAAATTGTCTGTGGTTAATCACTTCTTCCTTTAATGGGTCCTTCGAGCCGGATCATGTGCAGGTCTCTGCACTGTAGTAGATGTGTCGCCTTGGCCAAAGAAAATTAATAAAGGCTTGGCGGTGATAAGACAGGTAGTAGACTAGATAAAACACTTATCTTTTAATTATACTTGCTTTATTTTAATACATTGAAAATGGTTATAATGTGGCCTGGACGCCATTGGAAGAAGTGATTAACCATCATCATCATCCATCCAATAAGTGATCGAATCACCGATCTTTTTAGGAAATTGGCCAGTTAGAATATCTACGTTATTTTATCCCGAAAATGTGCACTATTCCGGAGGAATACGAGATGTATATAAATATAGATAGCGCTAATTAACGCAGATTAGCGCAGATATCGCAGATCAGTTGTTCAAAAATTATTAAATGTGACAATAATATATTATTTAAAACCCATATTAACAATACACACTATACGGGCTGTTTTTTATTATAATTTTCAGGGGGTTTCGGTCGTACGTACCAGTTAGAAGTCGCATCATCAATTAGAACAATGTTTGTGTTTAGTTTTTACGACTTATTGTGGTTTTAATCTTTTTAAACTTTCTCGAATCGTGATCTTGATGTGCAACTGCGGACATGACCATGCGATTTTTGATGGCAGCTACTATGGTACCATAAGTGGGGTGTAGGTACACTGCCGTAGCGCAAAATTACCCAGAATTATTGTGTTTGCGGTGTTCTGAGCATTTTTACATAAATACAATTTTCCGTAATGAATGAATTAATTATTAATACATGTCGTTTATTCTTGTATATTCCATGACATTATATTTACTTGAAATCGTCTTCTGTGAGACCAAAAAAGTATTTTTGTTTACCTTATAATCACAAATAGCGGATTAATTATCGAACTAAATGTTCATATTTTGAGCTGGTTTCTTTTATTCTGTGCAGGCTTTCAACGGGTGCAAACAGAATACAAAGCGGTATTGTGTGCAGGGGCTATTACCGGCCTATAAATCACCCGATGTTCACTTGATCCGCTCGACCTAAAAATAGAATCGGGCTTTATTGTCTAACCCATTTATAATGACCCATAGGACTAACCAATCTTCAACAGTGATGTCAATGCGCCTAGGTTAGTTTTGTAACCAAGAGAAGCTAGAGCTCTTCGGCAACCTTCCTTGGATTATTTCAAATTAAATATTATTAATGTAATATTGGCCGGTTGGAAGCGGCCAATCTAGAAGTCACTGGGGGAGGCCTATGTTCAGCAGTGGACGTCCTATGGCTGAAATGATGATGATGATGAATGTAATATTTGCATGCTAATCAAATTAGCGAAACATGTTTGCACAATTATGTATATTTATTTTTAACATACCATGTTTCGGGTGAATAAAGTATTTGAATTTGAATTTGCCGTATTAAGAAAAGTTTAAAAGGTATTTGTAGCAACTTATCGTAAACAACGAGCTACCACAAAATGCCAAACAATTTTCAGCTTAAAATTCAACGCAACAACAATTAAATTATGTACATTTTTAGATCAGTAGCTAATTAGACTTCTTATAGCATTTGATCTTTCTACTCCTGTTAATTGTGTGGTAAGGTTAACACGTAAATGGATCAAGTGGTATTAATTTTGTATAGCCTACGTTGAATGGCGTACGAAGGGGAGCTATTTTTAGATCTGGGTGAATATGGCTGAATAAGTAAGCAGTTAATATTATACTGACTTAATTAAACTTTAATGGTCATTTTCGTCAGAAATAACTGTTTCATGATTATTACATCATACCATGTACCATTCTCGATGGATATTGATCTCTACGTGACAGACTTAAAGTTGAAAATCGTCTCAATGACTAGGGTAGGTCGAGCGGCCATTAACTGTACGGTCACCAGCTCATTTATTTACTACACACCAACATTTTTAGGGTTCTGTTAACAAAAAGTAAAAGGAAAATTATTAGTTAGGTAGGCTCTACAAGTTAACGTCATTAATAGATAGAGCAAATTGTATTTAAATATGTCAATTTAGAAAAGCGTGCTTAGTATGCTGATTTTGTATATTCATTCCTTATTTCGAGACCATTACAGTTGGCGTGATGTCTGATAAATTAAATATCAGGTAAGAAAAGATGGAATTCAGTAGCAATAAAAATAAAAAAGTTTTAAAAAAGTACTAATTACAAACATAGAACCTAAGTAATAAGTACTTATAGATAGATAGATACTCTTTATTACACACCATACAAGTAAAATACACATGATTTTTACAGAAAGATGTACAATTTGGGCGGTCTTATCGCTAATAGCGATCTCTTCCAGACAACCTTTAGGTAGAGAACAACCATTAGAGAAAGGGGAAGGTGTTGCAGAGTTCTTAAAATTCTTACCTGATACAAATAGGATTGCATAAATTTATGGCAAAGACGTATACATACAGTAATACATAAATAAAAATAAAATAAAATAAATACATAAGAATAATTATATAAATGCAGTTAAAAGGCAGTAATATAGTAAAAGTTGAAAAAATTAAAAGCTTATACATAATTGCTCTCAATCTTTTTTAGTAAAAAGTATATATTACAGTAACATGTACACTAGAACACACACAAAACATGCCGAGAGAAAGAGCGATTCCTGAAGTCGAGCTTGCTACGAGCGGCTACTAAAGCTGAGTACACGTTATTGAGCCGTAACCGTAAATGGTTGTTTCCACTTGTTGAAGGTTTCCCGACCGAAAATAAAGTCTGGTTATTTTAATTAGGTACCTTTGAGCGATCGCGGCATGGCTACACATCTGAATGTAGATTCTCATTACATTTCCCTTTTGATGTTTTCTTGCACCGGTCAGGTGTCAGACCTACTATGTTTTATTGCCACAAAGCGTCCCAATAATTTAATAATATATTAATAATTTATTCAAGGTACAAAGGGTAGGTATTCTTTGTGTAGTAGTATTGGACGCAAGTCAGTAAGTACATGTACCATATTCAAACTGCTTCGCAAATTTAATAAATCAGATTGTTTAGTAGAATGTTTATGTAATAATCAAACTTCTTTCGAGGACTTCAGAAACCGCTCTAAGTTCGGTAGTAAGTACATATTAATGCAAAAAAAACTGGCTTAGTAAATTTGGTACTTAATGAAAATCTTATAACGTAATTTTTTGTAATCGTTACGTGAAACGGTTCCAGTCACAGCTCAGGTGTGAGTGCTCAGCTTAATGATAACGTTGCTACGTTGCTCACCACCTACACAAGCTCATAAATATTTACGAATACATACCGAGCAGTCTGAACCTGCTTTTACATACGGCCCTTTGGCACCTACTGTCCGAGCTAGCATTATTTATGTATCAAAATTAGTTAGCTTTTTGTGGTCAAACCCTTGTAGATTAAAGCGGGTAAGGTTTTGAATACAGCTTCAGTAATCAAGGAGTTTTATAAAGAGTACCTATTGCATAAAATAACAAAAAATAACGTTTTATCATTTTTTACATAGGGGGAGGGGAGGTTCAGCAGTGGACGAAATGATCCTATGGCTGAAATGATGATTTGTTACATTTGTTGTGACAAAGTATTTTGAAACATGGTCTTTAATACCTACTGTAACTTTTAAAAATGATAGGAAACTGAGTACTTTCAAAAAAGAAAATGAAAAATCGAAATCGTAAGAGAATAAGATTTTTACAATATCGTTGAGGTATAACGGTAATTTTTACCACGGAAGACGGGATATTTGTCTCTTGTTTTCGAAGTAATACATACTAGAGTGTTAGGTACTACGAACGCATGAAAATTGTGTACCATATAAGTAATGTGTATAACTATACCATTTATAACTCTAATGGGTTAGTACCCAGACATCCTGTATAAATAATATATAATGAATTAAGTCACTCAATGCAAAATTTCAGCTACTCCTTTCTACCTTATAACCGTGATACTTAAAACTTTCAAATTTATATCACTAATGTAACTACGATTGTATTATATTTTGTTTTAATGGGTGTGATGTGAATGACTTCCAAATGTTATAATTAGCAAAAAAACAAGCGACGACCATTATTCGAATGGGCTTAAGGGCTCTTAAGTATACGTTGCTCGAGAGTGGAACATTGATCTTTATAACAACTGATATAAGAATTAAGTCTGTGTGACCCCTTATAAAACGTGTCATTGATAGTGCCTTTAGGGCTCGTAAGGAAACTGCCCTTAGGCTCGGACAATTAAATTGAAGAATCAAGGAACTTTCGTCTCTTAATTGGTACAGAGAATTCCATTTTTTTATATTTTGGTTGGCCCAGCATAGAAGGTTCTTGTAGGAATGGTTAGCAAAATAAACTATTGAAAATTCTTTCTCATTTGGTGTTCGATTCCTAGTATTAGTACCTATCAGTCATTTGGTGCAAAAGTACCAAGTAATTGGAACAAGTTGCGAATAAATGTAGTTACTTCAGTAAATGCCGCAGCGTGGTACCTATCCACGGCGGTGTAGCCACAAACTACATAGGCGCGTATCCGTCATTGCACGCTTTAATGTCCGCCTGCTAGCAACTTACACACAAAGTTACAAACTACGAAACTGTCAATAGAGCGGCAGCGTAGAGCGCGACTCTATATTGATGAACGTAGCTGAGCTGTGTGAAAATTAACAAAAAGATGTGCGTCCTCACCGGTGTAGTAGTAGGTCTACTGGAGTAGTGGCTGCCGCGCAGAAATGTCATGACTCTCACTTTGCTGTGATCTTGATCGTCCATTCAGCTGTAACTTCGTCGCCGTTGCTTCCCTGCTTAGCCGGGTCCCTCCGATGGTGCCTCTCGGCTCCGCGCTGCTTGATCTATGGCCTGTGGTGCTATCATATTATCGTCTTCATATTTATTCATGTTTGTATTTTGCCCGTGTGACTATGTATGAAATTATTTACATAGTTTATTTATGGGTGTAGTATATGCTTTTTTAAAATAAATTTGTACATAATTTTTTTTAAAGATTTTAATCTTTTTATTGCACCGCCCACAAAACATATCTGTTTAGCATATGGGTGACTGAGAGAATGCCTCATGGCATTAAGTCCACCTTTTGTATGTTTTTTTAATCTGTGCAATAAAGTTTAAATAAATAACAGAGTATAATTATTATTAGTATAACATTAACATAACATACATTCACATTGGTTACCTATCTTATGTTCGAAAAGTTGTTTACCGAATATGATTTCACCGAAAACTTTTCGACAAATTTCGTTTCGCCTTTTTTCATTTCATCGAAATGATCTTTGCCACTGTATCATTAGACCTATTATCAATTCGTTTTTTATTGTTACCCTGACGTTTCATTTGCCCGAAAAACTTATTACCGAACTTGGCTTGGCCGAAATAACATTTGTTCGAAGTATTATGTTTAAGTATTTCATTAAGTTACATACAACATTTGCCATTGCTAAAAATTTAGAAAGATGATATGATATGATGTTAGATGATTTAGTTTTCAGAAAATGATTCCAATATTATAATAATTAATCCTTCATCATTATCCTTAGAATTTATCCTTAGTTTTAAGCGCTCGGCGGCCGCTGCCGCGGCACGCTCACTACGCTCGATGCGCTTGCTCCGTTCGCTCGCCTTCGCGCTGTGTGTGGTCACTGTTCTAACCTAACCTAACCAATTTAGTCTTATTAAATACGCAGTATTCTGGTAAATGAAAAAAGTTCAAAACAGACTTCGGCCAACAGTAAAAAGTTATTTTGAAAATCGATAAAACGTAGTTCGATAAAATGATACTTATGTCAAGAGATATTTAGATAGACTAAAAATATGTCAAATGATACATATAGCAAAAGAAATGTCGGTCCATAATTTTCGGCCAACTGAAATTCTGTCAAGTAAAATACGAACAAGTTACCATTCACATTATATTACTCACTCACTACGTCGAGATCGCTCCGGATGTTGTGAGTGAGTGTATACACATGATAAACTACCTATTACAATTAGAACTTGGTACTCAAATGAATCTAGAATATTGACATACTTTAATTTAATATTTTAACTTTAATGGACACCGAGCGGTCGCATAAATAAAAGCGCGTAACGATAAACATTTTATTGTCTCGTTTTGCTGAGCAAAGTAGTTATCTTGACTGATTTTTAAAAATTGTAGAACGTATCGCAAGAAAAAAGGTTGGTTTTTATCAAAAGTGCTCAAGCGTACTGTACATCTATCTGGAAACGGGCAAAATTATTCTCAGTTCACAAATTAATAGGGCAAAAGAACTTTGTCCTTTTATCTTCTGAAGTCAATTTGTTTGTTGCAGCGGAATCTAACAAGGATGGTATCGACTTAAAGAGCGAGCATGTCGAGTATCACAGACTTGGTAAGTGGTATATTTGCTCTTTTTTACTGTCGAGAAAGTAGGACAACCAAGCCTACCTATACTGATACTACTTACTAATAGGTATTATTATTATTATTATTTATTCATAAGGTACACCAACAGCAAAACACATAAAACATTAACAACAACACGATTACAATATGTTCAAATATGTTGCCAATGACAGGTATACACAGCATTTACTACAATGTATAGCTTAAGTTTACAATACTAAGTACAAAATAACTAAAACTAAATTAAAAAAGAAAACACAAAAGACAAAAACTAACTAAGGAATGAGTGCGTGCTGCGTACATACCCGCTAATAGTAAGTGATGCTTACCTTCTTCGCCTATGAATCTGCAGTATCTATCTCAGGGGCATTATGCATTGTCAACTACTTTTTGACGGCACTTTTTAGAGGATTTTATGTTGCAGCACCAAAAAAACTACGCCTGCGTGACATTACGTATTTTCACAAATAAGAAAGAAAAGGCTTTCTTACTCTTTCAACATTATCTTACAAGCCTTTTCCAAACTAGTCCAGCATTTAAAGCGTCGAATGAATAACAAACGTCCAAATTTTTATTTACAATTTTATCTTTGGTCATATTAAAACAGAAAAACTTCCATTTTGGTTAAACTAATACGAGGGCTAGTCTAAATCCACGTCATATATAAAATTTTATGACTATCACATAAAACTTTGTGTTCCAGCCATATTGATTCGGCTAAAACGATCGGAGGTGCCTATTGGAAAACAATACGATACGATGTATTAAAATAACAGTTAAACAAAATTATTATACGTACCTACGTACTATCTAGCCTTAGATGAAGGTGAAAAAAACTACCAATAGGTTTTTTACAGAGAGCATTTCATTTAACGGTCATGATGTAATGTTAGTTGTTAATACCTAATAGTCGTCCCGATTGGGGTAGAGAGAGAAAACGATATTTCCAAATTGACTCAGGTCAGGTTGTTAATTTTTTCTATTTTTCTGTTTGGAGCTATAACATTAAAAAAATTCGTAAAAATATATGGAATGTGTGATGGAAACGCTCGCAAAGGATAACGTTTCCATTTTAAAATCTTTCGTCAATTGTGTAAGGGCGAATCATAAAGATGTTTGGAAATATCATCCGCAACGAAGCTCATTGAAACGATTAGATACAAACAAGAGTGGAAGGTTAACGTTCGCGCGGCCGGCCATATTGTGGCCGACCCACAATATGGACAGACCTCATTAAATCGTCACGAGGTGTTCCCTGGTAGCCACGCTGCCAAGAATAGAGAGAGACGAAGAACTCTCGTAAAAGCCGAAACTAACCTATCAGACTAGCCATGACTACTACTAGTTCGCGCACCATCGGCCCTGCTCGGCCAGTTCATAGTCCATCGGTTTATTCTTTCTATCCTTGAGCTAGGACCCCAACAACCACTCCGCCAGAAGTGTTCAACTAAGAAGAGGTTGTGCTGGTTGCCCTTGGAAAACAATTGTATAGTACCTCGTGACCCAACAATGTCAGTTCCTTATTTCAAGACCACGACAATTGGCGTGTTATCTGCTACTTACTTATTTATTAATGATATAAATTATTAGTTCGAGCTCTACCTAGACGATGATGCGGAATTTACTTTGTAAAATTTGACGGTATTTTAACGGCATGTCTATCCGACACGTGTGTGTCATAACATGCAAGCTCGCATAAATTTAACAGCTTTACAACTTGAATTAAATCTCTTAAGAGTGAGTAGGTCTAAATGAGTAGGGTAAACGCGCGAAGTCTGCCCCTTTAGATGTTTTTCGACTTTGAGCCGCTTTAATTTGGTAGTTGGGATGTCAGCCATAATTATGTATGATATTGTTTAGGATAGCCCATTGAATCTTTTTTTGATAAACATTATCAAATATTCCGCAATATTATGGAGAAACAAGCAGCGTGCCTTTTCCGCACTAAATAAACCTAAGCTCGGCTGAGTACCTAATATTAATAATGAAAAAAGTTTTTTTATAAATATTTTTAAACCAAATACGAAATAAGTACTTGTCAGCACTTAATTTGAAAAATACGTTGTAAATATTTCACAGCTAGATTGTGTTGCGTCTATTTATGCACTACACAGAAGCCTAAATGGCACTTATACCACTATCATATCCATGTCGGATAAATGATATGAGGCAAATCGATATCATATCACTTTCCAACTCTGATAACTGGTTTATTCCAGACGGAAAATGTAACAACGCAGTTAAGGGTACTTATACATATTTATTTTTTGATTATTTCAGAATATTATTTCAATATTGTTGGAAATTTAAAAATAGCTACTTTCACTTGACAGAAATTAACGTTTGTAACAAGCATAGGCTACGACAACTAGTAGGTGTTTGTTACGTACTTTCTTTAAACAAAATATAAATTGATTTATATTATGATTAGATAGACTCAAGCTTATGAAATTAAATAAAAAAATAACCTAATAAAACATTATTTTCATACGCATAATTTCATTGTTTAAATATTTTACTAATCATCAATTTCAGTAAAACTAATTAAAGTAACTTAACTTTCTTAAGGTAAGACTTAAAACGAATTCGTTATTTTGATTACTTACTTGATAGTATCGAGACTATTTTAATTTCGATAGCATCACTGTCATTTTCAAAAACACGATTAAACAAAATTATCAAATTTCATAAGTTAATTTATCAATGAAATAATATCATTTGAAAATCTAAGAGTCCTAAACAAAATGAATTCTCAAACAAACGATGACCTAATACAAAATCTGTAGCAAAACATTCAAGAAAAGGAGTACAAAATATTCGATGTAATTTTAGACGTCATTGTGTTATCTTCTCTAAAAATGATCGCGTCAAACGGATCGACAAAGAATCTTTACGCCAAATTGGACCCTTTGGAACTGCGTAACTACAGAATACTTAGCGACATGGAAAACTAATCTAAAGTCTGTTGGAGTTGCCGACTGCTCCAGTGTTCATAAATATTTAAATTGGCGTTACAACTAGGTGCAACGGCAAACGTCTTGGCTTGACTCTTGATGGACACTTAGAAAATACTTTTACAACCCATTCAGGAACTCAAATAGAATTTTAATCTATGTAATTACTTGGGGAAACATAACACCCAAACTTTGGCTAATGAATACAAGACAGCAATTATGATAAAAACGGGGCCTGCATATTTATTTTACGAGAAATTTAATAGCACAGCCTCTTTGCGTCCATTAATTGCCTGAACAGTTTTGGGACAAGAGAAACCAACATTGCTTACATTTTGTTTTCAAAACTCCGTTTTAAAACCGGTAAATTAATAACGACATGGATTACAAGATCCAGAATCCAAGAATCCAAGAAGATTACAGCGTAGGACGTCCACTCACAAGGTGGTCAGACGACCTGGTAAAGGTCGCAGGAAGACGCTGGATGCAGGCCGCTTCCAACCGGCCAATCTGGAAGTCAATGGGGGAGGCCTATGTTCAGCAGTGGACGTCCTATGGCTGAAATGATGATGATGATGATGATGATGATTACAAGATCGTGTAAAAAATATGACTTACTCGTATCTAAGTTATCTTTTACTGAGAGCTTTTATTAAACAACGTACGACTCTTGTTGTAGATACCTATTCAAATGATAAACAGTGACATCATTCAGGAGTTTCTATTTATAACGCTCAACGACCTCCGTAGGCGAGAGGTGAGTACGCCGGACTTGGTGTCGCCATTTCTCTCAATTTTTAAAAAAAATTGAGACTAAGTAAATACTACGTACAAAGAATAACTAGGCCGCCAACGTTACCATTAAAATCTATGTGCTTTAAAGCGCTGCCGTTGCTGAGATAAAAGTGCACTGCACTTGGTATTGGCAATAGGATTGACGACTGGGTAAAAAAAAACTATTTAGTCCGTCAGATTATCAAAAAATTATGGACACTTATTTTTTCTTTTGTCAATCAACCAAAAAAATTACAAAGATAAAGCGCGTCAATGTTCGGAAGTGGGGGCTTGTGACCTCACTTCTAAGTAAAAATTGTACAAAGGCGTGACGTCATGCGACATTTAAAATTAATAACCTCTGTAATATTTTGACTATGTGAAAAAAGAAAAAATACGTGTCCAATACTTGATAATCTGCCTGATAGACGGAGAAAAAAGTTAGTCGTCATTCCTATTAGGTATTAAGTTGTAAAATAGGGAAGTGCTTTCCTCCCCTGATATACCAACAAAATATTTAGCGTGCATCGTCCCCTTCAACGTCTATATCTCGCACGCATTGCACCTGTTGCGCTATAAACAAAGATTGGAACTGCTACCTTTAGAGACCAAATTTTTTAATCTGTCCAGATTCAGTTAAACAGAACGGCGAACTAGTTTCCCGCCTCGAAGAGCACGGATCCGCAGACGCGGTTGGCGACGAGAAACCCCGAGTCCACGCTTCGTCCCAGCTGGATGTGCCTTCGGAAGGCATCCACCGCGTGCTGGTGCAGGATGGAGCGCATGTCAGCGTGCATAATGGGGCTGCCGTTACTACAGCGCCTAGCGAAGAGATAACGACTAAGGTAAAACAAGCAAGCAACCAAAAGTTGTCTTATTTAGATAGTGTTGACCTTAAATCTAGCTGTGGTAACTGCTTATCCAGTAGCTCTGCTCAATTTGTTCTATGTAGCCAAGATCCTCATGAGTGCAGCTAAGAGAACATGACATTAGGGGGTCTATTGTTCAATGCGTTCAATCTGTTTGTTAAGTTGATTTCATTAAATTAAGGTAAGTATCCCACTTACGTACTATACGTACCTAATTAATACTACATTATTTTGACGACCTCCGTAGCTGAGAGGCGAGCATACTGGATTTGGTGTGGCTATCTCTGAGGATCAGAGCAATGTATGTGATATTGCTCTGATCCTCAGAGATATAATAATATTGTGATGCTGTCCAATATTTTATATTTTAATTATTGTCAAATGCTTAGACTATAGCTAAAAAAAAAAACCGTACCATCTTGAATGGTTGTGATTGTGACATGCTCAGAAACTAATTAAGAAAATAGTGTGCAATTGCAGGGGGCATATGTTCGCGGACAGATATGACATGTAAAGTAATTTCTAGGTGTTTCACGGAGCTGCTCGTCTAGTTCAACCAGGTTCTGCTACCACGAACCCTCAGAATGGCCACACGGCGGCGCGACGAGCCTTCAACGCGGATATCACTAAGGAGACCAAAAATAACGTAAGTCTTTTACACTATAATTGTTCTTCTGTCATGTTTTTTCATAAAGGTAGGTGTATCATATAGGGTATCCACAGGTATAGTCTTACGGCTTCATCATCATCATCATTTCAGCCATAGGAAGTCCACTGCTGACATAGGCCTCCTCCAATGACCTAGATGATCAGGGGGATTGCCAATACTCGCCACGCTTGGCAGGCGGGTTGGCGAGCGCAGTTTTTTTTATAAGATATCGCACGCTAATGCAGACTAATTCCTGTAGCATAAGACGGGTACGTCTTGTGCTTCAGGAATTAGTCGCCTCTTACGACACGTCTCCTGTTGGCGGTGGGGAAGTGTATTCTTTACGGCCGTCCCCACAAGGAGCGACAAGTCTTAGGGCTTACGGCGAGATTATCTTTTTCTTCTTTCGGGTCATTTGCGGTACAGACTCGGGCCAAAACTATGAAACTTTTATGGCTATTTTGTCGCCATGTTTAGATTATGCCTCGTGCAGGTGTAGGTACATTTAAGCAGGTTAGTAAGAGGTACATAGTTTATGAATCTGCACCATAGCAGTCACATCCACTTTACTATCATTAAATAAACAAATAATTCGTATAATGCTCGCGTATCAGAGTTTTGTACAAACATACAATTACTCACGTAATTTTGGTTGCTAGCTCTTCGAGAATAATTGAAATAGGAATTCCACGGAGCTCGTACTAATTTTAGATTGCAATTCTGCAGAGCCATTCCAGCAAATGTTTAGGTAACCGCTGCTACACTACAACTGCGAAATGAGATAATAACGTCAGAAGATCCACGGAGTGAAATGGGACCGGTTGTTGAGCGTTTACGTTTAGAGTTAAAGAAGATGTTGACATTATTATCATTGCACCTAAACAATATTGTTCGGAATAAAAATAAAATCTTGTTTCAATTTCAATCAATTTATCAACTCCTTGTAGTGTACTCTGAAAGCATAATAAACAGTTCTACATCTATACAGAGTTATTTGTAAAACATCAACATCTGGATTCTGGTGCTTAAATACAACAAATTTTCTATGACACTAACATTGAAATCTAAAAAAAATTTTTTACTGCTCTATACAAACTGATGACAGCTGGTCGGCGGCTTAGTATGGGCAAATCAGTGGTGTGGGGAAGTGAATTTTTTTGCGATTTCAATGTTGGTCCCATAGAAAATGTTGTTGAGTATTTGAACACCAGAATCAGCCCCTATGAGGTTGTTGATGTTTTACAAATAACCCTTTATAATTATATTATGTTGATCGAGAATTTTTAGAACAACTTGGTTTCTTAGAATTGTTTGGGTGTAGCAAAATTGCTTTTATTAAAGTTAGACCTGAGACAGTCATGTCAGTGCTTTATTCAAGACAAATCTCTTCTTCAAAATAACAAGCATTGTACATGCAAAAATAAGATAATGATATAACAATACGATTCCGAAGACATGTCAATGTGTTGGAACGTTACGACAAAACTATTTGCGCAATACCTAGTACCTAGTACCTATCACACATAACACAACCTAAGATAAGGCTATCCCTTGTCTCGGCTGATTTACGATATCCTTACCGACGTTCTTAGGGAACCTGATCCGTTTGCGATTTGTTTTTCTAAATCAAGCTAGAACAAAATGATATTAAAAGATTTTGGTATTTAAACAACACGCTTTACTGTTTCGATAAAGATTGATGTCCCTTTTTACGTCAAATAATGTTAGTAGGGAAAATAATAAAAACAAAATATACAGTGTTAGGTTAAACGAGGGACATACTTTAAATAAAACAACTTTTATTCTTATTCTTCTGTCGTATCAATGGCAACTCTAGATGGACTTCGACCAAAACTCGGCGACTTCTATTTTGTGTCGCTCTGTTTAGGTCATCCCTCATGCAAGTTTTTGTCCCCACACAACCCTTTGTGGAGAAGAACGTAGTGTGTAGAATGGAAGAGTAGGTGAGACAACAACTTTTGTTAGAGCACCAATAGTGAAATCTAAAAGAAAAGCTGTAACTCTAGCACTAAGGCTCAAGGCTTCATTTCCACTATGATGCATAGGATGCATAGCGAAGCTACCTCGCACATCTACTTATGGTGGAAAACCATCCTTAGTGATGTTTTTTTTTTCGATTTACCAATAGGTCTCGTAGTAAAAGTAGTTTATATTCATAAGTTTTTTCTCATACACTGTAAAAGTTTATCACTTCTTCAACTTAACACATAGACCGGAGTTTGACTATATTGGTAGGTTGACTAAATGTCAAAATCTTGATCTATTTAAAAGTGTTTCATTAGTAAACTCGGTGCAAAAAACAGTTTCTTCTTCCCATCAGTCACCGGATACGCGGCATTGCATACTGACACTTAGTAGAATGACAAAACGCTTTCAAATAAGTCTAGCTTTCGACACTTAGTCAACTAACCTATATAGTCAACTGTCCCCGGTCTCCTCTATACCGAAACAGCAGTGAACCAAAGTTGTGTGGCGCAGATTGCGAAAGGCCTATATCCAGCAATAAATAATAACCAGGCCGATTGAAAGTTAGTCCAATTAGGATGCAAGCCGCTGTCAACCGGCCAATCAGGAACTGGGGAGGCAGCAGGCAGTATTTTCAGCAGTGAAACAGTCATTTCAACCATAGGACATGGTTAAAATGATGATGATGTTGATTGATAGTTCCATGCATGTTTTTAAGTACTTCTGTTGCTGTAGTATCTATATTCTGATAAAGTATGTTGTTTACTCAGATGGACCACTACTCTTCGTACGCCGGAGTACAGTACTCTCCCCTGGACATGGCAGAGTATGTGTTCTGGACTGGCGACGAGCGAGGAGTCACCACAGCCATTGAGGACTTCCTCCAGGAGGGATTGGTAAGGAACTTCTTATGGGTCGTTACGTATTTTAGTAGAATACATCATTATATTATTATGACGAAAAGCGCAAATAGGCCTAGGTAGGATTATTAAAAAAAAAAAACAATGTTATAATAACTTTATTTAACTAGTCCGAAATGGCACTAATTATTGTTAATACTTTCTTGAAAAGACTTGTTTTATATGCCTATACACAATATTTTTTTTAATATGCCATAAAATTCACTACCCTATTAGGTAGTAGGCTACCCTAGTACATGTGTATAATTGAAATTTAACACTATCGTTTATCAGCAAAGCTATTAAGATTTGTATTTATCGCAAAATATCAATAAATCTTTACATTGCTGTCATCAGTTTATCGTTCTCTCGCTTAAAAAGATAAAACGTACCTACTTTTACGGTTATTTTATTACAAAAACTTTGGCATTGTTTATCATTTTAGCATAAATTTCATTAAACAAAAATTTTATAAGTTTGTCTCACTAATAAATTATTATTCGTATTATTATCAGTAGATGTCTACTTAGCCTAGCGTAGTAAAATTATTCTGTTACCAATTTTTTATGAATTTTTGGGGGGATACATTTTTGATTTCTCTTTTTTTATGTTTTGACTATGTACATATTATCAGTAATAGGTACTAATAGCCCCATTAATTTTTTTTGCATAATTCAAATTTTATGGTGTGTCTAACTTTGCTTTGAGATTTTATTTTTATCACACTGGGTAATTAGTTAAGATGTCTTCATGTTATCTTATTGTAGATGTCTAAAGAAGAAGCTATCGCGTTCCTACAAGAAATCAAATTCAACATCGACTACCTCCGCGCCCACTACTCGCAGAACCTGAAGGCGGCCGAAGAGAGCGCGCAGCAGGAGAAGCTCAGGACGATGCTTATGGAGCAGGCTAGTGCCAAGGTAAACTATAAAGCGACACACACAAGGCGTTCAGCTGGACGGCAGCGAATCGGGTCGGGAGTACGGCCAGTCTTTTAACATACTTTTAAATGGGCGCCCACAGACCCGTCGCAGCGTAACAATCACACAAAACATGAACGGGCCGTCGCCGTCCTGCACACGTTTTCTGTGTGTAACGCATTATAGCAAACGCATCGTAGCTCCCAAAAAAAAATACACAATGGTTCAAGACGCAATCAAAAGATACGGCTGTTTATGCCGCATTTTTGACACTCGCAAGGGAATCAAAACCTAACTTGACCTTGGCTACTTTCCGTTGACCTAGAATCATAAAAATTTGGCAAGAAGCACAGTAAAGGAAAAATTCCGAAACCGTAAAATAATTCCCGTTATGAACCAACTATTTACATACCTACAAGTTTGTATGAAACCCTCGTTTAAAAAAATAAAAAACCGTCCAAATGCAAGCCGGTCTCCCGAGACCGGCTTGCATTTGGACGGTTTTTTATTTTTTTAAACGATATAAGTATATCTTATAGTAGTGAAACCTTGTCCAAAATCCTTGCGTATTAGAGAAGTAGGTCTAAACTTACACAGTTTAAAACATAAATATTATATACACCATTTTTAAGAGCAATCACAAATTCACCCTCTTAATCGCATTCCCATAAAATAATGACTTAAGTAGGCAATTACGTAGGATTGAAATATAATTATTCATCAAAGATGTAAGTACATAATTACGTAATGCGATAAAATTTATAATCAGCTGTAATAAAGTCTAGTTTAAAACTATAAAATAGTTCAGAGGCATGCTAGTAAAAGATACTTAACATGACCTTACTTTATGACCTTAAAAACAGTCTATCTATAATGATATCTTTACGGGCATGCACCGTAAATGGGGATTAAAAGCTCACTACATGGTTCAGTGGAGTGATAATAATAAAACTAATTAATGAAAGTAATTAAGTCGTGACATGAAATGGAAATATATTTCTCTGAAAAATGCCATTTGACACATACTAATGAAACAAGCAGCAAGATAAGTTTATTGCTAACAGATTGGATGAATAAGGAAGTGCTTGTTATGGTAATTCTACACAAAAAAAATATCAAACTTTGATATAGTGTAATTATTTACAAACGTTTTTTGTATTAGTTCAATGTGAAGCTAAATTAAAAAGGAAATTGACAATGTGCCTCAAGTAGCAAATAGGTATAGCCTTTTTTTGTTGATTTTCAATCTTATAAAAGAGTAAAAAATTCAAATTAAGGCCACTTTTCGATCACTGGTTAAAGGTAAGGCAGATGAACAGATAGTATAGCTTATTACCCTAAGTAAATAGGTTGGAAATCCAAAACATTAGAAAAACCTATACAGGTTTAACGGTATATAACAATGCGTCAGTCGTTAAACGTTTATGAACGAAACCAATTTCATTGCTTTCAATTTTCTAGCTTCCAAATTAGTCAACATATTTCCGTCCCAAAGATGAAAGTCTCGAAGCAACCAGTGCCTCTGCCTCTGTTAGCGGAAATTACTAATGTGCGGATATCGGCTGTAAGCTGTTCTCAGCCGAGCAAGAGAAAGAGCATCCTGCCGCTATTCCACAAATATCAATTGTGATTTTCCAACATTTAAACCTTTTAGAAAAATAATCGCAAGTTTTCAGTTTTCACGATTGTTGGATTGTTATTTACTGTCAGTTACAAAGAGTACCTGCAGCCAGGTACAGGCAGCCAGCAGTTTACAAAAAGATGATTTATGAGAAGACACTGAATAACAAATGACCTTACAAAATTCACAGATTAACAGTATTTTAGTTGGGTTAAACTTACAAATACAAAGCAATAATTCCCTGTACTTGTTTAAGAAACATGTAAAAGATCGCACAAATGGCTCAAGCCGCGACAATAACACTGGCCAGTAAGTCTTAACAAACACCCAAATCCAATAAGGATCGGATTCTTGAGTGCAGCCAAGCGAAGCGAATGCTGACAAGGCGTTAACTCTGTGTACCAGACAGATATCTGGAATTAAATGAATATTGTCCTAATTGTTCAAGGAAATCGGAACATTGCCAGAATAGAATATTTAAATAAAGTTCTTAGATATTTTAATTTAAACATTACTTAGTCGGTGTAGCAGAGGCTTTGCTTCGAAGGCTAATTAAAAGTACTTTGCTTGCTGTTGGAACTTTTCTTTTACTTATTATTCTAAACATCATCTCTACTCAATGTACTGAATAAATATTTTGTATTTAGGTTTACGTATGTAACGTAAAATTGTGTAAGTAAGTATACAAATATTTTAAATTTAATATAACAGGCATGATTGGCGTATAGTGAGTGAAGCGATCATTCTCCTCAGATTCAGTGGGATTAGTTCAGGGTATGCTAGTCCCTTCAAAAAATTCATTTTCTAGTAAGTACCTCGTAATGGATGCTATTTCTTTACTCTGAGATAATATAAAAACTATAATAACTAATAATAAATTCTTTCAACAATCACGGCTATCAGCTATAGATACTTCAAACTAAGCAAAACTTGTACTTACTATAGCACAGAATATAATAATAAGATAAATCTTATAGCGACTAGGTGACAGATAAACATACTTAAATTACTGCTCTGTCTAGCGCATTATTTATTAGGGCTAGCGTGCACGGGTGACTTTCGACACCGTGACTGTTTAGTCACTTCCAAGTCCTCTGATACGTACTTCAGGCACAGAATATATAATATAGCTAGAGGTGCGCGCACGTTACGACGTGACGACTGAGTCGTCTCCAAGGACTTTATACGTAGGTCACACTATAAGTTTTGCGTAACTTAAAAAAACAACATGTTATAACCAAAATATTATGTTTATTGCTTTTCAAAATACTCTCCTTTACATTTTAAATATGTTTTCATGCGATCGAACCATTTTTTAAAACAGGAGGATCACAGATCTGAAGGCATGTTTTCTACGTGCTGTTTGAACGCTATCACTGCCTCTCCGGAGTTGGTAAAAGTAAAACCTCTCATCAAATCTTTGAGGTCGGGGCTATGCGCAAGATGGGTGACGAATTGTACTTTTTCGGAAGCTAAAAATGACTTTGTTTTGTTGGCCGTGTGTGAAGAAGCGTTGTCATGATGTAGGAGAACGCGGCTTTTGGATCGTCTTTCGCGAACTTTTTCTAACACCCTGGGTAAGATGGTAGAATACACTCTCGGCACTCGACATTAACACTCTTTTGATCTTCAAGTGGAATTGTACAGATGGGACCCGTAACTGAGAAAAAAAACGCGATCATTTTTTTAACAACGTTTCTCGCCTGCTTCACTTTTGTTGGCCTGTTCTCATATTCAAAACCCCCTTTCACAAGATTGCTGTTTTTTTTCGGGTTCAAAACAATGAATCCACGTTTCGTCTCCTGTGGCAATGTCATAAACAGCATTAGAATGTCCGTGGTCGTACTTCAGTAGCATCTGTGAGCACCATTCCACGCGAGCCCGCTTCTGCTCCGATATCAGTTCATGAGGGATCCAACGACAGCAAAGTTTCTGAACTTTCAATTCTTCGTGTAAAATTTTCTGAATTTGGCTCATATCAATCCCCAATAGTCCTCGAATTGTCTCATAGGTAATCCGCGGGTTTTCTTCAATTAGCCGCTTAACAGTAGCCACATTATTTTCGTTGACGGCAGTTGAAGGCCGCCCTTCATGAAATTCGTCATGTAAAGAAACTCGACCTCTCTCAAATTCAGCAAATCATCGCCTCACGGTGCTCAAACAAGGTACTTCTCTCCCAAAAGCATTTTGAAGACGAGCGGCTCAGTCTTGCGGAGAGAGAGAACTATTAAAATCATAAAAAATCATCGCTCTAAAATCTTTTCGACTTAATTCCATTTTCGTTGCGTACGTAAAACTTTTATATGTGATAAAAAACAATTGACAAATCATTTCCCGCCAATTGTTTTTTTTTATTAGGTTGCAACGTTTAAAAAAATATACCATTCTAAATTCAAATATGTAGTTCCGATTAGCTAGAAGTGCAAAACTTTTAGTGTGCCCCATGTATGATTGACAAAACAGTCACTGCAACAAAAGTCACCCGTGCGCGCTAGCTCATCATACTAGACGCCCGCGAGGAGTTCGGTCTTTCATTGTCACTTACATTTTTATTAACGAACATGCATTGTTTTAGAACAAATGAATTTAAAATAAAGGTTATTGAGTGTACCTTAAAAGATAGACATGCTGTCACAGACTTTTTGTTAGAATTTTTAGGGGAACAATTCTCACATACATGATTTTTGCGTAACTTTAGCCGTTTACACAGCGCACGCAACAGAAGCTCTCAAAAATAATATTTTTCCCGTTTTTACAACATCTTTCATTGATGCTCTGCTTCTATTGGTCGTAGCGTGATGTTAATAGCCTATAACCTTCCAACCAATCCAACATTCAATCCAGAATCCAACACAAAAAAAACGAATCAGTAGTTGCTGACATTAGCGCGTTCAATCGACAAATAAACAAACTCTTCAGCTTTATAATAAGATTATATTTATTCCGTTATAAAACGTACCCACCTAATAGTTTTCCTGCTTGACGTAAAAGAAAATCGCCTTGTTGACGTGTCCCTAACTATATCCAAGTCCCAAGACCCTGCCCAATGCCCACCGAGCCGTGAAGACACACGTGTGCGATTCCATTAAGTACGGATTAACTCGGGTCACGGCGTCCCCACTCATCGACCTACTTCTAACGAGTATTGAATAATAAACACTACCAAAAGCCTTTTGATGATCAACAAAATCTGTAAACTTATGGGCTAGTGATTTTGTTGTGAAAATAGTTTGGCAAAAGTTTGCCCGGCCACATCTATATAGGTAGTTATGTCTATCTAGACTAAGGGCCAGTTTCACCACTTGCTGATGAGTTCCGGATAACCTATCTGGCACTTATTTTGATAGATAACCCATACATTTACTCGTATCTGTCAAAAAAGTGCCAAAAGGTTATCTGGAACTTATCAGCAAGTGGTGAAACTGGTCCTAAATATGTTAACAATATTGTCGCAGATAAATAGATATGCCTTATATCTATCTTATATACTAAGCCTTATGCTACGTAATAGGGTGAGGTGCGTCACACACTACAAAGGTTCTTACGGAAAAATAAAAGAAAATTGCGCTGAAAATCCTTTATAAATAAACTAAAGAACGAAGTCGCGCGGGGCACCAGCTAGTTAAAGATAAAGACGTACTTATATCGATGCGATCACGCATAACAGCTGGTAACGGATGGCCAATTTAGAGGTTTACAACTTTCTTTCTGCCGATTTGTTTCGGCGCCAAATTTGACAGCTTTTTCTAACTATCAAATCTTATTAAGCAAACTTCAGGTTGCGGTTACGACTGACGACTGACGACCGTCTGGTGTAGTGGTTCACGCTCCGGACTACAAAACCAGCGGTTGCGGGTTCGAATCCCGCAAGGGGCAAATGTTTGTGTGATGAACACAAGCATTTGTACCTAAGTCATGGATGTTTATAAAAGTATTTAAGTATGTTTATCCGTTATCTAGTCGCCATAGTACAAGCTTTGCTTAGTTTGGGGCTAGCTAATTGGTGTAATTGTGGAAAAAAAAAATTGCGACCAATTTCAGGTCGGAACTGATTGCCTACCTTCGCGACAATTTCTCTTGAAAAACAAAAGTAGACGATTTTTAAAAAAAAAAAAAGGTAGCCTAAGATCCGACACTGTCTACCAGGCGGCGTTTTCAACATATGGGTTTAAAGGGGATCTCTCTACAGACAATCATAAAGAAAGTTCTGCATTCTGCATATCAGGTTTAGATAGTAAACATTAAAGCCTAGTTAAATTAAAATTGGTTTAATAAAGAAATCAGTGATCGGGTTAATTTAATACTACTATTTATTACCTATTAACTGACAGAATTCAGTTTTCTTGGTCGCTTTATAGTAACTAAGTGATACGCTGATTGATTCTCAACTTAGGCTAAGTTCAGATGGTCGCGCGTTGACGCGCGAACATCCTTACGTGCTTAAAGAATTTCTAAGTAAATACATCAGACCGTTCACATGAACGCGCGTCTACGCGCAGCTTCGCGCGATCGTCGCTGCTCCATCGCCGGTATCTTGTGCGCGCGTTTACTCCTTAACTATACTACCATCTGAACTTAGCCTTATCTCATTTAAAAGTCAAACAATGCATTATAAGCGCTCGAAACTGGAGCAGCACTTAATATCTTACTACTCTTAATTATGGAATTAGTTATCGAGTTTCGCAATTCCAGTCAAGAGTTCCATTATTAGAGTTTAATAGAGGGTGTAATTTCATTAAACTTACAATTTATCGGAGCCACTTTTTAAAATTTAATAGACCTATAAGTATTAAGTACCTAAGTACTAGGCACAAGAATAAAACACGATATTTTCATGTTCATTTAATAGGTGGAAAATCACGAGACTAGTTTTATGTTATGTAGGATTTTTTTAAATAACATTTGGAGATTTTGTAATTCGTTGTGCTCATATTGGTTTACTCCACGGAGCACACTGACGCTCAGTTTGTAAATGAGGTGTTGCATGTTATTTATGTTTTTTTTGTTACAAATTGTTTAGTTACAAAAGAGTAGATATTACATAGACTATATCCGTATAAAATATGTGTTAGTACCTACAAGTAAACATTTTAATACTAAAATTTTATACTGGACGAATTTCTGTACCGATATTTTCCCTTTCTACAGAAATTTTATTTATTACTGTAATTACTGAAATGATTTTAACTGGAGTGCGTGGCCTGAGCGAGGGAGCCTTGTATCAGTACAGATAACAGAACGTCAACCTACCACAAAACGTCAAATTTTCTGTCGATATTGATCTCTACCGGTCGGACATAAAGTTAAAAATAGCTTCAATGACCTTTAACTTTTTGGGTAGGTTGACCTTCTGTTGACTGTACTTTCGTCGGTAACTTTAACAAATAAATAATAGATGTACTGGAATTTTGCGTTATTAAATATAAATGATGACGTCGTACAGAAAAAATATGTTCTAATAAAAAATTTAAGCTCCTTAAATTTAATTTTTTTTAAAATCTTAAGTATTCATATTATACAGCCCCAGGAAGGAAATAAGTTTTTCTTCTTTAGAAATTATTTTGGAGAAGCCGTACGACGAATTTAAGCGTTTTATAAATGGGTGCGACTACATGGGTTACAACCGACTCCCATCCATACTAGTGGCGGTTGTAACAATAATTGTAACATTCTAAAACAATAGACAGTTCAATATTTTAAATCAGTTTCAAATCGGTTTGGATTTATTTTCTTTGAGATATTTATTTCCTACAATAAAATTTGCTGTATTTTTGCATTAAAGATCTCTTAATCTTTGGTTTAAAAAAATAGCGTTGTATCTCTAAGAGGTCTACTATCATTCACGCACCATATCTTTCTAAATCCTCATTTACATCAATTTGAACCTTCGAGGCTCTCTAATAAAAAATACCTTTTAAATTCCACAGGACTACCAATACAGGAACCCTGTAGCGCTCCAGTCGTTCCCGTTCGGCAACAGCCCTGACATCATCAGGTCGATCGCGAGCAAGAACTGGGAGTTGAGCAACAACCTGTCCCCTATCCCGGTGCTCCCGGTGTCTACTGACCTGCGCCCGGAACCCGTAAAGCGATTTGATCCAATGCTGCAGACTAACATTATCAGTAAGTATAGGTTCAGGAGGCGTGTCGTAAGAAGTGACTAATTCCTGTAGCACGAGACGGGCTGCAGCGTTTGAATGCGATATCTTATAAAAAACTGCGCTCGCCAACCCGCCTGCCAAGCGTGGTGAGTATTGGCAATCCCCCCCAATGAAAGTCATTGGGGGAGGCCTATGTTCAGCAGTGGACGTTCTGTGACTGTAATGATGATGATGATGATGGTGATAGGTTCAGGGCCTTATTATCTTTTAAACAAGTATAAGTGTAGGTACCCAACAAAATTTAGACGTAGAGCTGCGTGTAGAGTGCTTTGCAATACTCGTATAGGAGGTACCCTATTGCCATAACTGTAGTCTATATCGCAACTACAATATCGAGCTAGTAAGTAAAGCGTCATAAAATCCTCTCAGAAAAACTACTATTTGTCACAGGCACATCCGACTACGACCGAGACGGGCCAGTCATAAGCGAGGAAGAATACGAAGAAATGATGGACAAACTGAAGGCAGCCGACACTCTATACACGGAGTACACTCTTGAAGAAATCATCTACCAACTCGCTAAAGTGAGTAAAAATTCTAACCCACTTTCATTGTTTACCTACTATTACCTAACACTACACCACTGTTGACGGCTCTGGTCTAGTGGTTCGTGCTCCGGACTACAAAGCCATAGGCAGTTAGAATCTCGCGCGGAGCAAATATTTATGTAAATAATGGTTTTTCAACATACGCAATATTTTTGAATAACCTATCAAACGACAGGCTACACCATGAGGTAGACGAGATCACAAGAGAAAAAAACATTCCCACTTTACGTGCAGGGTGGGGGGTACCCCAAAAAACATCTTTCAACATAATTATCTTTCAATAATATAAATACTCAAGGTCACCTGCATCCCCCTTCCTCTTAAGGCCTTTGCCTTCGTCTATTTGTAATGGATAATTTTGTTGAAAGAGAACTTTATGTCTGACTAAAATACTTATTAGCACTGATGATGTAGCGTAGCGTAGGACGTCTACCTACAAGGTGGACAAACGACCTGGAAAAGGTCGCAGGAATACACTGAAAGCAGGCCGCATCCAACCAGGCCAATCTGGAAGTCAATGGGGGAGACCTATGTTCAGCAGTGGAGGTCCTATAGCTGAAATGATGACTAATGATGTAAATATTGTCCCAGATGATGTTCTCCCAGTCACTGTCCCGGGACCCCGCGTCGGCGCGCGCGGCCACGCAACGGTTCATGGCCTTCTTGGAGCTGGAGGCCGAGCGGGGACAGCTCTCCCGGACTATTGAGAAGAAGGTTCTCGGTACGCACACTACAGATAAAAATAACTGCGAAAATGACACTATTAATTTATTACCCATCAGTCCTTTAAAAAGCTACGGTACGTTTAGTCCAGAAGCATTGTACTTATTTCTTGAAAGATTTTTAAACATTTTTGTATTGGAGCCTGGCATACCTAAAGTTGAATGGCATACCCAATGAGATTCGATGCCCTTTATTAATAACAATATTTAATCATTGACTTCGTTTAAAGCACATAGAACTAACATTATTGTCATCTTGAAATAAAATCAGCAATATCCAAGCTGGCTTGGGCGAGAAAGTTTAGCGTTTACATAATTTTCTCTAGCATTCAAAATAGAACCCTCAATTTAGTCAATTTTAACAGTTACAATAAACCTTAACTTTGGCCAGTCGTAAAATTGACTTGGGACGGTATGAAAATGATCTGGGTATGAATGATCTATTCTGTTGGGCTAAGATCAACCAGTTTAGCCCCTTTCAATCGGACGAACAACACATTATGTTACTGTGTTATTGGAATTATGTAATACCTTTATTAGCGTGTTGGATTCAGTTATTTATTGCCGAGTTGGCATGTCTCACAGATTTTTAAAAATTCTTTAGATGTCATGATTGCGGCATTAACGGATACGATTGGAGACCACCCGGAACTGCTGCAGGCGCGTGAAGGACTTGGGGTCAATTCTGCTAACAGGTACTAAAGATGTACGAAACTACCTATTAAAATACAAAAGAAAGGGTCATCACATCATCATAGGTCACTCACCTACGTTATGTGGGCTATTTGAAGCTGTTATTGTATAGTTTATCAATATCTTAATTAACTTTAGTGTTGACTACTAACCGCTGCACTTTAAGACTGCACCTGCATCCTAGCTCGGAATGCTACATTTATTTAGGTAAACTCAACAACTTCGCAGGTCGCTTCCAACCGGCCAATCTAGAAATCACTGGGGTAGGCCTATGTTCAGCGGTGGTCGTCCTGTGGCCGAAATGATGATGATGATGACTCAACAACTACCTACAACTGCAGATAAGATAGTCGAGCTGCAACATGTTCTTTAACTTTCGAACAAGTTTGCGATTTAAATACTTAATAATAATGATTTTGTCCGTTGTTCTAATGGATACTTTCTTTAGTGGTTCAAAGGCTTACCTGTGTGTATTCTGACAATACGCTTTTTGAAAATTTTGTTTTCCAAAGTGTACCTGGTTTGATTAGGTCGCAGTGCTAATGGTCTACTTTCAGAGTAGATTTTACTTATTGTGCGACCCGGCGTGTCCACATTGCATTTGATAATAAAATTCTGAAAACTCTGATTAAATTATCTTTTAAGTAGATATCTACTAAAGTAAAGCTAGTTCCCACGAAATAAGACTAAGAAAATTTTCTTTGTTTAAGTTAGTACAGCTGTTTAAAAATGGCATCTTAGACTTATTAGATCTTAAAATTCCCAGGCTTATGCGTCAATTTCTGGAGGCGTCAGCGTCCGAGCCGAGCATGTCCAGGGCCATCCTCGCAGCGTACAAAGACGAGCTGCTGAAGGGCCCACCTGTACACAAATTCTCGTTCCCCGAGAGAAACTAAACGCCAACGGAAACGCCTGCAATCCTCTTTAGCGCTACACATCTGACGTTCAAATAGCGGATAGTCGCTCGAAATCGCTGTCCTAGGGAGAGACACGATGCGACGCGACGCGATGCGACTTATTGCGATACAAACATTTTGTCTATTTTGTTTTAATCTTCGCGACAAAGATAGGCCACGCGTAGGCATCTACTATTTGATATCTTCGTAACGTGTCGCATTGTGTCGTGTTGTCACGCACGTAGGACAACGTTTGAGGATGTTTTCCCGGGGCGGTGATACGCATCTCTTAACTTAGTTTAGTTGCAGATATTTATTTCTCCTTCGACTGAAAGAAAGGGTTACAACGTGACAATACACGTTACAATAGTGACAACGTTGGAATCGAGTCGAGTCCATACAAATTAATCGGTAATGTATCACCGCACCGCTCTCAACTATTCTGTCATGGTCACCCGCTGTCAAGAAGTCTGCCTAACTGGTAAAATAAATAATGGTGTTAAAATAAATTGAATTGTAGATATTACATACGCTGTGACATGATGGTTTTGCAAGCTGAACAAAGATTGCTGAGCGACTAATCGTGATTGCAGTTACTCAGACCAGCCGTTAATATTCCATCGAATTTTTAAAGAAAATATTATTAGACAAACCAAACCATTAGGATAAAGAAAAAAAATTGCTCCCTATTCAAAATCATGATTTAATTTAACCTTTTATGGGCAAAGTTCTCAAATGCAAACTTTAGAAAGGAAAACTCTCAATTGATACATTGATTTTAATTTGATTTAAAACGTGTTCTTTTTGATTTCCCATAACTTTAACCAACGATGCTATAACGTAAAATAATGTGTTTGTCGAAAGAATAAAATGTCTCAGTCGCACTGTGTCAGAGTTACAATTATATGGAGTTTTTGCTAGCAGACAGATAGCGCCTTAAATGTTACGCACATAGTCACCTTGGTCAATATAAGTGGTAAAAACATTAGAAGTTGCTACTAAATAGTTTTAATAAAAAAAAGTGATCATTTCGAAAAAAATATTTCAACATACTGTTCCGAGGAGGTCTAACTTGTCTCCTCAATTTATGGGAAATCAAAAGGAACACGTCTATGGTCACTATAATAATTTATAGAAAAAAACTTTACTTAACTTTATTAAATGAAATATAAAAGTGCGCGTTTAGTAAAATCTATATGGATTGTGTCTGGATTTATGGAATAGAGCTGTGCTGATATCTGCCAAAAAATTGTCGTACAAACATTTTATTCCAAAAAATTCTTAAGATTCTATAGAAAAACCAGTATTTGGCAGCTAAATTTATAAAATTAAAGTTATTATATCAAGGAAAATAATTTTACTTGAAAAATTTTGCAACTGCCTCTGGTGGGATTCGAACCCACGACCTTTCGCTATCCGGGCGACTGCTCTTCCAACTGAGCTACATGTTAAATGTTATTGCCTCCAATGTAAGAAATTAAATAAGCCAAAGCTTTTTCTCTAAAATATAAGTAAACATTTGTAAGGAGTTAGAAATTAAGAATTTATCTGAACAAACACAAAATATATCTAGTAAAGAAAAATATAGTAGAACTGAATCGGACATGTTTAAAAAAGATAGAAGCATTATTTATGTATTTAATGTCACAAATCTCCCAATATCAGTAAATATTTTGAGATTTATGAATATTAAATTACTAATCTTTAATTGAAGTATTAAAATGTGATTAAACTCTAGTTTCGAGTTAGAGGGACACAGAAATTCCCAAATAAGAACAAAACTATTATTGTGAAGTTTAAAAAAATGGTATGGTGCAAATGTCAAACGATTTCTTCAATGGACTACTCTATACTTACTTTATGGTTTACTATTTAAGTATTATATACCCCCAGTACACTAAACTATTTAAGGCTCGCGCACATTAGGGCGGGCCGCACCGCACCGCATCGCAAAAACACCGACATCTCTTTTTTTTTAAAGCGAAAGAGATAAAAGCTTTCTGCGATGCGGTACCGCCCGGTGCGCGAGCCCTAAGGTCGTTAAGACGACTGTTGGTTGATTGAAATTATGTACCTACATGTAATAATTTTTCGCTCTTATGCGGACATGACACTGAAATTGACGATTTGTGATAGGTAAGTCGAAGGCTGGATTGAATTAGATGTAATACAATGTAATGGAAATGATGCGGATAGCGCGTTGGTATAAAGTGTCATGTCTACATGACTATTGTGTAATTGTTTGCTTCTTCGAGTGAAACTTTCAAACTTTGTAACAATCTTCTAATCTTGTCTCACCTACTTCCATTGTACTATTGTATACCTTTCATATAATATAATAAATACAAAAGAGTGAGCCACAAATCACAATAATTATATCTAACCGCAGTACAAAATGTGATGTATGTAATTTATAATTTATTTGCATTTCCATTATGCCATACTTTAAAAAAACGATGATATGAGTAAGTGCAGTTAACAGCTTATCAAACATGTTTATCAATTGAGAAAATGTTAGATTCTGTAGTAAAGAGCCATTGACTGTACGTTATATGAAAAATACAAGGACAGAAAAGGTTTAAGAGAGTAAATATTCTGCTGCCCAATTATATAGCTTTCTCTATAGTACCAACATTTAAATTTGAACAAATAATCGCTTCTACTAACTAACTAACATACTATGTACAGTCAACGGCAGGTCAACCTACCCAAAGTTAAAGGTCATTGAACCGATTATCAACTTTGAACCCCGACATGTAGAGATCAATATCAAAATAAAATTTGACGGTTTGTAGTAGGTTGACGAGCTGTTGTCTGTACCTGAACAGACCACTTCAAAGGGATCTTGGACGGGTCCCCACTATTAGTATGGGGGAAGAATTTTTATTTTGGTCCTCTAAAGAAAGGTATTCTATACTATATAGCAGCAGAATCATCGTACAAAATATAAATAAAATACCTACAGAAAACAAGTTTTTAAACATTATTGTAAATATCTTCTACATTCTTTAACATATTTAAACTTAAACAAACCCTTGGTAAATGTGGAATGTCGCAAAAAGTTATTTTGTATGTAAAATAACAGTGGATCAAAACATAATTTCGAGTTTTCAAATCGATGAATATGTTGATGTGCATTATTAAGCTTTTATAATAAGCTTTTAGCAAATTTTTAGTGTTTCAACAGTATTTATCTCAGTTTAGATCTTTATTTATTAATATGTAGATGAATTATGTTAGCTATTATAAGCGTTATATTTAAGAAATACAAAAAATATATAAATAGCTAGTCAAATATTTCTTAATATTTTTCTACTAAATAAATAAACACACATGTAGTGATGTGCAATTAGGTATTATATTTATTTATAGGTATTAGAAGTCATGTCGAGTGTCTTCCTAAGATAAAAATGTTAACAAGAGCTTAGGATAATCTTTTGATATATCATCTGGTAATTATGTTGAATGCATATCAAGTGTTACACCAAAAACATATCTAAGAACCAACATAATTGTGAGTATTGACTTTAATGTCACTCTTTTAACAGAATATAAAAATAATAAGGAATTGCTAGAAAAATATACTTTATTATTAATGTACATTCACCCAGAACACAATGGATCAATTGCACATCACTGCAGACTTTCGAATTTTCAACTTCATACCAAAGTGTAACCTGTGTATCTTCTAAGGGACATTGCTGTAAAAATAGATTAGATTGTGTCTTTCTCATAGAATCACAGACATTATAACTGTAAGACTTAAAATGTATGCAGCATTGTTGGATATAATGCTATGTTAGTGACGGGCAAAATTTATTATATTTATATTATTCTTTGAAATATATTGTGGATTTAATAAAAAACTTTAATGTGATTCGTTTTTTATTTTTAGTGAGAAAGTTTTATAAAACCTTGCTTAAAAACTATTCTAGCATAATGTTGTCAATGGTGGAAATGCACTTTGTTTACTGACTACTACTTTCTGATGTTGGTATGAAATGTATCCTTTTATTTTTCCATCATAAATAAGATTGGCAACAATGCACTGTGTCTCATCAGCGTCCACATCATCTTGCCCCATTATTTGCAAAGCGGCTTGGAAGCTGGATATGTCTATCTGATGAGAGTTCTCTGCCAAGTACACCCTTCTGAACAGGTTTCTGTATGCTGAAATCTTAAGTTTCTCCACTATCAAATATATACCGGCCTGAATAAAGAAGCTCTCATGTTCCTCCATTACTTTGTCAATACCTCTCAAGTTGCCATTCTTCACAGCACATGCTAGGTCCCAAAAGAGTGCCAGATCATACTTGCATACAACCCTCTTAGTGGGCATATAACCGAGCAACATTTTAACAGGCACCAAGTAAGTTAAGATCTGTTTCTTGTTCCTCATACTTTTTCTGTGACAGTTTTGGAATGCAAAAGATAAGTGTTCATCAGCAGCACGGTAGTCGGAATCAAACATTGCTTTGCGCCCAACAAAGTATTTGTATGTAATTCGCTGTGCTAGAGGAAAGGGCTCCTTCAAATTTGTTGAGTCTATAGCTCTGATAAGCGGTTTACACAAGTGTATTTTGTTAATGTAAAAATAAACCTTTAGCAGTTGGTTCACAATGGTCAGCATACCAATTTTTTTGGAATATGGTTCATTTGTTCTTGTATCTCCAACACACACTCTGAAACCAGCTAGAAGACTGTCTGCTGCTTTCTCTAGAATTTTTCCATTGCTTGCTGTAAATTAAAATAAAATAGTTTTATAATAAGATTACCTACTACTAATAGTATTGTGTAAAATAGTTTAGATTTTTTATAATAGTGGTTTTTCTAGGTCTACTTACGATTAGTAGCTTCCGCTTTTAAAGCAACAAGTCTCAAGTCCAGGCTGACAGTGAACAGAAGCGGCAGATTCCAATTCTCTCCTTGCTGAGCTTGGACCAGCCTTACAACACATCCAACACACGTTGTCTGGTACTCGTACGCTTCATCATAGTCTCTCATGTATAAAGCCTGTACATAAAGAAATAATTACAATATAGACAGAGCAAAGAACACACAACAGCATAAGTATTGTATCTACAAAGTGTATCTGAACTTACTTTTACACATGATAAATGGGCAATAATTATTTCATCTAGCGGCGCCACACAGTTCCCATCAACTAATGAAGCAATGTCGCTAGACCGTAGGTTCCTGTTCCCGACGTGCTCGTCCCTCAGAGAAACTAATCTGGCCAGGGTTTCGCCCTGGCAAGTACGGAAAACACGTTCCACGAATTGTATGTATTGATTTATCGTGCCGGAAGACATGTTACTAGACATTTTAAACGCAGTTTTTTTTTGCGCTTACGTACTACGCTAGTTAAATGTGCATCTTAAAACTCTCGTAACTACAACAATAATGATACATTTGTTTTAGTATCCGAAAAATTATAGAAGAAAACGAAAACATTAATTCTTCAAACATAAATGTCAAATATGTCAAAATTGACAAACGAAAGGTGTTTTTTTTTGCCAATGCGAAGTACTTTACAAAATGTACTCTATGGTACTGGATACAAACGGAGACCACTGATCAAGTAAAATTACGGGACGGACGTGTGCGTGTCTGGACGCGTATTGACATTATGAGATCAAACGGACTCGGAAGCTTAAAGCTGGTGACAAACGGCGACGGAAGCGTCTCTGGACGCGTCTTGACATTGTGAGGTCAAGCGCTGCCATTGGTCTATCCTTCAGTCAACTTCCGCCAGCCCAAGGATCCAGCTTTATACTGGATAAAAACGGTGACAGACGCGGCTCCGGACGCGTATTGACATTAAAAGGTCAAACGCTGCCATTGGTCGATTCTTGGGCTGGCGGAAGTTGACTGAAAGATCGACCAATGGAAGCGTTTGACCTTACAATGTCAAGACGAGTCCGGAGCCGCGTCCGTCGCCATCTGTCACCGGCTTAAGGCTCGGACTACCCCCCTGCTCGGACCCCAGAAACTGCTTATGTGGCTTGGGGTTGCGTGTTGGTAGTGTGCACCACAGCAGACAGTCCTTAAATTAATCTGTGAGACAGTCTGTCAGGTGTCGTGGCGACGGGTCGCGTCGCGTGTTGGAAGTATGTTTCCCCCTTAATGGCCTTAAGAGAGTGCGCGCACGGGAGACTTTTGCTGCGACGTTTTTGTCTCTCATATCAAGTCCTCTGTTATGTATGGAGGTGCGCGCACGTTGCGACGCGACAACTGGGAGACATTTTTGTTCGCCGACCAGCACGGGTGACAAAATTGTGTCTTTGTTTTTTTTAAATACTGGGTTTTACGGCTCTGGGTTCTAGACCTCACAAATAAAAATAATTAAACAACATGTAAATCCAAACACTCAGTGTCTTGTTTTGGTGCTCAAACACCACTTTTTCTAAGACCATCGAAATTTCGAAATAAAAAACTGCACAAGCATCGAGCACATACCATAAAGAGCAGCAATACGAACCATCTTTCTCCGAAACTGTGAAAAATCACTTACTATTTTTCACTTACATTTATTATGAAATGACAACTCCTATTAACTCTCGCCTAAATAAAAAAGTACAGATACAGATTTAAAAAAGGCAGAATTTTTTACGCTAATAGTCTATCTCTTTCGTAGTGCAAATAAATTATATTTCCTATCCTGCTGTCAGAGTCAAAGTTGTCCAAATAAAGGTAAAATGTATTTAAATACACAGATTAAAATTTCATAAAATTATCTCTTACTTAACTGAGCAAAATGTCACGGATTTTCGTAGATTTATCGTGCGATACATTATTATTTTTTCTATTGCATTACACTCAAAAATATCGTGAATCTAGCTTATTTATTCCACGTCTGGCAGCACGGCTCTCCATGTATTATCTACATTCAGGCGAATGACGCTTCGAATTTTTAAAAAAAGTTTCGTCTCTGTCGCTTTTCTGCGCGCACTCGTCTTTGGAGACGCGACGCGACAGACAAAAACTTTTTTGTCGCAGCGACAAAAGTCTCCCGTTCGCGCACTCTCTTAATGTTGTCCTCCGTTAGATATACGGTTTGATTATCTTCGAAAAATATTTTTGGTGAAATTATTGCTTGTAAAACTTGTAAATAATAGTCTATTGTTATGAAAGTTATGTGACGCTAATTTCACTTCATATTTAATTAGAGCATTGTGCGATGTTAAAAAGTTAAAAGATGAGAACAATGTTTATACTAGTGATGAATTACCCTGTTATAGTGGTCTTTATAGAAGTAAATTTCATGAGATGAAAATTATTATTAATAAAAAACTATTTTGTAAATATGATGTACATAATGAACTTTATTATTGGAAAGGATACAGACATATTTATACAGATGGCGCAAAAACAGTAGAAAAGGTTTCTATGGCATTTTATGATCTAAACTTAAAGACTGGTCATGGAATAAAAATACCTACCGTTACAAGTATAGACACAGCCGAGGCATGTGCTTTGTTAGCTGCCTTATAGTACTTAAAAAAGGTAGACAGTCAAAAGTGGAATATTATATCAGTACAGTATGAGCGTTTTAAAAGCACTGTCTAATCCATGCCACAGTGCTAAAACTAATTACTTAATTCTAAAAATAAAAAAAGGATGTCGAGCTAATTAATGAGGGTAAAGATATTATCTTTTTTTTGGACTCCTTCACATATAGGTGTGGTTGGCAATGAGCAAACAGATTATTTTGCTAAACTCATTACAAATACTTCAGATCTAGTACCTGAAAAGAAAATTAAATTACCACATTCAGATTGCACTACTCTTATTAAAGAATCGTCGCGGAGAGAATGGACAGAGCATTGGCAACAAACTCTTCAAGCGAAGGGAACCTGGTATAGAGAAATAAATAATGATATAAGAGCGCCCTGGTTCATTAAAGGAACTTTCAAGAACAGAAGATTTTACTCGTTAATTTCTCGGTTACGAATTGGGCATGGTCGTTTTAACGAACATCTGCATAGAATGAACATGATTACCTCCCCGTCATGCACATTTTGTAATCAACCAATACAGTCTCTCCATCACATTTTCTTTGAGTGTTCTGAATTCTCACTTCAAAGACTTATCTTGATTGAAGATTATTAAAAGTCTATAAAAAGCCTGAAGACATTCCGCGCCGTCTACAGGATCTTCTCAAGAATCCAGAACACTTTATGGCCCTATATAACTTTGTAATTTCAAGTATAGAAGAGCTTTAACAGCATTTAATGAAACGACGATGAACGTTTTACTATTCATTGAAAACATTTAAGATGCATTTTATTTAACTCAAGTCCTGGCTGTATGGTGAAAGCCTTTGCCTTTTCCAACCATCGAGGAAGGAAAGAAAGAAACCAAAAAAAAAAAACTCAATGTTGTCTTTTGACTGTGTTAGTTGGAAAAAAAAGCGCGGGAAAAAGCGCGGGAACCTTTGATCACGAAAGGCGCCTAAATTTAATTTAATTTCTAATTGTTATAAAAAATTGCCTATTTCTTTGTAAATATAGTTGAAGTTGTAAATATAGTTGCTAGTGAAACGAACTAATAGAGTGAACGAAAATGGGGGGTCGAAAACGGAAAAAAAACGATCCGCCCGATAATCAAGCACCACTGATGGAGACATCCTCAGACTCTGATGAAGACAGCGTTAAAAAATATCAGGTGTTTAAGGTCCCAGGATACACACGAAAGTACCCAGAAAATAGTGCAAAGACTGAATATATAGTGTTCCTGTCCCACCAAGATGAAAAAATGTTTAATGATAAAGACCGATTGGCCATTTCACACGCCATACGCAAATATTGCGTCACTGGCATACTGCATTTAAAATCCATTAACAAACATAAAATTGGAATCACATTCGACTTATCCAATAACGCAAATGTTTTTCTTCAAAATAAAAAACTACTGGATGAACTGGGTTTAAAAGCCACAATACCGGCAATCGACACTGAGGTGACTGGGGTCCTTACCGCAGTCCCTACAGATCTATCAAATAAAATGATTTCGACATTAATAGGAAGCTCACGAAATATTATTCAAGTGAGGCGCTTCATGCGTCGTGTGCGGAGTGATTGTGGTGCTGTCTCGTACCAGCCCACTCAAACAGTCGCCGTGACCTTCGCCTCCACTGAGTTACCGCAGTACGTATACCTCGACTCCTGGAGGCACGAGGTAAGCGTATACGTTCCCCCCGTTAAACAGTGTCTACACTGTCTGAAGTTTGGGCATATAGCAAAATACTGTAGAAATGCCGAGGTATGCTCGATATGCTCACTGGATCACAACTACAAAACATGTAAGCAAGACCCTAAAGACGCAAAATGCTCCAATTGTGGTGGTAATCATGTAGCCATTTCAAACACTTGTCCCCAAAAAAAACTAAAAATTGAAGAAAATAAAGTTAAGTCCAGAGCTACTAAGTATTCAGATTTATTTAATGAAAACTCATTTCCACAATTAACTATGCGTAATATTGAAACTCAAATACAAAATTTAACAAAATCAGACTTTTTTATGAACATGTTAACAAACGCTATCATAAAAATTGTTTTAAATCAAAAAGATATTCCAATTAATTCATCTTCCATAAAAGAAATTCTTCAACAAACATTCAGAAATAGTTCTTCCTCTCCTAATAATGGATCTTAACATCTTGCAGTGGAATGCTCAGAGTATTTCCAGTAACAAGCTTCTATTAACTCAACATCTTTATGATCACAACATTCATGTAGCAATTATATCAGAAACTTGGTTGACTCCTATTAAAGATTTTAACATAAAAGGTTTTAAAATAGAAAGAAATGATATTGGTAACAAACATAATGGCGTAGCTATTTTAATACATAATAGTTTACATTATAAAAAAATTCATACATATTCTGATAATTCTTTACAAAATATTTGTGTAAGAATTACTGTAAATAATAAAGAAATAAGTATTGTCAGTTTTTATTGTCCAACTAATTGCACTCCAACTTTTAATAAACATAAATTCGAATCATTAATAAAATCAGTGCCTGAACCGATGATATTCGCTGGCGATTTTAATGCCCATCACACATCTTGGGGGTGTAATTCAGTAAACCTACGAGGTAGGGATATTATGGAGATTGTCGATGATAATAATTTGGTTTTATTGAATAGCGGTGAAGTGACAACAGTTGGTTCTTTGACATGGCGTCCAAATGCCTTAGATTTGTCGTTTGTTTCTTCATCATTAGCTTTATCTTGTGATTGGTCTGTGCATGATGATCCCCTTGGCAGCTACCACCTTCCTGTACATATTAAAGTTTTTGTAAATAATAGTCTTGCAAATAATCAAAGTAACATACAATTGCCCATCTACCCTAACTATAAAATGGTAGATTGGAAATTGTATGAACAAAATGTAGATTTAGAATTATCTAACTTTGAGGTTCAAAACTTTGCTCCGTTGAATGCTTATACTGAGTTTTGTGAAATTTTGCATTCTGCAATCGTTAGATGTCTTCCTTGTCATAATACGCCGGTCTCCTTTCCTACAAATCCGTCAGTCCTTAACTCCACTCGTACTAAGTTAGTTAAAAACCCTCCGATCCCGTGGTGGAATAAAAAGTGTTCAGAAGCAGTTCAAAATTCTAAGTCAGCTTATCTTTATTTCAAAAACAATCCATCTGATGAAGCATACATAGAATTTAAAAGATTACAAGCGCTCAAAAAACTTACTTTGAAAACAGAAAGAACAAATAGTTGGGTCGATCTGTGTAGCTCTTTTAATCGTTGTACGCCTCTTTCGAGAATCTGGAAATACATGCGAAAATTTAATAAAACATATTCTTGTAGCAATAATGATGATAGCTGGGTCCAAGATTTTCTGAAAAAGTATACTCCAGACTTTGTAAACAATAATAAATCAAATTTTCCCCTTCCCAGTGAGACAAATTCTGTAAATAGTTTTTTAACCAAACCTTTTACTTTAAAAGAGTTAATGTCTGCTATCTACTCCAGAAAAGATAGTGCCTTTGGTCTGGATGGTATCCCTTATATTATGTTGAAAAAGCTTAATGAAAGAGGTATGTACATTTTTCTTAAAGTATTAAATAATTTGTGGTTGAATAATGATATCCCTCATTCATGGAAGTCTGATTGTTTAGTCCCTATTTTGAAACCTGATAAGATACGATCAAATCCAGATTCCTACCGTCCTATTGCTCTAACATCTTGTGTTGGTAAGGTTTTTGAGCAATTACTAAAACAAAGATTAGATTTTTATATAGAAAAAAATAACATATTACCTGCAAATCAATTTGGTTTTCGAAGAGGAACGTCGGCTCGTGAAAGCATTTGTCAACTACAGCTTGATATACAAAATAGCTTAACAAATAAGAATTATTTAATGTCAGTATTCTTTGATGTTGCTGGAGCTTTTAATAGTGTTAATATTGATGTACTTTGTTCTGAATTACTGTCTGTTGGAATTCCAAACAAAATAGTTCACTGGGTCCAAAAATTTTTATCTGAAAGGGAAGTTTATGTTAAGTATAATGGTAAGTTATATGGTCCAAGATTTGCGTCTACATGTGTTTGTCAAGGAGGCATACTCTCTCCATTAATTTTTATTCTATATATCAGACGTTTGAATTTTATTTTAGGTTCAAAAGTAAAAAATCTTCAATTTGCCGATGACTTGGTAGTTTATGCAACTGGAAAAAAAATTAAACATATTTCAAACATTCTTAATAAGTCTTTGGAAGGGTTATGTACATACTTTTCTTATTTGAATCTTGACATAAATGCACTAAAATCAAAATTGGTAGTATTTGGTAAATCTAGTAATTTCATTCCCCCTGTGTATTATGATAAAGTTTCTATTCCTGCTTCTCATGAAGCTAAATTTTTAGGTGTTACCTTTACCCATAATGTTTCTTGGAAAAAATATATCGAATTAATAAGTTCAAGAGCTAATAAAGCTTTTAATATCTTAAAATCATTATGTAGTACATCCTGGGGAGCTGATCCCAAAATATTGTTGCTTTTGTATAAATCTCTGATTCGTAGTCACTTTGAATATGGTTTTCTATGTTTTGCTGGGGATAACAGACTGGTTGATATCTTAGATAAAATTCAAAATAAAAGCTTAAGACTCATTACTGGAGCATTTAAAAGTACTCCCATCAATACAATGCAAGTTGAGTGCAATCTCCCTCCATTAAGTATAAGGTTTTCATATTTGAAAGAAAGATTCATATTAAAACTATATAATAAAAGTAACAATCATTTGTTTTTAAACATGAAACACTCCCTACAATCCATTCGTAACCCTCCTTATATCCTTCAAGATTTTCCTCAATATTTAAATTTCCTTGAAACTCTTCAAATCTATAGATCATCACTTCTTCCATGTTATCAGGGAGACTTTAACAGTAAATTTCCTGCAATTAATATCATGATACATGATAAGTTATCCTCTAAAGAAGATGTTTATAGTAAATTTTCTGAGTTCAGGGACTATAGATTCCTGTACACTGATGGCTCAAAAACTGATTTTGCTGTCTCTTTTGCTATTTTTGATAGGTTTCTAAACACTGGTACTGGGTATAAAATTAATTCTAACATAAGTATATTCACAGCTGAGGCTGTAGCTATTCTTGCTGCTTTGAAACATATTAAACTTAAAAATGATGGATTTTGTGATTGGATAATAATTAGTGATAGCATGAGTGTTCTTAAAAACCTTGAAAACAACAAATTCCATGCTAACACAAATTATTTGATTCCTTCAATCAAAGAGTTTTGGCTAGACTTGTTAATAGTACACAATATCAAGGTTTCATTTATGTGGGTTCCTTCACATGTAGGTGTATTAGGAAATGAAAGGGCAGACTTTTTAGCCAGAACAATTACAAATTCTTCATCCTCTATCCCTGACTCGAGTAGTCTCCTTAATATTTCTGTTCCATGTACAGATATAATTCCTCTGTTAAAAAAAAGGGCCACTGACATATGGAAAAGGCATTGGAACTACACCATTCAAACTCAAAATAAAGGTTTATGGTATGCCACTTTTAATGTACCAATTGGTACTGCTCCCTGGTTCTGCAAAAATAATACTTACATCAACAGGAAATTTTACTCAACTATTTTAAGGCTTCGTTTTGGTCACTGTAATTTAAATTTCCATCTCTTCCGCCTGAAAATGGTAAGCAGTTCTCATTGCGACTATTGTAATATCCAAACAGAGCAGTCATTATCCCACATATTTTTCAGCTGCTCATCCTTTGGCATTCAGCGCCTTGTGCTGATGGATGAGCTTATGGAAATATATGATAGTCCTAATTCGGTACCGCGCTCCATCCAGGCTCTTCTTGTAAATAGTTTAACTTATATACCTCTGTATAATTTTATTAATAATACAGTTGGGCAAATTTAGTTATTTAAAGCTTTGTATATATATTTTATTTCTGCTTGTTTACTGTTTATATTTAATTTACTGTTTGGTTGTGTATGTTTTCAAACTAAAATTGTTTGTGATTGTTTGATGATGTGTTGTAAAATATGATGGTTTTAGACCAATTAATTTCCTCTTTGTTTTAGACGTTTTGTTTTGGTTGTTGTTTTCATTCAAGCAACAATGAACAAACAAATGACATGACATAATGTCACTCACTGGAGTCACTGGCATTGACTGACACTTGGCCATGGATTAGCACAATGCTAAATCCATGCAATCGGCTTATCTATCATCACGTCCATGCAAAGACGTTTGATTTGGACATTTAGGTTTATTGAATTGAACTAAACTAAACTCGGACTTGATAAAATAAATAAATTAAATGACTATAACTGATGACATTAACTAGATTTACTTCATAACGGGGAAAAAAAAAAAAAAAAAAAAAAAACTGATGACTAGGCAGCATGGTCTCAGACCTTAGCCTGTTCCAATTGGAACGAAAAAAAAAAAAAAAAAAAAAAAAAAAAAGCGCGGGAACCTTTGATCACGAAAGGCGCCTAAATTTAATTTAATTTCTAATTGTTATAAAAAATTGCCTATTTCTTTGTAAATATAGTTGAAGTTGTAAATATAGTTGCTAGTGAAACGAACTAATAGAGTGAACGAAAATGGGGGGTCGAAAACGGAAAAAAAACGATCCGCCCGATAATCAAGCACCACTGATGGAGACATCCTCAGACTCTGATGAAGACAGCGTTAAAAAATATCAGGTGTTTAAGGTCCCAGGATACACACGAAAGTACCCAGAAAATAGTGCAAAGACTGAATATATAGTGTTCCTGTCCCACCAAGATGAAAAAATGTTTAATGATAAAGACCGATTGGCCATTTCACACGCCATACGCAAATATTGCGTCACTGGCATACTGCATTTAAAATCCATTAACAAACATAAAATTGGAATCACATTCGACTTATCCAATAACGCAAATGTTTTTCTTCAAAATAAAAAACTACTGGATGAACTGGGTTTAAAAGCCACAATACCGGCAATCGACACTGAGGTGACTGGGGTCCTTACCGCAGTCCCTACAGATCTATCAAATAAAATGATTTCGACATTAATAGGAAGCTCACGAAATATTATTCAAGTGAGGCGCTTCATGCGTCGTGTGCGGAGTGATTGTGGTGCTGTCTCGTACCAGCCCACTCAAACAGTCGCCGTGACCTTCGCCTCCACTGAGTTACCGCAGTACGTATACCTCGACTCCTGGAGGCACGAGGTAAGCGTATACGTTCCCCCCGTTAAACAGTGTCTACACTGTCTGAAGTTTGGGCATATAGCAAAATACTGTAGAAATGCCGAGGTATGCTCGATATGCTCACTGGATCACAACTACAAAACATGTAAGCAAGACCCTAAAGACGCAAAATGCTCCAATTGTGGTGGTAATCATGTAGCCATTTCAAACACTTGTCCCCAAAAAAAACTAAAAATTGAAGAAAATAAAGTTAAGTCCAGAGCTACTAAGTATTCAGATTTATTTAATGAAAACTCATTTCCACAATTAACTATGCGTAATATTGAAACTCAAATACAAAATTTAACAAAATCAGACTTTTTTATGAACATGTTAACAAACGCTATCACAAAAATTGTTTTAAATCAAAAAGATATTCCAATTAATTCATCTTCCATAAAAGAAATTCTTCAACAAACATTCAGAAATAGTTCTTCCTCTCCTAATAATGGATCTTAACATCTTGCAGTGGAATGCTCAGAGTATTTCCAGTCTCATAGTCAAAGCCGCCACGTACACGCCCCAGGAGGATGTCGCTGCCCGACTCCGTCGGCCTCGGCACGTTTTGGACGACCCTGACGATTCCTACACCGCGTACTGTAGAACAACAGCCAACACCGCCTTAAGCACTTCAAGTACTGCACAACATTTTAGTTCGCATCACCGCACCCGCCGAAGGGTGCGAGGTCCCGTATTTCATTTCGGCCGACACAGACATGTGCCTGGCCGTTTTTCCCCTGCCCACCCTACGGACGACGGCCCAAGCCGAGGTCCGAGCCTATAGAGGCGCCCTTGAGGCCAGAGTCCGACTCACCCCCAGATCGGGCCCGCTAGAAAGGAGCCCGGCAGCGGTCCGGCCTGTTTCGGCAGTTCCGGTCCCGTCGGCGCCACCACTAGCGGGTTCGCCGCTTGGTAGGGTGCCTTTTGCACTCCACATTGGCCCGATCACGCCTGCTAGTATGGGGCTCGACACGTACGAGTCTGAGGCTTCGCTGCGCGAAGCCTCACACTCGGCCGGGTCGGGCGACCGCTAGCGGGGCGGACCTAGGCCGTGCGCCTTCAGCGCACGCCACAACTGCCCGGGTTAAGCTGGCGAATGTCTTCCTCAAAGGCACTCAGCGATAGGTCCGTCCATAAAAAAAAAAAAAAAAAAAAAAAAAAGTATTTCCAGTAACAAGCTTCTATTAACTCAACATCTTTATGATCACAACATTCATGTAGCAATTATATCAGAAACTTGGTTGACTCCTATTAAAGATTTTAACATAAAAGGTTTTAAAATAGAAAGAAATGATATTGGTAACAAACATAATGGCGTAGCTATTTTAATACATAATAGTTTACATTATAAAAAAATTCATACATATTCTGATAATTCTTTACAAAATATTTGTGTAAGAATTACTGTAAATAATAAAGAAATAAGTATTGTCAGTTTTTATTGTCCAACTAATTGCACTCCAACTTTTAATAAACATAAATTCGAATCATTAATAAAATCAGTGCCTGAACCGATGATATTCGCTGGCGATTTTAATGCCCATCACACATCTTGGGGGTGTAATTCAGTAAACCTACGAGGTAGGGATATTTTGGAGATTGTCGATGATAATAATTTGGTTTTATTGAATAGCGGTGAAGTGACAACAGTTGGTTCTTTGACATGGCGTCCAAATGCCTTAGATTTGTCGTTTGTTTCTTCATCATTAGCTTTATCTTGTGATTGGTCTGTGCATGATGATCCCCTTGGCAGCTACCACCTTCCTGTACATATTAAAGTTTTTGTAAATAATAGTCTTGCAAATAATCAAAGTAACATACAATTGCCCATCTACCCTAACTATAAAATGGTAGATTGGAAATTGTATGAACAAAATGTAGATTTAGAATTATCTAACTTTGAGGTTCAAAACTTTGCTCCGTTGAATGCTTATACTGAGTTTTGTGAAATTTTGCATTCTGCAATCGTTAGATGTCTTCCTTGTCATAATACGCCGGTCTCCTTTCCTACAAATCCGTCAGTCCTTAACTCCACTCGTACTAAGTTAGTTAAAAACCCTCCGATCCCGTGGTGGAATAAAAAGTGTTCAGAAGCAGTTCAAAATTCTAAGTCAGCTTATCTTTATTTCAAAAACAATCCATCTGATGAAGCATACATAGAATTTAAAAGATTACAAGCGCTCAAAAAACTTACTTTGAAAACAGAAAGAACAAATAGTTGGGTCGATCTGTGTAGCTCTTTTAATCGTTGTACGCCTCTTTCGAGAATCTGGAAATACATGCGAAAATTTAATAAAACATATTCTTGTAGCAATAATGATGATAGCTGGGTCCAAGATTTTCTGAAAAAGTATACTCCAGACTTTGTAAACAATAATAAATCAAATTTTCCCCTTCCCAGTGAGACAAATTCTGTAAATAGTTTTTTAACCAAACCTTTTACTTTAAAAGAGTTAATGTCTGCTATCTACTCCAGAAAAGATAGTGCCTTTGGTCTGGATGGTATCCCTTATATTATGTTGAAAAAGCTTAATGAAAGAGGTATGTACATTTTTCTTAAAGTATTAAATAATTTGTGGTTGAATAATGATATCCCTCATTCATGGAAGTCTGATTGTTTAGTCCCTATTTTGAAACCTGATAAGATACGATCAAATCCAGATTCCTACCGTCCTATTGCTCTAACATCTTGTGTTGGTAAGGTTTTTGAGCAATTACTAAAACAAAGATTAGATTTTTATATAGAAAAAAATAACATATTACCTGCAAATCAATTTGGTTTTCGAAGAGGAACGTCGGCTCGTGAAAGCATTTGTCAACTACAGCTTGATATACAAAATAGCTTAACAAATAAGAATTATTTAATGTCAGTATTCTTTGATGTTGCTGGAGCTTTTAATAGTGTTAATATTGATGTACTTTGTTCTGAATTACTGTCTGTTGGAATTCCAAACAAAATAGTTCACTGGGTCCAAAAATTTTTATCTGAAAGGGAAGTTTATGTTAAGTATAATGGTAAGTTATATGGTCCAAGATTTGCGTCTACAGGTGTTTGTCAAGGAGGCATACTCTCTCCATTAATTTTTATTCTATATATCAGACGTTTGAATTTTATTTTAGGTTCAAAAGTAAAAAATCTTCAATTTGCCGATGACTTGGTAGTTTATGCAACTGGAAAAAAAATTAAACATATTTCAAACATTCTTAATAAGTCTTTGGAAGGGTTATGTACATACTTTTCTTATTTGAATCTTGACATAAATGCACTAAAATCAAAATTGGTAGTATTTGGTAAATCTAGTAATTTCATTCCCCCTGTGTATTATGATAAAGTTTCTATTCCTGCTTCTCATGAAGCTAAGTTTTTAGGTGTTACCTTTACCCATAATGTTTCTTGGAAAAAATATATCGAATTAATAAGTTCAAGAGCTAATAAAGCTTTTAATATCTTAAAATCATTATGTAGTACATCCTGGGGAGCTGATCCCAAAATATTGTTGCTTTTGTATAAATCTCTGATTCGTAGTCACTTTGAATATGGTTTTTTATGTTTTGCTGGGGATAACAGACTGGTTGATATCTTAGATAAAATTCAAAATAAAAGCTTAAGACTCATTACTGGAGCATTTAAAAGTACTCCCATCAATACAATGCAAGTTGAGTGCAATCTTCCTCCATTAAGTATAAGGTTTTCATATTTGAAAGAAAGATTCATATTAAAACTATATAATAAAAGTAACAATCATTTGTTTTTAAACATGAAACACTCCCTACAATCCATTCGTAACCCTCCTTATATCCTTCAAGATTTTCCTCAATATTTAAATTTCCTTGAAACTCTTCAAATCTATAGATCATCACTTCTTCCATGTTATCAGGGAGACTTTAACAGTAAATTTCCTGCAATTAATATCATGATAGATGATAAGTTATCCTCTAAAGAAGATGTTTATAGTAAATTTTCTGAGTTCAGGGACTATAGATTCCTGTACACTGATGGCTCAAAAACTGATTTTGCTGTCTCTTTTGCTATTTTTGATAGGTTTCTAAACACTGGTACTGGGTATAAAATTAATTCTAACATAAGTATATTCACAGCTGAGGCTGTAGCTATTCTTGCTGCTTTGAAACATATTAAACTTAAAAATGATGGATTTTGTGATTGGATAATAATTAGTGATAGCATGAGTGTTCTTAAAAACCTTGAAAACAACAAATTCCATGCTAACACAAATTATTTGATTCCTTTAATCAAAGAGTTTTGGCTAGACTTGTTAATAGTACACAATATCAAGGTTTCATTTATGTGGGTTCCTTCACATGTAGGTGTATTAGGAAATGAAAGGGCAGACTTTTTAGCCAGAACAATTACAAATTCTTCATCCTCTATCCCTGACTCGAGTAGTCTCCTTAATATTTCTGTTCCATGTACAGATATAATTCCTCTGTTAAAAAAAAGGGCCACTGACATATGGAAAAGGCATTGGAACTACACCATTCAAACTCAAAATAAAGGTTTATGGTATGCCACTTTTAATGTACCAATTGGTACTGCTCCCTGGTTCTGCAAAAATAATACTTACATCAACAGGAAATTTTACTCAACTATTTTAAGGCTTCGTTTTGGTCACTGTAATTTAAATTTCCATCTCTTCCGCCTGAAAATGGTAAGCAGTTCTCATTGCGACTATTGTAATATCCAAACAGAGCAGTCATTATCCCACATATTTTTCAGCTGCTCATCCTTTGGCATTCAGCGCCTTGTGCTGATGGATGAGCTTATGGAAATATATGATAGTCCTGATTCGGTACCGCGCTCCATCCAGGCTCTTCTTGTAAATAGTTTAACTTATATACCTCTGTATAATTTTATTAATAATACAGTTGGGCAAATTTAGTTATTTAAAGCTTTGTGTATATATTTTATTTCTGCTTGTTTACTGTTTATATTTATTTTACTGTTTGGTTGTGTATGTTTTCAAACTAAAATTGTTTGTGATTGTTTGATGATGTGTTGTAAAATATGATGGTTTTAGACCAATTAATTTCCTCTTTGTTTTAGACGTTTTGTTTTGGTTGTTGTTTTCATTCAAGCAACAATGAACAAACAAATGACATGACATAATGTCACTCACTGGCATTGACTGACACTTGGCCATGGATTAGCACAATGCTAAATCCATGCAATCGGCTTATCTATCATCACGTCCATGCAAAGACGTTTGATTTGGACATTTAGGTTTATTGAATTGAACTAAACTAAACTCGGACTTGATAAAATAAATAAATTAAATGACTATAACTGATGACATTAGCTAGATTTACTTCATAACGGGGGAAAAAAAAAAAAAAACTGATGACTAGGCAGCATGGTCTCAGACCTTAGCCTGTTCCAATTGGAACGAAAAAAAAAAAAAAAAAATGTGTTAGTTGACACTTGATTGGGTGACTGAGACTGACTTTCTTTAATTCTTTCAGCTTTGTTTGTTGGTGATTCCTATTTCTTGTGAAACGACATGGAAGAAAATGTTGCTTTGGATTCTAGCAAACAAAAACAGTTCGTGAAATCTATTAAAAAGCTCATAAAGGTAAAATATTAATTCATTTTAAATCGGTTTATTAGTTTAGGTTAATAGGTTATGTGTTTAAATTTTTACAGATTGTTTTTCATTATATTCTTATTTTGTAGAAAAATGATGTGAAGGATGAAGTGAAAGTCAAGGATGTCAAGATCCAGAAAAAGAAACAGTCATCTAGGGGCCTTGTTTACTTGGGGCATATCCCACATGGCTTCTATGAGGTTAGTCTTTGAATACTCATGGCATTTTCTCTCTGTTTTAGTTATCTTTTATATCTGAAATTGTGGCAGCATGGTGTGTGTAGCTAACCTAACATTTATTTCTCAGAGTGCTGTTAAAATATTGTTTTAATTGCACAGCCATTTTATCTTTGTTTACAGAATGCGATGGCTCAATATTTCAAACAATTCGGTATGGTAACCAATGTCAGAGTTATCAGGTCAAAACGCACTGGAAACTCTAAAGGGTTTGCATTTGTAGAATTTAAGGAACCTGCTGTTGCTGAAATCGTTGCTGAGACTATGAATAACTATCTTATGGGGAAGAGACTGATAAAAGGTAAATAATATAGATAGAAATCATGGTTCATAGTTAAATTTCTCACATTGTGACTAGGATTATGACAACCCAATTTACGCATTGGGAACGCAAAGAATCCCAGGTTCGGTTTCCAGTTGGGGTCAATTCAGGAAATGGCCTTTCTGAATGAATATGCTGGAATTTTTTAAGTGTCTGGAGCCTCTTAGTATTCTGTCGTATTTTTCTGCTAAACAGTGCGTCGGAGAGAAGAAGTCACAAGTATAAAAAGCGATTTATTTAATCCCCTTTATACAATGAAAAACCAAGATTTAAGTTTAATTAGGTTTTAATTTTTTTTATGAAAAATTTTCTGTCCCAAACGCCTTGCACACCCTTTGCTACACTCCAACCCTGTATTCACATACCAGGCCGATTTTAGAAACATTATTTTTCCAACTTGGCTCAGGTATGGGTGTTCTGTGCTAACACCCCTGGCAAAACTCATTATACATGTATATATTAAAAAAAACTTATTTTGAAAGCATGACAATTTGCATGTTATTATGGTGTATTATGGTGTATTTGTGTGTTGTTTGTCTTAGAAATGAAAACTAAACTTTAATTTAGTACATAATGTTATAGTCAATCGTCTAGGCCCTAGCAAGGGAGGTAGTGTATTTACTGAGTGCTTAGGCTTAATCACTTACTAGCAAGTGATATTGAAGTCTATGTTAACACTTGATTCCATAAATGTCTTGTAAACTGAGACTTAATAAAAGTATATGGAAAGAACTCCCAGGAATTCATAAAACTAATAGCTTTTAAAAAAACCAGCCAAGTGCGAGTCGGACTCGCGCACCGAGGGTTCCGTACAAACCTGGTATATAGGTATTATAGACCTGAGTATTTGATATGAATTTCAATTTAATACCTCTACACGTTCATGAGGAAAGGGGTAGTAAGTTTAGATTTTAAAAAAATCTTTTTATTATATAATGTAACTAAAAAAAAAAATGGTTCACGGTTTATGTATAAGGTTTATATTTATGAAATTAAATGTTTTATTTTTATATTTGAGTTGATTGAATGAAATGGTAAATGATGATATATGATTTATGACGTATTAAAAAAAACTAATTACTTGATCTCGTTCAAACCAATTTTCGCTGGTAGTTTTTATGGTAATGTACATTATATATTTTTTTTAGATTTATCATTCTCTTATTTTAGAAGTTACAGGGGGGGACACACACATTTTACCACTTTGGAAACGTCTCACACGCAAACTATTCAGTTTAGAAAAAAATGATATTAGAAACCTCAATATCATTTTTAAAGACCTATCCATTGATACACCACACGTATGGGTTTGACGAAAAAAAAAATTTTGAGTTTTAGTTCTAAGTATGGGGAGCCCCCAAAATTTATTATTATTTTTCTATTTTTTTGTGAAAATCTTAATGCGGTTCACAGAATGCATCTACTTACCAAGTTTCAACAGTATAGTTCTTATAGTTTCGGAAAAAAGTGGCTGTGACATACGGACGGACGGACGGACAGACGGACAGACAGACAGACAGACATGACGAATCTATAAGGGTTCCGTTTTTTGCCATTTGGCTACGGAACCCTAAAAACTTATTAACCTTTTACGTTTATGAATAGACACAAATACCTGCCCAAGCAAACTGAAACGAGACAGGTTAGTAAATGGAATATAAAATTTTTAAACTGTAAATAATCCAATTCTTTTACAGCTGCATATATTCCACCAGAGAAACAAAGACATCATAGTAAAAGAAAATTTTGGAACTATACTTTTAATCCTGGCAGTGAAGCACGCATTAAAATGAAGAAGGTATTTATTAGAGATGCGCCGAGTAGCACTTTTGCCGAGTAACGAGTACTGAGTTTTACTCGGTTCATTAATACAAATGTGTGTAGGAGGTGTGTAGTACCTAGTGATTGTTGACATAATGAGTTCAAAGATCACGAATTTGGACATTTTACGACGAGATTGAAGAAGATGTTTCCATGGCCTGATAAATACAAATGTGTGAAGTTTACTTTTATTAGTACTAACATTGTGTTTGTAATTATTTATTGTGTGACTAAGGGCTAACTTTTATTTCAAGAATAAGTTTGACATGTTGAGTTTTCGTATAGAAAATGTGTCAAAGCGCCACTTTTATTCGTCGGATAAAAGTGATTTGGCTATTAAAAAATCGGCCCTGTTTTTTACAAAAAGACACTTTCTGAACTTAAAGTATATTTATTATAATCTTTTTTGCCTCTTAATTTCTGGGTGGATGAAAATGTGGTCTTAAACTCCTAATGGCTGCTAGGTTTACTGCTGTAAATTATTTACTTTCTATTGTGGAGAAGGAACTCATCATTAATATTGCCCCACAAATCATCACTCACCAAACATTCTCTACCGCGGAGCGCATGAGAGGCACAGACAATTCTGTGTGTGGAAAAACACAGTTTTTAATTTTTCAAGATTTTGGCATTATAACACTAAAAAGAATCTGCCCCCCTAGCATGACCACCAAAACACGATAGGATATAGTGATATGTCGACACCAACTGTAAAAATATGATAGATTTAGCCGCCATGTTGAATTGCCGTGCCGGTGACGTCACATGCTATGATCTCTTTTTTTGATTAAAAAATAGATATAGCCATCTATCTTTTTTTTTAAATTACAGTAGGTAGGTGACGATTAATCACTAAATCATATCGTGTTTTGGTGATCATGCTAGCTGAATTGACAACTGTTTGCTGTCTTTTATAAAAAAAATGGGTTTAAATACAGGCTTACAATGCTGACAAAGATGAGAAAGGGGATCTACAAAAAGCCAGAAAACTTCTGTCAAAGTAAGCTAAATAATCATTATAATAATATTTAAAGAGGTTTTTTGAAATAGCTAAATGTGCCCCCATTTAGCTATTTCAAAAAACCTCTTTAAATTTTTTAGACTAGCTTGATTTGCTTATGCATAGAAATTCTTATTAAAATCAGTTTGTTCGTTTCCAATATTTTCAACTTTAGAATGTATAAAAAGTTTAACGCAATGCTATCGCTCGCTGAGTATCCAAATTTTAATATATTGTTTTATCTATGAAAATAAATAACTTTAGTACAACACCAATAGTGGAATCGAGAAAAAAACAACACCTGCAAAAGTCTTAAGTACAGACACCAGCACGTCTACCTACCACAAAACGTAAAATTTTCTCAATTGATATTGATCTCTACGTGTCAAAGTTGAAAATCGGTTCAATGACCTTAAGGCTTGATTTCCTCCTAAGCTGACGTCGGTGACCGACGTCCGTCGAGCGTACGAATATTCACTAGTTCTATGAAGCACCGCACTGCAACGCTGTCGTCAGCGGCAGATAATTTCGTACGCGCCGCGTACGGCGCGCGTCGGTCTCGCTCGTCAGCGGCGCGTACGTCAGTCGACTGACGCGCTACGGAACAACAGGGCGCGCTCAGTGCGCCGCTGACCGCTCTGCTGTATGGATGTATGCGCGTACAGTCGACAACACGTTTTAATAAGTTACTACAGTTTGTCTTCTAACTTTGATAATAATTGGTCATAAGTTTGAACTGACATTCTAAAATAATTAAAGAATTTTTCCTCATCCATACGTAGGATTCCAAATAAAGTAGAAAATTCACCATATACTGCTCTTTGAGCAACAAGTGGGTGAATATGATACCCTTTTCTATTACATTTCCTTCGCTTACGTAAGTATATTGCAGCGACTAAACAATTATTTAATGGGTTCATTATTGAAAATCACAATATAATTTAGCACAAGACTATACCCTGCAGCGATCGGTTTCGCACTGCCCTCAGCTTTTTGTGTGTCATACGCGACCGACGGTACGCGCCGCCGACGTCGGTCACCGACGTCAGCTTAGGAGGAAATCAAGCCTAAACATTTTGGGTAGGTTGACCTGCCGTTGACTGTACAACTCGACTTAAATGTATGGAAGAACTGTTTCTTTTTTAACTGATTTTAATATTGGTTCCATATTAAGAGTTGTTTGTATTCATAAATAAAACACTTTATTTAAGTATACCTATAATATATTAGTAATATTTGACGATCTCTGAAGCCGAGAGGCAAGTAGGCCGGACTTGGCGTAGCCATCTCTGAGGTCCCGGGTTCGATTCTCGGTTGGGTCAATGTAGTAAACAAACATCTCTATGTTGTCTCGGGTCTGTGGTGTTGTGGTACCCTCGTTTTTTAAATTTCTATAACACAAGTGCTTTAGCTACTTACCTTAGGGTCAGAGCAATGTATGTGATCTTGTCCAATATTTATGTATTATTTACTAGCTGTCCCGACAGACGTTGTCTTGTCCAAGTTTGACATTGTAAAACGACATTTTCGCCTGTAGTAGCAAAAATTTCATAAATAAAGAACGTTCTTCTTCCTCAGTCCCTCACTGATGAGGATCGCGACCACAGACAATGTTCCTCCACAGACCGCGATCATACGCTTTGTACCTCACGGTCACGATGCATATTTTCGTCCAATATTTTCTTCACCGCGTCTGACCATCTCGTAGGTGTTCAAAGTTAAATTTTTCCCAAATTTGAAGGAAAGTTTTCCACTTTTTTTTTCTGCACAAACCTTTTCCTGACAATCTCGAACACAAAAAAAAGAAATAGTCGAATAGGTGCAGCCGTTCTGAAGTGATGCGCTTACGTACATTGGACATTTGACTTTTATTTATAGATTTACTAGCTGTCCCTGCGTACTTCGTGCCGTCAATACATAATTTTTTTTCTCATGAATATTTCCGTGTTTTTTATAGTTATTCTGCTATTTGGGGCGGAGACAAATTCAACAAATCAAAGATCATAAAAATCGGTCTCGCCGTTCTTGAGTTATAAATGGTGTAACTAACTCGACTTTCTTTTATGTATATAGAAATAGATATAAAAAACATACATAATTCCAACAATTGTTTCAGCTTAACAAGAACGAAGAAGAAGTTGAGCGACTTGGGCATTAGCTACGACTTCTTTGAGCCTGTGGATGTCCCCGAAGGCCTGCAGCAGATGTTGCCAAAGCCCGCAGTCAAAGAAGAAAATGAAGTTGACAAAGGAAAGGTACAAGTGAAAATACCTAGAAAAGGCCCTAAAACATTTGTATTGTTCAAGTAAATTAATCTAATAAAACCATGTTTTTCTAAAAATCGATTTTTCAATAGACAGATAACTTTTTATAATATTTTGTAGGTATTGTATTGTGCTGGATTTCAAGTTGATAGTCATTTATTTTGTATAAAGAATGAAATAACATTAGTGTAAAATGCCTTAATTTGTTTATTTATACTCATGATAACAAACAACTTTGCCCTAGAAACTAGTTACCTATCTCAACTTAATCCATTTGGCCACGGAAATGACATAATGGAAATAGAAATGACGACAATTTAATTTTCGTCTTTAAGGATTTTTTCTTTTTTCAAATATTAACAGTAATCAAAATATTACAGAGACATGTTGATTTGAAATGTCGCATGACGGTAACGTACCTAGGCGTACCTAGGTAAGGTTACAATTTTTACTTAGAAGTGACGTCACAACTACCGAACTTGGACGCGCTTCATCTTTGTAATTTTTTGGTTGATTGACAAATTAAAAATCTTGAGTCCAGTCCATTTTTTGATAGACAATCTAACTGATGGAGTAAATAGAATTTCATTTTCATTACCCAGTCGTCATCCCTATTTTATACGCAGCCACATGTAGGTGATATGAGTTTGACAGATTAATGAGATGTCTTTTTAAGTGTGGCAGCAAGTATGCAAGTGCAGCAGTCCTTGTTATGTCTCCATCCACTAGCCTTAGACTTTTTAGTATAATTTTTGATGAGTTTAGAAGAAAATAAATAAATAAAAACAGCTATTCCATACATTTTGGTCAAAAAACTGCCTGTAGAAGTATGTCCCACGTTAAATCTAACACCCTTTATTTCATCATCATCATTCATCGTTTCAGCCATAGGATGTCCACTGCTAAACATAGGTCTCCCCCAGTGACTTCCAGATTGGAAGCGGCCCGCATCCAACCTTTACCAGGTCGTCTGTCCACCTTGTAAGTGGACGTCCTACGCTGCGCTTGCCGGTACGTGGCCTTCATTCCAAAACCTTTCTGCCCCATCGGCCGTCAGTTCTACGTTCTACGTGCTATATGCCCCGCCCACTGCCACTTAAGCTTGCTAATCCGTTTGGCTATGTCAGCGACTTGTTGTTTACGAACCTCCGTATTCCTGATTCGATTTTGCAAAGAAACACCGAGCATAGCTCTTTCCATAGCACGTTGTGCAACCTTGAGCTTTCTTATGAAGCCCATAGTGAGAGGCCACGTTTCAGTTCCATATGTCATCACTGGTAACACACACTGGTCCGTCCGTCCGTCTTTAGACACTGAGGTATTTACCTTACCCTTTATTAAATTTATCCTTACTAGCTTATGATTTTAATTGTCAATAGTTGAATAAGAAATCGAAGAAAGAAAAAAAGTTTGATGATATTGACATCCACAAGCGCGATAAGAAGGACAAAAAACCTGCGATTCAAAAAGAAATTGAAAAACCAGACGTTAAAAAGCAATCAAATTCAACAATTCAAGAAAAAACAACAAGCAAAAGAAATAAAAATAATACAGAAATCCAAGTAAATGACAAAGAACAAAACCAGAAAGAGAAAAAGTTAAAGGCAGCTGGAGTCAAGCCTGTGGAAAACTTTATTAAAATTAACGAATCTGATGGAGACAGTGACAGCTCTTATGCTTTCGATTCTGATGAGTTTGAAAAGATGTTAGCGAATGCTAGCGATGCCGATTCTGATGAGGCATCTGACGATAATGTAGACGATGAACAGAACAATCCAGAGGAATCTGAAAGGTAATTCTAGAAAAATATTTTATTTTATTGAGATGCGATTGTAGAGATGCGAGCATGCCGGACTTGGTGTTGCTATCTCTGAGGTCCCGGGTTCGATTCCCGGTCGGTCAACGTTGAAAAATAAGTTTTCTATATTGTCTCGGGTCTGTGAGTGTACCGTCGTTCTTTCTGATTTTTATGTTGATTGTTTCTAACGGCCTTAGCTTCTTAACTAAGGTTCTGAGAATGTACATAATATTGTCAAATATTGATATATTTTTAAAAAAATATAAATCTATGACTATAATTTCGTATATTTTCGTCGACTATTTATGTTTAAGAGAACAGCACTACCTTTTTCATTTGGTCACTATTTTGCACTGTTTGGGAAAGATTCTTTGGCATTCATGAAATAATGATATTATATGGAGAGTATGCTAGTCGAAGAGACATTAAAATGCAGACTCCTGCCTTCCTAGCATGAGCACCAAAACACGATATGATATGATATGTTATAGCGATATATCGACACCAACTGTAAAAATATGATAGATATAGCCGCTATGTTAAGTCGCCGTGCCGGTGACATCACATATTATGATCTTCAAAATGGCGGCTATATCTATACAGTTAGTGTCAATATATCGCTATACCATATCATATCATATCGTGTTTTGGTGGTCATGCTAGGGGGGCTGGCCTCAAAAGGTTTTTATACCACTACATGAAGTAAAGATTACATATAATTACTTTTCAGTGAAGAAGAGACTCCGCCGAAAATTATACTTACACCTAAAGTAGTATCAAAACCGCCAAAAAAAGAAAAACAGGAGAAAAAACTAGCAGAAAATAAACGGAAGGCTAGTCAAAGTAAGATACAATAACTGTGGTGTCAAGGAAAAAGGAGATAAGTACATACACTTGAACTTTTCACTAGGGGCAAATTAAGAAAACATCTATGTGTCTTATTAGAATATTGTAATTTATTTAATGTTCAATTAATGTTAATGGCACTTTCAGTATTTATTCAAACAGTCGTTAGTAATACGACGTTTTTAGTTGAAAAAATAATAAATAACATTTATTTAATCTATATACCTATATAAAAATGAATTGCTGTTCGTTTGTCCCACTAAAACTCGAGAATGGCTGGACCGATTTGGCAAATTTTGATCTTAAAATATTTGTGGAAGTTCAGGGAAGGTTTAAAAGGTCAGAAAATATAAAAAAGCTGCAAGGAAAGTAGTAAAACGACTATTTTATTTTCCTATACAAACTGTTCGTACCTGTCAAACGAATTGGCGGAACGAAGTTCGCTGGGTCAGCTAGTATTAAAATAATTGATATGTCCCGTTTTACCTTATCGAGAAAAAAAAACAAAAAATATATAAATTTAATTACATATCTCGTTATTACATATCAAATGGTGCAACTGTAAATATATAAACTCAAACGGAATCATTTTAGAGATCGTTAAACTCTTCTAGATCAGGGTCTACATCAAGGCTATTTGAATTGTTGTCTAAATTCTTAAAAAATTCGTGGCAATCACTGTCTATCAAATAAAGAATACTTAGAAGATCTTTTTTCTTTTCCTGGCTTATAGGCAATGGTTTATCGTAACATTTCTGGGGATTTAACGGTTCATTTGCTTTGCCACTTCTGCAAAAAGAAATATCATTGAATTCACTCGAATCTAAGGTGGTTTTAAATTGTATTACACCTAATTCGTTTTCGCAGCTGTACCGAAACCATTTTATATCATGCCATATAAATTTTTGGCCTGATGAATCAACTTTCCTCAACTGAAGTGGACCCTTGTATAAACTTGCAAAATCTAGGAACATATACTTTTTCATGACAATTACTTTAATATTTGGACTTGTCAATCTAACTAAATTGTACCAATCTCTAGGCAAATGTATGGCATATAAATAACACATATCAGTGTGTTTCTTTTTTGGCTCTATTTGAGCGTGAATAGAATCGCATTCCATGTGAGTATGACCAGGAGTTAAGAATTTGTGATCAATTCGCATATCTGGTATAAGTTTGCTAATGCAAAGAAACAGCAGCGACGCGACGTGGTTATTTTTGTTTTGTCCACCACATGTATCCGAGTAGAAAGTAATTTCTTTTATATTAGAAGAAAGTGATTATACAAAAAGAAACAGACAGGAAACTATTTGGTTTGCTCCACGGCCTCCATCCGCTTCATGCTACATGTAGCAGAAACTTTTTTTGATAAAGCAATCATATATGGTTAGGTTAAAGGTCTATAGTTGCCGCTTATAAAATACAACATTAGTTTTCAAGAAGGGTGTTGGAAGACATTGTTGGAGGTCAAAACAATAAACTCTCTTCCCATCATTACAGTCCTTGTCTTTCCTTTTCATTGCATAGGCTGAATCTGCTCCCAATTGATGGGCCTCAAGTTCTTGTTTTAGAGTTTCTGCATCTTGCGGTAAAGCCAACTTAATTTTCATTTTGTACGAGTCACACATATTACAAGTGTCTAATGACGGTTTTTTAAAAGATACGTATACGACACTGGGTTGTTAGTAACCTTTTCTTTATACATTTGATACATTAGAATCAATGAAAGTTCTGATGGTAGGTATCGCCTATTTGTATAACTTCGGCTGTAGTGTGATTCATAGAGGGGATATGAATTTATATGATCTTTTATTGTTTGCAGTACATCATCACCAAATTTATTAGATGAAACAAGCGAACCGCGTTTGTCAGGGCTTGTAACTCCACATACCCTCTTTGATTGTTTCTTGATTATCACCTGTATACATTTATTAGAAATCGCAAATGTTTTCACAAAACAAGCTTTGCAAACTTCAACCAACTCGCCATTTACTTTCAAATGATATTTGTGGTTTATAGTTCTTGGTTAAGGCTCGCCACCAATATTCCGTATACAGTGTGTAACAAAAAGGTGAAATAAAACTTTAAGGGGTTATTCTACGGCTAAATTACATCAACTTTTTCTAAGGGACCAACATCAAAATCTCAAAAAAAAAATTGACGTTTCCATACAAACCGATGCCAGCTGGTCGCGTTTTAGTATGGGAAGTGTTTTATTTTTTTGCGATTTCGATGTTGGTCCCATAGAAAAAGTTGATATAATTTAGCCGTAGAATAACCCCTTAAAGTTTTATTTCACCTTTTTGTTACACACTGTATATACGCTGTGTTTTTTTTGGTACATCTAAAGTGAGGGATGATAGATATGCAGAACGTTTATTGTAATTTCCCAATGCCCATAACTCATCAAAAAGTGTCGTTTAGATTTCTAAGGTAATTTTAGTAACACTTTTTACGGCAATCTGGGCGGTAACTTTTCTTGCCGGAATTATTTTTCCTTTTTTTTTATATGATTGGCCTTTATTTCGTTTAACCTGTATAGTCTTGTATAGTCTTAAATTTTTTCCCTTTCGTTTTCTTGTTGTATTTGAAATGACATCATCATTATTTGTATTTTCTTTATGCACCTCATCCTCAGAAGAGATTAAGCTGTCGTCGGATGATGAACTTTGCTCTAATCCTGGATTGAATGTTTCATAAACTGTCGTCAGAATCAAAATCAGCTGGTTCAATTTGCTCCAAATTAAAACTTGGTCCAGGACTGTTTATATCAATTGCAGAGAGCGGCTCATTTACATTAGCAGTTCTGTCATTCCTAAATCTGAAAGAGTTATCAAATCTCCTAAACATTTAGCAAACTCTTTTTGTTCTTGGGTAACTTCAGATGTGTTTGACAGCATCCTGATATTATTATCCAAGAAACATCCTTCGGATACTGTAAAAGATAAACGAATAGTTCAGTAGGTATGTATTATAACCCATTAAACAATAAAAAAACCGCACGGCAAATTCCACTAAAACAGCAGTTATACTGCTTACTTATACACAATAATGTTTATCATTATCTACACGCCTATTCTCTAAAATGATCATAAAAAACAAAGGTTGTATTATAATTTTAATTACCATCTAATATTTCAGTAAGTATATTAAAATGTACGAACGCGCGGCATGAGCAGCGTACGTATGTTATACATCACAGCTCCCACAAGGTACTTACCTACCTATGATAAATATTATTATTACCTGCATATAGACAAAAATAATCATAGAAAGAACAGCTTTACTTAAAACGCTGCAAAACACTAATCTAAATGTTTTGATCTAGGCATTTTAAATGTTTTGTCGGTTACATACAAAATAAATAAAAATACACAAACTTACGTTCTGCGGCTCTCTCTATTAAGGTTTATGACATTATTTTTTTAATTCTCTTCATATTGATGTGTATCAACACTTAACGTGATAAAACTAATTCTATACACAATTTCTATCAGAGCAACACACGACGAGTCCACGCAACTGATACGGCGCAAAATATCGTCGTGTACTTTAAGTACTAGTCGACTCATCTCACTATGCTTATTTGAATTAATGGCGGTAAAATGCGCGAGACTGAGATAACTCGAATAAACTCTTCTTACTCGTTTTAACATTTTGATGTTATGACTAGTCCCTTTATGTACGTAGGTGTGTGAAAATAAAATATTAAATTTATTGACTCATCTCCTTATGGCCATGACACATATTAATGTTTTGATACAAAAAGGGCAAAAATCTATTTTTTTAATTTTTTCGACTCATCTTTTTCCTTGACACCATATTTTACTTGTTACAAAAAAATACTTAGTTTACTATTTACATGGTTTCCATATTTTTACGAGTAACGTTTTTTATAAATTATATTATTTTCCAGACATTCCTGTTTCACCTAAGAAGTCGAAATTCAAAAACAGAAATACCCAGAAACTAGTAAAGAAACAATTCAAGAAGAAATAGATATTATTCGTATTATTATACTTACTGTGAATGTTGTTGACTTATAATCATAAGTAATAATAAAACAAATTTTATGTTGATAATAACTGTACTGTTTTATTTGCAGTAACATTATCTTTATATACAGGGTGGTCCATGCCAGATGGATATTAAATTTTTTTTTAGGTAGTCGGCTTAGGGACCTTTTTGTACCCACCCGCCAGAAAAAAAATCGCTTGTCAGCCGCTTACAAGATATGACTTTTTTAAAATTTTAGAAATATCACCACTTTTAATAATTTTTTATTTACTTTTAAATTGAAAAATTATATATATTTTTTATTTTAGACATTGCACTCTCATAAAAAAAAAAACTGACTGATTTGCAATTTGAAGTGCATTTAATTTTATATCAATGCAAGAATAATTACTTTCCTTGAATCGACAGATTTTTCGTAAATAAAAAAAATTCAAAAAGCGGTTCAAAGCACTCATGATTTTTTTTAAACTGTAGCAACTTATGCTCTTTCAATTGCCAAAAAAAAGTCTCATGTTAACAAGGTTAGTCAAGGTCCCTAAGCTGACTACCTAAAAAAAATGTTATATCCATCTGGCCTGGCCCACCCTGTATAAAAATAAATCTCTATTTCCCTTGGTCATCGCATCACGCATGAACGGATGGAACAATTTCGCTAATTCTTTTTTTGTTGTATTATTTATCGTCAGGAGAAGGTTCTTTTAAAAGAAAAAAACAAGAAAGTTACGTAAAAAATATTTATGAATAAACTAAAGACCAGGCGAACGAAGTCGCGGAACAGCTAGTATGTTAAATAAATAAAATATTACATATTAATTACATAGTGACTAAAATATGTATTTATTCTCTGTGAATGGACATTAAATGCAGATGCAGTGCCGTAAATAGGGGCGGTAAAAAAGCCCACAACGTGCAGAAAAAACATGGAGCACATACCCTGTATACTCGGAGAATAGAAATGTCATAACATTTGTTCGATAAAATTCTCCACCATTTTTAATCTGTGTTTTTGTATGGGCGAGTGTTCACAGGACTTGTCATTTTATTTCAAATCACTAACAAGTTTCGAAGGAACATGGTTCGTATTGCTGCTCTTAGGGTATGTGCACGATAAGAAAAATAATACTATTCATGTAATAAAAAAATGGAATACAGCCCACAGGCCAATGTGCGCTCATCATGGCTTTTTAAAAATAAAGTTAAAACAAAAATAAATTAACTGAAGTCAGTTTTTCTTTGTTTGGCGAATATTGTAAACAATTTTGTCATTTCTTTGCCTTACCCGCAGCGGGTAAGTGGCGCGCAATGGTTAGTGAGCTTACCCGTGGCGGGTAATAGGACCCTATTTAAAAGTGACTTACGAACCTTAAAAACAACTTTCGATATAATGACCACCAAAACGATATGATAAAGCAATTTATCGAGACCAACTGCAAAAATATGATAGATATAGCTGCAATGTTGAATGGCCGTGCCAGTGACATCACATGTTATGACAAAAAATGGCCGTTGGTGTCGATAAATCACTATATCATATCGTGTATTGGTGCTCATGCTAGGGGGGCAGATGGTTTGTACAGACCAGCTCGTCATGCTACTACAAAACGTAAATTTTTATCAATTGATATTGAACTCTACATGTCGAGACTTAAGTTGAAAATCGGTTACTATGACCTTTAACTTTTTGTGTAGTTGACCTGCCGCTGACTGTACAAGGTTGCAGCTAAACGCTAGTTACGGCACTGCAGTGGTAGTAAGGGGTTTGAAGTTATGTAATTAAAGACTAATACCATTGAATGTTAATTAAAAATATATCCCACATCCTATGGACATATTATACCTTATCTAATTTTAAAAAGGTAAAGATTTAGGAAAATAGATAAAATGTATACAGTACACAACTACATGACACATAAATAGATTATTAAATAATCTTTGGGTATAATGTGTTCACATTTATACAGCCGCGTATTCACTAGAGGCAGCCTCAAGATGAATAAAGATAAATACATTAAGTAAATTAAATTATTCGAAGATCACAGCACTAGTGGGACATAACTTGGAAAATAATACAAACTTAGCGAAATAAAAGTATGCCTATACGTCCCACTGCAGGGCACAGGTTTCACCTCAACTATTTTATTTTATTTTTATTTTTATTTATTTAGGATAACAAAAAATTTTACAATTTCAATACAAAATGTTTTGCAACAATATTACTAATTGCACAATCAGCACCGTTATCCCCTTCATACATATGTTAAACTTGTTGTTAACTATGAGGTGGTTAGGGCGGTAGAGCCTTACACCACGCGGGCCCAGGGCGGGTTGGTGGAGGGATGTTGTAAGGCCGACTTATTAGTGTCAGATGTTATTAAGCCGCCCTAAGGCCTCAGACTAGGCGGCTTCACGACTAGTATCAAGCGATATGAGCCGGGACCAACTGACGTGCCTGCCGAAGCACAGAGATGCTTGTGATAAATGCCACTAAATATGGTTGGAATGGCCACCCATCCAATCTCAACCGCGGCGTAGGTGGTTAACTTTGGTAATCACAACCAAAACGCTGCCACCACTGAGCTACAAGCACCTCAAATAGGTTAAAAAACTTGCGAAAGTAATATAAAAAACTGTGTGATCGGTGGCTCAGGTTGGGGCCGGCTGCCTCTCTTCTTTATTTTGTAGCTCAAGTGGGGACAAATGACTTTTTCGCAAGCATGGTCAGGATGAGGCAACTCGTCTTGAGGTTGCTCAAGAAGATACCCAGCTTATTCGTCTACATCCACGCTTTCAGCTAATCTTACGATTACTGGTCTCTCGTCGTCTTCATCCGCATCTAATTCCGTAAAATCCCACTGCAACCTCTCTGTCAAGTTGTGTTTGAAATCGTCAATAACTTTCAGTAGCCTCCCCTCAATATTGCCCATGTAGACTGTTCGGAAAAACTCCCTCAATTTTTTGTATACAAGATTCTTGTTCATAACAATATCGGCTAAGAATTCCTCAGGCATTTCTTCTATTTGAGTTTCCAAAGTTTTAACGAAGTAGAAGAATACAGTTTTGTGTTTGCTTATGGCATCGTCACAGGAACAAAACAGAATGACAAGACTCTTCCAGTGTTCAAATGCATCGAGGGAGTGTCCAATTAAGAAGCAGAGGTAAGCAAACTGGAGTTCTCCAATAATGTGAAGTGGCCTGGAAAGATAAATGGAATTAAAATAAGATTTTTTTTTCATTATTCATATTTTTGTCAACTCGCAGGGTTCTGTACATTATTTGACTGTGCATATATTTTTAATTAACGCCCCTTTATAGGTAGGTAAATGTAGTGCGAGTGCAACTAACACTTGGCTGGTTTTAGGGTTCCATAGTCAACACTGAACCCTCATAGCCAAGTCCGTCCGTCTGTCTGTCTGTCCGTGGCTTAGCTCAGAGACTTAGTCGTAATTTCGCATGGCAGCAATATTTTTAGGGTAAGGTTAAAAAAACATGTTTTTTTTCTGGTATGGTGCTTAGAAATATAAACACCATTTTTCGATTCAGGGATCCAGTTTTAATATACATTTTTAAAGAGCAATTTTTATTATTTTAAAATTCAAATTCATTTATTTACTTCAAGTGTGCCTCCCTCTAGGCCTCTGCCAGCTAAATAATACATTTCAGTACAAAAATTCACGGCAGTAGTATATTTATTTACTTTGCAAAATAGTGCCAAATTTTAAAAATAAGATAAAAACATCTTATCGTAATAATTTCAACTTCCTATTTTTCGAATAAAATTTACTTTAAACATACCAAAAAAAAGACAGCGTGAGTTGCGCTGTCATTTCTCAGAGATTACAGGCCTACGCCGACGCCGCGCCAGCAAGGACCATATGCAGTGCAATTTGATCGACCAATCGTAAATTCATTGTCCACGATTTTCACTTTTTACAGCATATAAAAACTTGAAAATAATAATAGTAAACAAAACAACGAATAAATAAATTATTTTTTAAAATTATTCTGTACTAAGTTTCTGATTCTAAGTCGTTTCTGAAAATTCTGCACTACTTTGCAATGTAATCCTGTTTAACGGAGTTAAAGTCAAAACTATCAGAGCTAGGTAGGCTTTACAAGTTACCGACTAAACTTATAAAAGAAAATTACTTAGATGAAATTGTAATTATGTAAAACAGGTATAAAATGCCGCATATTGTGACAGCAACTACGGAACCCCATATTGCGCATGGGCCGACACGCACTTGACACGTTTTATTATTTGATGTTTTAATTAAACATTAACCTTTAGCAGACATAATATAATAGATCCTTACTCTTCATGCTCTGCAATCATAAGTTCCAATGTATATGACTGGTCCAAGTAGTGTTTAGTTATTTCCTCCGGTGTGGATCCAGACGGATATTTGTCTAGTGGTATCTCCGTAAATCGGAGTGATGTGCCTGCAAACAGTTACATAAAAAAACAATTATTATAAAATATAAAACTAAACAATGATTACTCCAACTACCTACCTATTTATACAATAATTTGGTCACACAACCATTAAATCACGTACTGGTAGAGAAGGACATGCCTTTGTTAATATTCATTAATAGCAATAAATTGTGAAATCAAAAAAGAAAGGCATCATTTTAGTTAATTTACTGACAAGCTTCATCATTCATGCAATGAATTCGAAGACAGAAAAAAAAATTTTTTTAGTTCATCCAAAATTTAAAATAAATGTTTATATATATTTTTGAATTTTTTGCCAATTTATGTGTTACTACTACGCTTGGTAGCCTGTAGCTAGTTTTTAAGAAAATTTTTGCTTATGTGAAGGTACATGGTGCATTAATATAATTTTGTTAACATAATTTTAGCTAGACAACCAATTCTACAGGACTGAGTTGCCAATAGCAAAATAATGATTACCTGGAATTGGTTTCAAATTAGGCAACATAGCATTAAGTTTCTCTTCATTTGTTATTCTTTTCGCTCTTTTAGCATCGGACTGGCCAGAAGAAGTCCCTTCTTGAGGATTCGAGGGTGGTGACTCCTCACTGTTCTCCTCTTGACTTTCCATCGGTTCTTGAGCTTTTACACCACGGGGTCGTTCTTCATCAGTCATGGACATGAGCTCTACTGAAGACCTGATTATACCATATTCGGGAGATAACTTTTCTGCTAACACGGCTGAAAGATAAATTAATATTTCTTTGAAAGTTATATATAACTACCTACTTTTTCCATGTAATTATTAAAACCTCTTATGACAATCAAATGCACAGCTACAATGACAAATAATCACTTTAAAAAAAAAAAAATGAACACAGACTGAGTCGAAGATTAGCAAAAATCTACATTAGTGTGTGATAAATAGATAATCTACATACTACATTAAAATTATAGTCACTAAAGATGTGATGATAGCATTTTTTTGTGACAAATCAAAGCCTTTTCAGCAAGACTTTAGACAAGGCTTGTATTGAGTACCTACTAGTTGATTGCTATTCTGGAAATTAAGAGTAGTATCTACCAGTAATATGTGTAGTAAGTAGTTTCCACTTCTGCCATATCTCATAAGGGTATGGGGCCAGGTGCTTGTCTATGTTGAATAGGTTATCTTTGAGGCGCTGGATGCTTTCATCGCTTATCTCATCTTTGCTAATATCCTCCATTTTCTTGTCCCACATTTTTACCACAAACTGTTTCGGTTCGAAATATTGCATGAACCCTGATCTGGAACAACAAAAATAGCAAATTTTTGTTTGGTGTCAGAGCATAATGTGAATCAGGACGCCAAAATGTTTTGCTTAGTATGACAAGCAGGTGAGTGAGTAAAATAAGGAACATTAATTAAATTCCTTACAGCACATACTAAAAAAAAAATTAGTTAACTTATTATTTGGCTAGTATTGATAAAAAATTCTGGAAAACTACTTTTGCGTACCATAGTTCTAGAATGTCAAAATAAGACTGTCTAACCAATTTTATACAAATATTTTACCTGGGAGAAACATCTCCAGTGCCTTTGCTGACAGCTGAATAGTGTATGTAGTGTAATCCAGGGGGAATCATCTTAATTCCACGGAAATCTTCTTCTGTATTCCAACATTGCATGTCAATTCCAAATTGTGTCTCCTCAGGCACGCCAAGGAAAATAAATGTACCACCTTCAACAAGAAGCTTTTTTGCAGTCTCTTGATCCATCATTTTCTAGTTGAAGTTGTTTAACTCGAATTTACTTGAAGCGGAATGAAAAAATACCGAACAAAAATCGATTTGTTTACATCTGCTTTTTTTTTTTTTTTTTTTTTTTTTTCGTTCCAATTGGAACAGGCTAAGGTCTGAGACCATGCTGCCTAGTCATCAGTTTTTATTGTTTACATCTGCGTGAATTGACATTGACACTTCACTTCCTTTTTTTTTGGCAGTTCTAAGCAATGTTCTTGTTTTTTCATGTGTTCTGTAAATCCGGTGACAGATGGCGACAGACGCGGCTCCGAACTCGTCTCAAGTCAAAGTCAAAGTCAAAAGTCATTTATTCAATTTAGGGCAGAAAACTGCCACTTATAACGTCAATAATAACATTATTGGCCCATATGGGGCAGAACATGTCTCCTTATTTTTTGGGCCCTACTAGCGCTTCGAGACAAGACACAGACAATCTGGCAATTCTTGTCATTGACTTGGCAATTCAAGGCTTGACATTGTAAGGTCAAACGCTGCCATTGGTTTTGCCAAACGATTCTTGGGCTGGCGGAAGTTGACTGAAGGATAGACCAATGGCAGCGCTTGACCTCACAATGTCAAGACGCGTCTAGTCCAGTTTAAAAAATGTATGATAAATTTTGGTGAAAATTTTTAAAAAAAGTTAAGGTACATAGCCTTGAGCCTTCTGCACCCATCCTCGCTCCCTTTACCAGGTCGTCGGTCCACCTAGCATGCAGCCTATCCACGCTCCTACGTCCAGTTCAGACCTCCAATCCAACACCTTCCTGCCCCATCTATTGTCATCTAGTTTTATAGTTCTAGACCAGTAAAGTCGTAAACAAGTAATTTCATAACGCATCTTTGGTAGAACAAGGACACAATATGGGAAACGACTAACTTTTTTTCTTCGTCTATCAGGTAGATTATCAAAAAGTATTGTACACGTATTTTTTTTTTCACATAATCAAAATATTTCAGAGATATATTGATTTGAAATGTCGCATGACGTCAAGTTTTGGTACAATTTTTACATAGAAGTGACGTTACGAGCCCCTATCCCGAACTTTGACGCGCTTATGTCATTTTTTGGTTGATTGACAAAAGAAAAAATAAATATCAATTATTTTTTGATAATCTAACTGACGGACTAAATAGAAATTCTTTTTCTTCACGTCAGTCGTCATCCCTAATATACATATTTTGGGCACGTTGTTTACATACATTAAAAACTTTTAGTTGTGCCCTTGTTCTACTGAAGGAGCGATAAGCTAAACGTTTTGCGTTTATGGCTATGGTACTCGGTAGGAGGGACCTAAAAATGTTTTTTAAAGTACCAGCTGCTTCGCCTCACAAACGGATGTTACGGTTGCGGCTTCGCGGTTAACAACCTTTAATAACCACCAACCAACAACCAATAATTTATTAAATTACCTATGTGAAGTTAAATAAAATCATACCCTAAACAAGTTTATTTTCCACTCGAGTTTTTGTCAAGCGCGCACACTAGTTCGAAATAGTTTGCGTTCACTAAAAATTCCCACCAAAATCCGTCTGCGAACAAATTTCCCGTCGAGTGGGTAACACAGAAGGCTGTTGAGCCCGAGTCGGCACCACCTACATTTTTGTTTTACTGCTGATTTTTTTTGCCTAATTATTTTCAACAGGTGACGAATTCGCGACTCAAGCACCACTAGCGGGGGCGAGACGGGTTCAGTCGTAATCAGAAAGCTCAGTTTAGCTGTCGGTAGCAATTAGTGGGTTTTATGAACTCCACTATTAATGTATTTCGGTTTTACGTGCCGGTTTTTGTGCTCGCATCCGCCAGACAGATCGTAATTACACTCGGCTTTCTCTTTGTTGTTTGCAAGACTTTCAGAGAGTCTTTCGCGTTTTGATAGTTTGTAAATGTCGTCCGTGTGCGATGCTCCACTAGAATACTTGCAAGTTGTTGCACTTACTCGTACTACCGTTTATAACACAAACCTCAAATAATATTACAGGGCGTCATGTCGGTAAGTAATGTTTTTTGATTTTTAACAAATCAATATTAAGTGATAAACAACAAAGTGGGAGACAGTGAAAATAGGTCATAAAGAGGAGATAGAGAGAGAGAGAGTGAGAGAAGAAGAGAGGGAGAGACACACAGAAGGATGTGAAATGAAATGAAATGCTACAGATTATTTGTTTTAGACCTTCTAAATAGAAAGGTCTACTATAAATGTAGACCTTTCTACCAAGAGGTATAAGGTAGGAGGAGGATAGTGGGACACTTCAACGGCGTAAAACCTTTGTGATTGAAATTATTTGATTCGCTTTTACTAGTCAAGCCAATACATAAAAGATTGTTTTACAGTTTAATAACCTTTTAATTACCTATATGATTGTGGCTTTAATTTATGAATAAGCTTCGTAATTTATTGTTCTAAAAATTGCTCGCAAAATTTTAGTCTCTGAACGAAGTTACATTCAATTTGCATTTTTATAGCAATTTTTAAGACCGGCCACTTTCTGAACAAAAGATATTTAAAGTAATGGACGCTGAAAATAGGGTCGTTATAAAAATTTAAGTTTTGCATTTTGTAACAAACCAATTAAGAATTTAATATAAGTAACAAATTCCAGGTTTGTAAAATTCCATGTTAAATATCACTTAGTTGTATCTGTCTCAGTGGAGTGACATCACCTAGTTGTAGGTATCTGTCTCAGTAGAGTGACAGGTACTTCACACTTATTTATCGAAAGGATTCCAAATGGGGATCACTCGTTGGCCGTGGGTACACTGTCAGGGGCCCCGGCCCGACTGAGGGAAGACGTAATTCCAGAAAGACAAAATCTTATTTCTCTCAGTAACAAGATTTAAAACAGTATTTTAGTAAACTACATTGACTTAACAAACAAAATTGACTTTAACAAGACAATTTCAAAGATTGCAATAAAAACATGCACGTTCTACACACGATCACACGAACACGATCACTGAATCGCACGCACAAACTAATCCTTTTGTGTAATAAATACCGCAGTAAGATGCATGTCAAATAACACTCGGCGTAGCTCTGAACACCAAGCAAGAATCGTGGCTTGGGCCTAAGTGATTCAATGTTTGCTAACTTAAAATCACATGTATGACCTGCAAAAGCCCCCAAAGGGGTTTTTGATACTGCTGACGAATAGAGACTCAGTGGAGGTCACAAGGGAAATTAGGATGTAAATTTCCATTCGCTCCGCTTTCGGGATCCTATATTCACCGATTCTTTGTTTTCATCGGAAATTTAAGGATACGAAGTCTCCCGGGTAAAACCGATATGTAACTCGGAAACAAGAACTTTTCGCGGGAAAAAAATCAATCGAATAATGCTTCGGAACGCAAGGTAACGTTCTTCTAATACATTTACATACTTAGGTACTGTCTATAATAATTGTCTCATGGATAGATGCTAATGTTTTAAAAATAACCTATATCACTATAGTTTTTAGCAATGTTTATTTTTTCGTTTTCAACTACCTACTATCTTCATTTTATTATTTTCTATCGTGTTGTTCAGAGTGTACCTATGTGTCTGTTTTGCAAAATAATATTTCTATCTATCGATCTATTTAATAAATTTTGTAATGTTTTTTTTTATATTGGACAACATCACATAGACATTGCTTTGATCCAATAGTAAGTAGCTAAAGCACTTGTGTTATAGTAATCAGCAACAACCACGGTACCACAGCACCCAGACCCGATCCAACATACATAGAAAAGTTTGGTTTTCTACATTGAACCGACCGAGAATCGAACCCGGGAGCTCAGATTTGGCGATACCAAGTCCGGTGTACCTCCTGCTCGCCTCTCAGCTATTGAGGTCGTCGTCAGTGTTGAATTTTTTTTTGCCTGTCGTCCGTTCTGTCTGTACAGCCAGGCTAATCTTCAAAACTACTGTTGAGATCTTGGATCCGTTTCTCACTATCTATAGATAAGACTGATTCCTGATGAAGGTTTGTGATGCTTAGGTGGTACTCACAGATTAGACAAAATATTATGCTCCGTGCTATATATGCCCAGGCGCTAATTGTTGATAGATTAATTTTCCTTTACCAAATAAAGGGATCTTTGCCTTTACGTATTGAAGGAATTATTTTACAAGCTCTAAGTGACAAAGCTAAAGGTATCTTTATATGTATATCCACTATAACCACTTTTATAGCAAATATACCAACGTAAATATGTTAATTTTATTTTAAGTAGTTCATGCAATGTTTGATGATTTTCTTAAAAATCCCATAATCAGAACTTGACCAAATTTTTATGGGTCCATTTAGAAAGTATCTATTCTCTTTCGAACAAAAAATAATAATCGAAATCGGTCAACGCGGTAACGAATGATCGCTAAACATACATAAACAAAGGATTCTCCTCCTTTTTGAAGTCGGTTAAAAATAGGCGGATGTTTTTGTCGAACAAATCATATGACATTTCAACTCTATAAGAATATGTGCTGTGCATGTGATTTTTGTAAAAGAAATTCAAAGGTAGCCAGCGTGAAATATTAATGTAAAAAAACGTAGGATTAACATTCACACGTCGTAAGTCCTACACTCGTTCTGTCTGGCGCTGCCACTTCCAGCCACGTAGTGCGTCCTTGACAAATACTTATCTCGTCTTAAACCTAAGCCTAGGCCTTTTGGCCGCATCGACGTGCATGACGAATACGTGACTATTTGTACACCTTTGAAGGCGGATCCTTTACAATGCCACTCTCGTAGTAAGTGCCGACGTCCTTTCCCAGAAACTGAAGATCTTTTTACTTTTAAGAGCTGCCCAAGGCCAAAGTTGTAAAATGGGCATCCCTGCGTCGGAGAATATAGATCAGTTTTCTTAAGAAAACTAAAGTAAATAGTGAAAATTAGTAATAGGGTTAGGTAAGCGTCCTGAATAAAAAGCAGATTAAGTTAAGTAGCATTTTTGGTAGGACCTTATCTAAGAACGCCATTATGATGGAGCAAGATTATTATTATTGATAACATTATTTGGATAACTATATTCCTATTTGTATGTACTAAATGTTTAGTTTTGTTGCTTTCTTTACGCACTCTCTTGCTCTCGCATTACGTTACACCATTACAACTCAATCAACTCAAAAGGTGGTCTGGGAGAGATCTTTTGGTGATAAAGCTGCCTGATTGTACATAATATAGCTGTTTTTTGTGCAATAAAATGTATATCTACTTAGAAGAAGCGTAGTATCCTAGTTTCTTGAAGGCCTAGCAAAGAATAAGTGGTACTACTTATCAGGACCGTACAAGAAATATTTTTGAAACTGGATGCAAGAAGGGAATTCCATTCTCTGGCTGTGTGCGGTATTTAATAAATAATGTCGTGTAAAAGCGCCAAAAATATTGTTGTACCTATGTGCTTGCAACTATTAGATTTGTTTTACAGCGTACTGTAATGTACAGCAGCAGCTCGTCACCTACAATAAAACTTAAATTTTTATCAATTGATATTGATCTCTACGTGAACGTAAAAATCGGTTCAGTGACCTTTAACTTTTTGGGGTAGGTTGACCTCCCGTTGACTGTACCTACCTAACATTACAGTATGTTATAAAACAAAAATTAATAATTGCAAAGGCATGATAAAAATTCGGTCCTTAGGAAACACACAGGAGACCGCAAGAACCAATTCGCTAGCATCCACTCGTTTGTTTCCACGGAAGTAGTGTTGTATTTCATCGAAACTTTGTATTTACGCGACAAAATCACTCTCCAGCCAATAAATGGGAACTAACCCAATCAAACACTCCGAAGTGGCCCGAATCTTTATATCAAGTTGGAGGCATGTATGCTGGTGTTTAGATAGTCCCAACACAAACTAGTTGCGTCGCTCTCAGAGAGTTAGAGGAACTTTTAATAGTGTTCATGTCCCCTGAGTGCCAGCCCAGCGCCGAGTACAGCGCAGTTATCAAGAAGTTATTACACAAATACTCGGCAACTGAGCTCTAGGTATAAATGTTTGGTGGAACTTTTGAGATAGAATTCTTGCGAGTTTTTTCAGCTTCTAAGTTATATCTGTAAGAAAATTTCACATGTTGTAAATGTTGAATCACCACAACTGGTTGGTTGTGTGGCCTAGTGATTTTCGCTCTGGACTACAAACCCAGGCGGTTGTGGGTTCGAATCCCGTAAGGGGCCAATGTTTGTGTAATGAGTACGAGCATGTGTACTGAAGTCATGGATGTTAACAATGTGTTTATGTATGTATGTATGCCTATCCGTTATCTAGTCGCCACAGTACTTACAAGATTTCCTGAGATATCGGCTAGATAAATCAGTGTTGGTATAATTAATTAATTTACAACCCGATTAATTTCAAGTAAACCGCGTAGTGACAGTAATCTGTAACACGGTGCTACGTGCAGACCGCAAGGGGTAGCAGGTTCCATCCCCGGTCATTTCAGTTTGGAAAAGGAAACATGCATGGAATATGGCCCTGTAAATTGTATAAAAGTTCAGTCGAAATGAAGCCACAAAATACCACTGCAATTATTGAGTAAGTTGAGTAACTATTTATATACTGTGTATTTTTCCTTCTAGTTTAGTAGCTATCTTTTACTTAGCATCTCATTCACACTACCTACATACAAACATAAATTAGCTGCTAGTGTAGGTATGTATGTAGTGTGTATAAATTTCTAATACTTAGTATATCTTGAATCATATTATCACATAAATTTCTAATAGTATATCTTGGAGAGCAAGCAACTAGCTTAGTCCACTAGCCGGCTAACTGACGTAACATTAGGCAATTATACAATTTAGTTCGTGGACTGAAGTTATGGCTTTTTGTAATTGGCTTGCTAGTGCACTGATAGAATCTTTTACTTACATATTTTAACAATGTATCTTATGAATATATCTACATGCATGCGCTATGTCTTATAAGGTAATGGTTGCATAGTAAAATTATTCTAAACTGTGCTAATTGTATGCGTGTTATGTTTTTTTCTGCCAGATTATGTGAATGTGTGTTACTTGAGTGGGACAAGAAATAAATATTTAATTTAAATTCAGATTTCGGAATAAGTCAATTTCCAAATCAATTTGCGTTACTCTCTAATGTCACCAAACTTTATTTTTAATTATCACTTAAATATTTTTGTTTAGAAAAACAAAAAATAGAATAATTATCTATCTTATTAATATAGGCGCAAAATTGGTTGTATGCGGGGTGCGGGAGATTTCTGTAAAGTGTAACGCATGCCTAAGGGCGCGCATGCGGGAAACCGTTTTCATTGGTCGATAGGGTCTGCATGCGGTTACTCAGAACCTGCAACTTAACTTCGGAAACTGCTTTGAGAAACCGGCCCTAGACCTGTGTCTAGACGGAAAATGTACCATGAATCGACAATTACTTTTGTGTGGCGCGATATTAACTATTTGTGACTTACTGAAGAAGAAATAAGTAGCAAAGATAATCAAAACTGATGAATTTGTTATGGCGAATAGCCCATTACTCGTAAGATTACAGTTATCATCATCATCATCATTTCAGCCATAAGACGTCCACTGGTAAACATAGGCCTCCCCCAGTGTCTTCTAGATTGGCAGGATGAAACCGGCCTGCCTCACGCGGCTTCCTGCAACATTTACCAGGACGCCTGTCCACCCTGTGGACATTTTACAGTAGCATTTACCAAATAGTCTGGCCCTACTTTTAGTAGCTAAACCATGAAAAAGTTAATATTTCCCACTACATTTTTTTAGACTTTTTATCATTCAACGGCAGGTCAACTAACTTAAAAAGTTAAAGGTTTAGGTTTAATTTTTAGCAAGATTAGATCAAAAAAAATTACTGACAAAACTTGACGTTTTGTAGGTTGGCGAGCTGTTGTCCGTACAAAAATAGAAAAATATATTGTAAGTAGCCTTTTTTTTTTTAATTACAAGTATTGGGACGCTGTTGCCTTACGTAGTGTTTATTTTACCTTTTTGTCCCCGTATACAGACAGTGGCATCGACTTATGACTCATAATGCGTTATATCGCATGCGGGAACTTCCTGCAAGCGGTAAATAGACTGAGTACCGCGAGACCGCTTGGTAGATACCAATGAAAATGTGCCTTAATGCACATTAAGTATAGGAATTATTTGATGTTTTCTATTTCTAATTAACAGATCTATTAGTTTTTTAATTACAAACAGGCTGACTGAAACGGAACCGAATTTAAGCGATGTTTAAGGTTTCAGGGTTATTGATTTAGGTTCTTAGAACGCTCAAGCGCTTTTTACTCGTTTTATAAATTTGTAATCCGCGAAGCATCCGCGAACTCACTGGAGTTAATTAATTTGAAAACTGGAGCTGTAACAGATTTGCCACCATTCTATGAAGCCGAGTAAGGATTTACCAGACGGTACGTACGTATAGGTTTAGTGAAGGAACTTACAGGATAAGTTCAGTGAAAATCCAAATCCGTACAACTGAGATAAATACTTACAACACACTTTTTTTTTCGATATTCGGTGACTTCAGCCGGGAATTAAAGCAAAGTATATCAAATTTTAATTTTAATTTTATGAGGTTCATAGTGAGAGGCCACGATTCAGTTCCATATGTCACTGGTCACCCACTAGTTGTAGATTTTCATCATCAGATAATAAGGTATTTTCGACGAGAAGACGTGTAGTTTTCCGAACGCTGCCCAGCCGAGTTGGATTCGATAGCATGTCGCTGGATGCAGGCCGCTTCCAACAGGCCAATCTGAAAGTCACTGGGGGAGGCGTGTTCAGCAGTAGATGTCCTATGGCTTAAATGACGATGATGATGATGGTAGTATTGCAAATAAATGTCATGCATGTTACATAAACAGCGGTGGTATTATTAGGAGTCTGGCCTCACATCCGTGGGTAGTGTTTTCACATCCCTGCACGTATAGGTTCTTCTGGATTTTTCGGATCGAATCTATTTACTTGTTGTAATCACTTGCTCGGCGGTGAGGGAAAATATCGTAAAGAAACCTGCACGTTCAGATTACACTGGATGTGTAGCCATGGTCAAAAATGGTCTGATTAACCTGAAAAATGTCCTGAAAGTGGTTACTCGGGTCTGATAGCAATCGTTTTAGATGATGTAATAATCAGACTTGCCGTATCCAGAGTTATGGTCAACCGTCAAGAGTGCAATAGGAATGGGCTTTGACCAAAAAAAAGAAGACTAATGTGTGGGTACCTACGCCTATGAGTAACATAGGAGTAAATAGTTCATGAATTTCCTAGAGATTTAGGCCCAAATAGAGCACAAAATACATCTTTCTAAAACCGCGGACGCAGTCACAAACAAAAAGTTATTGTGTAAAAATTATGCATTTTGATGAATTAAAAGAATCAAGGCGTAACAAATCTGATTATGATACCAAAACATCTAAATCCTCCGATTTGATCATATAGAATTTCTTTAAATTTGTTTTATGAAAAAGTTTTCCTTAGCCGCTGAAAAGGAAGAAGAGCCAGTGTAGGCGAAGATAGATAATTTCATTTCTATTAATAATGAGGTCCGTTTTAACATCGACGTCGGCAGGCAGACTTGTGTCTTTAGTCATAATGGCAGCTAAAGAGTAAGTATACTTTTCAAAAATATTTTAATTTTTATGAAATATCGTGAAAAGTTTGCAATTTTACGAAATTGATAATCAAAACGACTAAATAGAATAGTCTTTTTTTGACCCAGGAAACTAGCCTATTATATAATAAATAACGTTTGGATGTTTGCTACAAAATAAGCTGAAATTTACATATATTATTAAACGTTTTTCCTCTCATCTCCTAAATTATCCTTCCTCTACTTCACATCGACTACTGCTTTTAAATTTAGCTCGTCTTAACCAAAGACGAACAAGAGCAAAAACTTGCCAAAAATCTGCAATTCTACCCGAATTTTAATAGTAGTTACTTTAAAAATTAAGCAGAAAAGATAGCGAAAGCAGTGCAGAGTCAACACAGACATGTAGGCAGACATCTGTTTACCGTAGCGCCGCCGGCGACAGACTTAAAGTAATTAAAACTTGCTAAGAGATCGGCCTGTCCGCGGCGAGCAACCATTAATTTCTTACTTTTCCTAAACAGATGTACTGATAATGGATGGATGTGTCCATATTTGTTTATTGATATTTGTAATGTAACGTTCTTTTGTATATAGGTGAATTTTTATTGTTGTAGATCATTATCACCATCATAATTTCAGCCATATATAGGACGTCCACTGCTAAACATAGACCTCCCCCAGTGACTTCCAGATTGGCCGGTTGGAAGCGGCCCGCATCCAGCGGCTTCCTGCCACCTTTACCAAGTCGTTTGTCCACCTTGTAGGTGGACGACCTACGCTGCGCTTGCCGGTACCGTGACCTTCATTCCAGAACCTTTCTACCAAATCGGCCGAAAGTTCACGTGCTATGAGCCCCGCTCACTGCCACTAAGGGTTTATATTACTCATCAATATGTACTAATCAATTTCCATACATTTTTTTTTTCTAAATTACGTGATGTTTAATAGTGTATTCTGCTATTCAAGGCGGTGACAAAACGAAAAAATCTCAAAATCATAAAAATCGGTACAGCCGTTCTTGACTTATAAACAGTGTAACTAACCTGACTTTGTTTTATTTATATAGGTATACCAGCTGTCCCGACGAACTTAGTACCGCCTCTTTTTTATGAATTTTCAGATTTTTTATTAGTTATTCTGCTATTCGGGGCGGAGGGTCGGAGACAAATCAAAGATAGATAATGAAAATACGTTATTGAGGAACACATATTTTATTAGAACTAGAGTTACTACTAAAGAAATACTTAAAGGTATTTTAAGTTGATACTCTAAAAGCGTTGATACTCCTTGCATCTCCGAACAAAAAGCGATACAACTCGTTACATTATTAAACCCTACACTTGTCTGGAACTACCCAAAATAAAACCGAACTCTAAGCTCGCTCGATGTAATCCGGAATGGTGTTGCAAAATGAATAGAAGGCTCGATCGTTCGGCCTGTACCGTTGTGCAAAACAAGATTGGAAAATGGGAGGTTTGTTTTCGGGTCGAGCTAGCATTGCAATCCGGGATGTGGACAAATTCAATTTTCCCAACGCCGATAACGCGGGCAATAGTCCGCTGGAGTAAGGAACCACGGGTTTATAAACCGCTCCCGATTCCAAACGGGATCGGGTTCTGTGATTAAACAGCTACACTCACCTCTAAACGTGATAACTATTCCACTTGAAGTAGGTACTTAATACAAGTACAAGCTTGTTTTGGCACAAAATACCTACATGTAATAAAAAGTGTAGTCTGGCTTATAAGAATAATAATTGCTTATTTGGCACAAAATACAGAATAAAAGTAATTAAATAAATACAATTTTATTGAGCCCATGATACAATTTGAGAAAAAAGAATGTTAATAACTTAGACTAGGAAAATACCTCGTTTCTAAAAAATTACTTCGTCTGATTGGTTAGGGAAAAGGAATTTATGTCAAAAAGGAGGTTGCGATGAATGCTAAAATGCCACTCTAAAGTTGAGGATGACGCTGATGACGATGACTGTTCTTTGCCGTCAGCAATGCCACTGCTTTTACTCATATTTGACTTTGTTGGCGCTCACATGCCTCACAACACGGGGACGTAAGCATACCATTAAAATTTGTTTTTTTTCTAAATGATGGCTTCAGCATCAGCATCGTAGTATCTTCATTCATTCGTTTACACATAAAATATTGCGGTCAATGATCGGAGGAAATATTATCCCTGTATGGTATTTCAGTAAAACATGCACCCAAAATACGGATTTAATGACATGAGAGTCAAAAGGACAACCGTCTGGTCTGTGGTTCGCGTTCTGGACTTCAAAGTAAGGAGGTAGCGGGTTCGAATACCGAAAGGGGTAAATGGTTGTGTGATGAGCACAAGGTAAGGGTCGCAGGAAGACGCTGGATGCAGGCCGCTTCCAACTGGCCAATCTGGAAGTCAATGGGGGATTCCTATGTACAGCAGTGGACGTCCTATGGTTGAAATGATGCTGATGAGCTCAAGCATTTAAACCAACTTACCTTTATAGTAGACAAAATATCTCACACATGTTACGAAATTTTAGATTTATTCTACCAACAACTCCTTTATGATTAACAAAAAGGACCATTTCACATAGCTTCCTCGGTGCAATCAATTTAAATTAAAAATTTAATCAAAATCGGTTTCGTGACTTTGGCTTAAAAACGTAATAGATAGACAAAGTTACTTTAGCATTTATAGACATAGTTCGTTAAGATTTATGGAATTCTAAAACCATGGAATTACTGTATCAGATTTCTTGTGTGTCTATCGGAGTAAACTGAAACGTAGGAAACAACCAATTCCATTGCAGACTAAAAGACCTTGTTCTCACCTTTCGGATCTCTGCAATGCGTCTAGTTAGTGCTAAGATTATATTCTAATATTTCTGCTGTATTCGTGTAACAAGTTTCAGGCCTTTAAAATGAGGCAGCTTTCTCTGCCTAAGTGCCTCTTGGGTAACTGCAAAATAGATGCTAAGACTGCTTTAAAAAAAGCCGAAAGACGCCAGTAAAACTAAAGTTACTGGTTCTGGTTATGTTTAGAAAATAGGTATGTAAAATTCTAGTGGATAAATGGATTACTTTATATTGTATGTTCTTTAATTACGCCTGGGGGGTAACCATAAACTCTTAAAACAATCTCAAATTACGCCCATCCGTCAATTTGGTACCATGAGGTCGTAAAAACAATCTTGTTTCATCGATTTTGACAACATACAATTTTGTTTATCATTCACTCAATTCCATACAAATGACGTTTATTTTGACACTAATGACAGTTACAAATTGATTTCTTATGTCAAAATTATTGGTATGGAAAATGGTCATAGCAGACATTTCATTGATTTCTTAATTTCTGAATGAATACTGTAAAAACAGTAACAAAATCTAAGAAATAAATGAATTATATGTATAGATCTCTGATTTTAATAATGATACTTTGCTTGGCTGATACAAAATTGTAAAAGCAATTATGCTGCTTCGAGATTTTGATTTGAGCTTGTTTTGAATTTGTACCATGAACTACATAATTAGGTTTTGTTTAGGGATGTAAAAGAACGAATGTTTTGGATGTTTTGTCTATTAATTGCTTTGAGAAGAAAAGAGACGCAATATTTAAAACCACTGACAACAGATAACTTCGTCTCTTTCAATTTTTTATCTCCGAAGTCTATGGCCTAATGTCATTGCCATCCAGGGAATGTATAATTTTTTTTTTTTTTTTTTTTCGTTCCAATTGGAACAGGCTAAGGTCTGAGACCATGCTGCCTAGTCATCAGTTTTTTTTTTTTTTTTCCCCCGTTATGAAGTAAATCTAGTTAATGTCATCAGTTATAGTCATTTAATTTATTTATTTTATCAAGTCCGAGTTTAGTTTAGTTCAATTCAATAAACCTAAATGTCCAAATCAAACGTCTTTGCATGGACGTGATGATAGATAAGCCGATTGCATGGATTTAGCATTGTGCTAATCCATGGCCAAGTGTCAGTCAATGCCAGTGAGTGACATTATGTCATGTCATTTGTTTGTTCATTGTTGCTTGAATGAAAACAACAACCAAAACAAAACGTCTAAAACAAAGAGGAAATTAATTGGTCTAAAACCATCATATTTTACAACACATCATCAAACAATCACAAACAATTTTAGTTTGAAAACATACACAACCAAACAGTAAAATAAATATAAACAGTAAACAAGCAGAAATAAAATATATACACAAAGCTTTAAATAACTAAATTTGCCCAACTGTATTATTAATAAAATTATACAGAGGTATATAAGTTAAACTATTTACAAGAAGAGCCTGGATGGAGCGCGGTACCGAATCAGGACTATCATATATTTCCATAAGCTCATCCATCAGCACAAGGCGCTGAATGCCAAAGGATGAGCAGCTGAAAAATATGTGGGATAATGACTGCTCTGTTTGGATATTACAATAGTCGCAATGAGAACTGCTTACCATTTTCAGGCGGAAGAGATGGAAATTTAAATTACAGTGACCAAAACGAAGCCTTAAAATAGTTGAGTAAAATTTCCTGTTGATGTAAGTATTATTTTTGCAGAACCAGGGAGCAGTACCAATTGGTACATTAAAAGTGGCATACCATAAACCTTTATTTTGAGTTTGAATGGTGTAGTTCCAATGCCTTTTCCATATGTCAGTGGCCCTTTTTTTTAACAGAGGAATTATATCTGTACATGGAACAGAAATATTAAGGAGACTACTCGAGTCAGGGATAGAGGATGAAGAATTTGTAATTGTTCTGGCTAAAAAGTCTGCCCTTTCATTTCCTAATACACCTACATGTGAAGGAACCCACATAAATGAAACCTTGATATTGTGTACTATTAACAAGTCTAGCCAAAACTCTTTGATTAAAGGAATCAAATAATTTGTGTTAGCATGGAATTTGTTGTTTTCAAGGTTTTTAAGAACACTCATGCTATCACTAATTATTATCCAATCACAAAATCCATCATTTTTAAGTTTAATATGTTTCAAAGCAGCAAGAATAGCTACAGCCTCAGCTGTGAATATACTTATGTTAGAATTAATTTTATACCCAGTACCAGTGTTTAGAAACCTATCAAAAATAGCAAAAGAGACAGCAAAATCAGTTTTTGAGCCATCAGTGTACAGGAATCTATAGTCCCTGAACTCAGAAAATTTACTATAAACATCTTCTTTAGAGGATAACTTATCATCTATCATGATATTAATTGCAGGAAATTTACTGTTAAAGTCTCCCTGATAACATGGAAGAAGTGATGATCTATAGATTTGAAGAGTTTCAAGGAAATTTAAATATTGAGGAAAATCTTGAAGGATATAAGGAGGGTTACGAATGGATTGTAGGGAGTGTTTCATGTTTAAAAACAAATGATTGTTACTTTTATTATATAGTTTTAATATGAATCTTTCTTTCAAATATGAAAACCTTATACTTAATGGAGGAAGATTGCACTCAACTTGCATTGTATTGATGGGAGTACTTTTAAATGCTCCAGTAATGAGTCTTAAGCTTTTATTTTGAATTTTATCTAAGATATCAACCAGTCTGTTATCCCCAGCAAAACATAGAAAACCATATTCAAAGTGACTACGAATCAGAGATTTATACAAAAGCAACAATATTTTGGGATCAGCTCCCCAGGATGTACTACATAATGATTTTAAGATATTAAAAGCTTTATTAGCTCTTGAACTTATTAATTCGATATATTTTTTCCAAGAAACATTATGGGTAAAGGTAACACCTAAAAACTTAGCTTCATGAGAAGCAGGAATAGAAACTTTATCATAATACACAGGGGGAATGAAATTACTAGATTTACCAAATACTACCAATTTTGATTTTAGTGCATTTATGTCAAGATTCAAATAAGAAAAGTATGTACATAACCCTTCCAAAGACTTATTAAGAATGTTTGAAATATGTTTAATTTTTTTTCCAGTTGCATAAACTACCAAGTCATCGGCAAATTGAAGATTTTTTACTTTTGAACCTAAAATAAAATTCAAACGTCTGATATATAGAATAAAAATTAATGGAGAGAGTATGCCTCCTTGACAAACACCTGTAGACGCAAATCTTGGACCATATAACTTACCATTATACTTAACATAAACTTCCCTTTCAGATAAAAATTTTTGGACCCAGTGAACTATTTTGTTTGGAATTCCAACAGACAGTAATTCAGAACAAAGTACATCAATATTAACACTATTAAAAGCTCCAGCAACATCAAAGAATACTGACATTAAATAATTCTTATTTGTTAAGCTATTTTGTATATCAAGCTGTAGTTGACAAATGCTTTCACGAGCCGACGTTCCTCTTCGAAAACCAAATTGATTTGCAGGTAATATGTTATTTTTTTCTATATAAAAATCTAATCTTTGTTTTAGTAATTGCTCAAAAACCTTACCAACACAAGATGTTAGAGCAATAGGACGGTAGGAATCTGGATTTGATCGTATCTTATCAGGTTTCAAAATAGGGACTAAACAATCAGACTTCCATGAATGAGGGATATCATTATTCAACCACAAATTATTTAATACTTTAAGAAAAATGTACATACCTCTTTCATTAAGCTTTTTCAACATAATATAAGGGATACCATCCAGACCAAAGGCACTATCTTTTCTGGAGTAGATAGCAGACATTAACTCTTTTAAAGTAAAAGGTTTGGTTAAAAAACTATTTACAGAATTTGTCTCACTGGGAAGGGGAAAATTTGATTTATTATTGTTTACAAAGTCTGGAGTATACTTTTTCAGAAAATCTTGGACCCAGCTATCATCATTATTGCTACAAGAATATGTTTTATTAAATTTTCGCATGTATTTCCAGATTCTCGAAAGAGGCGTACAACGATTAAAAGAGCTACACAGATCGACCCAACTATTTGTTCTTTCTGTTTTCAAAGTAAGTTTTTTGAGCGCTTGTAATCTTTTAAATTCTATGTATGCTTCATCAGATGGATTGTTTTTGAAATAAAGATAAGCTGACTTAGAATTTTGAACTGCTTCTGAACACTTTTTATTCCACCACGGGATCGGAGGGTTTTTAACTAACTTAGTACGAGTGGAGTTAAGGACTGACGGATTTGTAGGAAAGGAGACCGGCGTATTATGACAAGGAAGACATCTAACGATTGCAGAATGCAAAATTTCACAAAACTCAGTATAAGCATTCAACGGAGCAAAGTTTTGAACCTCAAAGTTAGATAATTCTAAATCTACATTTTGTTCATACAATTTCCAATCTACCATTTTATAGTTAGGGTAGATGGGCAATTGTATGTTACTTTGATTATTTGCAAGACTATTATTTACAAAAACTTTAATATGTACAGGAAGGTGGTAGCTGCCAAGGGGATCATCATGCACAGACCAATCACAAGATAAAGCTAATGATGAAGAAACAAACGACAAATCTAAGGCATTTGGACGCCATGTCAAAGAACCAACTGTTGTCACTTCACCGCTATTCAATAAAACCAAATTATTATCATCGACAATCTCCAAAATATCCCTACCTCGTAGGTTTACTGAATTACACCCCCAAGATGTGTGATGGGCATTAAAATCGCCAGCGAATATCATCGGTTCAGGCACTGATTTTATTAATGATTCGAATTTATGTTTATTAAAAGTTGGAGTGCAATTAGTTGGACAATAAAAACTGACAATACTTATTTCTTTATTATTTACAGTAATTCTTACACAAATATTTTGTAAAGAATTATCAGAATATGTATGAATTTTTTTATAATGTAAACTATTATGTATTAAAATAGCTACGCCATTATGTTTGTTACCAATATCATTTCTTTCTATTTTAAAACCTTTTATGTTAAAATCTTTAATAGGAGTCAACCAAGTTTCTGATATAATTGCTACATGAATGTTGTGATCATAAAGATGTTGAGTTAATAGAAGCTTGTTACTGGAAATACTCTGAGCATTCCACTGCAAGATGTTAAGATCCATTATTAGGAGAGGAAGAACTATTTCTGAATGTTTGTTGAAGAATTTCTTTTATGGAAGATGAATTAATTGGAATATCTTTTTGATTTAAAACAATTTTTGTGATAGCGTTTGTTAACATGTTCATAAAAAAGTCTGATTTTGTTAAATTTTGTATTTGAGTTTCAATATTACGCATAGTTAATTGTGGAAATGAGTTTTCATTAAATAAATCTGAATACTTAGTAGCTCTGGACTTAACTTTATTTTCTTCAATTTTTAGTTTTTTTTGGGGACAAGTGTTTGAAATGGCTACATGATTACCACCACAATTGGAGCATTTTGCGTCTTTAGGGTCTTGCTTACATGTTTTGTAGTTGTGATCCAGTGAGCATATCGAGCATACCTCGGCATTTCTACAGTATTTTGCTATATGCCCAAACTTCAGACAGTGTAGACACTGTTTAACGGGGGGAACGTATACGCTTACCTCGTGCCTCCAGGAGTCGAGGTATACGTACTGCGGTAACTCAGTGGAGGCGAAGGTCACGGCGACTGTTTGAGTGGGCTGGTACGAGACAGCACCACAATCACTCCGCACACGACGCATGAAGCGCCTCACTTGAATAATATTTCGTGAGCTTCCTATTAATGTCGAAATCATTTTATTTGATAGATCTGTAGGGACTGCGGTAAGGACCCCAGTCACCTCAGTGTCGATTGCCGGTATTGTGGCTTTTAAACCCAGTTCATCCAGTAGTTTTTTATTTTGAAGAAAAACATTTGCGTTATTGGATAAGTCGAATGTGATTCCAATTTTATGTTTGTTAATGGATTTTAAATGCAGTATGCCAGTGACGCAATATTTGCGTATGGCGTGTGAAATGGCCAATCGGTCTTTATCATTAAACATTTTTTCATCTTGGTGGGACAGGAACACTATATATTCAGTCTTTGCACTATTTTCTGGGTACTTTCGTGTGTATCCTGGGACCTTAAACACCTGATATTTTTTAACGCTGTCTTCATCAGAGTCTGAGGATGTCTCCATCAGTGGTGCTTGATTATCGGGCGGATCGTTTTTTTTCCGTTTTCGACCCCCCATTTTCGTTCACTCTATTAGTTCGTTTCACTAGCAACTATATTTACAACTTCAACTATATTTACAAAGAAATAGGCAATTTTTTATAACAATTAGAAATTAAATTAAATTTAGGCGCCTTTCGTGATCAAAGGTTCCCGCGCTTTTTTTCGGAATGTATAAGTACTACGAACACCTACTTATAAATTCTTTGTTGCTATTTAAAGCATGAGACAGTTGTCCGAAACATGAAATTGTGGAAAAGAGAACGGAATAATCTACTCTTTTATAAAAATAATAAAGGCGAGAGGTAATGCAATTAAGCGGTGGCTATACGGCTTTTTAAAATTGAGATTGTTTGTCAATTGCTAGACATTTTTACATGGCTCAAAACTGTTTCCAAAGAATGAGCTATTTGAGCTATAAATTTTGACTAATGTTGAGACTCAGTTTCGGAACCGATTGATAGGTTTGACTTAGGTCAGCTTCTAATAGTTTACTTGATCAATGCTAATAGTATGACAGTTGTCAAAGGAGTGACACGCGGAAATTTTAAAATCAAAAACTGATAAAAACCATAAAAATATTTATTCGTTTTTATGAAATCCGCCAGCGCACCAAAGTTACCGACGTGGCAAAAAGGTGGCACGACTGAAAGGGCAATGGGCAGGCCACGTATGCCGTAGAGACGACGAAAGATGGAACCACAAGGTCTTGCTCTGGAGACCCCGCACAAGAAAACGAAGTGTGGGCAGACCACCAGCAAGATGGTCGGACGAAATTGCAAAGACGGCAGGACCGGCCTGGACAAGAATCGCCGCACTAAGAGCTAGCTGGAGAGAGCTTCAGGAGGCATATGTCCAACAGTGGACAAAACATATGCTGAAGAGGAAGAAGAAAAAGATGATGAAATTACGTTGTCTAAATCGTTGTAATTGCACCTTGGAGCAAATGTCTTGACATTAAAATTGTATTCTGCAAAATCAGGCACGCATTTCACGACTTTTGCGAGTGGTATCGTAGTGTTTAATTTCTCCAGAGAAAGTGATTATTATCTTATTATAATGAGATCCTAGACCCTGGATAAGAACAGCAGGAGCAAAAACGAGCTTTTTGTCTTAAAACTGATCTACATTCAATTTGGCGCATAAAATACATCGTGATGTAGGTCGTGACCTAATATACCACTTTTATTTTGAGAATATACAATAAGGTTCCCAAGGGAGAAGCTATCATGCCAACCTACTTCTTTTTTGTTTCAAACCAATGAATACGGATCTGCGAGCATTAGCTAAACATTTTATTTTTACAGGTATTGATACATTTTAATTACGTAATGAAGTGGCGCTTAATCCAAAACTGCTCAATTAGGGGCCTGCTGCAGAGCAAACTTACAAGTACGAAAGTGCGCCTGAAGTGCTCATCAAATCTTAAACCATAGATACCTACGTGACCCCGGGTTGTTCTTACTGTTACATTTAGTTGTAGAGTCTTTACTTAAGTTATTTAAAGCCTTGCTGTTAGGGGATATTTTAATTTCTTTCCTGTTATTTTGAAATACACAAGTTTACTTACTATCATAATAAAAAGAAATAAAAATAATAAACGTATCAAACGCCACTAAGTACTTTAAAAGTCAAGCAAGTAATTAGAGGGACATAGGTAAACAAATATGTTTATGTTCTTAATATTCCATCAGATTCTATTGTAGGCACTGAGTATAGGTCTTTTGTAAACTACATTTTCTAAGCTCAAACCACCTATATGTGGCCAACAATAAAATTTCCATTGTCTGGTTTCTGTGACCCCCCGATACAGAACCCTTCGAGAGTTAATTGTCAACCGATAAACCACGTGACACTAATGTTAAATCCTGTTGAATCATAAGTGTCACGTGATCGTCTGGTGGACAATTAGTTACCGAACGGTTCTGAATCGAGGACGGGTTAACTAAACGTAAACGTAAAAAGTTTTATGTAAACCTAAAACATTAAACCCTGTTTGTGCATCGAATAAATGACAAAAAAAACATTATTTAGATTTGCGTTTTATTTGTTGTCAATTGTTGGATTTCTTGTGCGGCAGGCGAGAAGACCACGCTCCCCGCCAGCGCGACAGAGCCGCCGGTATCAGACACAGACCGGTGCATTCGCAATGATGGGCAGCGACTGCCAAGATCCAAATCATACCTTTACTAATTTTTATTATAAATATAACAGTTAATACTTTAGTTTCTCAATCACGCTTTAACGGCTAAACTGAATTAGCTGAAAGGCACACATGCGTGGGTATTGATCTAGCCCAACACAAGGTTTTTTGTGTTACCGTGGGACGATTATTCTACTAATATAAGTCTACGTAGACAAAGTTGCAGGCAGTAGCAAATATAATATTTTAAAAATAGGCAAGCTATTGACCTAAAAAGTCACCATCATCACCATCATATTAGCCTATTGCAGTCCACAGCTAGACGTAAGCCTCCCCCAAAGAGCACGATCTCCAGCCACTTCCAGCCATCTTCCTAACCTAAGCTCATCGTTCCATCGTGCTTGGGGACGTCCAACACTACGTTTACCGTGGCGTGGTCTCCACTCAATTTAGTCCACCTTTCATCGGTTCTGCGATAGATATGGCTGGCCCACTGCCACTTTATCTTACTGCATTTTACTTTCCTTACTTGTACCTATAAAGTACGCTCTCTACATATTTGGTAAAATCTCAAGTTAATTAAGTACTTTTAGACATAAGGTAGCAAGTTAGTAACGTTATAAAGCCGACCAAGTGCAAGTCGGACTCGCATCCTTCGTACTATCGTACTATATTAAACACGAGATACATCATTTCAGCCATGGACGTCTACTGCTGAACACAGGCCTCCCCAAATGGTTTTCATTGGGGGGGATTGCCAATACTCGCCACGCTTGGCAGGCGGGTTGGCGAGCGCAGTTTTTTATAACATTTCGCAGGCAGACGCTGCTGCCCGTCTCGTTCTACAGGAATTAGTTGCCTCTTACGACACGCCTCCTGTTGGCGGTGGGGAAGAGTATTCTTTACGGCCGTCCCTACACGGCATACATACGAGATACAAATTTTTCTAAAAAATTTAGTAATTATATTTACTAAGTATTACTCTTAGTAATGGCAATAGTATGTATTGCCATTATTAAGATCAAATTCAAATTCAAACGTTCAGTTGCCAAAACGCAGTTAAAAAAGGTAATATAAAAATCAATTAAATAATAAGTAAATTTTATTTAAAAAAATAAAACCGACTTCAAAACACTAAAATGCTAAAAATAATCCTAACACTTAAGTACCTAATCAGTTACTTTTGGAGTCGGTGCCAGCCGATGAGAGATTCAATGTTTTTGTTTGCACCGACTCCAAAAGTAACTGATTAGGTACTTAAGTGTTAGGATTATTTTTAGCATTTTAGTGTTTTGAAGTCGGTTTTATTTTTTTTAATAAAATTTACTTATTTCATCAATTTTTTGTGATAAATCCTAATCTAACTGCTGAACACCGATTTCATCCCCTATTTTCCTACCCTTAGGGGTGATTTTTATTTTGCAAACTTTTATCATATTATCTTTGAAGTATAAGCTATTCAATAAAACAAAAATCATCAAAATCGGCTCATATTTGTCGAAGATGGGTAACAAGAACCACAACCAAAATATTATCTGGGTATATATTTGTTGATTTTCTCAAAAAGTTCTAAATCAATTTCGATAAAATTTATATGGGACCACCTCTGAAGTATGATCCACCAAACAAAAAAAGAATCATTAAAATCGATTCATAATTGGCGGAGTAATCGCGTAACAAATATACAAAAAAAAAAAAAAAAAAACATACAGTCGAATTGAGAACCTCCTCCTTTTTTGAAGTCGGTTGAAAAAAGAAAAGATCAAGTAAAAGTAAGCCGAAATGGCAGTAAAGAACACACCAACAGAAGGCGTGTCGTAAGAGGCGACTAATTCCTGTAGCACGAGACGGGCAGCAGCGTCTGCGTGTGAACTATTATAAAAACCTGCGTTCGCCATCCCGCCTCCAAGCGTGGTTGTAGAGTTGGTGGTGGGTACAGGTTATTATGAGCACGACCGAACGTGCGACGCGCCTAACTTGTTAAAAAACCCACACATGTCCAGGGCAATAACATCTTTCCGGACGTATTGTCCTGCTGATCGTTGAGCTGGTGGACCACGTGTGCAGCGTGTTAGCTGGAGCTTGGTGGACTCGCCACTGCGGAAACTAAATTGTTTGTCATCTAGTGAAATTAACTAGCATATTCAAAGAAGCAAACGCTCAAACAGCTTTGCTACGTGTTAAATAATGTGATGGGTCGATAGCTATAAGGAAAACGTCTCTTGGTCTTTTCCTGGTTCAGATAGGACTATGGCGCACCCCGCTTCCTATACCTTTGGAAACTGACTGGAGCGGATAATGTATTTAAGAGCATAGTACGACAGACTCCTCTTGAGTCGCAAATAAGTAAGTATCGAAAGACGATTTGAGTTCTATACGATGAATTTAACTACTCATTTGAGTAGCTATCAATCGGGATTTTTTAGCAACCTATTTAACTACCGGGTTCTTATTAAAACTAGATAGTACTAAAATAAAGCGTACATATTTATTTCACTATTTATTTGTGTCAATTGGCGTTTTGCAATGATTTTATGAAACTACTATTAGTATAGGTACACTTGTATGCTCTGTGCATCGAATTTTAATTTACACAGCTTACAGTTTCCTGCGTTCCTAATCATTGCCCAGCATAAGCTTTCTTCCCCTTTAGTACCAGGGGATAGGTACTTAAAACTTGAATGCTTTGATTGTATTTTTCTTGAAACTAATCTGCAATAAAACTATCACTATAAAAAATATTGTGAATCGACGTTGTTCGACGTACTCGTACATAATACAATTTAAATTATTGTTATGATGTTTCATTAAACCATTTTCTAATCTCATTTCTTACTAACTGAAAATATTATTTTGTATTCCTGTAATTCATATTTCTAAAGTAAAATAAATTATTTATGAATGTTGACAACAAATAATGACTTTTACTTTTTTCTAATAAGTACTGTCAAGACACCATTGCACTAAGTAGGTTGGTATCAGACAATGCTTTGTTCCGAAACATTTATGAAAAACTCAGAGCTCAGTCGTAGCTCATTTAGTAAAGGTGATATCTACGATAGAATAATTTTCAGCGCTGCTGACAAGACTCCTAGTAGAAGCAAAATAGATTTTCTCGAATATTTTGACAAATTTAGTACGCAAGAATAGGTATTTATTGATTTCACTGACATTTTGTTAATTTAATTATGACGATTCGGACCACTTGCAACGCATAGACTATTTTTACATACCATTCGGTCTTTCCCAGCCTTATACAAGATTGTTTTACGTAGATCATGGTACCAAATCACGTGACCTAACATATAATCTCATATCAAAGTGCAACCAAACAAAGTTGGTTTTGTAAGAGTTCATGGTTACCCCCCTCTGGAAACGAATTTATTTATTGGTACCCTCGAAATTATAAAAAATTAACTTCGTAATGTAACTTCACGGTTTTCGGACTTTCTTATACTTGCTAAAATGCAATTTCCAATTTATCATCCCTCATTATTCTAGGTCAACGGGTATTACCTTATCTATAGGTTTGATTCCCTTGCGGGTGTCAAAATATGCGGCGTATAACTGGCTGTATAATTGATGAGCATTGATTTAAAAGTTTGATTTTTTTAAAGATCCAAAGAATTTCAGCTTGAACCTCCACGCGTACCTGATGAAAAGGATCTTGACGGACAGATATGCAGACGGACAGACATGCAGACGGACAACGAAGTTCTAAAGGTTTCTTGGGAAAGGGGAAAAGTGTCAAAGATAATTTAAATACCCGGAATAAAGATAAACTTGCCGTTCCAAATTTCAGGCTGCATAAAGTGAGTAATTCTTTCATAGGGAAATGTATTCGCTTTTTTAACAAATAAAAAATAAAAATGTTGAATTATCCATGTTTATGTTTAAATCGCATGTTAATAAAATTATACTGTTACTGATTATTTAAATGACAAAAATGTATGGAATTAAATACCTACAGCCCTGCTCGCACAGGTACATTACTTTCTTGAAAACAAACTATTTCAAAGAGGCTGATACGAGTAATAGTGACCGAGTTTCTTGCGCTGGTTTTTCTCGGAACTAGCCCATAATATTGTCCCAAAGCAATTGTAAGGTAAAATTTAGGCCTATTCACAGAAATTGATTGATTTTATTGATTTTCTTTTGCGGAAATGTATTTTTTTTGTTATTATTCTAAACAGTCAAACAAAAATTTTTCTACACATTCTAAAGTCATCTTAGATGAGAATAATTATAATTAGCATCAAATAGACCAGTTTCTAGCTTCATCTCCACAAAGCTGCCTTCAAGACTGCATGCAAAGGGCGAAAGGCGCTCGATCAAGTTAATTAGTACGAACGTTTTGTAAAACACTAATTGAGAATTTTTTGTGTCGCGGTCTTTTGCAGAGGGCTAAAGTTAAAGGAGACGCTCTCATTAGGCAGAGTCTTAAGCCTTTGTTTTTAATGCTATGAATTTTTGTGCAGCCATTTGGTCGTTAGAGTTCTTGGAGTGAAACCGACCGACAGAATTCGAAACACCATATTGCACGAAAATAACAGATGTAAAAACAAAAATAGCTTTTACTGGATTATACAGGGTGGACACAATCATACGACAGTTTCCGTCGAAAGTTGTTAAGGAGTTTGTCTATTTTGGACAAGTGCTGCAGTTAGGTAGAGACAGCTTTGAGCGAGAAATCGCTAGGAAAGTGCAGCATGGCTGGGCAGCATGTGGGAAGCTGCGTTACATCTTCTCGTCGCCACTGCTACAATGCCTGAAAAAGGTAATACGGCAGAAGACCAATATTCAATATATTTATTGCGTTCTATAATGTTACATAGGTGTTATAAATAGGTACATTAAACAGAACCAAAGTAATGGACATAGTCAAAAAATGTAGCATGGTAAAGTGGCAGAGGGCTGGCCTAATCTGTCGCAGACCCGATCAAAATTGGAGGTTTTCGAGTGGAGACCGGGTTTTGGCAAACGTAGTGTAGGACGCCCCCCAGCTCGATGGACTGACGATCTTAGGAAGATGGCTGGCAGTAGCTGCATGAAAAAAGCGGGAGATTGTGCTCTTTGGCGCTCTTTACGTCCAGCGGTGGACTGCAACAGTCTGACATGATGATTTAAGTAAAAACACCAGTCAAGTGCGAGTGGGACTCGCATTAACTAACTGATTGGCCCTCAGACCAATCATTTAGTTACAGTTACAAATTAACGAAGGTATTTACCTACCCAATGATTAATTATGGCAGTCTCATAATAAGTTTTATCATGTCCTTTATAATTTCTATTAGACATGTAAATTCTTTCTCCATGCAAAGCAATCATCGAATGAGATGTTCACAAACAAACTCAAATATCCAAACCGGTTTTCAGTTTGCTCTAGCGGTATCAAAAGTACCCTCTCAGATGTAACGTATCAACATCCTGTAAATTTCTAGGGTTTACTCATTGCTCCGATACCTCGAGCTCACAAAACAAATAAAAAATCAATCCAATCGAGTTGTACGCCAAATATTTGCGACCGTACCCTATCCATATTTAGGACTCGGGGAATTCGAAAAAACATTATTTCCACGTAGTTTTGTCATTTGGAAGCTGTTTGTATATCGGCAGATGATAATGAGATAATGCTTAAAAATATAAATGGGTTAAAAGGATATTCTAGTAGCTAAAAGTCCCTATAGCCTGACGAGTGAGACTAGATAAGTATACTATGTATTAGCAAGGTATATAGACGTTATATTGTGGTATTGGTAACAAGAAAAGAGCTTTTCTTTCACGACTCTGCCGTTACTAGTACCTAGCGTACCTCGTCCCTAGCCATCAGTACTACAAAAATATTTAGTTCTTTCGGACGTATAAACCAAATAAATAATAAATAAATATTAAACAACATCACATACTCTGCTACATCTTTCTAAAACCGCGGACGCAGTCACAAACAAAAAGTTATTGTGTAAAAATTTGCTTGCCCACAAGCTCTGATCCTATGGTAAGTAGCGAAAGCACCTGTGGTAATAGATGGACCGTATAATACTAGTTGCTGATCTAATGTTAATGATATGCACGTAAATAAACAGTTACTACAAGCATCACACTTCATAACAGCACACCCCGAGGCATTTGTGAAATAGTGTAGTTATAGTAGTATAGTTTGTTATAATTTGTTTTTTAGTGTAAGTTCTTGGAACGCTGCCCCTGTTAACAAGGACACGGGCGTTAGTGCTACGACACAGTTTTTTTAAACTAATGTAGTTACTAACGTACAAATACTAAATGTTACCATTGTATACTGTTCCAAATTTAAAAAACAAAAATTATTTAAGGAGCCAAATGGTTGTAACAATAAAAAAATGGTTGCAACAAATAGAAATCAGAAGCAACGACGGTACCACAACACCCAGACCCGAGACAATATAGAAAAGTTATTTATTTATATTGACTGACCGGAAATCGAACCCCGGACCTCAGAGATAACGAATCAGTGATTGCCATGTTGGTTTATAGTCTAGGTTGCAAGATCAGACGGTCATTAAATAATAAAACAGTAAAAAGCACGAGATCAACGTTACACAAAGATTTTCCATAAAAAGTCGCTAGTTAACTAGTGCGCATTAAAACGTGACTCTGCCCAAACTATTTTTCTTTAAAAAAATGGCCGCCTATCCTATATCATTACGCCTAGTCTTCATATTGCTGACTAACGAAGCCATGTTCAGACGCGAGATGAGATGAATATATCGTAACGTGCCTCATTAGGCAGCGGCTCGATTCACGCGTGCCATACAAAAAATGTATAAAAACCGACCGTTAGGGCTGGAGTACACATGGAGCAGAAAAACTCAAATCTTTTTACGTTCTGTAATAAACGTTCTACAAATGAAATTACAATATTTAGCCAGACTTTCCATTAAAGATAGACATTTTTATCACAAAACGTTTTTTATATTGGTTTATAAAAAAATACAAGTAAAACATGTAGGCACAGTTTCAAAGTCAAGCTATGTATACAGTATCGTATGGGGCTATTGTATTCGTTTACTTTCTTCCAGAAGGTGATTCTACTGCATAGATACATCGACTTTTTCAATAAGACCAACATCGAAATCACAAAAAAATTACTTCCCCATACAAAACACAGACCAGCTGACATCAGTTTGCAAGAGATTTTTTTTCAGATTTCGCTGTTGGTCACAGAAAAAGATGTTGTATTTGAGCAATATCACTTAGCAGAGGCCCATAGTGGGAGAGACCGACACGTACCGGCAACCACCTACACCACCTATAAGGTGGACAGACGACCTGGTAAAGGTTGCAGGAAGCCGCTGGATGCGGGCCGCTTCCAACCGGCCAATCTGGAAGTCTCTGGGGGAGGCTTATGTTCAGTAGTGGACGTCCTATTAGCTGAAATGATGATGATGATGAAGACTTAGCAGAAAGTTAGCTGGTAAATGAAGACCTTTTTAAAGAGAAACTATCACTAAAGCAAGTGCCTGTACCATACCATACCATAAAGTTCAGCTTATAATGGAAATGTAAGTATAGCTTCACTTGTAATCTATGAGTACTAACTAGTATCTGGGTGTAAGTACAAGCTGTTATTTCGCTTTTTGTGGAACATTGGCTTTACTTAGTCACTGACGCCATATTAGCACGTTTCACGCTGAATATCTGTTTTACTTTGTGCAGGAGTATTAAACCCGTAAAATATTGTTAGTAGGCTTCAAAATAAATTATTAACCAACTTTTATATAAGCTTTAAAGTGTGGCATTTTTATTAAAACTTTTATTAATATAAAATCTTTAAGTCCGTAACGTACCGTCTCATGTATATTTCGCTTTATGTCATGTTCATCTGTAGAAAGAAAAGAAAATAGGTAACTGGGTTATTTATTGATTTATTATTAACTAGCTTATTATAACTAACCCGGTGACTTCGTTCGCTTAAGGTTAGTTTTTCCCGTTAGCTCCTATTTTCCTACCCCCTTTTTCCATTAGAATAATTCACTTGAATCCACAACACAACCCAGCACAACAACTTGACCAAAGTTCCAAACCACAAAAGGTAAAAATTAACACTTATAGGATCACTTAGTTGTCCTTCTGTCTTTCAAGACCCTTTTTTACCATAAACGCGTGGAGGTATCAAGTTGAAATTATATTAAATTCTCAAGTCTGTGATCATTTGAAGCTGTGAAAAACCAAAACGCATTCAAAAGATACGGTGTTTATGCTGCATTTTCGATACTCGCAAGGGAATCTAAACCTATAGGCTCTTTCTGTTGACCTGAAATTTGGCAAGAGCCAATGTCTTATAGCTTAAGCAAAGGAAAAAGTCCGAAAACTGTGAAATAGTTACATCATAAAAATAAAAAAACAAACCCGAAAAAGCTGTCAAAATCTTCGAGACTTGATTTCCGCTGTGAACGAACTGTTTAAAAAATTACAAGTTTTTACGGAACCCTTAATGCAAGAGTTCGACTCGCAGTTTGCCGATTTTTTATGATAATAATGAATTCTGTGGGTTATCCACTTGGTGACTTTTCATTGGTTGCAAATATTTACCACCTTTTCTATAGGACCAATATGGAAATCGATAAAAAAACACTTCCTCATACAAAACTACAATCGGCTGTTACGATTTGTAATAGAGAAGTGAATGAAAATTTACTTATACCACATGGACTTTTTAGGATGTACAATTACGAAGTACATTATTTTAATGTATCCTCGTGCTTTTCAACTTCAAGTGTATAAAAATAACACCTCATTTTACAACCCTATGGTTCGCATGTGCAGGCTGTATAACGACTTGACGTCTCGCAGTGCAGCTGATTTGGATGTCTTCGAGCATAATCGCATTAAATTTCGTCGACAAGTTATGAATGTACTCGGGTCGTCAAGATGCAACAATAACCAAGCCAAGTTAGTCACATAGCTCTCCGTCGAATTAATTGTCATGCAAATATAAATATATATTGTTTTTCTTTCTTTCTCTCTTTATCGTTTTAATTTGTACGACTGTAGTGTTCGAAATGGGTTGTTGTCCGAGTTTAATTAGTATTTATGAGTTCGACTCGGTCAACAACTTGGTATCTTAATTTCTTTTAATGAACAAGTTTGTATACTACAAGTTATTAGCGATGCTTTATACTCTGTAACACCCAAACATTATCATGTAGTGTGTATACAATTAGGTTGTCAATCTAGTCCTAAATTACTAACCATTCGTTGTAATACTAACCATCGATTGTCAACTGTCGTATATACCAAATAAATAAAATAAAAAATAAAAATAAAATATCTCTTATGGTTTAGCGATGTATAAGCTATAAATATACCTAGCAAATAGATTACCTACCTACCTAGAAATTAAGCTCTTTTACAGGTTCCAAATTTTTTTACCCTGCCCCTGCTTTGGGAGTTAGCGTTAGTTTTTGTTGGTTAGCGCCGAGCAGAAGCGTCCCAATTAATTTATAATACTAATTTAGATGCCTTGACCTTTGCTTAAAAAAATGTTTCACCTATGCAATCCCACTGCTGGGCAAAGGACTCTTCCATCGATCAATATTCATCGCCAATGACTCCTAATCACACGTCTGATTCGTACTCTTCGGCGACAGCCGTCTGTAGGTACCCATCGAGTGACGATTTAGGTCCAGCTATCCGGATGCATTCTACACACTACAAGCCAAGCTTTTAAAGGTAATAAACTCACCTTTATAAATATATTTTTACACATACACTTAATAGTATGTAATGTATGAGTTTAATACAATTTTAAATCTAACAATCTCACCTTAAAAAAACAAAACACAATCAAACTGACGAAATTAATATCCCGACAAAATTACAGCATTAATTACAGACCTAAAACTTTCCAGCTTGCTAAATGAAACCGTTTCAAGTCCACAATTAGTATGTGAGTTTGGCCGTGTGATTTTGCGCCTTATGGTGCCTTTAAGTAGGTGCTTGACACTCATCTGTGAAGTCAGGTGCAAAGGGATCGGACAAAAGGGAATAATAAGGGCCGTTGAGAGGGCGTCTGTCGGAGCGAGTGTGCCGTATCATCTTCTCCGAGGCATTTGGCCTCTCGACACGATCGTTTGCTAAGAATGAAGAATTGAGTTTTTTTTTCGGTAAGGATTCGGTTCGATAATTTTAGGATAGCCGATTTAGTATTATGGACACGGTTAGTAGGTATTTCCACGCGTCAATCCATTCATGTAGAAACTTAGATCGGAAAAGGGATTGAGCCGGAATAGATTTTTTATCCATTCAGTATTCAGTCACAGAATATTTATATTTTGAGTAAAAATAAAACTTTGGAAAATAGTTAGGATTGTTTTATTAAATTATTAGTTTTCATATCTTTTTTTTATATTATATAGAAAGAGGTAAAGATTTTAGTTCCGTTTAAAAAACACTTTACCGTGAACGTAATCTAAAGTACCTAAAGTTACTATAAATTAATGAATACCCCTTTCACTTAAATAATAAATTTACTTCATTGACTCATATTCTATCGAAAATATCGGGTTTTAATTTATCAGTCATATTTAAGACCAAATTTATGTCAGCGACGTGAATTGATTATTAGATAAAAACATGATAAAAATATTTTTTAGTAAAACTGTTATTATCGTAGCAATGAATCACATTTTGATAAGTCAACACAGTGAACGCTATTTAAAAAGGAACCGTTGTTCAAAATGCATTTCGCAAGCTACCTAGAACTATCCCCCTTAAAAACCAAACTGCTAAAATGTCTGAAACCTTGTGCAAGTCATCCTTTGGATAGACTGTCATCTATCTTTGCGCTTGCCTGGTTGATCTCTAAACGAGATTTTTTTTGCCTGCGTCATTTAAAAATGTGTAATTATATTATTGGTTCTTTTACCAGTAACTGGGGGTTCCCGTTAGGAATCCCTTAGGAAAGTAATTACAAAATGTAGGCTTAATGAAGCTACACGCTTAAAGAAGTCAAGACCGAACTTCGCTAGCCGCAAACTGCTCCACTACCCCAGACATTCAGTGAAATATCGAATAAATAAATAGCCGAATCCTTTGTTGGTAAGCAGGCGGCGAGTTGCCCTTATCTATGGTTTATGGTAGCATAAATAACGGGTATTTTATTCAATGCATGGGGCGACCGTCGATTAACTTTAAAGTACGTCTAATAAATGTTTTGGAGTAAAATATGTTCGAGATTTTGTGACTTCCAAGTAAATACAAAAGCAATCCGAAGGATTTGAGCGGTTCCAGCTGAAAATCAGCGCTGCAATTTTCTGAAGCATACGTTGAGCTGGTGTCTGTTAAACACCACACCGATAAGCTGACCAATTATATATGTCATCTTTTTAGGGTTCTGTACGTCAAAAGGAAAAATGGAACCCTTATAGGACCACTTTTTTGTCCGTCTGTCTGTCTGTTTATATGAACGCGCGGACGTATCGAGTTGAAATTAATACTACTACAGGTTAGGTTATATAGGTTTGATTCCCGGTCAGTCAATGTAAAAAAAATAACTTTTCTGTAATTTCTCGGGTCTGGGTGTTGTGGTACCGTCGTTGTTTCTGATTCCTGTGACACAAGTGCTTTGGCTATCAATCATTGATAGGATCAAAGAAATTCATGTAATGTTGTCCAATATTTATTTATTTATTTATCCGAATCTATTGCTATTTTTAAAAATCGGCCTAAAGCACACTTTCTTTCTTCTTGACACAAACTGCCTTCATATCATAGAATATTACTACTGTTGGTCTCGACATCTCCTCGCATATATCATGTAGTATTAAGTATGTTTAGTGTATGTATGTATAATTATTGTTATGTATTTATTTTATTTTTATTTATTTATTACTGTATGTATACGTCTATGCCATAAATTTATGCAATCCTATTTGTATCAGGTAAATTTAAGAACTTTAAGAACTCTGCTACACCTTCCCCTTTCTTCAATGGTTGTCCTGTACCTGAAGGTTGTCTGGAAGAGATCGCTATTAGCGATAAGACCGCCTAAATTGTACATCTTTCTGTACAAATCATGTGCAATTTACTTGTATGGTGTGCAATAAAGAGTATATATCTATCTATCTATACATATTTATTATTTATACGAGTATTCGTTGTTTAGTATGGACCACGTATGCATTAGTTGTTTAGCATCCAAGTAAGGAGCAAGTCTGAGGACAGCCGCAATATGAGGTGTAACCTTGTTAGGGCTCCATGTTCCGCCTACGTCTGCTTCAAAAGAGCCCCTAATGACTGCAGCAGCATTGTAATCAATACATGCATGACTGCTAATAGCTGTGTTGAATAAATTACTGATAGGATCAAATATCTTCTACGTCTATTTAATTGGCTTGCGTTAGTTTCCGTTTCTCTTTGTGTGCCGTGTGGGGACGGCAGGAAAGAATACCTACACTTCCCCACCGCTAACAGGCGTGTCGTAAAAGACGAGTTATCCTTGTAACACGAGACCGGCAGCAGTGTCTGCGTACAAAATGTTATAAACACTGCGCTCGCCAACCCGCCTGCCAAGCGTGGCGAGTATTGGCAATCCCCCCCCGATGAAAGTCATTGGGGGAGGCCTGTGTTCAGCAGAGGACGTCCATGGCAGAAATGATGATGATGATGATGAGTTTTTGTTTTGTTCGCCTCAATATAAGGGTTGTATAGGAAAAAAGAAAATTCGGAAAAACCCAGACACAGCCGAAATAGCAAAAAATTTAACTTGGCAATTTTGAATCAGAATGCACTTTATGTGGTACAAAGTTCACCGGGTCATTTAGATGTATACAGGGTGTCCCGTAACTCGAAGATAACCTTGTAACCACATCTATATATAAAATAAAGTCGGGTTAGTTAAACCATTTATAAGTCAAGAACGGCTAGACCGATTTTAATGTTTTTTTATTCGTTGGATTTGTATTCGCCCCGAATAGCAGAATAACTAATAAATCATCGAAAAAATTCACAAAAAAACGTAGGTATGAAGGGGCGGTACGAAGTTCGCCGGGACAGCTAGTATTATATACATCATACAACAACTTGTAAACAACTTTTTTTCAGTGACTCCGTAGCAAAGAGGCAAGCATACCGGACTTGGTATCGCTATCTCTGAGGACCCGGGTTCGATTTCCGATTTTTCCAATGTAGAAAAATAACTTTTCTATATTATCTCGGGTCTGGGTGTTGTGGTACCGTCGTTGTTTCTAATTATTGTAACACAAGTACTTAGGCTACTTACCATAGGATCAGAGCAATGTATGTGATGTTGTCCAATATTTATTTATTTATATGACAATCAAATTCTGTAAAAGATGCCTCAGTATTCCTTTGGAATTTTAGCAACTGGTCGCAATCGCCTTTCATAATAGGTACCTATGGGTGACGAAACGAGGCTGATCGCGATCAAAGGGTTAACTACACTAGTCGGTCACCGGGCAATTTGCACCGCTCGACGCTCTCTGAGGTGCCCAAATTGAATTTATGTAACCCCGCCTTTAGATTTTCGCCTACACACCGACCGGGAGCCGGACGAACATACACTTCAGAGTTAGAAATGTTTTTTTTTGTTGTATATTTGTGACTTCTTCAGACTAAACAATATAAAACATCACTGCAAGTCCTGTTCGGCCAAAATCTACAGTTTGACCAATCAAAAACAACCCGACGTTGGGCACTACAGGAGGAAGTGGGAAAGAATAAAATCACAGATATTAATATCTGGAAAACTAAATTCAGTTTATTTTTTGGGAAATACGCTCGAGATTTTGTAGGATGCTGACAACAGTGACCGAGTCTCTTGCGCTGCTTCTTCTCGGTGCTAGACCACAATATTGTTCCAAACATAGAAATAGAATTCGCTCTGAGTAAAAAAATAATTAGGTCTAGTAAAATAAATTAATTCAGGCCTATATACAGAAATACATTGGTTTTATTTGTTTTTGCTTTTTATCATCATTATCATTTCAGCCATAGGACGTCCACTGCTGAACATAGGCCTCCCCCATTGTAATAAGTAAATTTTAAATCGTCTGATCAGACAAGCACCACTGCAAAGAACCTAAAATTTGAAACTTCTCAATTCTTCCAGTACTGGAATCGAACTATAGCTCTCAAGCGTGGAAGGAGGAAACTTACATCGTAATTATGTTAACTAAACTTATGATTAGATGCGACTGAGTTATGGTACAACTTGCACTGGCGTGTAGTCTTGACTTAAGGAACTTCATGTAACATCGTTCACACTTCGACAAAGTTTGGCTGATTTTCTCAGCAAGTACTTACAAGGGATATCTATGACTTTGGAACGCCATGCCTTATTAAACCCGGAATAATCCAACGTTATCATTGCGTGTATTATAGTAAACAGTTTGGTTTCTAGAAGAAGCAAGCTGAAGTAATAAATAAATCTATTTATATAAATAAAAATGAATTGACGTTTGTTAGTCTCACAAAAACTCAAGAACGGCTGACCGATTTGGATGATTTTGGTTTTGAAATTTTTGCATAAGTCTAAGCAAGGTTTAAAAGGTAAGTAAAAATTTATTGCAATATCTTTTATATGCGCTTGACAGTTTAACAATAGTCGTCTCGAAGTAAATAAAGAAATAACATACTTGTGATACGAAGTACATATAAAATGGCTTAAATTTTAAAAGGGGTGTCTTCCAGACGGAACCAATTCAAAAGACCGTTTCCTAAATTGGCCCCAGACTGGGAATCGAACCTTACGATTTTTTTATTATTTAAATATTGGACAACATCACATATATTTTACTCTGATCCTATGGTAAGTAGCCAAAGCACCTGTGTTACAGAAATCAGAAAAACCGACGGTACCACAACAACCAGACACAAGAACCTGGGACCTCAGAGATAGCGACACCAAGTCCGTCATGCTCGCCTCTCGGCTACGGAGGTCGTCGCGTCCTAAAGTGTCAATGCGCAGTATTGGGTAGGCTATGTCTGCCGAAGAACCAATCGAGCTTATAAAGTCCTTAATTGGACACGTTTAGCATATACGTATGTTCAAACAATTATTTTTAAAATTTTATTTGAGTATTTTCCACGTCTCGTTTTAGTTCCATACATCACAGGTAACACACACTGGTTGTGGACTGGACCTGATGGTAAAGATTGCAGGAAGCCGCTGGATGCTGGCCGCTTACAACCGGCCAATCTGGAAGCCATTTTGGGAGGCCATGAAAGTCCTGTGGCTGAAATGATGATGATGATTTTCCACGCATTGTCACAGAGAGGAGATCTGTGCCAGACTCCTGTGACCCGCGTGCACACTGCTAATAATTAGCACTCCCCGCGGTGCGAAACGTCGACGAAGAAATTTTTGCAGGTACATCGTGTTAATGCCAGAGATTTGTTAGCCTAACTACAAGGCTGTGTGTGTAACCTAATGGGAAAGATGGCCAATATTGCCACACGAATACGATAGTGACCACGGGCCACAGCAACAGCAGAGGCGAAAGTCATCAGTAAACGGCAATGTCAAGCAAACAGACGCACTTTGGAATTCCCTATGTTTAAACCGACTTCTAAAAGGGAGGCGGTTTCAATTCGTTGCGTTTTTTGTTTTTGAATTCTCTTTACACTCGGAATTGACTATGGATTGGCTGTCACTCCATGATATGGACGTTTTCGGGAGTTGAAATGATTTATTCATGGTCCGTTGAAATCATCCGTTCATGGGAGTTCAAATGATTTTATACGCGGTTCCTAATTAACTAGCCACTACAGAGGTTTTGTTGATATTATTTTCCCTATGTTTGTTTACTACATATGTTTACTAATTTTTTTTGAAAAAATAAAGTTTTACATGCTAAGAGCTTGAAAAAGTAAATCACTATTATTGTCATAGTTTCACACTCTTTCTATCATTCATTGTAACTTTGTAATACATAAATAATAAATAAAGATGATACTCGTAGCACCAAATCCGTAGCAAAAATATTTTCTTTGGTTTCATTTCAACTAAAATTTAAATCTTTTGGATATTCTACATTGATTTGAAAGAGTTTAAAGCGAATATTCTTTGAAGATCAAAGCTCAAAAAGAGAGAACGCGATAGCAGTTTCAAGTGAATTGATTAGAGCTCAGATTCGTTGCAGCAAGAGCTAGAATTTGGGGGTAACTGAGTCAAAGGGATGTCTAACAGGGGATTCTCTAATGTAGGACATGTGGTCAAAAGTGATGTTGTTTGTGATGAAACACTGATGTAGGTATTTAAAATAGTTTCTTGTTACTTTAAAATAACTTACGTATAAAGTAATATTTGTAGCGATATTTAATTGCCTCAATAAAAAAAACTATACTGTTAGTAAACCAAGATGATTTTTCAAGCTTTTATTTAACTTGCAATGTAGTATGAAATTGTGTTGTTCAGGTGGAATCTTGGCACTCTATTTTGAAGCAGATATCTGAAATTTTGTATACACGTTTAATTTTTGATACATCAGTCATTGACTTATTACCATATTCATGAATTATTTAATCATAAATATTTTTAATCCATTTTAGCGCAGAACTTACACTTTACGATAGTTTGCTTCCATTATAATTATTATTATCTAATATATCTACGCTTTTTTAAATCATCATGGTCATCATAGAACTTTATTCATTCAGGTTTTAGTTAACAAACTTTAACTGCAAATAAACCTCAAAATAAACCTTGAAGTCTGAATCGAGAGCAGCACACAGCGCTACATGCCCCTGAATCGTCATCGTTAAGCGGGGTGAATATTTAACGTGAAGCCGACCCATTAAATTGGATTCGGTAGAAAGCATACCTCCGCGCAAATTGCCTTGTTCCTGAAGCTTTGACAATGCGGCGGGCATTTGTCCAGAGTGCAAGGCTAGTGGTGCAATTTGGTGTGGTGGGACGTCCCGTTCTGTGGCATTATGAAGTTGAATATCATCAGGCATATTTTGCAGTCGGTAAAACACCACTTTCTCAGCTTAAGGTCTTATTTAACCTATCGGCGAATGCCCACTAAAATAACATACGTACTGAGATTGTATTATTCAGCTCGGACACATCACTGAGATTGGTTAGCAGTTTATTACTTTTAAAGCCAGTTTCACCACTTGCTTTTAAGTTCCGGATAACCTAACTGGCACTTGTTTTGACAGATAACCCATAGAATTAGCTGTGAAAAAAGTGCCAGTTATGCCGTGTCCGCACGCTTGGCACTTGCCGCAAACTCTAAATCGCTACAAACGTCAAACGTGTGGACGCGTCGCAAGCGCTTGCGGCAAATTCTGTTTGATTTGTAACAAAAACCGACACTCGTCGGGTCGGCTACAAGCGCTTGCAAACCAAGACAACCACTATCCACACGTTTGAATTTGTTGAGGTTTGCCAAGCGTGTGGATCTGGCTTTAGGTTATCCAGAACTTATAGCAAGTGGTGAAACTGGTTCGTAGCCAACAGTGATTATGTCAAATCTCCAGTTACCAATACAGGGTGGTAAGACGAGGGATACGCTTTAACAGGATATTCTGCTTATTAAGGTAAACAGCTTGTACTATGGGGCCAAAGTTGGACCACGAAATTAAATAACTGATGCTCCATACATTATCGTCGAGGTAAATGTCTATTTTGTTTAGAGAGGCAAAATTTTTTCTTCCAATTTGAATATTAGTGCCATAGAAAATTGATATTTTTAATTAGTAGAATATCTTGTTAAAGCGATTATCTTGTGAACGTTTGTTCTTTTTAACCGACTTCCTGACCTGAAAAGGAGGAGGTTCTCAATTCAGTTTTTTTTTTAAATGTTTGTTACCTCAGAACTCCGCCATTAATGAACTGATTTGAAAAAAAATTTTCAATTGAAAGGGTATACCTCCAGATTGGTCCCATTTTTTCAAAATTCAATTCTGATGATGGGATCCATGAGGAATTGAGGGAATTCCTAAAATATTTTAGGTATAAATATGGCGATTTTAGTATATTTAACAACAAGTCAAGCATTTGCATTCAGAAAGTATCATTTGCTGAGGTGGAACTGATGAAGGAGACCATAGTTGGCCACAATAGTCTTCCACGAGTAGCGACAAGATATTTTCATTAAAACAGTTAAGCCTTGCCATAGTCGACAAATCAAATTTTAATAAATGATTCTGGTGAGAATGATGCCATCAAACTGATCTGATGAAGAAGGCGAAAGGTAAGCACTGGAGCTCTGTGATAAAACAATTTATCATAGCCGTGTTCGGACTTATTTGAATCGTCATGAGAAGCAATTTAGCTATAATTACATCATTGATCGCCATTTAGAATGTAAAAAAACACTAAAAAACAGACAAATAAAACAAATTTTTATTTAAAAAAAACCGACTTCAAAAACACTAAAAAGCTAAAAATAACTTATAAACAATCATACCAAACAGTTATTATTGGAGTCTAGCTTTCTTAGCTAACTTTTAGCTTTTTAGTCTTTTTGAAGTCGGTGTTTTTTTTTATAAAAATTTGTTTTTCCTGACGAGTATTAGGTTATGTTCTGGTTCCTGTTTTAACATTTATGCTTTCAGATATTAATATTGTTTAATGATTCCAATTCTGGCTCCTGGTAGCAATCGTCAATCGCAGCATATTAGATTTAATGACCGATTGGCATACATAGTGGTAGTGCTTTGCCTTGAACGCAAAGGTTCCAAGGTTCAATTCCCAGTTTAGGTAAGTTTAGAAAACATTTCTTAATTGGCTCGCGGATGGGAGTGCTGGGAGATACCTCTGTCATGATTTATACTGTCTAATACCACGTAACACTGAAGAAGAAGAATATTTGACGTTATTTTGACAATTGATGTGTTATCTGGGGCTTATACAGAGTTATTTGTAATACATAACAACCTCCTAGGGGCTGATTCTGGTGCTCAAATACAACAATTTTTTCCATAGGACCAACATTGAAATCGCTAAAAAAAAATTACTTCTAAGTCGCCGATCAGCTGACATCAGTTTGTATGAAGCAGAAATATTTTTTTTTAGATTCCCATAGAAAAAGGTGTTGTATTTGAGCACCACCACCAGCCCCTAATAGGTTGTTGATGTTTTGCAAATAACCCTGCACATTAGTTCTTATGTATATTCGTCTTTTCCTTTATTCATTCAAATTTTCAGAGGCGTCCTAATAATTTAACTTGGTTAGACAATCGTAATGCTACTAAAAAGAAGTTTACTTACGGCAATTGTCCCTTTATCCTGTCTCGTGACAGCACTAACGGCGTCAGAGTAATTGCATCCGTTACAGACGATGTGCCGAGGACTGACCTTTGTTAAAAGTTACATTGGCAGGTGAAATAAGGCGGGCTCTCGTTACGACCGGACCGTAATGCGGGACACTGCTCAAAGCTTAGCTTAGTTAGGCACACCACTTTATTTAGGCAATTAGGTGTAGTTACTTGTCTGTTTGTATTGTTGCCCTATTATACTTGGTATTGGTACTAATATCACAAAAAAATACATAATCTCTCAATAAGCGCAAATAAGTGCTTTAAGCCATTACTACATAGAGTGAAAATAATTCCACAAAACAACAAAACCATGGTGATATATTTGCAACACAATTGGTCAAATAAAATTTTCGTAGGATCTAATGTAGGTAGATCGTTAGCAATTAGTTATTTGTCGTTAACTATCAAAAGCTAAGGTTGAACCATAAAAGAAACAATTACGAAAGAGTTTTTAGTCAATCCGTCCAACAAAACTCACTGCTCAAAAAATAACATTCAAATAAAAAGAAGAAAGTAGAAATACCGGGCGAAGGTAGCGAATAGCATTTTTGAAGGCATCAAGTCGAGATGGGGGCTAAATTGTAATGTTTACAAGTTAAATTAGATGAGGGCGTTGGAAGTTATTCATAATGGAGCCTCACCTTTTTGTGGTGGTCTCTGGCAGATTACGCACAATTTGTTTTCCGGATTCGCGACGAGAGCGCCCTCTCTTCCACCTATTTGTGTACTTAATTTGATTCTCTCCGGGATGACGGAATTAGAAATAATTGCGATTGCTAAAGGTAAATTCTTGCCTAATGACGACGTTGGGGTAACTGTGGTTAATAACAGCATTTGAAATTTTCATAGAAAACCATTTGCATATTTAAATGGAGCGCAGTGTGATTAGATACGGTTAATCGTGTCTCGGTGGCTGTCATCTGAAATCATACTTTAGTGAAGTACCAAATCTTATAGACGCTTATTTAAATACATTCTTATTATTTGCTTTTGTAACGAAATATCAATGTTATCAAATCACGTAAGGCGAGTTTGATCTACTTCTAATGGTCGATTCAATTTGAAACTTTGTAAGTATGTGGTATGCGGATGAAAATACAATAATTTGAAACCATCGATGAAACAGCCAGGAAATATCCACTATTTCAAAAAGTAGCGACTTAGATACATTCCAACTTTTTGTAAAATAAAACAAAAGAAAACTGTTTTCGTACATGACACATGCATTTAGGAATTTACTAGAAGCAGTCAATCATACACTCCTCTAAATCCAAAGAGGACTATAGAGGTCCCTCTAAATCCCACCTCAAGATTTATCGTGGCTTGCCTCTACTTTACGAGTTTAGTGTTATTAGGTCGCATGGCTTACCAACCATTCCAACGTAGTTTATATCTCCTGCTTGTAAATATATAAAGCAGGATTTATCCATATACGGAAGAAGGGGTTTGTCTTCGATTAGCATAAGTATGTTCTAATTTCAAATGTATCATTTAAAAATGGAAATGCTGCTATTAGGCGCAATACACACAGACCAACTTTAAGTTTCCTATTGCGGAAATCACCAACTCGCAACTATCATTTTTTATTTTTTTAAATATAATTTTGAGCAACGGAGCTGGCTCCCTATGCACAACCTTTCGGCAACGAATTGACGACCGGTAAATAACGTGACACTAATGTTAAATCCTATGGTGTCACGTGGTTTTCCAGTCGACAATTTTTTATTAAACGGTTCTGAATCGGGGGCCTGATGTAGTAACTCTAGTTGCGAGTTACGGCAATTGCAACTATTTCCAGTTGCTGTGATTGTTTTAAATTGCCCAAACTAGCAACTGACAAACTTGTTCCAGTTACGACGATTTGCTGGTTTCCGCAATCCGCATCGTGTATCGTCAGCAACCCACCTCCTCTCGTCCACAAACATTTCGAAAGTTGTTTTAAAATTGCAGAAAACGTAAACCTTGGCCTTGGTTGCAGGTTTTAGTCACCGGTTCACCTCAACCGGCAACTGCTTTAACAAAGTTGACAGTTACGTTAACCGAAGTTGCTCCGTGTGCATAGCGCTTTAGAGGTACCTCAAAACTATGAACGTCACCAATAGCTATCTATTGCGAACTCACAAACTATGGCTCACCTACTCTCTTGTGTCCCCATACCTGGTTGAGGGATGGCCTAAACATAGCGACACACACAAAAATGTCATAGAAGTTGCCAAGTTTTGGTGAAGTACGTCTAGAGCCGCGATTGACAAGAAGAATTTGGTCGTAGAAACATAGACGTGTTTGAAGACCCTAATTGCGAAGGAAAAAATCCAAAATATTTACTGAAGACGCCCAATACCCATAAGTGTATTGAAGACACCAAAATACCAAATAAATTATTTAATGTAGTAACTAAAAATACCTACAAAACAAAGAAAACAGTCAAAGCCTCATTGTAAATTAAGAAACTGTAGTATCGGCCGCCGTATACACAATCCTCATAGTGTTAGTGAAACCGGAGCCTTGCCTCCACCCTGAGACGATGACAAGAGGATCACCTACTCTGATAAAGCCTAGGCCCATAGCCCACTTGGTACAGAAGTTGATGCGTTTCTCAAGGTCATTCTGCCAGTCAACGTCTGGAGAATCTGTAAAATAAGGAGCAAGAATATTATTACATAGGGCACACTAAAAGTTTTGCGCTCCTGGCCGTTAAATTTAATTGTTTAAATTTCAAATGCTATATTGAGCACCATGACAATGCTTTGGCGTACACTGTGAACAAAACAAAGAAGTTATTGGCTTCTGAAGAGTAGAGCTCATGACCCATCTCGCACACAGTCTAGACCTAGCTCTATTTATTTATTTTCCAAAAAATCTGGATTAGATGAGAGGTGAAGTCTGAAGAGGCTGTTATAGCTTTTAAGTAACACGTGAAATACATCTCTTCAGACTAAAATGGTCCTCATGTCTCAAAAATTACTTGAACGAAAAAAAGTGTTTAATATGTAATGGAGAATACTTTAAAAGGCAGTAAATATTACTTTACTCAGAAAAACGAACAACGGTGAACCACGACCAATCAAATTAAGATACAGTATTAGATAGTTTAAATTATATTGGTTAATGATCTTATTCTTTACTATAAAAGTGCATTTAAATTATACTTCACTGATTTACATTAATGATAATATTTTTTTAGAAAAATTTAATCAATTTTATAGATAAGAATTACTAAAAGAAATTAAAATTTTATAGAGAAGAAATAAAATCACTTAATGACTGCTTACTTCTCCAGTCGGACCTTGACACACTAAGCGAATACTTCAAAGCTAATAAACTATTCCTGAGTATTCCTAAATGTAATTGTACTAGCTTTACAAAAAAGAAAAACCTTTACATCTTCGATTATAGGCTAAACAATAATATGCTGAATAGAGTTTTAGTAATCCGCGATCTTGGCGTTCTGCTGGACTCTAAACTTCACCTAGATATTCATATTAACGCCATAATAAGCAAAGCCTTTAAGATGTACGGCTTTGTGTCTAGGTCTGCAGAAAATTTTAAAAAACAAAAAGCTTTTTTCACCCTATACCGTTCGCTCGTTTGGAACCCATTTTACAAAAAGTACACCGAGTCCATTGAAAGGGTCCAGCGTAAATTCCTGCGCAGAGTCAATTTTAAGTGTTGTCGCTCTCAGGTCCCTTATGAGCAGCTTCTTACTAAGTTTAAGTTCCTGAGCCTTGAATCCAGACGGTCGCTCCTGTCCGTTATGTTTCTTTATAATTTAGTAAACAACAAATTTCATTGCATAAGCCTCCGTAACCTGATCAACTATTGCGTCCCTAGATGTGCCATGCTAAGAAGCACGCGCAGACTGAAGACATTTCATGTAAACTGCTGTAAAACCAATGCGGGCAAACGAGCCCCACTACATAGATTGATGTCCGATTTCAACGAGAACTTCAATGAATTCGAGTTTTCCCAGTCCATCAAAATTTTAAAAACTTATTTTAAAAAAGTTATTATAGAAATCATAAATTAACACAGAATTGCAAAATTTTATGTTTCTTTCTTCTTCTCATTTTTAAAGCTGTATCAAAACTGTACTTGTATTAGAATTGTAGTATCAATGTTAACCTAAAAAAAAAAAAATATTTTTTTAATTGCTGTATTATGTTTACGCTTTTTACCTCGTTTGTATTAAAATCCATACACCTACACGTGGATTACGTAGTGGGATGTGTTACTAATTTTATTACTTAAGTTTAGCAATAAGTTAACTATGTAAAAAAAACAAACAAAAAAGATAAATTACTTCCGCCTTTTTTCTTACCCTCATAAACTAAAGGAATAATTCCCCTCCATAGGTGGAGCTGTCTGGCGATAGGTGCGTATCTGGTGACTGTGATGATGGGACACCTGGGTCTGTACTTGGCGACTAGTTGGGCAGACTTTCCAGTAGTAGTGACAACTACGATTGCTGCGGCTATGACTCTTTGAGCTGCTAGAACTGCTGCTAACGCTGCACCGGTAGCTTGATCACAGGGTAATGGGGTCTAAATTGAAAAAAATACTCATCATTTTGGCTTCAGTCCTATTAAACAAAGCTTTTTGTTAAAACAACATCAAATAGGACCAGTATTTTAACTGCACTGCTTACTAGTACAAACTAGTTGACAGCGCTGTAAAGTAGTTCTTAAGAAGTTATTTCAAGTGTCGAAAGTTCGAATTGTCGGGCTGGTCGTGAAATGGCATTACAAATACAACATAATAAAATAAATAATAGTTTTGACCATAATGTCGTATGGACAGGTAAAGAGTTAAAGAACAAGACCTGTGCTTGATACCTTTTCGATCAAATCGTGATATAGCTGTTTTGTCCAAACACAAGCTTCAGCTTCTTTGCAGGCACTAGCTAAACAGGCCACAGTTTCCACTGAGTACTGACCCACCGCGGTTTCAGCAGTTAGGATCAAAGCATCGGCACCATCAAGGATACAATTGGCTATGTCTAGCAGTTCTGCTCTTAGAGGTATTTTTTTATACCTCATGCTACTCAATAGATGTGCGCTGATGCAGACAGGAATGTTATTCTGAGAAAAGGGGAGAGCAAACGAATTTTGTTAATTTCGGTAATTTTACTGCAACAGTACAGTGTAAACAATAACACCCACCTTATTTGCTCGGGCTATCATATTTTTCTGAGCTATGACTAGCTTCTTTGGTGTAATATCAGATCCTAGTTCTTGTCTAGTTATAATTATACCGTTTGCTACCTAGAACGAAAGTTTTGAGTAAGGTTGATTTTTTTGTTTTTTTTTATTGTATGTCGAAATTTTTAGTAAGACTTACATTCAGAATATCATCATAGTTATTAAAACCTTCGATAGTTTGAATATTAGCAATAATAGAAATTTTCTTTCCCTTTTCACCTATAATATCTTTTAGTTCCGTGATAGCGTTCGCTGAATTTACAAAAGGTGCCACAAGAATATCGACCTGAAAAAAACATGGGACTGTTTGTACCTTCAGTAAGTTTTCTAGGAAGGAATTTTAATATTCATTGACCGAACCTGATTTTTAACTGCCATTTCCACATCACTTTTATCTTTTTCAGTAAAGTTTGGCATATCAAACACTACATTAGGTACAAACACATCTTTGTAAGAGCCCAAAAAGCCGCCTCTCTCAATTTTGCAAGTAAGTGTAGTAGCTGAAATTATCTCCACTTTTAACATTATAGTTTCATTGTCTAAGAGTACAAAATCGTTCTTGTTCAATTGATCAGCAAAGTACATGAAATCTACGTAAACTGTGTAGGTAGAACATCTTTCTCTGTACGTTTCATCTGTTGTAAGTCGAACCACCTCACCGGCTTTTAGTTCAACACTTTCTCCATAACTCTGAAATTATAAATATATAGCTATTACACATATGTATTGTATGTAATAAGTTAGAAATACATTGTAGAAAATTCAAAAGATAGTTAAGAGCATCAGTCAAAACTACTTTAAGGTAATTTTTTAATTTTTTAAATTAAATGATTATTATAATAATAATTAGTCACAACTCCTTAATGTATTTAAGTAAAATTTGGCTCTGGCTCTTTGCCGGCCTTTCCCAAGGCACCGCTTGCTTTACTCGCTCGGCTCCCCGAAGTTGTGGTCACTCTTCTAACATAACTTAACCTAGAGAATACCAAGCAAACCTACCGTAGTGCATGAGTAGTTTAACTGATTTAGTCTTTAACTAGTTAGGAGTTTTGATTGTGAAATAATATACAAGGTAGCCAGAAAAGTGACGTCCAAACATTTTTTTTGGTGCCTCGTGTTGAGCGAATCACCCCTATGTAAATTCTACGATTTTTTGTAGTTTTCGAGTTACGATTTTTTAAAATAGCATAAGAATAACAAAGTAGTACTTCATAAGTACTACTTTTTTATTCTTATTATGAGACTTCCGAGTCTAGCGCATTCTCTAAAGCTACTTAAAAACTAAGAAATTATCTGTTAATATTTAAATTTTAAGTTGAAAATTTAAATTATAACTCACTTAACATAAATTCTCCACTTTAGGTCAATTTTGTAGTATCTTCCATTAAAGTTATGAGGATGTTTATTTTATGCATAAATGCACAGTTTATAGAGATTTAGCTGCAAGAGCAAAAATTCGAAGAAATCTTCTACTTTTTTTTTAGGAAATTTTCAATCTTATCCGGTTGCAAAAACTAAAAAAAAATCGTAACTCGAAAACTACCAAAAATTTTAGAACATACATAAGGGTGATTGAGTTACCTCTCAATACGAGGCACTAAAAAAAATTTTTGGACGTCACTTTTCTGGCCACCCTGTCTAATTTATTATTTAACATAATTCTGAAGACTTTTCTTACAGTCATTTTGGTAAACCTCGCTCAGTTCATTTCGAATGAAACTAAGATAGAGTGCATTCGCAGTTGCTTTTCGTCTGTGTCTATTTTAAGATCTTTTAAGGTACTGACAGTCATGTTCATAAAATAGCATGCTTAAAGCATGCTTATTAGTGGCATGCTCATGTCACTGTTCACATTTGCTAGTAATAAACATGCTTATTTTTGAAATAAGCATGCTCAAAGCAAACAACTGTTCACACGTGCCATTTAATCGCAAACTATCGGACAAAATGGAAGCTATGCATGAAAATATAATAAAATCAGTAGTTCTGTACAATAAAGTAAAAACGTAAAGTATGCCAATATACGTCCCACTACAGGGCACAGGCCCTACCACAACTATGTGCTGGTTTGGATCATACTCCGCCACTCAGGCCCAGTGCGGATTGGTGGAAGGGTGTTGTAAGGCCGCTTGGCAGTGACTAAACCTTACTGCCAGATATTATTAAGCCACCCGAAGGCCTCTGACTAGGCTTCACGACTAGCTATATGAGCCGGGACCAACTTTTAACGTGTCTTCCAAAGCACCGAAATGCTTATGATAAATATCACTGTTTATGGCTGGAATGGTCACCCATCCAATTACAACCGTGGCGTAGGTGGTTTAACTTTGGTAATCACTACCAAAGCGCTGTTGCCAGTGAGCTAAAAGCACCTCTAGAATTACTAAGATATGAGATAAAAGAAGAGTTACTATAATAGTATCAGTTCTATCCGATCAGACGTAATAAATCAGTGTTATTGCTTGCAACGCAATTGATATATATGAACATGGTAGGTAGGAGGATTCGTTATCAGGTGGGTCTCACATGGCGGAAAACTCAAAATAACAGTCCAGTTAATTATTACAGACGTCTATTTTCAATATATCAAACGAATTAACAGAAAATACCTAACGATTAAACGGATGGATTCGGATCACTTGGTCGAGAAACGCGGTAAGTACAAACATTAGAGTTACGCACTTACAAAATAACAACAATTCGGGTCGGCGCTCGGAAAAATAATGATGTTGGATATTTTTATAGATAACTAGCTGTCCCGGCGAACTTCGTACCGCCCATACATTAATTTTTTTCGTGCTTTTTATAGTTATTCTGCTATTTGGGGCGGAGACAAATTCAACAAATGAAAGATCATAAAAATCTGTCCAACCGTTCTTGACTTATAAATGGTCTAAGTAACCCGACTTTGTTTTATTTAAATAGACTAGCTGCCCCGGCAAACTTTGTACCACCTGTTGTTTTTTTGTGATTTTTTCCGATTGGTTAATAGTTATTCAGCTATTCGGGGCGAAAAAAAATCTAAAAAATCAAAGATCATAAAAATCGTTCCAGCCGTCTTTTATAAATGGTGTAACTAACCCGACTTTGTTATATTTAAATAGATTTAAAAAAAACTACGGTATACCGTTATTCATTCTCATTTGGCCAAAACAAGGCCAAAAAATCCAATAAATAAAATACTTAACGTGGTAGGCACCCCAGAAACTCGAAATGGTTTTCGAGTTTTTGCACCTAACCCAAAAACTAAATGTTGTCAATTGAAGTAAGCATGCTTCAAAGCAAAGGTGTTCAGACGTGCTCAAAGCACTTTTTTTCTAAAAATTAGGATATAAGGTCATTATGATTTGTTTATTTAGGAATCCAAAGCTAGATTACAGTATTAATAAGCTATAGCAATAAAGTAACTACCTCTCACAGACGAACGCCACAACATGCGGTCGTCGCAGTGGCCTCAGTTCCGGGTGCTGAGTATTGCCGAGCCGAGGCGAGTTGTCAGTTGTCACGTTTGGCGTTAATCTCTTAAAAATGCTAACTAAACAAAAAACTATTTCAATTTTAGAAAAACTAAGAGGACAACCATAACGACCTATTAAAGTGTAAGTATTTTCTCAACAAATAAGCCTAGTTTCGGTACTGCTTTAGCTAATTTAAATACATGGCTAAGTATTATTCATCTGTTTACTTCAGCAATTCGTCCCGTCCGTATCTTCCGTCCAGCTAGTTGAGCAGCTATTGCTAAAGGGTAATTTCTTCCCATATTCACGCTGAAGTTCTTCGCGGCTTGACGGAGCATTTTTATAGTGTCTATGTTTTCTTCTCTGGACCCGAACGACAAGTTGATGAGCGCTATGTTCATGCCAGCTCCTATCATCTTCTCCATTACTTCTAATTCGTTCGTTGATTTGCCTATAAAAAGGCTAATCTTATTAGGGCTATCTACTTAATGTTACATTTTATTTTATCGTGTCATCATCATCATCATCATTTCAGCCATAGGAGGTCCACTGCTGAACAAAGGCCTCCCCCAATGACTGATCATCGGGGGGGATTGCCAATACTCGCCACGCTTGGCAGGCGGGTTGGCGAGCGCAGTTTTTTTATAAGATTTCGCACGAAGACGCTGCTGCCCGTCTCGTGCTACAGGAATTAGTCGACTCTTACGACACGCCTCCTGTTGGCGGTGGGGAAGTGTATTCTTTACGGCCGTCCTCACACGGCACGTGTGTATTATCGTGCGTTATAGGTTTATTAGCCTGTCAAATTCGTTGTTTATATTTGTTAGTTTTATTTAACTTAGTAGGATTTTCATAATATTTTGCTAGAAAAACTTGATTTTGTGATTTTAATAAAGCATAAAGCCAGTACTATTTTAAAAGTAACATTTCAGTCTGTATTTGACGATGATGATGACAGATACTTGTTTTCTTTTTTAGGATCCCATACTTAATCAGAATGCCTAACATATACGACTGATTAATGATAATGATGACTAAATAAACCTCAAAGACGTACATTGATTTATATGTGATTATTTTTTAGTAAAAATATAATATTGCAACCGCGAATCACATTTTTATCAGTATACATACACAGTAAATTAATTGCTATTTGAAAGAAAGGTTACATATTTTTGAATTTTGTTGGTTGCACTGAACGATCCTCTTTCAAATAATATAATTTTTTAGCAAGGCGTGTATCGTGCATAACCGCACACCGCAATCGCAACCGGAAAATTGTATGACAAGTGCGTTGGAAAAAATATGACAACTACCAACAGTTAGTGTGCTGTGCTACAAACTCACACCAAACGTTTTGCTTAAAACGTCTTGTTATTTGAAAGAGCCATAACAGTCTGGTCAATATGATCTGTCTAAATGATCGGTTTAGATAAAAAAAAAAAAATACCAAAACCGAAATTAGTATTGTAGTGCTCTGTAACGACAACAACGCTGTAAAATAATTTAAATTTAATTAAAAAACAAAAGCTACATGTTAAAAGTGCGTGTGTTTTTTTATTTACCTCTTCGTGGTAATATTTAAAAGTTTTGCCAAATATATTTTTACCAATTTGCAATTATCACATTTTCAGTTCAGTATAAATAAGTGTTTAAGTCCCTCTTCCAGACTATATACTGAATAAATGATTATTATGACTATTATTATCTTATGTAGAATGTATGTAACGTATATCTTATGATTCAATAAATTATACAAATTTGTTTTAAATCTGTAAAATATGTCTACTTTAATACTATACGTATGCAAATTTTAGTATCTTGTCTCAAATATTTGCGAGTGTCTTAATAATTATATAAACTGCCAGCGACACGATTCTGCGAACGCAGGTGTTTGTGAAAATGTTGTGTTAAACAACTTAGCATTTAAGATGATGTGCATATTCCTATACGTATGCTTTCACATGCACCCAACGCTTGTCAGAGCTGCAACCAGCGTGGACCAACCACAACCTAGTTCAGTTAGACTGTTACGTTCATAGCAGCGTGTTGACTTAGCTAAGCAAACATAATACAAAAGATTGACTTTAAATGCATTGTAGTCTAGATGTCCATTAAATTTACTAAGGCGATTGAATATGTATAGTATTTTAAGGTTAGCTTAGCTTTTAATTCCCTGAATTTTTTTTGTCCATTTCAATCCCAATTTATGTCTCTATGTCACCTTGATGATAGAAAAGGCGAAACGTTTAACTAAGAAACAGAAAGGCTGACAGGTTTAGTGGTATAAAACGGACTTACCCATCGTTGCAATGATAGCGGTTAGTCTTTGACATCCCGGAGGCGCTTTGATGTCCAGATTCAAAAGATGGTCCAGTGGAGTGAAGGCATTGGTCGCTGACAATTGCTGACCAGGAAGCTCCATGGCGTCATACTGAATAAAAATTCTTTTATCAAAAATCAGGATCGGTGGCGTGCATTAGGGGAGGCCTATGTGCAGCAATGGACTGACGTAGGCTGGTTATGATGATGAGAATAAGAATTATAATATATTATAGTAAATTAAATATGCAGTGAAAAGAACTTTTTAAACTGACTTCAAAAAAGGAGGAGGTTCTCAATTGTTGGGGGTCTTTTTTTAAATGTATGTTCAGCGATAATTCACGGAAAAAAAAGTAAGGCGATACGAAGTTCGCTGGAACAGCTAGTAGGTTCGGCACGTGAGTTGAAAAGACATGGAATGAAACGTTTACATTGGTTGGTCATCTAACTCTTAGCTCCACTATCGCACTTGCCTTTGGCTCGGGCTGCAATCCCCATAGACCAAATGAACACCCCTACAGTAAAATCTGTCAACTTACTTCGCCTAGTTTTTCGTCAAATTCTGTTGGCCACACCATCGTATTAACAAATTAAAAGTACGTAGTCGAAAACCAGGTAAAATTATATGTAAAAGCAAAATAAATGGCCGGACAACTATCAAATGTACTCTAAGATATGACTATCAACGTCATTTTGACTTAGCTAATTTACGTAATCTATGGTTTGAGTATACTTTGATTTATTTGACTAGTTTGATTTCGAAAGAGGGTCGTCAAAAAAGATTTGATATTTTATCTTTATGCTGCGAGTAGCTATAAAATTATTATTACCTACCTAATAGGTGACCATGCATGACCATGTTCAACGTAAGTAATACGAATACTAATCCAAATGCATAAGAAGGAGCTTGCAATGCGAATAAGCTAGCCATCACTGGATACCTATTCGTTTAATACACCATGGTACAAAATATGTAATAAATTACCGGACGAAATTAAACTATTACCATTTAACAAATTTAGAATAGTATTAAGAAAATGGTTAATGGAAAAGAGTTTTTATTTAATTGACGAGTTCTTTTCAGATCAAGTACACACTACCCCTTCCTTTGGCACGGTAATAAATCACTTTCACCTTACAATTGGCACAGGTGAGCAGCGCATGACGCAGATAATGACGCGTTTTGGGTCAAACTAACATATGGTGGCTTAGCCGGCACGTAAGGGGGTTGTATTGTATACCTTTGGAATCCTTAGGAAACAACCTATTTTATTATGTTTTAAATTATGCAATTCGAGTTAACTACGCGATTTATTAGCGACATGAATCCAGCTGACCTTAAATTTCCCCGATTTTTGCAAAAAAAGGTAATTATCTACCAAATAAACAATATTCTATCGAGAGATTGCCTTTCATTTATTTCATTATTCATCAATACGAATTTACAATGGATTTTAAGCACAAACAAACAAAAAGTCAACTCCATAAAAATTTTGCTAAATAATGGCTTTTTTGGGCAAAAGTCTTTTGCAGACCACCCGCCAACACGGGAAAATAAATTTTTGCAAAAAATTAAGTTGGCCAATTAGCCTCAAAAAAACGACTGAATTACAAAGAATGATTCATAATATTGCTATTCTTGAAATAATAATGTAAGAAAAGTAAATAATTAATACATAATTAAGGTAAATGAAAATACCGCTGCAAAATCACCCTAAAATCGGTAGGTACCTCGAACAAATGGTGTGTAGAACAAAACTCATTTATTTTTCCTAAAAAGTAAATATGTATTCATAAAGATTATCAAATTTACTTTAGATTTATCATAAAATAAAGGATAAGGATTAAACTTTGATATTCTAAAAATGACCAACAAAATCATACATTTTTGTTGTCAAGTGCCGTCGCGCTAAATATTTTGATATTGTAAGTAATAATGGCTTATTAAAACAAATATATTAAATTAATTACGTTGCTGACTCTATAAATAGATTTATCAAAGCTTTATTTGATATGAATTTATCGAATTAATATTGAAACTAACCAAAAATCACGAGCAATGGCGGCCGCCAAAATATTTGTTTACATTTTATAAAATTTACCTTAAAATATCATTCCATTATGCAAACTAATGCTGCAAATCCATCTAAACACACTCACTTTATCGATTTAAGCACTATTCTCATGTATTTTCACTTAAACATTCATCAAACAAAATTATTTAGCAACACGCACCCACGCACGTAATGTCAGAATCATATGGTGAACTTTGCACGCACAGATTAAACAGACCTTACGCGCAGAGATCATAGAAACCCTTTCAATCTATAGACAGTACTCTGAACTTTTTTTTGGTATGCGATACACGGTTGAGACTCCCGTCTGTCACCGTCCTATGATTTTTTGAACGCGACTCGACGTAAACATGACGTCAGTGGTGTTCTGCAGGTTAGTGACACAAGCGAACCTTTTTGACAGTGCGAGAAGAACACCAGATGCCACCTCACGAGCTACCTGTCAAAATAGGGGGCTGTGTTGGTAAGGCATATTCATGATATATTTAAATGATGACTAGTCGACTAATTTATAATAGGTAATGAATGTGACATCAAGAATAATTTTTTACAATATTTTTTTTAACTCTAAATTTACAAATGTTTAAATTAATATGCATCCATTTCATACTGAAATATGCATCATTTAAACATAGATCCCTCGGTTTATTTATCCCTAATTATGACATGATCAGCGGCATTTACCTCTTTGCTACTTATAGCCGTCGTCATTCACCTGCCATGTTTTAGAAGCATTTAAGTATCAACATACTTCTAGGAGTTCTAGGCCATACTTGAAGCATGATGCTTCCATAAGCAGTATGTTTTTCTATTTGCTACTAAAATCAAACATTCGATTTACAATAACCAGATTTTTTTTCTCTAAAATATTCCATGATTTTTTGAAGGCAAGACTGCTGACGCTGCAGACGGGCGTCGGAACATTTGTCAAACAGCCACGATTTTTCAATTCCCGCGTTAACCGGATCAGCGGCGGATTACCTCTCAAGCTAAGGCTCGGTTCAGACGTACAACAGTTTGTTGTGTACGTAGGGTACAGTCTACAGGAGTTAGCATTTTTGGTATTTCGACCCTCCCTATCATCATTATAGTTAGCCCTCGTCATTTCACTGCTTGCAAATAGGTCCTGCCTAATGCCCGTCACTGAACCCGATCTTCAATCTTTGCTAGTGCCAAATATTTAGTTGGACTAATTTGCATATGGTATACACTAATATAATAAGTGCCGTGTGGAGACGGCCGTAAAGAATACACTACCCCACCGCCAACAGAAGGCGTGTTGTAAGAAGCGACTAATTCCTGTAGCACGAGACGGACAGCAGCGTCTGCGTGCGAAATATTATAATAAGCTGCGCTCGCCAATCTGCCTGCCAAGCGTGGCGAGTATGTTCCCCCGATAATAGGTTATTGGGGGATGCCTATGTTCAGCCGGACGTGCTATGGCTGAAATGTGATGATGATATACTAATAATACTCTATAGAATCTATTATATGCATAAGAGCAACATTTATCCATGCAAGTGGATTCGCGTTTGTATATTGCATTAATCGCGTCTATCTGCCCACCTTCTTTGACGATCTCAGTAGCTGCAAACTAAGCGAGCACACTGGACTTGGTGTCGTTATCTCTGTCGGTTTCTATTGCCAGTCGGTCAATGCAGGGAAAATAACTTTTCTATATTGTCTCGGGTCTGGCTGTTGTGGTACCGTTATTGTTTCTGATTTCTGTAACAAAAGTGGTTTGGCTACTTACCATAGGAACAGAGCAAATGTAGGTATGTGATGTTGGCCAAAAAAAAGTGGCACAATTGTATAACTAGAGCCTAATCCAGAAGTCAGGTGAATTACAAAACGGAGCAAAGAATCCCGATCAGGGTAAGCGGAATGATAAACAAGCGCCCAGCTGTCGCTAACAACGCCAACAAAAATAAATAAAGCCACGAAAATAAACAAAGCCGGTTTTATTTGTGGGGAAACCATTAGGGGATCAGAACAAGGTTTGCTGATCAGATAAACGAAAAACCTAAAGAATGTTTTGTATTTTGTGACTTTTTTAAGTATCCATATTGAAAAAACATCTTCATAATACTTGGGTTGGTATGTAATAGAATCTAACATCATCGAGATGCTGTCATAATATACAAAGTTATGTCGATGACTTGATAATTACTAATAAAGTTTTTTTTTCAACTGTATGACCACGCGTTTTTATTATATTATAATTTGGTATTATTATTTTATTAAAAAAAGTGCCCTATATTAAAAAATAAATATTTTTTAAAGTTTTTGGCTTGCGCGGTTTTCGTTTCGCCATCATAACGATATATGGACCAAAAGGTAAAAGTTGGTCTCATTAAAATGTCATCCAGTTTGATTTGAACCAGCAGTTGTGTAATGCTAGTCGCGAAGCCAGGGGCCTAAAGGCAGCTTAATAACATCTGACAGTAAGGTATAGTCACGACCTTCACCAATCCGCCTATAAAGAACAATTTCTCGTGACCTTGACGACATCACACTAAAAATCGCGAAAAAACCTTTTGAGGAAATAACAATCATCATTAACATCATTTCAGCTATAGGACGTCCGCAGCTGAACATAGCCTCCCAGTGACTACCAATTTGGCCGGTTGGAAGCGTCCTGCATCCAGCGGTTTCCTGCGACTTTTTTACTTTACCAGGTCGTCCGTCTATCATGTGGGTGGACGTCCTACGCTGTCCTTGCCGATAGGTGACCTCCATTCTAGAACCTTTCTGCCCCATCGGCAGTCAGTTCTACGTGCTATGTGCCCCCCCTACTGTCACTTCAGCTTGCTTGCAAGCTGACATCAGCGACTTTGTTCGTTTACATATCTCATTTCCTGATTCGATCTCGCTAAGAAAAATCAAGCAGAGCCCTTTTCATAGCACGGTGCGTGCACAACCTTTATAAGGAGGTAACTAATCATTATGAATCAGTCGGGGCCAAAAGCGTTACACGATTCCCTCCTTTTAGCCCTGTTTCTAGTCGGGGTATGGTTTACCATGATCACAGATGCAGTAAATCCAATTATTACGTTTGGAGCGATTGCCACCAGTAGACGTATTTTTTAAGCATTAGAAATGAATTTAAAATTCGAACACGAAAACAATTCGTATATTAAATTCATTTCTATTGCTCATGATTTTAGGCATTTTTGAATCACTCGTAACTTCTTGTAACTATTTTCGTTTTCCACAGAAAATATTATGAAACGGAATGCAAAAACTCGTAGATTTTAAAAACCGGTAGTGAATCGCTTAAAACAGAACGTAAATAAAAAGTTATTATGTCAAACTTCTGTCAAACATAATATGTTTACTTGTCAATGTCATTCTTCCGTACTTTCTGAGTGTGTTTTTAGGAATTCGCATGCGAATCTTGCGATTTTGTATTCTGATTGGAATTCGCATGATTCAAAAATACGTCTCCAGACCTCCGTAACCTCTTTAGACAGGGTAACCAACCGTGCGATTCTGTAAACATAACCGCGCTCACTTCGTCACTGAACTCGGCTATCGAGGATAAGAAATGTGCACCCACTTCATAACACAAACAGAGGCTAAGTTCGTTTGTACTATTAGGTGACTTTTAGAGTGAGTTTACCTGCGTTTTTCTTACAGAATCGATAGCAGATCACTTTTGAACTAGTATCATCTGAATATGCAGGTTTTACCTGTTTAAATCTGTACATAGATTCCAAAAAATCCGAACTTGCAGTGGGATGGAACTTACGGCCCACTTTGTGAGACGAGACTCCGATTCTTTGACCAGTGAGCTAAATACTAACTGTCAATAATTCCATTGAAATTTAAAGTATGTATTTCATGTTTCACTATTTAGGTACAGTTAATTTGTATAGGTTTCAGAATGATAACTGTAGCTATAAACATGGTGTAACAATACACCGGCTATCCTGACATCAGAATGGTAGCTTTATGAGACTTTATATTTAACATTAAAACTATCTAGTTTACCCCTGTGTAGGCACTATTTGGTACGGTTTAGGTACTATTGTTCAGAATATATTTTATCAAGATATGGAGACTACACGTACGGTCCTGACGATCACAAATAATCGTTTGCTTAATATTTTTTTAATGAGTTAACTGGCCTATTACTGACACACATTTTTTTTATATGTGCTGCTGTGTTGCTTACGTATGTATGGTGTACCTAAATGACCACTCGTTGGTAATAAGTATTATTATTTATCTAAAATATTTTGTACTAATAGTCAATAATAATAAATACCAACCGGCCAATCTGGAAGTCAAAGAGGGAGGCCTATGTTCAGAAGTGGACGTCCTATGACTGAAATGATGATGATGATGATAAATAGGCAAATGAATATTTTTAATAGTTGAATTATAAAGGTTTATTTTAAATAGATGTAACAACTTTATAGACATACTCGCACATATCATGACATGTATAAATAATTATCAATCCTCTTCTTCTTCTTCTTCTTCATTATCAAGACATCTGAAACACGTTTTTTTATAAATATGTGCTAGTCATTGTCAGTTGTCATGCTCTCAAAGTAAAAACATAAAACCATGGTGTTTAGAAATCGCTTTTTTACATGTCTGAAGCAGAACAATTTCGGAAATCGTTTTTTTAATTATAAAGGCAAGCCAATTATAAAGGTTAATTTTTCGGAATTGACTCGACTAAGAATTGAAAAATTCAGAAGAAATAATCTGGCGATAATAAAAATCCTGTCACTAAGTAGTAGTGTTGTAGTAATAGGTAGCTATATCGTACAAAATTTTAAAAAAAATTTAGTCTGTTGTGATAAGATTCTAACTTACAATCCCACAAACGTGTGATGAGTCTCCACTGACTCCAAATGAGTTAAAGTAAAGCAGATAAAGAACACTAACTCGACTAAAGATTTCTTGGCGATGTTGACTGGCCAAAGCCTGACCGTGTCGCAGAAGGAACTCTGCTCGGTGGCTCGCTGTAGAGTCACGAACATATCGCCGTACATCAACCAGCCTCTCATGACGGCATGTTCTATAGCAAAATGAACTCTCGCTTGTATGTTTTCGTGCCAACTTTTTCTTGATGCGCCTGCTTTAAATGAAACTCGCGTTAAGGACTTAAAAAAATTATCATAGTAAGTATAAAATACTATAAAACATGCTTATATAAGGTGCTTCATAAATATCTGCAACGGCTGAAATGGGTAAAAGTATTGCTTATATAGATTACGATAGTAAAGAAATGTTATGTCCAGAACATCATTAATTTTTCATAAAAAAAAATATATTAAATAGATAATTAGGCTTTATTCTGTCTCAAACCGTCCACATCTGTCCAAAAATGCTAACGTTTCACATTATACCGCTCCCGCGCAGTGTCAAGGGCGGATGACGAAGTGTGTTATGCAAATTGAAGCAAGTAACCATTTATTTACTGTCTTTTCGCAAATAATTAATTACCGATCCGGGCACGTAATTCCTTCACTATCGTAATCTATATAGGCAATACTTCTACCCATTTCAGCCGCTGCAGATATTTATGAAGCACCTTATATTTGTACTGCACTCATCAAAACGAATCGAATGAGCCCAAACACGAAGGTTTTACTAGTAGTCATTGAAGAGTTCTACTACCTACCTTCTAACTCCATCATCAGATCAGCACGATCAAATTATTGTATTGTCACCCGAATGTCAAATAAGTACTTAGTTTTAAATCGATACGTCAGATAGAAGTAGGTTAAAAACTACTTCCAAGATTTGATTACAGAGTTAGTTGGTTAGTTAATTAGTTATAAGTAAAGCTAATTAAGTTTATTTATTTATTAATGCACATTCAAAAATAATAAATAAATAAAAATAATTGTGCAAATAGCGGACTTAATGCCAACTATTCTCTACCAGTTAACCAGTGGTCAAACAGAAATACAGGCGGTGCAGCAAAATATATATACCTATACAGGGTTATTTGTAAAACATCAACAACCTCCTAGGGGCTGATTCTGGTGCTCAAATAAAACAACTTTTTCTATGGAACCAACATTAAAATCGCAAAAAAAACCTTCTCCATACTAAGTCACCATCAGCTGACATCAGTTTGTATAGAGAAGTGAATTTTTTAAATTTTTATTTCAATGTTTGTCTCATAGAACAAGTCGTACCAGAATCAGCGCCTAGGAGGTGGTTGATGTTACACAAATAACCCTGTATAAGTGTGTTAATATAGGTAACAACCTCATGTAAGTTTTGGGCACCAAATTGTGATTAATGTTGGTTACATATCAGAAACAAAACATTTCATAACATATTCTTTCTAAACTTAACTAACCTTTATACATCAGCGGGACTATACACCGGAATGTGTGTAGTAGCCTAGTGACGCTAGGTTTCGTGCTAACTGTGATGACGAGGCATGCTGGCATCATACGTAGCAGCGCTTTCGCTGTGCTACCAGTCACAGTAGGTATGACGATGACGCGTGCTTGCGCTTGGTTGGCCACGGCAGCACATGAAAGTACGGAAGCCTCGGCTGCAGTTAGAGGTGGTTTCACCTGAGAGGAAAATAAGGAAAATGGAATCTCCTTTTGGACGAGACCTGATAAAGGAAGCCAACGGACCGCTAACGAACGGCCCCGGGATTATACGCTGACTCGATTAAAATAGATAAAAAAAAAACCGACATCAAAACACTAAAATGCTAAAAATAATCCTAACACTTAAGTACCTAATCAGTTACTTTTGGAGTCGGTGCAAACAAAAACATTGAATTTCTCATCGGCTGGCACCGACTCCAAAAGTAACTGATTAGGTACTTAAGTGTTAGGATTATTTTTAGCATTTTAGTGTTTTGAAGTCGGTTTTATTTTTTTTAATAAAATTTACTTATTTCATCTATTTTTAGTGATAAATCCTAATCTAACTGCTGAACACCGATTTCATCCCCTATTTTCCTACCCTTAGGGGTGATGTTTATTTTGCAAACTATTATCATAGCATCTTTGAAGTATAAGCTATTCAATAAAACAAAAATCATCAAAATCGGCTCATATTTGTCGAAGATAGGTAACAAGAACCACAACCAAAATATTATCTGGGTATATATTTGTTAATTTTCTCAAAAAGTTCTCAATCAATTTCGATAAAATTTATATGAGACCACCTCTGAAGTAAGATCTACCAAACAAAAAAAGAATCATTAAAATCGATTCATAATTGGCGGAGTAATCGCGTAACATACATACAAAAAAAAAAAAAGACAGTCGAATTGAGAACCTCCTCCTTTTTTGAAGTCGGTTGAAAAAAATGTATTCACGGTGACACTTCAGACCCAGTAGACGTCAGTTTGATGGTGATCTTAGTCAGATCAATTGAGTCAGGAATTATAATGCAGGTTGTATATAGAGAGCGTTCCCACAAAGCATTAAAACTTAAAAACCTGTGATACATGAGATTGCTACGCTGATTAAAGACTTGAAATAAATGAAAATTAATGTTTATTAGTTCAAATCGTCATGGGTAAAGGCGGGGAGGGCGGGGAGTTTTACGTCCAGCAGTGGACTGCAATAGACTGACATGATGATGATAATGAGTTTAAATCACCGTGTGCATGTAAACGCAATGTGTATTTGTTATTAATAAGAAAAATAAAATAAAATATTGTACCTCATCGATGACCCGCCAGAAATTCGTCTTAGAATTTGTATATGGTTCTACCGTGCGGCACAATTCATGTAATGACTTTATTGTTTCAATCATATTTTCAACATCGTCGCAATCTTTTAGTATAAACCCGTTTGCTCCATCAAGCAGCGCATTTGTAACATCTGATACTTCACTATCACTGTATCCACCCTTTGTCAGAAAATCTTGGAACACACCGCCTGATATGTAATACGGTTTCCCAAGCTTTAAACGCAAATAAACAATCATTTAATAAGTTGAAAGTCAAATAAAAATAAAAGTAGTATGAAAGAGTATCATGTCAATTTAATCATAGAATACTGTGACTTTCCTGAAAACACAAACCCTACGTTAAATTAATGGAGTTTTAATCAAGTGTCATTCCGGTAATGAGAATAAAGAAAAGATTAATACAAAAAGATAATGATAATTTCTGAGGCTACAATGATATTTTTATTATAAACTAGCTGTCCCGCCGAACACCGTACCGCCCATCCATACATTTTTTTTTCGTGAATTTTTCCGTGTTTTTATAGTTATTCTGCTATTCGGGGCGGAGACAAATTCTACAAATCAAAGATCATAAAAATCGGTCCAGCTGTTCTCGACTTACAAATGGTGTAATTAACCCGCCTTTCTTTTATAAATATAGATAGTTTACGAACTGAAAAACAATGATTTAATTTACCGATTGACATTTTGCCCCAAGCCACTTCTGTATTTTACTCAATTTGTATCGTTGTGATGGCTCCAGTTCATAGGGTAAAAAGTCTCGAGACAGCAAAATGGCATCAGATTCCTGCAAATAACATTAAAAGAACTTGAGTTCGTTTTTACCATCGTTTGTTTTTATCATCATTTCAGCCATAGGACGTCCACTGCTGGACATAGTCCTTCCCCATTGACTTCCAAATTGGTGTTTTAAATGGCACATAATACTTTATATAAATACTTTAAAATTTTAATTTAAAAAAAGTTACAGATTGGGATTCGGAATGACCTTTGTTGGCAATCGGCATAAAATTCTTAATTTAGTAACACGTCCTTCGTCCAAGCCCTAATCTAATACTAATACTTACATGTTTTACTGTCCTCAAGGTATACAGCAGCCTTATTTATCTTGTGTACAGTATAAATCAGTGTAACTTCTGTATAAATTATAATTTACATCCGTGTTATATAACCTTCTTGTTGGGAACATTATATTCTTTCTTTCTTTTAATCAATAGATTTTTTAATATTTATTTTTTTGCTTAAATTAATTTAAACAAGCGATTATAGTATTGAATTTTAAATGTTTAGTTATCAAGAATATGACCAATCAGCAAAAACTTTATGAACAAGTCGACGATAGACGTGAACACCATATACGCCCCTATAGCGTAGTCATCCTCACTTAACTTAATTCGTTTTCCTCCAATGATCATCTGGAGTTCCGTTGTGAGTATTATAACACTAAAAAGAGTGCCTATAAAAAGTATGACTAGGTGAAGTGGCTTTATGTAAACGTTTGCAATCAGCATGCCCACCAACACTATTAATGAGAGCGACGCGAAGACTGTAGCCCCCACTATTATAAATAACATGTGTTTTGTGAAGTCAAACGACGAGCAAGCTAACAATACACAGACGAGCACGGTAACTACAGTTGCGGCTAGGGCATATAAGACCACAACTGTTCTTGTTTGAACTGTGAAATACGCTGTTATCACACTCATACATAAAAGCGCTAGACCAAGGCAAAAGTAATTGCAAGGCGAAACCATTGCGCACCGGGAACAAGCCATCGCATAGTTTAAGATCAACATAATAAGACAAGCAGGTAAAACAAACCAAATCCCTATTGTCTGGAACATTTTATATACAGGTGGCATCAAGTGGACATATATATTAAATCCCATCGTACACATTAGCATTATTAATACTATAGAAAGGACGAGTCTTATAAATGAATTTCTTGATGGCTCATAAACGAAGGCGTTAACAGAAACTGGTCTATCCGGATACCACGTATCCGTGTTTCCATCACTAGCGGGTGGGGGTGGAATGTGTTGTCCTAAATACTGGTATACGACATGGTCTGTACTTCCATTAGGAGTCTTTCTTTCTTTTTGCACTACCTCTTTTTTGGTGTTAGGGTATTGTGTTCCTATTTCTTGATTCTCGGTAGTCTCCATGTCCACAACACAAGTGCCAGGATCTGTGTTACCAACCGGCTTTTTATCATTTTTGTTTTGTTTTTTTTTCTCTATTGGTACCAAGATAGTAGGTATTGGCATTCGTTTAGATTTATTCGGAGTTACTGATTTACACGTACAATTGTTAGTTTCTTTTAAAATATTTATTTAGATAACTAAATAATTTAAAAATGGTATAAAATTTTAAATTGATAAAAACCACTATAAATAACAAATCAGTTTATAAAATTGTAAACCTAAAAATCAAAAGTCAAAAAGTAAATCAAATAAAATGCTGTCACAATGACAATGTTTTTTTTAACGCACAGTTTCTATTTTACTCAAGGAGTTTGTTTATAAAGTTAAAAGCTTACCAAGCTATTTTTTATTTTATATTTTGTATTTAAATAAGCTTTAAAAACATACTTAAAAGTGAGTATAGTAATGTAAGGGTTGCTACACATTTAAGTGGGCTGGCATTAATCGGCAAAGCTCGGCAGAAAAACTTCAATTTTACATTTGTAGTTGTATTTGTTTTTTTTTATATTTGCAGAATGTAGACTTATCTTATAAAGAAGGCAAGCCGTCAAATCACCGAACAAAATTTTCTGCCGTTTTTTGCAGGGGACGAGGAAGACACGTATAGCACACTACGAAAATTTGACGTATACACGCAGATACATTTGTTATAGACTCACTTTGGGAAAAAGTGAAAAACAAACAAAGAAAATAAACACGCATTTTAAACTGTCGTGCAACAACGAGTTTTTTTTATACGACAAGGAATGCAATAATGTTAGTGATGTGCCCTAGTCAACTCAATAATAAATGATACCATGTTCAATAATGAGTGAACGATATAGTGTGAAATTATTTAGCCATTATTTATTAATTTTATAAAATACATTCACCCACAATAAGGCTTGCCGAATTTATTTTAAACAGATGTGTCCTGTTTAAAATAAATTCGAGAGAAAATTAAAAAAAGATATTGTAGGTATTAAGCACATCAATTTATTTATCAATAAGAATTAAACTTAATAACACTATCTATGGCTTGTACTATGTAAAATCTATCTCCGTACCATGTTATGTTTCTATCATTTATTTGTCCGACTTACTTTCGATATTCTATAAAAATACAAACTTATGAAATCACTTAAATACATACATGTGATAGATAAGTAACAAGTACCATGATCAAGAAAGTTTCAAGTGGCAGAGCGGTATTTTCTAAAACGAAATAATTGACCAATTTTTTAAAAGCACAATCTAGTGACAAATGTCGACACGAAATAGTGACAATTGCGCGTCAACTAGTTCTTTTTAAATATAAAAACTGGCACGAAAGGCATTTATTTTGAAAGAGTGCCCCTGTTTATGGCATCCTTTCCAGTCATTTGGCATCTGCATATTATAGTTACTCAAATGATATAGATAAATAATCGGGAATTACAAACCACTCGGCTGCCGCACATAATCAAATCATAATAACTACCTGATCGGCACAAGCCGAATGAAGCCGAACGTCATGTAGTAGGTAGTCGGTATGGCCTGCTTTTTCGTGCCACAAATACTGCCGAATCGAATGATGGGTCGACCGGAATGAACTACCATGATCAGCACAAGCCGATTGAAGTCAAACAAGTGCAGTAATTGCTTCGGGTCGGATTTATTGTTTGACAAAATACTGCCGAACCGACAAAGCCGGACCGCTTATGTGTGGTGTAGCAACCCTAATGTCCGAACGAACAATGGTTCGCAATCGCAAACGCATATTAAGGCGGGCAAATTTTCAATCAAGAGTATTTTTCCGGTGTTGCCCATTCAAGTATGCACCGGGTTATAAGGCTCTTTCATGTAGACAATGCTGCGTTCGACGCAATGCTCACGACAAGTGAGCCTGTAACATTTCTTGCACAACTTACTCAAAGTGCGTCCCATTTCGTGCCTTTGCTCGATCAAACTTTAAGCAATTTGTCCGCTGGTTTATAAAATCAAAGTTAAAGTCAAAGTCATAAATCATTTATTCAATTTAGGACAGAAAATTGCCACTTTTGAACGTCAATAATATATTATTATATTATAGGCCCATATAGGGCCAGAACATGTCTCCTTATTTTTTGGGCCCTACTAGCGGCTCGAGACAAGACACAGACAATCTGGCAAGTGCTGAGAAGAAACGACGGAAGAAACGCCGAATCAGGTTTAACAAAACGTCGAGCGTATTACTCGAAGTTCGTTTTGTGAAAGTATGATACATTAGAGTAGGTCGTTATTAAGGAAATCGAACGTAGGACTTTTTGCGTTCGAGGCTAAATTTAATTAAAACAATAGTTCCCTCAGGCAACAGACCAGAAGGCAGTCAACAGGTGAATCGATATCGTGTCGGACATAAACACTGGGTGTATGCACCAGCTACGTTCGGAGCTTCTGACCCTTGTTCAACACGTAACTAAATCATGTAAGAAGTTTTCCCTAAATGTTCTTAGATGAGAGAGAGAAAGAGAGGCCCTTAATATATTTACAATATTAAATCTCTTCTTTAAATATAAAGACACAAATTTAAAGGGAACTTTCAGCTATAGAACGTCCACTGCTGAACATAGGCCTCTCCCAATTACTTCCAGATTGGCCAGTTGGAAGTGGCGATAGATGGTTTAATGTTTCAAAAATGGTTAAAGCTTGTTAAGATGACTTTGTCAATAATGTATAAATATTACAAGTACCTACGGCTCGGAACAGCAGTGTTTGTTGTATTTATTTCAATCAAGATTTAAGTGTAGGCTGTTGTAAAAATATAGATATAAATTGATTGAAGAAAAAACGTAAGACATGTATAACATAAGAACTATGTTTGTTCAAAATATATTTTATGGTGTTTAGTCAAAATATATTTTTGCAAAAAATATATATTATAAAATACTATTGATAACTTTTATTTTGATTGACTTTCGATAATTTAGAGTTAAAAGTTAATTCAAGCAATAGCTTCTACTATGTGCAGGATGCACAACAACTAACCAACCGATATTTTGATAAATTGGGTTCGATTCCAAATTGAGGCGGTCGATTTTTTTCAATTGATAATTCCCTTTGATAAATATGTTTGTAGGAGGTAAATAAATTTGCATGTAAGCAAATTAGTACCTTTGCTATTTCGTCGATATTGTCTAAGCACTGCTGTGTGCATATGCCACTAATGAGAATTGGTCTCTTCACTTTGCGTCCTATGTACTTTTTAATTTTCTTCAAAGTATCTGCTACGCGGACATAGTTTATAATTATTATATCCACCTGGAAAAAGAACGTAAAGAGAAAGTAAAATGTGTGGGTCTGTGAAATCTCTTAAAATTTTAAGCTTAAATGTTTAAAAGCTTATCACTTTTGATTCGTTCATTCATTTCAGCCATTGGACACTGCTGAACATAGGCCTCCCCCATTGACTTCTAGATTGGCCTGTTGGAAGCGGCCTGCATCCGTCTTTCGCGACCTTTACCAGGTCGTCTGTCCACCTTGTGGGTGCGTCCAGTCTTACGCTGCGCTTGTCAGTACGTGGCCTCCATTCTAGAACCCTTCTGCCCCATCGGCCGTATGCCCCTGCTAACTGCTACTTCTACTTCAGCTACTGCTAACTACTTCTACTTCAGCTTTCTAATCCATTGGGCTATCACAATTAGTTTCATTCAAACAGATTCAGGCGCGGCGATTCTTTCTATATAATACTAGCAGTCCCGGCGTACTTCGTACCTCCTCTTCATTAGTTTTTTTTCGTGTTTTTTTCCGATATTTTAATAGTTATTCTGCTATTTGGGGCAGAGACAAATGCAACAAATCATAAAAACTAAACCGCTAAAAATAATCTTAACACTTAAGTACCTAATCAGTTACTTTTGGAGTCGGTGCAAACGAAAACATTGGTCTCTCATTGACTGGCACCGACTCCAAAAGTAACTGATTAGGTACTTAAGTGTTAAGATTATTTTTAGCGGTTTAGTTTTTTGAAGTCGGTTCTTATTTTTTTTATAAAATTAACTTATTTCAACCATTTTAGTGATAAATCCTAATCAAAACAAATCTTACGAGTGCAAACATAATTTAACTGCTGAACGCCGATTTCATTTCCTATTTTTCCCTTAGGGGTGAAATTTTTTCCAAAAATGTTTTATTATAGTATCTTTGAAGTATATAGCTATTCATTAAAAAAAGAATCATCAAAATCGGTCCACATTTGGCAGAGATATAGGTAAGATAGATACTAAGATCAGTTGGCGTGGTACGGAGTTTATGCAATGTTTGATGATTTTCTTATAGATCTCATCATCAGAATTCAACCAAATTTATATGGGACCATTCTGAAAGTATTACCTTTCAAACAAAAAAAAATTTATCGAAATCCGTCAACGCAGTAACAAATGATCGCTGAACATACATAAAAAAAAAAAAAAAAAAAGATACCGACGAATTGAGAACCTCCTCCTTTTTTGAAGTCGGTTAAAAAACATAAAAATCGGCCCACCCGTCCTTGACTTATAAATGGTGTAACTAACCCGACTTTGTTTTATATAATACTAGTTGTCCTGGCGAACTTTGTAGCGCCCGCGCTTTTTCATATATTTTTTTTTGTGAATTTTCCGATGTTTTAATACTTATTCTGCTATTCGGGGTGAATACAAATAGAACAAACCAAATATCATACAAATCGGTCCAGCCGTTCTCGACTTATAAATGGTGTAACTTACCCGACTTTGTTTTATATATATAGATAGATATATAAAATAAAAAATATATTGGATAACATCACAAACATTGCTCTGATCCTATGATAAGTAGCTTAAGCACTTGTGTTACAGAAATCAGAAACAACGACTGTACCAAAACACCTAGTCTCGGGATAATATAGAAAAGGTTTATTTCCCTACATTGACCGACCGGGAATCGAACCTGGAACCTCAGAGATAGCGACACAAAGTCCGATATGCTCGCCTCTCGGCTACGGAGGTCGTCGACATAATGCCTGCGCCTCGCCCGCGCTGCACCCGTGGCACGACGTCACCTCTTGTGTACCTAGTACCTATGTGCCGTGCCTAAATAATTAATATTGTGAAATTTCGTTCAAACTTATTTCGTGGCCTGTCTGTTATGTTACTTGTACTTAAAAACGACGAAACTAAGAAAAGATTGGCGATTTTTCACAGCTCTTAAATTAAGAGAGAAGGAGAGTGAATATAAACGTATAAGTTTGTGAAAAAACCCGTTTAAAATGGTTTTGATATTTACGGTGATCATTTAATGCTAACCATGAGATTTTAAGGCCAAACTTTATAAAAATAAAATTGAATGATATTTCCATTGACTTTTATAATAGATATTTCTGTAAAAAGTGATCATAAAATCGGGGATTTGGCGAACAATCAAATTAAAGTTCTTAAGTGCTAGAGCTAGTGCTAACTATCTGTTGTAGTATGATGTTATATCTAAAGCTTTTATCATAAAATTTAATAAAATTACAACTATGAACTTTCTTACCTGATGCTCGATAGCAAATCGAATAATTTGATGGTCTCGTCTACTCAGTAATGGCTTTTCACGTTTGACTCCTCTCATAGACACATAATCCATGTTAGACAAATTACCACCCTTAGACACTACACATCTTATTGTCTTATTGTTAACTATTTCTGTACAATGAAGTATCAGCTCCTCTTGTCCTATCGACATCTCCGTGCCGATCCGAACTTCACTGGTCAAGTGTGGATTATCGACAAATATCTTCTCTTCATTACACCCATCGAAATCTGATAGGTTGCAAGTAAGCAGAATGTGGGAGCCTTCTATTATTGGGATATAATTAACTTCCTGAAAAACGTTATCTTTACTACATTTATTATTAAAGTCAGAATGCTAAAATTACTTATAAAGTTAGGGCACAACATTAGTGTTACTAGAAATTGATGTGCTCTTCTTCGTGATCAATACTAACTAAAGAATTGATAGACAGAACATTTAATATTATCTGGTTAAGAAAAGTGGGTAAAAGTACAAAGTATTATGATTTTACGACCAAACACATTCATCTCAACTCATTAAAAACTACAACAATAAATTTCTGTTATATTCCTAGCATTTTGCACATCCTTTTAAAACAGAATTTACGTTATGTGATGTCTTTCCACTAACCTCTTCGAGCAAACCAGTCCTAACCACGCAAGTCTTCAAATCCAAACAAGTTGCAACTGGCCAATCTGTTACCCCAAATTTTTTGCACAAGGTTAAAGCTGCCTTGTCCACTTTGCCCAACATTCTTATCTTCTCACCTTTCGTCGTGTTGGACAACCTTAACCGGGCCACGTTCATGCCAGCTTCCATCATCTTTTGGATGTCTACCGTTGTTATATTCACATCAGCTAAACAAGTAAATAGATTGCAATGAAATGAAATGAAATGAAATGAAATGAAATGAAATGAAATGAAATGAAATGAAATGAAATGAAATGAAATGAAATGAAATGAAATGAATGAAATGATTGATGATGATAATTTCATTTCATTTCATTTCATTTCATTTCATTTCATTCATTTCATTTCATTTCATTTCATTTCATTTCATTTCATTTCATTTCATTTCATTTCATTTCATTTCATTTCATTTCATTTCATTTCATTTCAAGTAAATAGATTTCTTTTTATCGAAGAAATTCACACGTTTCAGGTGCACGTCACGTGCAAGTGGCGGCAGCGCTTTGGTAGTAATTACTAAATTTTTGCCACCTACGCCGCGGTTGTGAATGGATAGGTGACCATATTTAGTGACATTTATCGCCAGCATCTCCGTGCTTCGAAAGGCACGCTAAAAGTTGGCCCCGGCTAATATCGCTTGATACAAGTCGTGAAGCCCAGTCAGAGGTCTCAGGGCGGCTTAATAACATCTGACAGTAAGGTTAAGTCACTGGCCTTACAACACCCCTCCACCAATCATGAGGTGAGGCATACTTTACTTTTTATCTTTATACGCCTCTACTTGTTCCAACAAAATTTGTTTAAACCCAAACTATTTAGCCTGGTTTTTCGACGGATGGTGAAATTTCTAATCTTACTAATCCTTCATAAACACAAAAAAACTGCCAAATTAAAGTGAGAGTGGGCAGGAAATGTATGCAGGATGCGTTCAGATAGGTAGGTCAAAATTGTCACACAGTGGTTACATGGAAGAAGTAGACCCGAAGACGATGGTGTGACGATTTGACTAGGCTTGCAGGAGATCAGGAAACTTTGGCGCTAGACAGTGGTCGGTGAAAGATTTTGGAAGAGGTCTTTGCCCAGACCTTTTACTTTTACAAGTGAAACATTTTTTATACTCGGTACAAATTAAAAAAAATACTTTTGAGCCAAAAGATACGATACAAAAATATACTTTACTTCCACTTCTTATTTTAATGTTTAAATTAGTAATAAAATTTTTTAGGTAATGAAATCCCTCCACCTCCACCTGCTATTAAGACATGAGCAACCTTGGTGGACCTGGAAGTCGCTGAACGGTTTTCATATTCAGGTTGGCCACTAGCACCGGTATAGGAAATATGTAGTCAAGCGCATGGGGACTGAGGAATGAGCCATAAAGCAGTTGTAACTGTGAAGCTGCGGACTACAAAATTGCTCAGACTGTCGAAGTGTGTGTGTGCATGAAGTTATAGCTGGTTTATTTAAGAGCACCTATTAAATGAATGAAGAAAAAGGAAATGCGTTATTCTGAAGAACTATCACGTCATAATTATTTATGACACTGTATTATATTGTCTGAAATGATTCACTAACGCGTTAAACGCTACCTTACTCATTTTATTCTGTTTTGTGTTCTCGTGGGACAATTACCGATTTCTCTTAGGCTTAATTCTAAAGGCTACGCAGACGAAGTAGCGGGCAGAAAATATACGAGCATGGGCTCATCCAATAAACTATTGGCTATAGAGTAGATGGATTGTCCAAGAATGTCCCATGACAGTGGTTTAAGAAATCATCTACGCTACAGCCAAAAGTTACTGTAATGACCAACTTCTTACCCAATGTCGCTATGATGGGGCTTCTTCTAAGTTTATACGGAGCTTTCGCTACAGTGGATGGTTGAGCAAAGTCCACGTCAGCAAACTTTATCACATCAGCTAAGTGAGTCATGGTAATTGTATTTTTAATTCACTTGTCACGCCAGGTACGAAATTATACCTACATTGAATAAAAAAAACGTTCCTTGTAAAATGTTGCGTAAAAAATTACGTAATAATTAAAAGATCTCAAATTCTAGCAAACATTGATTAAGTGACACTTATCATCTGTCATCACATAAAAGTTTGACTGTGAACTAGGAATAATGGTATAGTACTCTGTGGAGTTATCAAATTGGAAGCAATGAAACCTTGAATGAAACAAAATCACTTATTTCCCGGTCGGGCAGGCATGCACAACCTTGGACAACACATGAGCAAGGCACACGAGTCGCTCTAATATATCTATGCACTATAGTTCACTATACCAACTAAAGGTTCACGAATACCTAGCCACAGTTTATATATATTTACTGTGACCTAGCTGCGCTGTGCGCCCCAAACGCGCCGAATTTTTAGAATTAAAAATCTATGTAATAACCTCGCTCAACTAATAGGCTGATTATGACCTGTAGAAACTGATAAAGAAAATTCCTTAGGTGCGTGTGGCGCGAACAGGTGTGCGTGTGGTGCAGAATTGCAGATTGCAGAAAAGCAAAAAAAAATTTTTTTATTCTACACTTTTGACTATTACATGAAATAATTCTGAGACTTTCATTCATCAACTATTTTATCGGTATATGTTTTGCAATCTTTTGAAATTGGTCTGTAGAAAGATTCTTACTGTAAAAAAGTATAAAATAATTTAAAAAAACGACTGCTATCGTCCAACTGCCGTTAATAAAAGCAAACTTAGAAGTTTGAAATGAATTGTGAATATTTCAAATTATTTATTCAGATATATACATAATAACAATTAAAATTCTAATAACACAAAAAAAAAAATTAAATTTTAAATTGTTTGCATTCGTGGGCCTTTATAACCATTTTATTACACCTATACATACCAAAGCTTTAACTAAACAGATAAATCAAATCAATTGACTCTTTAATTTATCTTTTTTATTGAGGTTTACTTAACCTCTCTTACCCTCTCCCCTCCCGGACCGCTCATTGAGCGCACGCAAACACTGTCTCCGCGTTGATTGTTATTTAAAAGTGAAGTTAGCCATTTTTAGTAAATAATTTCTCGCCAATAAATTAGGAGTGCATAACGCGCCAGGTGACTGAATGCGCCTGGTACTTCGTCGCGCCGCTTTGCTTTGCCAACCGGTCCCCGCTCACACCTACGCGTCAGCCGTAGCGCGCTACGAAATTCGTGCTACGAGGTTCTACGGTTCTACACTCCACTGCTACGTACGTAGTACGAGTCTACTACATCAGCCGCGGTAAGACATCTCTGAATTTATGTCGCCCTGGTACTTTTAATTCAATACTCAACGAGTCAACGCAGGACGCCGCTGCAAAACTATTTCTTTTTTTGTATCACTAAATCCTAAATCAGATTTCCTCAATGTCATATATGCCTGGTACTATGGCGCAAGCCTGCGACGACGGTGACATGTCTATAAGCGACACAGCCTGCGACCCAAGTGTGGTGACTCCACCGAACTATGTGTTTGGACGAACAAAGAGTGTTACAATGGACGACTTCAACAAATTTAAGGACGAGATGAAGTGCATGATTGAGTCGTTATTGGCTGCCCAACAGCAGGAAACCAAATACATTAAGCCGGCTTTGATGGAAATCAAACAAACAAATACAAATATCGAAAACTCGATTGCCCTATTGACATCGCAAAATGCAGAATTAAGTAAAACAGTAAACCATTTAGAAAAAAAGGTTAAAGAGGGCAATGAATGTATAGCTTTATTGGAGGATAAAGTTGAAAATATGCAGCTGGCATTGCGTAAAACGAATTTTGAAATAAAAAATGTGCCCGGGAAGGCAAATGAAACGAAGGAAGACTTGGTGGAAATGGTCCTACGGCTTACCGCCACCATTGGGGCGGACTTAAACAAAACCGATATCAAGGATGTATACCGGGTGCGTGGTAAAAAAGATCAGAAACAGAATACACCAATTGTCATTGAAACATCATCGACGTCGGTAAAAACAAATGTTCTAAGACTTTGTAAAGCATTTAATGTAAAATCTAAATCTAAATTATGTGCCAAACACCTGGGCTTCCGTGTCTCAGAAGATACACCAATATTCATCTCGGAACAGCTGACCGCCAGAGGGGCCCGCCTCCATTTTCTAGCTAGAGATCTTGTTAAAATGAAACAATACAAATACTGCTGGACCGCCTACGGAAGAATATACGTAAGGAAAACTGACAACTCCCCTATAATAACAATAAAATCGGAAGCACAGGTTCAGCAACTTGTAAATAATTGTTGACTATATGTGGTTGTTTTTTCTTGGTTCTCGGTAGCATATTATCACTTATGTATACCATGTAATCTACTACAGACACACCATAGGTCTTGCGAGGTTTTATTAATACTAGTCTGCCTTCATACTCTAAGAAATGTATTTGTACCTTCTTCACCAAATTGTCTACAGGAGGAATATGGGTATTATTATGTTATTTTTGTGTCATTGTTTTCAAAATGGTTCAAACATATTATGTCTCACCACTTCAATCAACAATTGATGTCATACAACTCTCTCTCACACACACACACTGAACATTACACTCATACACACACTGAACACTACACACTTACACACACCACACAACACACACACATATATACCTACTCTATCATTGGTCTGTATATTCAGTATTACACTTATTATTTACATAAAATCGACAATGTTACACTGACTTTGACTTTTTCTAGAACTAAAGATGAATAATATTTCTTTAAATAGTACAGATGAGGTAGATCAAATGGAGATTGCATATTCTACGCGATGCGACATCGGAGACTTGCGTAAATCCATTAACATCTATGATAACAATTTTTCATTACTTACTCAAAATGTTAGAAGTGTATATTGTAATTTCGATAATTTCTTGATTTCATTTCTTCAACTAAAATTATATCCTGACATAGTTATCTTAACAGAGTGCTGGCTCTGTGATCATAAAGCCATCCCACCACTGGCAGATTATGACTTATTCTTCTCAACTAGACACATAAATAAGAGTGACGGTGTAGTAGTATATATCAAAAATGGTATTCAGGCCAACGTTAAGGAAATTTACTTAAATGAGGCTACTTGTCTACAAATAGAATTAGGCAACAAAACAATTCTGGGAATATACCGTTCTCCTTCTTATACAAATTGTGACCCCTTTATTGATTCCTTGGATGCTCATTTAGACTCACTTATGCCGAACAAGTGTGAAATTTTGGCTGGTGATATAAATATTAACACAATACTACATGACACTGAACAGAACTTGGAGCGTAGAAATCGATCGAATTACCTAAATATGCTGGGGACACATGGTATTGCCATGGGTCATAATATCCCTACTAGAGGTAATAACTGCCTGGATCATGTAATGATTAAATTAGAGAGCCTTCGAGTCCGCGCTCAAATAGCAGTTCTAAACACAACGGTTACAGACCACGCTATGGTTTTACTACACCTTAATGATAACAATTATAAATATAAGAGTAAAAAAACCAGGGAGCGAACTGACTATAATGGGGCACTGAACGACCTCACAGCCATGAATACTAAAGCCTTATTGTCTTGCGATGATCCTGAGAAGTTAACAGACGACCTAGTCTATATGATAACAACAGCACTCAAAAATAATACGAAAGATGCTTATATTCCCCGGAAGAATCGCAATATAAAACCTTGGATAACCCCGGGAATATTAAGATGCATCAGAAATAGAGATCGTATGCAGTGCAAACTTCGAGATAATCCTCATGATGAGATTCTGAGGGTTACCTTTAGAAGATACCGCAACTTCTGCAATAACCTTATTAAAAAGCTAAAACGTAGTTATGAAAGACAGTTGCTGCGGGGTTCTACTAGTGACCCTAAGAAGCTTTGGAATAATATAGCATCAATTACACACCTTAAACAAAATAACTCAGATAACACAAAGCTACTCAATATTGAAACTACCCCGCTAAAATCTGTTAACTATATTAATGAATTCTTTGGTAACATTGGCAAAAATCTAGCTGATTCTATATCTCAATCCAATTTGAACAAAAACACTGCAAACGTACCCCGAGGAAAGTCACAATTGTCTTCATTTGTTTTACTCGATACTGACCCGGAAGAAGTACACTCCGTCTTAATGGGACTAAAATCAAACAGCGCTCCAGGCTGGGATGATGTTCCAACCAGTTTCCTTAAACTTAGTGCTAATATAGTGGTACCGATCATCACTCACCTTGCCAACTTATGTTTTAATAAAGGAGTATTTCCGAAACCCCTAAAAGAATCAATAATCACTCCGGTGTACAAGGGTGGGGATAGGAAGGATGTTAACAATTACAGGCCGATATCTGTTTTGCCAGCAATGTCTAAAATTATTGAGAAACTTATCAATACAAGACTTCAGCACTACCTTGATAAATTTCACATATTATCAAAATCACAATATGGCTTTCGTTCTGGAAAAAGTACAGACGATGCGGTGACTGCATTAACCTCTTTAATTGTTGACAAAATTGATAGTAAAGATAAGTGTTTGGCAGTATTTTTAGATTTGAAAAAAGCTTTTGACACCGTGTCTGTCCCCATCCTGGTACAAAAAATGGAACATATTGGTATACGGGGCATTCCACTTAATTTACTTACTGACTACCTTAATGGGAGGATACAGAGGGTAAAAGTAGGCCAAACTGTAAGTGAACGAACTGGTGTGACCTATGGTGTCCCGCAGGGCAGTGTCCTTGGCCCTACCCTGTTCCTGATCTACATCAATGACCTGTGTAACATAGGGACTGGAGACGCCAGGGTCTTCTCTTATGCTGATGACACTGCGGTGGTTTTTTCTGGGTGCTCTTGGAACAAAGTGAAAGCTGAGGCTGAGAACGGGTTATCAGTTATCGCGGAGTGGCTCAAAATAAATCTGTTGACGCTGAACACACACAAAACAAACTACATGTGCTTTTCAATTTTAGATAGGTACCAACCGAATAGTGATCTCGATATTAAAATACATAGTGCTACTTGTAGTAAAGACGCAAAATGTCACTGCTCCTCTATATCCAAGGTAACATCTACTAAATACCTCGGTGTTATGCTGGATCAAAGGCTTTCTTGGCAATCACATATTGACCTTGTAGCGACTAGAACGCGTAAGCTGATGTGGATCTTTAAAATGTTGAGATATATAGCCACTAAGAAACTTCTTAACCAAGTGTATATAGCACTGGCACAACCTATACTGACATACTGTTTGACTATATGGGGAGGGGCTCTAAAAACAAAATTTCTCGAGGTGGAACGTGCTCAACGAGGATTGCTGAAGGTCATGTATTCTAAAAAGCGAAGATTTTCAACACAAGCTCTGTATTCAATTGCGGACTTACTTACCATTAGAAAACTTTATATTTTACATACAGTGCTTAAAAAACATAAATTATTAAATTTTGATACCAAATTATTACAAAAAAGAAAACATTATACGGTGGCCTCAACAAAAGCTACACACACAAAATTTGCACACAGCCAGTTTCAATACCTTTCATCGTTCTTATACAATCGCTCTAACAAAGAACTACAACTTTATCCGATGACAAGCAGAGAATGTAAAAGAACTTTGACAATTTGGTTAAAAACACTAGATTACACTGAAACTGAACTTCTCCTTACATACTAATTATATTATGTTATATATTGGATATCCAGACTAACTCTCACCCGCAATCACAAACACACACACGCACGCACCCACACACTCACACAACACACATACACACACACACACACACACACACACACACACACACACACACACACACACACACACACACACACACACACACACACACACACACACACACATTAATCTTAATTAATTCATAAGTTTCTAAATTATTTACATAAGTAGTGCTACATAGTTAATAAACAAATGGATGGATGGATAGGATAAATCAATTTAAGGTATGGAAGAGTGGCTCCTTCTGATACAGGTGCACAAGCACTTACTAGAATGAGTCAACATTTGTAATAGATTAAGATAAACTTTGTTAATGAAATAAACTTTATTTATTATTATTATTATTTACTTAGGAGCCCTATTTTATTGTTGAAGTTCCTATGGTTTGCTATTAAGTGTATCTATATATCTTCAAGGATTTCTTAGTAGATTTGGATATATTCTTTAAGGTAGATTTATAAAGAAGTACGTCATGACGTATTTTTAGGGGCATCCTCGATTAAGGTAGGGAGTGGAGAAAATACCTGTTTGTATGCCAGGAATGAACGTCAAAATTCTGATCTTGATCGACCAGTAACTACTTACCCTACGTATTGAAGTGAAATATTTTAAGTAAATAAGTGTTAGCATATTTCAGATGTCCTTGAAGTTTCCTTGCTGGGCCTTAGCTCATAGAAACCAATAAAAAAAATAATGAAAAAAATTCTTTAATCGATTAAATTAAATGAGTTCAAAATAATTGAATAGATACTTAAATAAAGAAAATAATAAATTACAATTCAAAAGATACATAAATAAAAAGCATAAAAAATTAAAAAACATTTAAAAAAAACTGATAAAAAATTACAATCGTGACTAAAATTGTCTACCAAATTGTACTAAGAGGACCGTACTGATTCACACCGGTATACGACGAATCATCAGGGCACACAATCCTGAAAAAAAGAAAGAAAAATTATTGTTTAGCAAATTTTATTTCTCAGTTAGAGAACAAGATTTAAAGTCGCATGATAATTATTTAACCCGTTAAAGGTATGTGATAAGCAACACGCGCCGAAACTGCTGACGTATAAACAAGGTGTTATTTGACACTTCCGCCATGTCTGCCATATTGGCACGCAAATTTTTTGCCAAGTCAAGGGTTAAAAAACTTAATTACGAACTGTGATTTTCAAGAAAGAACTGTATGCTGGCGATTGTCAGAATTCGGCTTTAGTCATTGTAGCGAGATAGCTTTTCAACAAAAAAAAAAGGTTTACCTAATCAAAATATTGCTTGTAATCAATACTCAAACAAAAAAAATAGATCTTTAATTATAAAAATGACGATATGGACACCTGAAAACTTATTGTAACTTTTCTTGAAAATATCATAACTGTACAAAATATAACCTAGCATTTCTAAAATACTTAGTCTAAATAATAAGTAAAAGACATTAGCCAAAATCGATAAAAAAATTAATAGATCCATGCAATATCTACCCTTTCTTTTTGGTCTCCTCGTCAAGCACCTTCCACAAGCTGACTTGGTCGCAGAAGGCACTGGTTGGGGCTGACTTACGGAGAATCACGTACGTCTGATTGTATCTTAGGAAATCGTTCTTTAGCCCATAGGCGACTGCAAACTGGATACGTGCGTTCGTATCGGCATACCAGTCTTTTACTGCTTTTTCTGTGTAAATATGCTTTGAAATAGCTTGTGGCTTCACAGTTTTCTACTTACTTACAGCTATATAGCAGATTTTTGCCTTAGTTGAGGCCAAGATAGGATTTTTAATGATCTCTTTCGCTGTTTAACTTGTCTATACATTTATACTATAATAGGTATTATAAATGCGAAAGTAATTCTGTGGGTCTGTCTGTCTGTCACGTTTTCATGCCTGCTACTATTGAAATACTAAACCGATTTTGATGACATTTAAACATTGAATGGACATGGGCTACTAATTTTATTCCATCTCCTAAGCAAGTAAATTAGGGTGTAGCAACTATATTTACGCGAACGAAGCCGCGGGCAGAGCTAGTATTTTATAAAAATACAAACTTTTTTAAAATTGGCTTACATCCTGGTATACTAAGAGACGCTTAATTAATTTATACTTTGAGACCATGTCATTGGGAGAGGTGGTGGTGGCCTATTCATTAATTATCTAATAATGCTACATGGTGTTGGATAGGTAGGTAGATACAAATAAAACAGATAATAATAGTAAATTACGAACAGAAAATAAGTTTAGGTAATTATTATGGCCAAACTTACTGTCATAAATAAGAGGTACAATGCCCCGATATAGCTGGAGCTGCCTGGCGACTCTTGGGTTGACGCTGACACTCAGTATTATGGCTTCTGGTTCTACGTACGCAAGCTGCACAGCCGTTTTGCCAGTGACCGACAATACGACCACCACGACAGAACCTGACTGTCTAGCCGTCATGGCGCATGCCAGGACGGTGGCGTGAGCTGCAGTCACTGGTGGCTGAATCTGCAAAATACAAACTTCTATTATATTATTATATATTAAAGGTGCTTGTGGCTCAGTGGCGGCCCCGCTTTGGTAGTGATAACCAAAGTTAAGCCACCTACGCCGCGGTTATGAGTGGATAGGTGACCATTCCAACTATATTTAGTGACATTCATCACAAGCATCTCCGTGCTTTGGAAGGCATGTTAAAAGTTGTTTCCGGCTAATATCGCTTGATACAAGTCGTAAAGCCTAGTCAGAGGTCTTAGGACGGCTTAATAACATCTGACAGTAAGGTTAAGTCACTGGCTTTACAATACCCCTTCACCAATCCGCAATGGGCCTGTGTGGTGGAAATGGCCCATCCCAACATGAGATAATCATCATGAGATAGTTGAGGTGAGGCCTGTGCCCTGCTGTGGAACGTATATAGGCATACTTAACTTTTTTGATGTTTTTTAGATGTTCGTTGTGTGATGAGCACGAGCATTTGTACCTAAGTCATTTATGTTTATAAACGTATTTAAGTATGTTATCTAGTATTTAGTCGTCATAGTAAAAGCTTTGCTTAGTTTGGGGTTAGATATTTGGTATAATTGTGTATATTTTTATTTATTTTTTGATTGGTGATTATACCCGTTGATCGGTTCGTTGGTTTTGGAGCCGCAAGTATCAGACTCTCCCGCTCAAATACAAGTTTTATTATAGGAACATCTCTCATTCTCCATAGAAACTGATGTCAGTTGGTTAGCGGTTTTTTTTTGCATTTTTTTTTAGTATTTGAGCAGGAGAGTTTAATATATGCGGCTGCAAACCCAATGAAAGTTCACCGTTCAATTTAATTTCTGTTATAATGGCAGCAATTGTGCACTGGGGAACACTAGTTCCGCTAAAGTCCGGTGTTAAAGAGACAATGGTTATGCCCGTGAAATTGAACAAGTTTGCAGTTTGCAAAAACATATATTCGTGATAGGTATATTCAGTAGTCAGTTATTTATATTACATAGACGGATAGATAATGACAATAAAATAAACAAGACAAAGGCATCTGACAAAATCTTTGTGTAAAATTTTTAATAAGAAAAAAATTACGAACCTCCAAGCACATCCTCCAGAAATTATCATGCAGAGATATGGTTTCTGCTGCTTTACATACTGTTTCTAATAAACGTATAGTAGTTATAAGTCTATTTGCATCAGCATAGTTGGTGATCACCAACCCGGCTGCTTGTAATACTGCATTTGTGACATCAGTAAGTTCACTGCAAGCTACAGTGCCCCATTTTAGGGTTTCTTCTAAGACATTTCCAGAAACAAAAAACGGCTTACCAAGCTGAAATGTTTAAAGTATATTTTGCAAATTAATATTATCTACATATTTAAGAAAATAGCTGGTAGCGAATATGCTCATGACTAATACGACGTAAGTAACCAAAGGCTTATTGATTGAAATAACACTATTCCCCTATTCTTAATTCAAGGCAAAGGCAATAGCAGCCCCCACAAAATCTCTTTGGTTTTTTAAATTGTATTAGGCGTGGGATTTAAACAAAACATGTTTTATAAAATTAATTTGTTTGAAACAGATTACTTACTCTCCTACATTTTGCACTAACATAAAGTTGTATTGACAGCAACCTCTTCTCATTCAATAAGGATTGAGATAGAAACTCTCTGGCGAGGATAATACCGTCTGATGCCTGTAGGCAAAGAGTATGAATTACTGAATTATTTTACACAAAATAATGGATTAAACTACTTCTGGGTTAGACTACTCCTGAGTTAGTCTACTACCGGGTTATACTACAACTAAAAAGGCAACTTAGTGGCAGCAGCGCTTTGGTTGTGATTAGTTAAGTTATAGAACCCACGCTGCAGTTGTGAGTGAATGGGTGACCATTACTACTATTATATTTTGTCACTATTTCTCCGTGCTTTGGATGGCACGTCGAAAGTTGTTTCCAGCTACCATCTCTTTGTTCAAGAGGCTAGTCCTCTGACTAGCCTAGCCTTAAAGCAGCTTTTGACAGTAAGGTTTAGGCAAGTGCTCTGCGTGGGACATATATGTATTGGGTGAATTTTTATTAGTGTAAAATACTTATGGGTTTGTCTGTACGTATTATAACAAACAAATTTGCATAAAAAAACTAACTACCTATTTTATTTATTTAATTTCTATTGCACAGATAAGTACAATTGGCAGATTTACTGCTATACAACACTTCCTGTCAGTCCACCTATCTCAACATAATTTTGTTAGTGTACGTTTGCCGTCGTCGCGTTCATGTTAGGAAGGCGTTTTATTACAGTAACATAATTAAGTTGAGATTAGTCTATTGGACAAAGTTGTTTGTTAATATAAGTATATACAAACTCTTAAGTATCTTACACAAATAAAAATTCACCCTAGAATACTATACGTTAGTAGATAAGAATCAAAACAAACTAAGTACTTATAATTTTCATCCACTTACTGCGATGATTTCATCTATGTTATCCAAACCTTCTTGTTCGCATATTGTGCTGATTAACGTCGGCATATATGAGCCTTTAAAAAAGGCACGCACTTTTTCTAAAGTTTTTGCCGTGCGTGTAGAGTGAACTATTATTACATCTAGCTGGAATATTCACAAGGTCAATGATAAGACCGCTAACAAAATTTGTACTATCTCCTGACATTTGTACCGCATCAATTTTATAATCGAGATCAAAACCTTTCTTACCTGATATTCTTTAACAAATGCGAGAAGTTGCTTATCCAATCTTGCCAATGTTGGCCTTAGAAGTTTGACGCCTCTTAGACATACAAATTGTCCATGTTTTAAGTATCCACCAAAAATTATTTTACATTTTATGCTTATCTTACTTACAACTTCAGTGCAAATCATTACTATTTTACCGAAGTCGATGCTTATTTCAGTGTTAGGTTTAATTGTTTCAAGGGTATGTGGGTCATCAATGAATATTCTTTCATCATCGCACTTGTTCCAGTATTCCAAATTGCTGGTAACTTCGACTATTTTACCTACATCTAAGTATATTTTATGTTCATCTATTTCCTGTGTAAATAAAAAAGAAGGAAACAAAATAAGTAGATATGTGTAATGCAAGTTTTTTTAAAGAAATCAAAGAATAAATAAATCAATTACATTTTCTCTACAAGAGTAAGTTTCAGAACTTGGAATTCTGCTCGAATTCTGTCTGAATTCTGTCAAAAAGTATCAAATTCTTACCTCTTTCAAATATCCAGTCCTTATACACGCATTTGGCAAATCGATGCAGATGGCGACGGGCCAGGTGGAAACTACGTATTTATCGCAGCACCAAGTAATTGCTTTCTTGAGAGTTGAAAGCAACACAACCTTATCTTTCCGAGCAACGTGAGTCATTTTGAACCTGACTATCCGAAGACCAGCTTCCAAAAGGTTTTGTATTTCAATCTCCGTGACTGTGCCTTCGTCTAGATTAAAAGAAATGCAGAGTGATTTTCAGTTACATTTGATTAAAGAGGTGCTGGAGCAGAAAAAAGCAATTTTTTCCACCTTTATCAGATTGTCAGTCTATCGACATGCGGTCTTCTTATGCTAAACTGCGTGATCTCATTTTGAGAACCTTCTTGCACTAGCAGCCTTTTGGTCGGTTCTCTACTTTATTATTGTAGTATAGGCCCTGGCTTATTGATACAGACAACGGCAGGTCAATCTACCCAAAAAATTAAAGGTCATTCAACCGATTTGCAACTTTAACTCCGACATGTAGAGACCAATCATCATCATCATCATTTCAGCCATAGGACGTCCACTGCTGAACATAGGCCTCCCCCAATGACTTCCAGATTGGCCAGTAATATCAATTGAGATAATTTGACTATTGTGGTAGGTCGACGAGCTGTTGTCTGTACTTATTGCTTCTAATCCAAAGGGCTATACTTGCAATCTTCATGATTATAATAAACTAACTTTTAAACTTTTTTATATTCTTCAATAAATTAAAACTAGAATATAAATTAGTAAAATAAACGATAAAAGTTAACTTACAAATTGTAACCATGAATGGTGTGAGTCGATAAGGTTTCTCAGGTCTTTCTTGGGTCAGTAACGCCTCGTAGTCTTTGAGTTCAGTATTTTGTCGAAGCACAGCCATTTGTTAACAGTATAAAAAATAAAAAAATACTAGAAAATGTTTGAAAATGTAAATCGCTTCATGCAAAACACATGTAAAAATAAAATCAACAAATACAACTCTTTAGTTTTGTCCTATAGAAGACAATGTCAATGTGACATTTTAAATTTTGACAATAATTGTAAACAGACATAGCTTTTAGTTGGCTGGCAAATAAAGTAAAGCTTAAAACTTTTTTGTTGGCTTTAATGCAATTTTTCCTAGGATACCTAGAATATTAAATAATAAAACAATTTTGTACATTGAACATATTATTAAATAGGTTTTTTTTGAAGAGCCTTCAATACTCAATATCAGACCACCTCAAAAGAGTCAGCTATTAACAAACGATATTTTTTCTATAATAATAAAAAAAAAAAGTTTATTAAATACAAGAAAATAATAAAATTAATTTCTTGTACAGAAAATAAAAATGCTGGCTCGTTCCTCGCTCAAAGGCTTAGTTTAGCCATTCAGCGTGGGAACGCTGCTAGCATTCTCGCCTCTGCCTCATGGACACGCTTTTATTTTTGAGTAGGTAGCTTTTAGTTTTAGGTTAGTTTATATTTGTATTATTAGAATTTTAATTGTTATATTTTTCCTTAAAAGAAAATATACACTGTAAATACTAAATATTGAACAACATAACATACATTGCTCTGATCCTACCATAGACTTAGAAAATGCTACGCTTAGGTAGGTAGCTAAAGCACTTGTGTTATAGAAATCAGAAACAACGACGGTATCACAACACCCAGACCCGAGACAACATTGAAAAGATCGTTTCCTACATTGATTGATCCGACCAGGACCCAGGCAGAACCTCAGAGATGGCGAACGCCATATGCAAGTCCGTCTTACTCGCCTCTCGGCTACGGACAGATAGTGCCACACACGAAGACACGTCCTACTCTTTTTTCTTATAATTTACAGTACAAATATGCAACCTTCTGCTAGTGTTTTAGTTCTGTCGATACCCACTAATTACCTATGAGTGCGCATGCACACTACGATGAATAGACTGAAATTGTCAAGTAGACAGAAGCACTACTTCAATTTTATAATTTGTGGGTTTTTTTCATTGACTTATATATTACTTTTAAATCAATGGTTTTTTTATTATTATTACTAGCAGTGCGTCTTAGCGCCCGTAGTAACAAAATTCTCATGAAAAAGGATGTTTATTTTTTACCGAATTCAAAAATTATCCTGGAAACTTATTCATTCATTATTTCAAAATATACGTTGTGCTGGCAAATAAAATCACAACCAAATCATCCCCATTAATTTCGAGCGATTTTCCGTAATATATGTGGCAATGGTTTTTTAAGGTTCTGTATTCCGTTTTATTCATGGGCATCTAAGAATAAATATAAAAGCAAAAAAAGGAATAAGTAAATTAATACAAATAGTGAACACCTATGGGACCAGTTATTATTATGAAACAAAAACAAAAAAATGGAGCTCTACCACTAAGCTAGGAGACTCGGCGAAAATACACTGTTGTACAGTCGTAATTCCAAAGACTTGTACAAAGCACTTTGCTATACTTAACATTTATTTTGCGAACGGCGAAGGAACTCTCTACCTGAGTTACTGTCTTCTGATGCTTCACCTCAGACCACACATTGCTATTATGATACAAAACATCCTGTAGTCCACGCGACCGACCGAAGTCGCGGGCTTTGATAGTCTATCTAGGTATACACATTATAGATAAATAGTATAACTCTTTATTGCATACCACACAAAACAAATAATACAGGAAAAAATACATTTAGAGATAGGTAGACATAGTTACTTCTAAATAAACACTGATTATTTAGACCAATAATACTCATTATTAAATACTCAACACAGCTTAAAATATTTTTACAATGTTCTATCTATATCACACAAAAATCTTACCGCGAAAGAAAATCCGAAAGCAAACACGCCGTCCTTGTCACAGATGCAACAACAAAATTATAAGTGTCCCGATACCCAAGTAACGAATCCCTGCTCCAATTCCTTGCTCTATTTACCCTATACGCTGGCTAATGGACAAACAGAAGACAGCCGACGACCGCGGTGCAATGTTGATTTTGAGTTAGCTTGCGCCCGCGACGCGGCTTGTATCTTGCAAGATTTATTTTCGCCCGGAGCGAGGGAAATAAGACGGTCCTTATATTTTTCTTTCTGTTAAACCGCTATTGCGTCTAAGTGGCGGGAAGCTTGCGGAATCCCTCTGTGCTGTGTGAATAAATACTGCTTATGAGAAGACGTCGAGTTTTTGACAAATGTATTATTGTTAAGGTTTGTTGATGGCAATTGGAAAATGAAGGAACATCATAATCTCTTTTCTCTATATCTTTTTTTATTTTATTTATTTAAATAGGTATTTTTACATAATCTCAAGTGGCTAGTATATTCATAACTATTTCTTATTGTTTATTGAATAAAACAGTCTTTGTAAGAAAGACTTGTTGTCTGAAGTCAATTTATACTATTGTTAGTTTTATTAGTTAATTCTACTGTGAATATGATTAGCAAACTATGAAGGCAGTGTGTACCATGCACATACATTTTATCTTAGTAATAAATAATACCCTATTAGATGAAGGTTAAAATTTCTTACGTCAACCGTACTCATAAACAGTTATATAAAAAAACATTTACACATTATTTAGAGCTTCCAACTTATGTCACTATAAGTAGGTACGACGTCATTTAGAACATTTATGAGTTGCTTACGCATTCAGGTTTTCTTTTTGAATCGGCTTTCTCGTATAATAGAATATAAAACATTACATCAGTAAAATTTTGCCGCAACTTCTCAGAGACCTGGCATAAATAACGGACAAGGATCTTTTATATTGGGCCGTGTAAAGGTATTCCCCTGCCTCCAAGTTTTCTTGTGATCTCGGCGACATCAAACTGTCTATTCCTTGTGGAATAAGCCATGAATTATGGAAAAAAGAGCGGGTCACAGTCGCAAACCTTTGTCCAACTTTAGCAATGTTTTTCTAGTTGGACGAATAACTGAGTTATTTTTGCTTAGCATGACAAATTCAGGAAGATTCCTGTCAAGAAGCAAGATTACTAACAAGGTGCTTTGGAATGCCTTAGCTTTGTTTATGAGGTAACTATGTATTATGGTTCATAGTTTATTTGGTATGTTTTAATTACGTTATTGCAAAATTTGGTTTAAAATGTAATTTAATTAACCAACCCTATACGCTTATAAATCGACTGTTTGTATCTTCTATGCCGAATGACATGAAAAATAACGTAAACTATATCGAAATGGACCAGTGTGTGTGTTATTACTAAGGAATTTATAAGTACTACGTACAATGTTATTACCATAGTTATTACAAATTTACTGTGCTATTACTATGGCTATTGTTTCGAATCCGTAATTTTCCCATTATTGTCACATGCACCGCTCACACTTAACACTTCAACTTAGCCCAATGTTTGAAGAATTGGTAGAAAATGCCACATAGCATTTTTTATGTTTAGTGATTGAATAGCGCGACAAAGCATATAATAGGTCCGTCATAACCATGAGAATGATTTTTTGATTTTACTTAAACCTACATATTTAGTAAGTTTGTTTACGAGATTGGTAGTACAATATTCGTTATAAAAACCTAATTAATAAATATAAAAATACAAAATTAATTGAACCTAAGAAGTGAAAGTTCGCACAAAAAGTTGAATCGTTTGAACTGATCCTTTGCCGCTGCCCGGTCAGGTGCTTCCAGTAATTATATTTTGAAAGGGTCCAATATTTTTGCAATCCGTTTTCTTTAAAAACAAATTTCGGCTACCCTTCGAGGGAATTTGTACGATGTTATCCCTCGGGCGTAAAGGTATTAAAGTTATACAAACAGTAGATATTTGGTGAAACAAATAATATTAGAACGATTTTGTGGAAAGCTAAAGAGGTTTTTGTAAAGATTTCATTTTATCTTTCGTATTTAAGTTAAGATTTTATCGAATCGACTTTTTATTTACTAATAGCATCCAGAAATACGAATATTAAGCGATGCTTAGATAAGTAGTAGAGCTAGGTTTTATTTTAGTATCTTATTATTTTCTACTAGCTGTTTCTCGTGGCTTCGCGCGCGTGTACAAGAAATTCGTTTACATACATCTCTCAGTTATGTCATAGTGTTTTTCGGAACAATACTATATCTATATATATAAAAATGGATCTATTTCCCTTGGTCATCGCAATTACGCGTGAACAGACGGAACAATTTCGCAAGTTTTTTTTTGTTGTTTTATTTATTGTCAGGAGAAGGTTCTTTTGAACATAAAAATTAAAACAACGAAGTTGCGGGCAACAGCAATTTTTTTTAAAGTTTACAGTTAAAATTACTGTAAAAGTTCAGAATTGATAACACAAATTTATGCGCAATTAAATTAAACAAACACTACCAATTATTAGTTAGTTCAAAATTTTTGTCCTCCTTAATATTGACCTTCACTTATCAAATCGAGAGCATTATCGTTTCTAGATCAGGTTCTGAAGTCCACCAAATGCCAGTTTTAAGGCCTTATTCCAGCGGTAAATAGTTAAATTATGTACTTAATAGTTAATGACTGGTGTCCGTCATTTAGCAGCCGGCCCTCGGCTAATCTGCGGCAGTCCCAAGACGCTTTGTTAATTACAGCCTTTAGAAGACGCCCTAAATTATGCTTGGACGTTTCGACTTAATAAAACCCATCTCTATTTGTTAACATTGAGGATAAGATAACACTTGTATTGGAGTAAATTTTATAAAAGGCGGTCTAAACATAACTGCCCATGCCTAAGATTAAAAATAAACTACTTGTACTCTTTTGACACCAGGTGTCGCTGATACATTTTTCTGTTGGAAAATTGTCTTTTGTTTAGTTGGTGTCCTCATGGCCGTCTTAACATGTCCCGGGGCCCTGGAGCACACAATAATTTGGGGACCCTATTGCAAAGTAAAAATAAAATACTGTTGGTATGATTCATGACTCCCAAAAATAATTTCATATCTCCGTTCGAACCATAGTTTCAAAATTTCCTTTTTTTTTCTAGACTTTGACCCTATTTTGAATTTTCTTTCTTTTCAGCTAACAGTGTTTTTTAGTTTGCAAACATGTTTTAGTGCTTTGGGGCCCCCGTGAGGCCGGGGGCCCTGGGCACGGGCCCTGCGTGCCCTTATGGTAAAGAGGGAACTGGGTGTACTTACCGTGCATTAAGAGTAATTAAAAGATAAATCGAAAAATCTTGTTTATCAATTTAACTTGAATTACTTGTTCACTTATATTACTGACTAGCTGTTGCCCGCGACTTCGTTCGTTTCGTCTTTAGTGTATTCTTATAGGATTTTCTGCGCTTATTTCTTATTTTTTTCTCTCATAAGAACCTTCTCCTGACAATAATTAACACAACAAAAAAAGAATTAGCAAAATAGAGATTTATTTTTATAAATAGGTTACGGTAATAAGTTTAGGTGGTAAACGATTAAGATATTCGAATATGCTATTAAAAGACACAATAAGCTTAACGGATTTAGAGGGAATCTGAAATGATTAGTTGAGTTATATAGATCTTGCCCTGTATAGTTCTAGGTTATTTATAGGTGCACATAATATGATAAATAATAATTTCTGTGAAATAATTTTATAAATGATAGTTATAAGCTAGTAAATATAAAATCCAGGTAGAATTTCATATAGTAGGTCATGCGTGTGTAATCGCCATCATCATCATTTTAGCCATAGGAAGTCCACCGTTGAACATAGGCCTTAAAATCACGACCTCAGCAACAAGGAACACTACAATTTAATTTTTATTCGAGTCAGTAATCTGATATTTGAGCAGTCAACTATTCTTATAAGAAGTAGGCCATAAAAAGAAGTCAATAATAATTATAGTAAATATTATAAGTCTTTTTCAAGGGTTCCTCACTCCTCATAGCTAATAATCCACGGACCCCTAAAACGCGTGGCCGCTTTAAGAAGATGCACTGGAAATGTTGGTGGCAGGGATATCGATTTTTTTAAGCAATCACAGAGCATATGAAACTGATATTTGGTAAACTGATTCGCACTTTTATTTACTTCAATTTGTCACTTGACAACTGAATAAAAGTTATTAAATTACAAACAAATAGGTCTAAAATCGATTTAGAGATTCCTAAAGGTAATTATAAAATGTAAATTATAAGTTATAAAAATTGCATTTTAGATAAAGTTTAGGTTAACCGGAAATTATCATATTGCTTGGGTTAATACTCGTTCAAAGGTACCCAGTATTAGTTGACTTAGTATGAACTAAATAAATTACCAAAGGTAACTCAGCAGCAAGGTACGTGGGTAATCTGTGGGTCCCAAGATGCCATTATTTCAGCCTAGAGCCATTAACTATGATATGAACCCTTTAGTTATATTAGTTACATAGTACTTCCAAGTTATTCTTTCAAACTAATAAAAAAGTTTTATGGTGTTATAAACTACAAAATTAAGTTTTATGTTAACGTAAACATAATTATTGATTTTTAAATCAAATGCCAGCTGTACCATTAAAAAGGAGGTAAGGGATACCAATGATTTAACTAAATATTGCTACCCCATCGAAATAGTAGTGCAATGATACGCCCTATACATAAAAGTCGCAGGTTTGATACTCAGTGTGCAGAATGCTGTTTGTTTGCATAAGTATAAAGTGGATAGGTCGCTGCTTACTATTATTAAAACTATTTAATTGCGGAGCACACATTTATTATAGCACATAAATTGCGAGAGAGAGCAAGCAGAAGTAAAGTTGCCCAGCGCAAAAAATCTATATCTTGATTAATTTTAATGTTGCCAACACCCGGTTCAAGTAAAAAAAAACATTATTTTTCAGAACAAAAAAAAATGGTTAAACAATCCTGGTAAGATTAGAATGTTCATTTCTTACTTCTAGACGATGAGAAAGTGTGTAGTCAGGCATAAAAAAAATAAACAAGCGAATAAGTGGAATTAAAAAACCCTTTGTTGTACTTACTTTTTTATTTATAAGTATAAATATATATAAGTATTATCAAGTTAGTTTCTACTTGGTCAAAGCTAGCACTTAGAGTTATTACACTTTACACTTTTATTATTGCTACCAAGGGAATAATTCAGACGTAATTTAACTTTGCAATGGTTTGGAGGCCAGGCCATAAACAAGGTTCTAAAATTGTAAATAACAAAGCAAAATAAAAAATAAATTATAACAGTTAAGGCATATTTTTTACTTACATTGATGAGTTAAGAAAAAACACTGGTAAAGTACCTATTTAAAAATGAAAATTGAAAGAACTTTTTAACGCGCACAAAAAATGTATCCATATAATCAAATCCTCGGAATAATTTTACTTACAGGTTAATTAATGGATTATACAATTTAAAATATTGACAAATTAGACGTCTAAATAATGGTAAAATTGATAATAATAGCTAATCTTAAGTCATATTTGGTTAAAATATAGTCTACATTTAAAAAATAATGGGGTATATATTTAATATATTCAGTTCTGATAAATTCGTGAATCGGTTATTAATTTAATGCAAATTAATTTAAAAGGGACGGGTTTTAATAAAAAAAAAGTTAAAAGTTTACAGTGTAATTTCTATGCAAAAGTTAGATAAGTAATATTTTTGTAATGACTGTTTGTGCCATAATAAAAACTATAATAAAAATTAATAATTAAGTGGCGAAACTAGGTCACGTGCTATATAATGTGTTAGTTCATGGTGCACATTTTATTTCTGTCCGTAGTAAAAATTGTTTACCAAACCACTGTTTGAAACATTGTTTTGGAAACAAATATTGTTGGAGTTGGAGTCTCGTTCAGACTGACTTTCCAATTAGCTGGTGACAGTTAGATTGGATCCCATATAGATGGAAACCAACTGAGAACATAGATTGATATTCGGTCAGTTCTTTTAAATTGCTTGTACTGATTTTACGACACCGTTTTTATATCGCTATAATGTTTAAGCTGCAAACAGTATGAATATTTTTATAAATAAGACATCCTTTCAGTTTGTAGAAGAACTCTAAAAATGCATTTTTGGACTCCACTGATCATAGAGAAAGCCTGGGGACTGTTTTTAATTTTTAGGGTTCCGTAGCCAAATGGCAAAAAACGGAACTCTTATAGATTCGTCATGTCTGTCTGTCTGTCTGTCCGTCTGTCCGTCCGTCCGTATGTCACAGCCACTTTTTTCCGAAACTATAAGAACTATACTGTTGAAACTTGGTAACTAGATGCATTCTGTGAACCGCATTAAGATTTTCACAAAAAAATAGAAAAATAATAATAAATTTTGGGGGCTCCCCATACTTAGAACTGAAACTCGAAATTTTTTTTTTCGTCAAACCCATACGTGTGGGGTGTCAATGGATAGGTCTTTAAAACTGATATTGAGGTTTTTCATATCATTTTTTTCTAAACTGAATAGTTTACGTGTGAGATGCTTCCAAAGTGGTAAAATGTGTGTCCCCCCCCTGTAACTTCTAAAATAAGAGAATGATAAATCTAAAAAAAATATATAATGTACATTACCATAAAAACTACCAGCGAAAATTGGTTTGAACGAGATCAAGTAATTGGTTTTTTTTTAATACGTCATAAATCGTAAACCGCAATTTATCGTAATGTTATGGATTTCATTTTGCAATAAAAATACCATAACTATGACTCGATTGTCGTGATGGGTGAACTTTTACTCATAACGGTACCTACAGGTTTGTACGGAACCCTCGGTGCGCGAGTCCGACTCGCACTTGGCCGGTTTTTCTAGTCAATGTACAGGAATTGGCTTTTTACAGTTTTATTATATGTGTTATTAATAAAGTATATTTATTCAGCACACTAAAAATGACATTGCTGATAATCAAATAATGCAAAAACTACAATAAAATTTGCAGCTTCAATTCATAATGCCCTGGTTGCTTTTAAAACATCAGGATGCTATTTAGAGGCTACCTGGTAATGAAAAGGACGGAGTAATAAAACGATTTTTAAAACTTGTTACGTAAATTAAACCGAATTCAAATAAACGAGGCAAATAAGTCGAACTGGGCCTAGACGTGTTATGAGCAATTTACACCCAAGACTCGCTGAAAGAACTGTTCAAGGAAATTAATACACTAATACTGGCTTCACAATTAATTTAAGTAATATACATATAATACATTCGCAAAAAACTCTAGCTATTTCTAATCTCAATACCCGGAATAAAGATAACTTGCCATTGCAGATTTCCTAAAGTGGGTAATTCGGTCATTGGAAATTGTATTCGCTTTTTTAACAAATATTGCTGAAGTTCCTATGTTTCTTCATCTTTCTAAATTTAAACTGCATGTCAATTAAATTATAATGAAAAATGGTTGTTACATTGTTAGTGACTATTAAAATGATAAAAGTAAACATACTATTCAAAAAGAGACTGCCAATATTATGACAGAGTTCCTAGCGCTGCTTCTTCTCAAGACTAACCCAAAATATTGTTCCGAAGCAGTGGTAGGGTAAAAAATAATTGGGACGTGTAAATGAGCTTATTTTAGGCCAATTAAACGATATCAATTGGTTTCATTGGTTTTTAACCATATATGTAAAGTTTATATTAGGGTCACGACAGACTTCTTTATAACTATTTATTTATTTTTTGTATGCCTTGTATTTTTGAGGCACCCTGTCTAAGAGAACAACACGCTACATAATTATTGAGAAGAGAAACATACGCAAGCCGTTAAATTTAATATTTACAATTAATATTAAATTTAAATAAAAAGGAAGGCAAACTTTATTATCACGTTTTACTACGAATCCCGGGATTATTTTATATCCAAGAGCTTTTAACATGAATACATTTAGTCTTTGCACTCTTTACATTAAAAACTGTTGCGTTAAATATTATATTTAATACTTATTTTTTGGTGAATGTTGATGTTTATTCTGATAATTGTAACAGGAAGTCTTTTTCCAGATGTCCCGCTGTTACCGGGACGTCCCGCTTTTCAGTCCACTCAAAACGGACGCATTTATCCCGCTTTCTATGTTAACTAAGTAGCAAAAGTTAGCACACAAAAAAAGTTGTTCCAACATTACGTTACGTCCATATTACGTCCCGATCGTTTCTACTTTCGTCCCAGTTCTTTATATTTATTTAAGTGTGTCAATATCAGTTATCTAGTGGCCACGATACAATTTCTGCTTACGAGTAGTTCAGATTTGAGAGTAAGTGCAAGAGATTGATGGCAGAATTAATTTTTTTAATGACGTGGCTGGTAGTGGTTAGAAAAATTCTATATGCCTAGCCGCAATCGATAAGAATAAGAATATCATTTTCTGTATATAAAGAAAAGGTCTAACCGAAATAGTGTTCAATATTTTTAGAGGTCAAAACATACATGATAAGGATCTTCAATATAAAAAAAAAAATCTGTAACCTAACAACATATTTTTTATTAATTACCTAATACATAATTATTGTTGTAATAGTTTTTTACGTATAACGTATGTATACGCACTTTGTACGAAACGTAGTTATATGAGGGACAAAACGGGGTGAATGGTCATCTCGTAACTAACAGAATTTAGGAATGGCGTTGTGCGTAAAAAACCAATTACAACATTAAATAAATAATGTAATTAATAAAAAATACGTTGTTAGGTTTATGTTTTTATTTTCATAAATATGATCCTTATCGTGTACTAGTTTACCTCTAGAAATATTGAGCACTATTTTGGTTAGACTTTATAAATAACATTATATCTCCAGCTTGCCAATCTTAGTAATGATAGCATTGACCCATCAGCTTTTATCTATAATGCTTATATGACAGCTATCCGAAAAGTTATGGCCGCGCTAATTTCAGAGTCGACTCTCTAAGTAACAAGTTGTGCTGACGAAGTTGTTGGGTGTTCTCGCTAGATATATTAACATTGATTCATTTTGATGTGTCAGAAAAACATGGATAAATTCGTTATTTGTCTAGACAGAACTTTATGTAACTAAGTAGATTTCTAAAGGTATTGTCTAGTCTTGTTAGAATGACTAGTTATTATGAACGTACCTAAGTGAAGCCGAAAGAGTAAATTTTGTAATCCAAAAAGATACTGCAGGCTGACCTATAATTTTTTTTGATATATTCATGACCAAAACGAGTCATCATCATCATAGTTAGTCCACATCAGTCCACTGCTGATCAAAAGCCTCTCTAAAGGGTTACACACACACAGGGGCGTGCATTGGTTTCAGATGGGGGTAGGCTGTGAGTGAAAATTGAGTAAGTTTGCGTGAAACAGTAGGCGATCTCGCGGCAGCCTAACATTGGTTAAATTGCACAGAAACGATCTAAGTTGCGCGCTTTAGTAAGGAATAAGTACAGGTAGACGACAATGGTTACAGGATATTTATTGTTTACTGTTGAATACGTAATTAATAATTATGGTTAGCTGTTCTGTCGGTTTTTCATGAAGGTAGGCTCTGCATAATAGCCTATATGGGATGCACGCCCCTGCACACACAAAAGGCACACATCTGTGGGCACATATTAAACGTATGCTAATAGATCCACCGTACTCCCGACCGACCCGTTACCGTCCCGCTCATGCTTTCTGTGTGTGTGTGTACGCCACTGAGCCCTATCCTCGGATATTCTTTTCTATGTGCTGCCAGCAATTTTACCTATATCACCGCGCCACCTTAGATGGAGGGCGCCCAACGCCACATTTGCCAAGACGCGGTCTTCACAAATTTTATCCTTATGAGTTTCAAGTATAGCTTTCTGAGCAAATTTCATCATCATCATCATCATCATTTCAGCCATAGGACGTCCACTGCTGAACATAGGCCCCCCCCAGTGACTTCCAGATTGGCGGTTGAAAGCGGCTCGCATCCAGCGGCTTCCTGCTACCTTTACCAGGTTGTCTGTCCACCTTGTAGGTGGACGTCCTACGCTGCGCTTGCCGGTACGAGCAAATTTAATTTTCTTAAAACCACGAGCAGCTTGTAACTGATTTTATATTCTAAAAGCGATATTTATAAATTAAAAAATTTTTTTGGGGGTATGAGCCGCAACAAATATTATAAATGATAAAACTGGTTTAGATAAAACAGACTTATATTTGGAGCATAAAAACTTGGTACAAAAATGAACTTGTGTTAAAATGAGTGAGTTGGTATGCTCTTGGCGGTTAAATGCGAACTGATTTAATAGAGTATAATTTTTATTATTGATAAATGAGGTCAAAGTGTAAAATGATGATTTTACTAAAATATACGTTGCTTGCTCGTACAAAATTCTTCCAAAAATCACTCTTATCATCTATCCAAAACTTAACAAAGCAAAAACTACGGTGACCGAGGTAAAGATAAAGGATATAGATAGATAGATAGAAACTCTTTATTGCACACCAATACACCATACAGAGAAGTTACAAATAATGCACCATTACTTATTCTAATATTTATAAATATCCATAATTTCGGTACCCAAGTTCGAGCTCATCACACTAATATTTGCCTTTTTCGAGATTACAATTTAAAAATAAACTGTAATTTTGCGTTTTCTTTTCTCACACGTTTATAATCTTATAGTTTGATCCAAACAAAAAAATTATAACTTACGACGCAATCTCTTCAGGTGTTTGAAGACGGTCTGGGAGAAGACTTTTATAGGCCGTAAGGAACTACACTAGCACTGGAAGCCACGGCGTAATTGTGCACTCGTAAACCACACCGGGCAAGTGCCGTAACTTGGTTATCGCAAGGATGTAGATAGAACTAATGTGACATAGTTTTTAGTTTTAGTTTATCTGGGCTGCTTCTTGTGGCCATTGTGCGTGCTAACTGTTCTTTCTTACTCTAACCAACTGATGTGGTATATCCGTTTGCATAGACGACCGAGGAAATTGGTCTGTGATTAAGACCAAGCGACGGGGAATACCATTATTATTATAGGATATACCAGTGTTTCCTGAGGGATGGTCTGGGCACAAAGATGCACAATCATGGGATTTAAAACAAAATGGAGCAATTAATTAGTAGAGAAATCTGGAGCCATTATTTAGGCAATGTTGCCTCTAACTGCTTCAGTCCATATTGCGTGTCGCCATATTGCCAAGTATTTCAAAATTTCTCCATATTGCTTAGTATGGTGCGGCAATTTTTGCTTATATTGCTATTGCCTTAGATTGCGGGATATAATATTCATATTCGTATTCAACTTCAAATAAACTTGATGTAGTCGTGGTAATGTAATTGAGTGATTTAAATGCGCGCCCTAAAATGCTGTTACTTTGCACTAAGCAGTAATCTTACGTCATTTGACTTACTAAAAGTGGCTTAAGTTTTGGGTTGGTCACAGTGTAGTTTGAGTGCCAGCGTTCAACAACGAAGCGGATACCAAAGAGCTTCAGTCATGACTTATAAAATTAATCGCTTCGGTACCTATAATAACATAATATTTTAGGTAAATTTTTTTTTTTTTTTAATAACCATAACATAACCTATCGCATTATTCTCCTTTAATGATAGTGTAAAGTAGTGGTGGTTAATAAATAAATACAATATTTTAAACCCAATACAAGCTACTTATTACTTTAAAAAAAAAAATTAAAAAAAAATTGGACAACATCACATACATTGCTCTGATAATACGATAAGTAGCTGAAGCACTTGTGTTACAGAAATCAGAAACAACGACGGTACCACAACACCCAGACCCGAGACAATATAGAAAAGTTATTTTTCTACATTGACCCGACCGGGAATCGAACCCGGGACCTCAGAGATAGCGACACCAAGTCCGGTATGCTCGCCTCTCGGCTACGGAGGTCGTCATCATTACTTAATTTACTTAATTCCATTACTCATATATTATAATCACCCTTATTTAAGGGTGTTATTATTGTAGTATAGTTATTTTGTCTCTAAATAAAGCATGAATTGCTACAACAAAATCAGTGTTACTTCTAGTAAATTAGTTCTGCGTTCAAATTGCGCATAAAACATTTCTCAGAGGACTAAATAGGTAGGTCACACCAAAGTTCTTAAAAGCTATCTGAAGTACTAAGTGTCGTGTTCTGTATTCACTAGACTATTAACAGCTCCATTAAACTATAGTATTAAGATTTGACTTCTAAGGTTATTTCAAGGAAAGTTCTCGAATTTCTGACTAATAAAGGATGTCGTTGGTTTTACCAGTCTTGTGAAAAAATCGCTTAGTTTTTTACTCCAAAATTATCGAATACGATTTTGGGATCTGAGCAGATAAAATGTGTTAAATGGTAATTTAAAAAGATACAAAAGTAACGTCTTTTTCTGCTTTAAAAAAATATATCTTCAATTGTTTTTTTGTTAGATTTAATTTATTTGGTATTTTTTTCTTAAACCTTGACTTGACTAAAGAGACATTATTAACACGCACAGAGACAGAGTTATGATTATGAAGCAAATAAATATAAATATTGGACAACATCATACATTGCTCTGATCCTAAACAGCACTTGTGTTATAGAAATCAGTAACAACGGCGGCACCAAAACCGGGTCTGGGCCCCGAGACAACATAGAAAAGTTCATTTTTTACATTGACACGACCGAGAATCGAACCCGGGTCCTCAGACATGGCGCCGCCAAGTCCGGCGAACTCGCCTCTCGGCTACGGAGGTCGTCGAGTTATTGAGATACATGCTTATTTCTTTTCTTTAAACGGGGAAAAATGAACAATTTTGGGTTAATCTGGTTCCTTATTGTGAATTCCAGTAGCAGGCCTGCTTTTGAACTGCCTGCTTTTGTCCTATCCTGCTATTGTACTATCTTAGTATGAAAAAGCAAGGCAGTACAGGAAGGCCTTAGAGCTTATCATCGACCCTATGGTTTATTATGTTTATTTAGAAGTTATTTATACATAATAACTTTGATTTGTAACATTATTAAGTATGAATGTCTCTCATGTTCTACTGAACATGGGGGATACTAGTGAGGTAAACATAACGTAAAGAAAATAGAAACAAAATGTATTTCAGGCCACTTATGTCAGCACCATAGTCTTATGTCTTTAGTAGGCTATCTTGTAAGCTGAGAGTGAGTGAGTGCAAGCGTGTCCTAGGCTTTACTAATGACAAATCATCATCATCATCATTTCAGCCACAGGACGTCCACTGATAAACACAGGCCTCCCCCAATGACTTTCATCGGGGGGGATTGCAAATACTCGTCACGCTTGGCAGGCAGGGTGGCGAACGCTGTTTTTTATAACACTTCGCACGCAGACGCTCCTGCCCGTCTCGTGCTACAGGAATTAATCTCGTGAGGAAGTGTATTCTTTACGGCCATCCCGTAAGTCCTGTCGGCAATTATCTTGCCGTAAAGATAATATTATATTATAGGTACATAATATGAGTTTTATTAACCTTTGCAGGTGCCTCTCTTCCTAGTCAAATGCGTGCTCACGTTGCCCGGAGCGCTAGTCAAAACAAAACCTAATATAACCCTACCGAATACGATTCTGTGTTACTTTATTCTAATGTTGTTGTTGAATAACAAGGGACAACAATGGTGAGCTGCATAATGGGGGATGTTTGGGGACACAGCTCAAGAAGAACAGATGAAATAATAAGAGTATAATGTTAGATTATGTCCGTTTTAAAGTCATAAGAAAAAAATATACACAGGTCTATTTTAAATTTGATGAAAAGTTTTTGTTAAAAAACATGATTTCATTAGAATCGTTTCAATTTATTGAGTCATTCTTAAACGTCGCGCGTATTTATATAGTTACGAATCGTAAAACCTGGCGTATATGACGAAAAAACAATACGATGATTTATGATAAGTTGTCAATGTAATTGTCATACTATAGTTAATGGCCGGTTGAAAGCGGCCAGCGTCCAGCGGTTTCCTGCAACCTTTACTAGGTCGCCCGTTCTTCTTGAACCTTTCTGCCCCATCGGCTTACTTACTATGTTCCCCTCCCACTGCCACTTCAGCTTGCTAATACGTTGGGCTATGTCAGCGACATTTTGTCCGTTTATGAACGGATCTCGTTTCGTTAGATCGTGAAAATGAATGCAAGACATGATTTAACAGTAAATAGGTGTATAGTTTTTAAAGCACACCCGTGTAGTTACACGTAGGAAAAACATAGAAAACGAAGAGATTATCAAAGATTGTTGCAGAATCCTTGTGTGTCAAGTGTACAGTGTTGTGTGTATGTACAGTTCTCCATGCAGAGGCGATCTACAATACAGTTCATATATAACAATACTTAAAAATTAAAGAGTAGGGCTATAGTTTGGCACAGAAGATTGTTGTAAAAAAGGTGAGTTAGCTGTTTTATTTGTGCAGTGACCGTGGGGAGATCCAACATGGCGCCGTGTTTACGCAACTTGCGAAGTTCACGTTTTGACTGATTATGCAGTAAATGAGTTTTAATTTGAGTGACAGCGGTAGTTTGAAAGTCAAGTAGGACTGAGTTTCAAATACAATGTTTTATCCCTTTTCTTAATGTAACAATGTTTGTAAAAAGCCATAAATATGTATTTTTTTTAAAACCGACAAATACTTAAAATCCGTTTTTCTCTTAGGTATATTTCTTTAGTTTCGCTATGCCTGTGATTTTAAACTACTATAATTAGGTATTGGTTTGCAATATGATTTTTACAATCAATCGGATAATTTTGTATAAGTAGTCGGATAGTTTTGTATGTAAGTAGTGAATTTTTTCGACAATAATTAATTTTAGTTTTTCTTTGTACAATTTATGTTCAGTTCATGATGGAAATGTAAAGGTCGACTTTAAACCGTTGGGAAGACAAGCCCAAAACGGTTAGCCCGCCCATAACGGGTAAACATTTAAAATATTTTCCTTTCGCTTTAATTTCAAGATGTGCGTGAGGAGATGGCGCGAGCGTTGATAAACACACTCATAAATGCGTTAAAGCATATTTCATGTACATTTGATATTTTACTATTATTATACTACTTATCACAGGATCAGAGTAATGTATGTGATTTTGTACAATATTTATGTATATTATTTAATTGAATTTAACAAAATATACGTTTTGAATAATGTACGGACAACAGCTCGACATCATCATCATCATTTCAGCTGAACATATACCCCAATGACCTATCATCGGGGGGGGATTGATTGAATACTCGCCACGTTTGTTATAAGCTTGCTTGTAAGAATTCGCACGTAGACGCTGCTGCCCATCTCACACAAAATACCATAAAACGTAAAATTTTCATAATTGATGTCTGACTTAAAGTTGAAAATCTGTTAAATGACCTTTAACTCTTTATTATGAGTGTTATACAATACTTTAATACAAAATTATAAATTGTTTCCACAGTCACACCAATTATCTAGCTCTAAATTAGGCACAGTTTGTACTATGGATAGCGACTAGATATCGGATAAAGACACATAAATACGTTGATAAACATCGAGCTCGTGTTCATCACATAAACATTTGCGGGATTCAAACCCGAAACCGCCTGACTTTGTAGTCCGGAGCCCGAACCATTACACCAGACGGTCGTCAAATACTTGATCGACAGACGAGGGAGAAATACTAATTCTACAAACGATATGCGATTGATTCTTACCAATTAAGAATCGAATCGTATATTTATTCTATAGATAAAGTTACACTCCTTAAAAAATTTAAACTAGTAAAAACTTATTTAATAACTAGCTGTTGCCCGCGACTTCGATCGTGTGGTCTTTAGTTTATTTATAAAGGATTTTCTAGGCAACTTTATTTTTTTTTCTTTTAAAACCTTTTCCCGACAATAATTAACACAACAAAAAAAGGATTAGCGAAATGGGGCCAAGGGAAATAGAGATTCATTTTTATATATATAAAAGAGAAGATATAAATTATGTACAGCAAAAGATCCATACAAGTGGTTTGAAACTGCGCTGTGACTGCGCCACTCCGAAACCGCGTCTGATGTGTGATATATTACCATTTTTATGAGATAACTTAGTGCACCGTCAAACTCGTCCATTATGATATTAACAAAGTTGTTCGTCAACTTCGTACTATGTAGGTTGTCACTTGTTTCATTAAATCATTACAGAGGTTCCTCCGACCCGGAGGTGTGGACGTCCCACAAGTTACCGATTGTTGCTATGTTTTACTATCATATTTTTGTACAGTTAGCCAACTTGTGAGTCTTGTGACTTAATAAAAGAGAGATCAGCACTTTTAAGAATATTAAATTGCGTGATACTCTGGAGCAGGATTACTCAAAATTATGGCCCCACGTATCTCTGTTGAAGTTCCCAGACAACAGCGAACCCCTAACCCCAAAAGAAATGAAAACCTTGTGGTAAAAGAAAATAAACTTTTTATTTCATTAAAAGTAAGAAATACAAGTGTTAATGTGGTGTAAAATGGTAAAATTGAGTCTACTTAAAGAGTAATTTTGGTAAATTTTAATCTTTATTCTGACTCGGCATCATGTCGGTTTTTTATATTTGTTTTTTTTTCCTAACCAGGTGTGCTGGTGTGTAATCCAGCCGTCATTACGTAAATCTATTCGCGAACCCCCGACCATCAAATTGCGAACCTCTAGAGGTTCGCGTACCCCACTTTGAGAAACCCTGCTCTAGAGTATTTGAGATTTATTTTGCGACTACTAGAAAGTCACCGGATCACAATATCGGTTAGAGCCAGGTATAAAGAGAGAAAGAGACATGAAATATGATACTAAATCTTTTAACAACTAAATTTGCGTGCCATTTTTATCTAGTTAGAACCGAAAATTGTAACTTCCACCTTAATCTGGCAACACCGGGTAGCAGTCTCTAGTGACAAAATTGCTATTAGGGAGATTCGCGCCTAATGGACGCGTAATTGGCTACTTCGCCGGCTAATGGACAATTACAACGAGGCGTAGATTGCGACGGAGTTATAATGCCGTTACGGCCTTTTAGCGATACGCGAGGATAAGGCGTGGATCTCGGAATTTGGGCAGCATCTGACTAACTTTGAAAGTTCTCTAAAAGTTTTTCGTATTTTATTACTCGCACTAGGCGCTATTAACTACTTTTTTTTTCTTTTTTTACTTTTATGGAAGACACGGCGTGTTTCTTGTAAAAAGTATCTAACATAAAAAAAGCAGCACGTATATACTATAAAGGCATTCTGTGACGAAATGAGACTGGTGGCTTATTGAATACTAGCTTTTTCTAGCGGCTTCGCTCGCGTTAGATTTGATTTTGAGTGATGTATGAATGTCAAACTCAGTGATTTAAAAAAAAAATACAAAACTTTTTTAAAGACAATATTGTTTACTAATATAGCCGGGGGGCTGTAGGCTATGCTACTTGATATCAAAACACGATATGATATGATATAATGTAGCGATTTATCAATTTTAGGAAAACGCGGGTCTTGTTCTATACAACAAATGCAAAAATAGAACCTTTGTGTTGGGATGACGTGTGGCTGCCTGTCAGTCCGTCTGTTACAACCGATTAGCTCCGAAATTACTGGACCGATTGAATTGCAATTTGGCACAAATAATTTCAAAAATTTTCATGTTAACAATATTCAATTTTAAAATCAACGTCCCAAAAAACCATAAAATCTACTCTAGGGTTACTCTATCGCATCCTAACATGGGAGATGGAATTTCACGTCCGCAACGTTACATTTTAAAATCGTTGTTGTTTTCGTAATCAGCGACCCGATAAACGATAGAAACAATACCCATGTTGATTTTCAGACTTTGTCAGCCCTTTTACCCCGTTAAGGGGTGGATTTCGCAAAAAACCTGAAACACGTGTTTAATCATTTATTGTTAGGAATACTCCTGTGAAGTTTCGAATAAAATAGTCTAACTAATCTTGTTTCCCCATACAAACTTTATGGCCCCCATTTCACCCCTTTAAAGGGTGAATTTTGAAAAACCCTTTCTTAGTGCACCCCTAGACCTTATAAGAAACCTACATGCCAAATTTGGAATCTCTAGCACCAGCGGTTTGGGCTGTGCGTTGATATGTCAGTCAGTCAGTCAGTCAGTTTCTTCTTTTATATATATAGGTAAATTGTACTTATTAAGCATGATTCATCATCATTATTTCAGCCATAGGACGTCCACTGCTGAACATAGGCCATAGTATGATTAAAATAACTTAAAATCGACGATTTTTTTTTATTACAAATTACTTAATACGAGTGCAGCAAATAGTGATCATAATTCATAAGAAAATAGTTACGTTTTTATAATTAAATAGTAAAGTTACATGTTTTTGTCGTAAAACTAATTTAAGAGTTAATTTATTGAAATAAGTGTCCCAACTAATAAAAATAAAATAATACTTTTGTTCTGCAAAATGAAAGTAAAATATTTACATAATTTGTTTGAAATTGTGATCTTTACCATACTAAATGTCCTCTGAGCCATATACCTATGGCTCAAAACAATGGCTTTGCCTATTAATTGTGTCCAATCTTGGAAAGGGAATGCCTACTTACTTCTTCAATCTATCGAGCAATTTATAAATGGGCCGTGGGGACAGAGCGGAGGTTACGGTAACATTATGTTTGTAGTACCTTTGGCATTTGGCAAGTAATGATCTAAACTAATTTTTGAGGTTGATAAATTTTGTTTATTCTGCATTGTCGCTGTATATCGTCATTTATTTCAGCCATAGAACGTCCACTGCTGAACAAATGCCTCCCCCGATGACCATTCATCGGGGGAACCAATACTCGCCACGCTTGGCAGACGGGTTGGCGAGCGCAGTTTTTTGTGGGATTTCGCACAAAGACGCTGCTGCCCGTCTCGTGCTACAGGAATTAGTCGCCTTTTATGACACGCCTCCTGTTGGCAGTGGGGAAGTGTATTCTTTAAGACCGTCCCTACACGGCACTGTGTACGCGCTGTATATGCCTAAACGCATTAACGCAACCAGTGGTGATGCTTGCAGCCGAATTCGCATCGTATAGAAATCAGCTCATCAGCTATCATACTAGCTCTGCTTACGGCTTTGCCCGTGTTAAATAACTACCACTATGCAAAAAATCTTGCTGTTTGAAAAACAAAAGCAAATATATCCAACGGAAACCGTTTATTTTTCCGGGAGTAATGTAACTTTATGTGCTATTCCTGACTAAAATGTATCTCTATGTTAAATTTCGTCCAGATTTCTTTAACCGTTTAGGCGTGATAAAGTAACAAACATCCATCCATGCAAAATTTTGCATTTATTATAATATGAAATTAGTAAGATTTTAGTTTGCAGTCTTCGGCAGGACCGTTAAGTGTGTTAATTTTAAAGATATTGCAAAATTTTAAGGTGATACGAAATCAGTATCGTTTTTTGCATAAAACAATATAAAAACATAAAAAAAACATATCTCACTATGTTCACACTTAGTACTTTTGCGGCTCTCATATTACATGCATGATTTATGGTATTTAGATAATACATGATATTAAAAAAATATTTATTTTTTATTTTATTTTTTAATACAATGTAATGGTTTTGTAATTAAAACAGAATAATTTATTTCTGGTAACTGTTTTAAAATGGTGGGTAGAGTGGTAGTAATACGAAGGTAACGTGATGCTTACTCCCAGCAGTGTACTGCCATAGGCTGACACGATGAACGTGATACTTAAGGTGTTTTGTTTATGTTGGTTTTACTGCGCAACCGCTCCACTCTATGGTTAAACATATTCTAACAAGCACATAAGTTGTGCCATTTGACGTCATTCACCAACTAATGACCGATTTCCGAATTCGCCCTATCAGGCTATTCGTTTCGCGAACAATCAATCACCCATGTAAGCAGCAAAAAGGGTACGAGTATAATCTATAAATGCATGGTAACGTTTGGTTTCTTGTAGACTGGGCGTTTAGCAAAACACCCATTAAGTGGGTAAGCCACAGTAAATTTAAGATTAAAGTTGCATTGAATAACTACAGTGTAGAGTATGTGTTTGGATGTAGAGTTGTCGACGACCGTCTAGTGTGGTGGTTCGGTTCGGACTACAAAGCCAGCGGTTGCGGGTTTGAATCCTACAAGGGGCAAATGTTTGTGTGATGAGCACGAGCATTAATTTGAGTGATCGGTATCCGAAACACGCTTAAAGCGTGCGTTGGCGCGTATGCATAAGTGAGAACGTCAACTCTGGCGTTTGAATGAGGCACCGGGCATACACATGCGCCAGCGCGGGTGTGCCGCGGGTTTTCGAGGCGCCGACGACACGCAGGCGCGACGCTTCGCCTTTCGTATTTCACACAAAATGTATAAAAGCGATCTGGTGTTCATCGCCCGCGCCGGCCGTTTGTGTATATATCACACCCCGTTGTGTCTGTGCATCATCATCATTCAGCCATAGGACGTCCACTGCTGAAAATAGGCCATTGACTTCCAGGTTGACCGGTTGAAAGCGGCCTACATCAAGTGGCTTTATGCAACCTTTACTAGTCGTCTGTTCAACTTGTGGGTGGAAATCCTATGCTGCGCTTGCCGGTTCGTGGCGTCCATTCTAAAACATTTCTAGCCCCAGCGGCCGTCAGTTCTACGTACTATGTACCCGCCCACTGCCACTTCAGCTATGCATTTTGTATGAAATACGATAGGAAACGTGGCCTCTCATTATGGGCCTCATAAGAAAGCTCAAGGTTGCACAGCGTGCTATGAAAAAGGCTATGCTTGGTGTTTCTTTGCGAGATCGAATCAGGAATGAGATTCGTAAACGGACAATAGTCGCTGACATAGCCCGACGGATTAGCAAGCTGAAGTGGCAGTGGGCGGAGCATATAGCACGTAGAACTGACGGCCGATGGGGCAGAAAGGTTCTGGAATGGAGGCCACGTACAGGCAAGCGCAGCGTCGGATGACCGACGACCTGGTAAAGGTTGCAGGAAGCCGCTGGTTGCAGGCCGCTTCTAACCAGCCAATCTGGAAGACACTGTGGGAGGCTTATGTTCAGCAGTGGACGTCCTATGGCTGAAATTATGATGATAACGATAGGAGCGGATCGCCCCGCGCTAAACCCGTGCTACGCCGATGCCCGACGCCTCCGTCCTGCACCTAAAGTTATGATACTATTGTAGCGTCATGTTAACTGTTGTACAGTCACAGCTTAGCTATCAAAGTCTTCGGCTAATAAAATACCTGCAAAAAGGTTAAGCAAAGCTAAATTTCAAACACAGCGTGAACTCTGCGGAGAACTGCAGAGTGGATGAGAGCTGAGTCCACACACGCGAGCTGGCAATATTTGCTAATCTCGATCATCCTCCGTGTTTGCCCGGCCTTTTGAGCCGATGCTTTCTAAGCGGGTTTGAAAAAAGGCCTTTTTCATTTGTTCGAGTAGTTTTTGTACTTTTAAGCCGTAAAGCCTTAATAAGATAGATGCTTACAATAAATATCATGTAGGTATGTTCATGTGGATTCTCCACACCCATAATGAAAAAAACAGAGATGTTTATGTCATAATCGTTATGAGAAAACACAAAAAAAAATATAATGCTTTAAACATTATGCTTTCTTATGAAACTGACGAAGTTTAGTGGTCATGTTGAATAATTAAAGCTATAAGTAGTGGTATATTGATCGTGTTGATACACAGTAGTCAGAAACTGTAGTACCGTAACGACGGAAAATGTAGTAAATATTTATTAGTTGTATAAACATTTGTTTCATTTAGTTTTAAAAAAAATTTTAACAATACAAAACCTTCAGATATATTCTGAAGGTTTTGTATTGTTAAAATTTTAATGTTAATGATACATCCCTGGAAGTGGTTGCGGTTTATCGGAAGAAAGCCGGTTGTGGGGTAGGCCAAGGAAAAAGTGGCGAGATGATCTGACAAGTAGTACCAGGAGTGGCAAAACTTGGCTTCAGATAAAAATGGTTGAAATGACTTGGCAGAGGCATTTGCTCTGAAGTGGGAAAATCAAGGATAAAACATAACTCAATAGAAACGGGTTCTACAACTTATAGATAATATTTAAAAAATATCTAAATCTTCTTATACTACAGCTGATTGGGTATTTAGTATGGCAAAGTAAAATATTTTTAATAATGTTGACCAATAAAATAGGACCTTGTATTAGTAGTAGAATGCACGAAAATAATACGCTTTTATTTTTAGTTACTTGAAAATCTAATCTTATATTCCTGCTGTGTTCATTACCATAATTGGGCACGGCACTACTGCAGTCTCTATCTTAATTTGATATTAACATACAAGAACGGTAAGTGGGTACAGTCAACCTGAAACTAATACTGCTGAACAAATAATAAGAAAATACCTACATTTTCTTTTAAGTTTAATCTTTTAGAATTAAAGATTTTTCATAAAATGTTTTTGCCCGCACAATATTATCTGCTAAGAAGGCACATAGATCAAATTTTTCTAGGTTTTAAAAAAGTCTGCCTTCGTAACAATTAGTACCGTATTTGTTGTAGATACTTTAAGTACACCATATATTAACTGGTTTTAGTGCGAAATAACGACTATATACGTACGACTACAATTATGATTTCTTATTCTCTTTTCTACTGCGCATTTTCATCCCTATAATTCGGTTCTGACTGTACCACTGCACAACACCGAGTGGCCAGCTATCCAAACGTTTCAGATCGCACGCTAGCTCACATGGAATTAAATTCGGCGCTTAGTTTTGGTAATAACAAAAACAAAAGAACGAACAGCAATTCGCCCTCTTCCAAATTACTTGAGTTGCGTAATAAGCGGAGGGGCACGTGTGTCGAATAACCGGAGGCATCACAAACGTTCAGGGGTGTCACTTACGATATTTTTTATGCTACTACATAACGCCTTAACTTGTAACCCTAATATTTATAAAAGAAGGACACATAATGTTGCTCCTTTGATCTCTGTCAGGATTGTTTTTGCCAAAAAAAAGTAAGGCAATCAGCTAGTTTCAATAATGTTTTAATAAAATCCACATTTATCCAATGTGTCTTCATAATTGTAAGAACACGCTCATAGCCTATGACTAAGAACTATGACGAAACGGAGACACTTTCAAAAATTATAGTTTAGACACACACACAGAAACACGATAGTTACTTTACAGGTTTTTATTTAAACTTAAATTTTATTTTATATTTTTTTTCTGTTTGTACAAAAACTGTACTATATGCTAAGTAACAACTATATATAGAAGAGCGGGGTGGTTATGTCTGATACATATACATTACTCAAAAGAGGACCTCAACAGAACTTATGTTTTTGTAATTTTAGTTAGTCAAATAAATACATTTTTGGCTTTGATTTGATTTTTATCACAGTTCTACAGCATGCAGTATGATGTTGATGGACTATACAAAGTGTTCCTTTTGTGTTTCCATAAGTTTAGAATATATCGTTTGACGTCCACCCACAAGGTCCACCTTTACCAGGTCGTCTGACCAGACGACCTGGTAAAGGTTGCAGGAAGCTGCTGAAAGCAGTCCGCTTCCACCGGCCAATCTGTAGGTCACTGGGGGAAGCCTACGTTCAGCGGTGGACGTCTTATGGCTGGAATGATGATAACGATGAGGAAATAAGTAAGACCGCCTTTTTAGAAATTATAACTATTAGGCCCCCTGTAACTTCTAAAATAAGAGAATGATAAAACTAAAAAAATATATAATGTACATTACCATGCAAACTTTCACCGAAAATTGGTTTGAACGAGATCTAGTAAGTGGTTTTTTTCAATACGTCATTAATCGTAAACCGCAATTTACACTATTAAAACATCGATCAAATTTACAACTACAAGAACTTTTATATTATGTTACTTGCTGCTACGGAACCCTTCATGGGCGAGTCCGACTCGCACTTGGCCGCTTTTTTTTTAGATTTCTCTGCTCAATTACGATTATTTTTATTATCGTTCGTCTATCTTATTAATACTTAGTTTAAATTTTAAAAAAATCTGTGTTTAGATGTTTATACTAAACCACGGCTGAACGGAACTAGCTGAAATTTGGTACACATTTAGTCATATATGTTTTTCAGACAGGTCGCGGTTGCTAGACTTTTACAAAACCTTGTATTCTGCTCAGCCCTGCAAGAAATGTTATAACCTGCCCTGTAACTGCGATTACGGCAGCAGATGCCAGTTAGCTTTATTGTTGATGGCTCCAATTTCCATATAAACTGCAATCAAATTTTAAATAGTAGTGAAAGCTTCGCTCGTATGAGCCATAAATAGGTGCACTAGATTTTTATTTATAATTTAATAATATTTTCTCTTATTATGTTTATAAGCTTTACATGAAAACAGCGAGGAAAAAAACTAAGTATTAGTATTACCGACAAAATTTGTTATTCAAAAATGCCTTTCACAGATCGTCTGTTGTTATTTTTATCTGCTTGTTTTTTTAAATAGTTACAACCATAAACCAATGGATAAGAAGGGTTCTTGCGTGAAATCCACGTCTGGATAAACGCAGCGTAGGGCGCCCTCCGCCAATGTGACGCGATGCGCAAAACTGTTGGCCAATAGAAAATAGTAGCCGAGGATTGGGTTTAGTGGCGTGCATTGGAAGAGGCAGTTTAGCAGTAGACTGACGAGGACTTAGAAGAATGATTTTAGTTATTGATTTAATGGCTCTAAATCTATAGTTGCTGCGTCTAAATCATACAAGAAACAGGTCAAAGCGCTTGGATTACGACGTAGAATTTAATAAGCTGTTGAAATAAAGAAAGTGGGATAAAAAGGCACGTAAACCGAAGAGAGTAAATTATTGTTTTAATAATTTTACTTAACATAAAAATAAAAAACCTTAGTCAACTTCTTAATTTTTAAGACCACTTTGTTAACTCACGAACTTGTTCAACTTGGTTTTGCATTCAGATTTAAGAAAACTCAAGTACTAGTGATTGCTTAGTATTTTTTAAGCAGAATGGCTGGCTCGAGCTAAATAAAAACGGAATTTTCTTACGAAGTTTTCATAAGCGCGAGAGTTTGTCAAGTGTTCGCAAAGTGGTTAACTATGCGAGTCGTGTAAGTATTTACTTAGGTACATGAGGTTGGGAAATTTCGTGTCCAAGCTAGAGCCACTAGAACTAAGAATTCAGAGCATAATATAAGCGAGTGGACCCTTTTGCATGCATGTGAAAACTTCTTTGACTTAGCCAACACGACGGCTGGCTATATTTATTTTTAACAAACATAAAAAAGGAAGTTCTCAACTGTTTGTTTTTAAATGTGTACCTAGGTATATTATGTGATATCTTCGCCAAATGTGAACATATATGTTTGAGGATTATATTATATTTACAGTTTATGTAAGTTACAGCGGATTTGGGCCCGCCGTGACACAATCTTGAGAGATCTTCTTGCTCCTTCGCGTGGACTGTATAGTTGAAATGAAACACTTCTTTCTTCCTTTGTTCCTTTATTCCGATGATCTTGATCGTGAGCGCAGTACACATTTTGCGACCCACGGCCCCTATATTTATACAATCTTAGCCTATTTTCACTAGTGACTACCGCGGGTTAGTTCACAAGACAAGGACATACAATCTTCTGTCTCTGTCTACCAAATTCGTTAGTGTAATCATTTATGTCTACCCTCCTAACATCGAGATACTGAGGGAGACGACCTATTGTTTATGTTCTATCTCTGTCTACACATTTCTAAACCTACCTACAGAAAATGTGATATTTCCCACTCACAACATTCTACCTCTGTGGGTGTCCTACCTACCCTCGGAATGTGCGAGATGGGCGACAGAGATAGTCTGCAGGTTCTACCGGTTCCACCCTCCAGTTCCGTCGATTCCCTGGTAGGGTGAGACAACCTTACAGGGTCTCTTCACTTCTTCTTCACACCCGTTTACCAAATACCATACAAACCTATTTACCTTTATTAGCCCTATCTGCCTACCTAGTTGCAAGTGGGATATATCTAAACAAACTTTATTAAAATAAAACATTCCCTGCGCTAATTACAAATGCCTTATAGCTAGGCCCTAATAGAAAGTTAAGCTTTATTTACAAAACATCAAACTTATAACTATTACATAAAAATAGATTAGTTTATCCGTAACAGTTTACAACAACAAGCCGCTCCAATGTGCTCTAATGAATCCTTTTCACCAATCAACCTGATTTTAGAAACTAAAGAGCGTATTAGTGACGACCTTCGTAGCCGAGAGGTGAGCATACCGGACTTGGTGTCGCTATCTCTGAGGTCCCGGGTTCGATCCTCGGTCGGTCAATGTAGAAAGATAACTTTCTATATTGTCTCGGGTGGGTGTCGTGGCACCGTCGTTGTTTCTGATTTCTGTAACACAAGTGATTTTGCTACTTACCATAGGATCAGAACAATGTATGTGCACTTTTTTTCATCAAGCAAAAGGCGACGCGGAGTGATAAGTGCGTGGAGCTAGAAATGATGAATGACATTTCAAAGAAGATATAAAGAATAGTTACAGGTAAATGCTCACACGCTGCAAGCTTTGCGTCGAACACAGCGTCGAGCATTTGCAGGAACGTTACATTACATGGCAATGCTTTAATGAAATGAGCTTTAGCCTGTACTGTACCATTCGTACGAACGTTACGTTACATGGAAATGCTCAAGAAAATGCTTTAGTTTGAAGTTACCTTCAGGGATGGTACCATTTTAATTAAGAGAAACTGTTTAACCCTTTGCGTCCCACTTTCCCACGGCAGACCGGAAAAAACAATGGAAAACAATAAAAAAATTTTTTTGAGGCACGCAAAAGTTTGAAGGAAATATTTGCAAAATACATGTTATACCGAAACAGTCATTTTCGGTGTCAGTGCTAGACAAGGGGACTATAGATGTTTTTTTTTCACACTGAATCCAAAAATAATTCTTATATTGTAATCTGTATCAGTCAACCTTTGGGCTAAGCAGAATTGTGCCCTGAGACGACAGAAGGAAAACCTACAATGTTATGAACCTCCCTGCATTTTCACCAGCTCAATGTACTGACAGTAATTTCATCATGCTTCGCTTGTTTTATACCTCCCCCTACGAGTACACTCGTAGAAACTTTTATTCCTTTGTAAAAGCGAAAAAAATACTTTATGCGTGCGTTGGTCGATACGGGATGCTTAGAAAGTGAATTATCCGCAGGGGAGAAAGGGCAAATAAAACCCACCCAAATAAATAGGGCTAACAACGTACACGTAGGCAATCATTTCGTTAAGAAACTACGCGCAGAGTTATTTCTGCGAGTGTGAGGAAGTCGGAGGAAGTTGGTCAACAAATCACTATTATGTCAACTTGTAGTGGACTTTGTAGAGTGCGGTGGAAACTCGTAAATCGTATCGTTATATTTCTATAGTTTTTTTCCTCGTCTTGAAGTGGAGTGGAAGTGAGGAGTTGCGGTATTGTAGCGAGCCAATTGCATTGTCGGACTGAGTCCGTTTGTGTGTAACTGTGTTACGATTCAGTTATTCAGTTAGACGCCTTAGACTATTTCTTGTTTTTATAATCTATGTTAGACGCTTATAGTAATTCAATTCGAAACAAAGCAAAACGGGTTAAATACCAAATGGAACTTTATTTATAGACTACTTAGGAGCTTTTTAATACAATATTTAAATAATACCAACATAAAAGATCAGACATTCATTGCGAAGTAGAAAATAAGAAGTAAGGATGAAGGTGAAGGTATATCCGCGGGATTAGGTACGTAATAACTTATCTATTCTTTTGTATGTTTGGGTTAAAATTCGAAATTTTGGTTAGTATGACATTTATTTTAAATTTATTTTATTTGATTATATTTTTATAAATTTCGGTAAATTTCGTCCTATGGCTGAAATGATGATGATGATAATGAAATTCGTATGGAATTGACCAAAGTGATGTATTTTGTCGTGTGGGGACGGCCGAAAAGAATACACTTTCCCATCGCCAACGCGGCGTGTCGTAAGAGGCGACTAATTCTAGCACGAGACGGGCAGCAGCGTCTGCGTGCAAAATATTATTAAAAAACTGCGCGCCAACCCGCCTGCCAAGCGTGGCAAGTATTGGCAATTCCCCCTTTTTCAGGGAGGCCTATGCTTAACACTGGACGTCTTACTGCTGAAATGATGATGACCAAAGTGTTTGAGCATTCCTCAAGTAAAATAATTATTGTAGTTTTGAAAATTGGTACAGTTCTATCTCTCCTTGAGATATCTAGAGAATATCTCTACGAATATCAGTATGATCACTTCTGACTAAAGACTCTACATAAAATTTCCGACAAATTTAATTCTATCCATTTCTTACTCTATGATTAATACTTTTGGAGCTACAACATAATAAGAGTTAACTAATACAGTTAACTCTTTTTATGTTTTTTTGTTTCTCTTTTCCTATAAATTTAAGAAGTCTGCGATATAACCCTAGCAATTTATAGGATAGGAACACCCTTAGCACAGCCCCCTTTCTTGAGGACTTCTAGTATGTTTATCTGACACCACAAGGCTTTTTTCCCTGATTTTATATAAAAAAAGTTAAACTATAATATTTTCACTAGTATCATGTAAACGCTTAGAAAAACCCAATCCATTTCTTGATTAAGGTACTTTCAATTTGCTGCCATTAAGTTGAAAGCTTCAGTGGCTAAGCTGCGGCAGGGCTAAGTCTTCTTATTTTTGTAAACCTCTCGAAGTTCGAAGGCGTCCGACACTCACGTGCGGCTTAGGGAAATAAATCCAGGATTCTCGGTAAAACTAATACGTTTCGAAAGTGGTAGCGGTAAATACAAAGGTGTTTGAAATTATTGAGCTGGAAAGTGAGAAAATTAAGTTGGTGACCGTATTTAGATTTCATCAATGAATCCATTCTACAATCACATTTATTTTTTAACCCCTAATCATATTGTTTGTTCTGTGCCCTAAGCAGACAGAAGGGGACAACTGTATAACGGATTGACTTGACGTACATGACCATGCAAAGTTTTGTGATCTTATAAAAATGTTTGCACCTGGTGGGATTCGAATCTGCAACCGCCGCGCTTGCTGACTAGATTTTGTCGTGAGTTCATTGCAACGATGCAATTTTTGTCGGTCGGTTTCTCAGTGGGATCGGAGAGAAAAAATGGCGGGAGTGGGGTAGCAATGATACCAATGACCCTTTTGCAAAAATATGCACTACGGGAATAATATCGAGATCTGAAAAGTGTGAATTTTCCCTACTGAGTTATCGGCTGCCTAATATAGAAGAGATTTTTATGCAACGACAATGTCGGTGTAGTGGAGAAAGATTGTATTTGATTAAGCAGTAACACCTAGGTACTAATAAAATAGGACTTAACATTGTTTTGCTATCACCCGGAAGAAGTTTACATTAGTAATTTTACATTAGTGTCCCTTTGTATCTCCATTATGGTAAGACAATCAAATGTTTTAAAGCGATTCATAAACTTATTTGGTGATCCTAAATGAAATTCTAAAAAAAGCAAAAGATGTTTCTCAGTTTATTTTTTAACAAAATCATACAATAATAAATAGTTACTGTACACGGCACTGATATTGATGATTTCAGTTTTATTTTACTTTTAACCAATTGTATAATCACAGGCTTGATAAGCAAGAATTAAAGACCTATGTCACCTTCAGTCTCGCCTAATTTCCGCTTATTTTGGGACAGGATTTAATTTGTTTTAGACGGTTATTTATAATATTATCTGCGGATCCCTCGCAGAGGGGCCCCAGGGTTACGCGGAGCACACTTTGAGTATCGCTGCTCTCAAGATTGCCCTAACGTAAGCACCTTCAGACACGTCTAACTTTCGTCCGTCACGCCTTGCCCAAACAAGTTAGGTAGTTGGCGCACTTGGTAGCCGCAAACTCGGGCAGTGCCTTTGTCCAGAACAGAACATTGCTACTGCAGTTTACTTAACTCTGTAATCGTTCCACTAGACTTAGATACACGTGCTATTAAATGTATCGTGCCGAACAAGTTTCCTTGATTCGTGACACAAATTTGTTTTTCATGTTTCTAACCTAAAAAAATACAGCCATGATTTTCAAAAAACTACACTCTAACAACTTGTCATTATTTAGAGAACGAGATAGTGCGAATCAAATCAGAGCAGATGAAATGTACTAAGTACCAATGTACTGTTTTTGATACTGAATATATTCAGTTTCTCTGAAAATTTACGTAATTCAGTTACATTCATACCTACATATTTTTTGAGAATCCACCCTGGTTTTGTCGTAAAAGACATAATCAGAGAAATAAAATGCATTACATAACCAAGTTAGGCCCTCATAAACTCTTAAATAAGTTTTTTGTTTTTTCTGTATAGAGTGCTGTGTGGGGACGGCCGTAAAGAATACACTTCCCCACTGCCAATAGGAGGCGTGTCGTAAGAAGCAACTAATTCCTGTATTACAAGATGGGCAGCAGCGTCAGCGTGCGAAATCTTATTAAAAAAACTGCGCTTGCCAACCCGCCTGCCAAGCGTGGCGAGTATTGGCAATACCCTCCTATGATAAGTCATCGGGGGAGGCCTATGTTCAGCAGTGGACTATGGCTAATGGCTAAATGATGTATAGAATTTGAGGTAAAAATAACATACTTAGCTGTTACTGTTCACAGTTGATGCAAGGATCGGAAAACCGGGTTTAAAGTTTAATTGCTTAAACGACTAATACGACGTTCTTTTTCTAGCCGAATCGTTAAAATTAAACCTTTTCGGTTCTCATAGTTAAGCCCTACAGCTAGCAGTTATAACAGCTACAAATCCAAACCATCAAATAGTTATTACAACCGAGCAAACTATTTTTAAATTAAATAAAATATTCTATGCATAAAGTGTTTTTCATTCCGTTCCCGTTGCCGGCTCAAACATTCAATTCAGTTATTTTTATGGATTCCTAATTTAACTAGAGACTAAATAAAACCGTTTCCATTGAATACCATTACTAAACGTATTTCTAGGTAGAACTAATCCCTGTTTCAATTAAAAACCCACTGAGCAAAGAAAATGTAATGATCGTTGTCACTGTTTCTAAGTAAGAAATTGACATACCTGTTTTCGGAGGTAACAAACAGATAACTATTTTTTTGCCAAGAGTATCATCATCATCATCATCATTTCAGCCATAGGACGTCCACTGCTGAACATAGGCCTCCCCCTTCAACCCTGCCTGCCTGCCTGCATCCAGCGTCTCCTACTGTGTGTCAATCTAGAATCTTTGCTCTCAAAGCCATTGGGCCAATCATGTAAGTCAATAATGTTTTCTTGTACTTATGGTTTTATTTTAGCAGATATAGATAGATATAACAACTTTGACTTCACGACTAACGTCGAGATCCTGAAAGGGAATATGATATGATTGGCTGTTTAATTTATGAAGGGGTTTTTTTTGCGATTTCAATGTTGACTCCATTTATATCAAATTTTTGTTATTTGAGCTACTGGACACCCCCTAAAAGGTAATTACTTAACTTATAAAATAGGACCTTAAAGTATTGTATATTTAAAATGTTACACAAAACTTTAAGTTCCAATAAAAGTGTGAAAGCCACTCTTCTCACGATTTGTAATAAAATCTAACATCGCACTCGAGAGACAATATTGGGAGTAATAAGTCAGGGGCACGTTTTATATTGCCTGCATGCAGCCAGAGATGGCACTCTATTTGTGTCACTTACGGCGCTGACGTGCCCGCGGCTGCGCAACTATGGATGCGGTACAACTAAATCAAATCAAATTAAATTGTTTATTTGCATTACATGTGTAGTTCATCATCATCATTTTAGCCATAGGATGTCCACTGCTGAACATAGGCCTCCCTTAATGACTTCCATATTGGCCGGTTAAAAGCGGCCAGCATTCAGCGGCTTCCCGCAACCTTTGCCAGATCGTGTGGTACCTGTTTACCGTTGTGGTTAACAGGTCGTAAATATTTGTATAGTACATCACATGAAAGCATGTTATACATAATTATTAAAGCTAAATAGTAGAACACTAACACGTAAGAAATTAACATTAGTTCCCTTCATGGCCCCCACAAAACATCAGTGTCGTGACCTGCCTTAATTTTGAAATTCATTTATTTCGACCAACAAATGCTTTTTACATAAAAATGTGGTCATTATCTTAAAAAATTACAGCAAATTCGACTTTACCGCACTACTTGAATAGGCCCCAGCAAAGCTGTATAGATTTTTTTTAAACCACCACTTGAAGCTGGAAGCGGCTTCTAGCAGCTACACTAAGGTAAAGGGGAAACTGATCTTTTTGATATCATCATTTTAGCAATAGGACGTCTACTGCTAAACCTAGGCCATAGGTGGCGAGTATTGCCCAATGACTTTCATTGGGCAACACTCGCCACGCTTGGCAGGCGGGTTGGCAAGCGCAGTTTTTTATAAGATTTCGCACACAGTTGCTGCTGCCCGTCTCATGCTACAGGATTTTGTTGCTCCATAGGGTACGCCTTCTGTTGGCGGTGGGGAAGTGTATTCTTTACGGCCGTCCCCACATAGCACAGACTGATTTTAGACAGATAGACGTCAGATATATGTAATTTTAAAGTTTTTAGGTTTTCAATGTTACACAAATACTTAGTTGCTAGTTTTATGAGTTAGCCTTCTAAAATGAAGAAACAAATGAAATAGAACATGAAAGTTAAATTTTAAATTTAATTCAATTAACTATGCTCAAAAATGCCTCGTCCAACATAGAAAGCGTTTCTCACCTCAATTGTTAGTCTAGCATGTAACGCCACAGGGTGTCAGAAGGGTAATTAGTTAGCTTTAGCCAAGTCTGCCATAGCAGGTGACTGCGGAGCAATTCTTATCATACAAAATGCAAATTTATTTACTAGTAACGTAAGCTGCAGACGTCGTCACATGAATATTTATAATCGTGAACGCGAGAGGTGAAACTTAGATAACAATGGATTAGACGAAATTATGAGCAATCGTATTATGTGCTTGAGCTTCTAGTAGAATAGGTAGGTTAACATGACTGTATCTACTATTTGCTACTTCTGTGTAACGTCTTGATGGTTTCTTCTTTGAGTTCAAGCAAGCGCTTATGGCATGCGTCAGGATTTCTACTCAGTTAACAGCTGGATTTTTATTGACGATTCACGAGTAGTGATAAATGATAGTCTTAATAAAAAAAAGAGTTTTTTGCTGTGTTTTGAATATCATCAACAAGTCTGGATGCGTACTGTCAACATCAATAGTAGTACTTAGTATCTGAATTTTTTCAAAGAACCGCATTACACAACATATTACAATAGTCTGACAAATTCACCACGTAAAAGTGTAATAAAAAAGTCTTGATAATGTGACATTTAGAAAAGTTAGTACTTTTGGAAGTTTGTTTTTAATCAGCTACTTTTTATGCTGACTTTACTACCCTTTATAAACTACTAAAGGATAAAATTAAAAAAATAAAGTAAGTTTTAATAATAAATACAGGTACATGCCTTACCTCATCTTGAGGTTGATGGGGCCGGGCCATAGGTACTCCACTGTGCAGTGCAGGCTAGTGTAGAAGTAATGCGAGGCAGCCTTGCCTTGCCTTGCAGCACTTATACACCAACCTTCATTATTTCAGCTATAGGACGTCCACTGCTGAACAAAGGCCTCTCCCAATGACCTATCATCGGGGGGCATTGCCAATACTCGCCACGCAGGCATGGCAGGCGGGTAAGCGAGCGCAGTTTTTGTAGATTTCGCACGCAGACGCTGCTGCCCGTCTCGTGCTACAGAAATTAGTCGCCTCTTACGACACGCCTTCTGTTGGCGGTGGGGAAGTGTATTCTTTACGGCCGTCCCAACACGTCACCAACCTTGCCTAAGTCTAATAGACTTAACGATTAATATCAAGCGATATTAGTTGGGACCGACTTTTACCGTGACTCCGTGCATGGAGATTCTTCTGATACATTTCGAACACCCATTCACTTACAACTGCGGCGGCTATTTATCTTCGGTATTAACTACCGCAACTAAGCTTAAACATGTCTTAAGCATGAAAAGGCAGCTTACCCCTTAGCCCATAAAAACGAGATACAATACGTAATTAATGTATTGTTGATCTTATGCAACCGTTTGGCAGACAATGAGTTAAATCATACTAATATTATTTCTTCAAATTTCAATTCCATATTCACACATCATTATCATCATCGTTTTAGTCACAGGACGTCCACTGCTGAACATAGGCCTCTTCCAGTGACTTCTAGTTTGGCCGGTTGGAAGCGGCCTGCATCAAATTCAAATTCAAATTCAAATGCGTTTATTGCCAATTAAGTGTACAACCAGGGGCGTGCATCCCATATAGGCTATTATGCAGAGCCTACCTTCATAAAAAACCGACAGCTGACGATAATTATTAATTACGTATTCAACAATAAATATTCTGTAACCATTTTGTAGTCTACCTGTACTTATTCCTTACTAAAGCGCGCAACTTAGATCGTTACTGTGCAATTTAACCAATGTTAGGCTGCCGCGAGATCGCCTACTGTTTCACGCAAACTTACTCAATTTTCACTCACAGCCTACCCCCATCTGAAACCAATGCACGCCCCTGTGTACAACTGAGACTTCCTGCAACCTTTACCAGGTCGTCTGTCCACCTTTTGGGTGGACGTGGATATTCACACATACCAGGATGTAATCAAACTATTAATTTTATTTTTAAAATATAATAGTTACTGCATAATTACCATCGCTAAGTATCATTTCTCTAGTTAAATGTTGCCATAAAATACGCGTTAAATAAGTAGTTAAGCTTTTAAAACTGTTGCGGTTAGTCAGCTACGGTGAACTTTGCACCCGAGACAAATTAACCCTTTGATGTTGAATCAAAGGCCCTTCTGGACGCGTGCACATAGTTTGCTCAGCTAATCAAATTTTAGCATCAACAAAGCGTCAGTAATCTTTCATCTGTAATCCTTTGTCTTGTTTTTAGGTGCTATAAAGTTTTTGGAAATGGCACTGGAAATATTATGTATGTTAATTATTTCTTCTGAAACATGCTTGAATAAAATATAGTGATTAAGTGATACTAATCATGAAGCCTTAAATTAACATGTTTTCCCTTTCATATATAATATCGTTGTTACGCCCTTACGTATTTTTTAGATTATGATTACAATTGCTTCCTATTTGGAACCAGAAAATCTTGTATTTAGTCGCTGAAAACCTAATGAGGTCTACCTTGACCATAGCAAATTAATAATTTACTCCTTATTTACTCACACGTCGAAAGAAACTTCAAAAAGTCGGTAACAATAACCTCATGTCAAATCCTTGACAATGGAAGTCAGCAATCAGGTTAGGGTTACCTCATGGACATGAACGTGTAAGGCAGAGATTGTATTAAGTAGTGTTTTACTTGATTAGTGATTATAGCAATTACATAAATGGATAGACGTAACTTCCTCATTTCGTTTCAGCTATAGGGCGTCTACTGCTGAACGGTTGGAAGCGGCCCGCATCCAGCGGCTTCCTGCAACCTTTACCAGGTTACCTTTCTGCCCCATCGGCCGTCAGTTCTACGTGCTATATGCCCCGCCCACTGCCACTTCAGATTGCTAATCCGTTGGGCTATGTCAGACGTAACTGATTAATACTTTTTTATTATGAGACTTCTAAATGTTTCTTCTTGACGTCACTTTTGATAATTCTGTGTACATCAAAGTTTTATTACTTGTGTAAACCTGAAGTATCGTTTCAGATTCGTTGTTGATCTTCATTAAATATTTTGCATGCTATCCATATATCTCATTAAAACCTAATCCTTGTTCTCTAAACTCTTCAAGTTAAGACTTCCATCACAGTAAAGGTTACCGACCTTGAAGCAAGTTATTGCAGTACGTTGTTACACACGCTGTGCTAATATTGGATGGAGCGAATTTGTAATCAAAGAGAAGCAAATATGAACTTGGGACTGACATGCGGGTGTATTTAATTAATTACCATTCTGCCTGTCACGTGTTTGTCTTTTGCTTTTGTTTAATAGCGATGGGCTGCTTGTCTTACTACCATTAAGGCATATATATTATACAGGGTGAATATAGAATTAGGATAGTAAGAAATTAATTGTTAAACTACTACTTTCGTTAAACTATCTATTTATCTGACCGTCCGTCAAATAAATCGCGATAACCTCTACACCAGACCAACTGTACTGTGTAGTGGTTCGCTCCTCCTGATTATAATGCCAGCGGTTGCGGGTTCGAATCCCGCAAGGGGCAGATGTTTGTGTGATGAATACGAGCATTTGTTTCTATCTCATGAATGTTTATAAATGTATTTAAGTATGTTTATTCGTTATCTAGTCGCCTTAGTACAAGCTTTGCTTAGTTTGGGGCTAAATAATTGGTGTTCTTCTGAAAACAATGTATTATTTATCTATCTAATCAGCCATGTTTACCCAATGCTGGGCATTAGCCTACTTTTTGCTGTGCCTTTTCTCTAGGTCCTGTGTCAAACTTTCCTAGTTTATCCCAGCCGCTGGCACAGTGTCGACGGTTTGCCTTCTGTACTTTTTCTCTCTCTCAGCCACTAATTCGTCATTGCTTTGGTCCACCAACCATCTTCTCTTCTCTTCTCTTCTTGCTTAACATTATTGTTGAACATTGAGACTTTCTTTGAACTTTAATTGTTTTGGATGTTGCTCAGTAACACTTGGAAACGTGGCTCCGCAAAAAGTAACTGCGGTACCTACTAAGGACGCCACACCAAACTTATTGTCAGTCGCTGGTTGTAACGTAGTTTCTCGCTTTTCCACACATATTATCACACCGAACCGATAATACGCTATTATAGTTGGGTCAAAACGGAAGAAGAGTTTAATGTAAATAAAGCGTGAAGTCATTGAACTTTATTTAAATAGGATATTTTTAAGATAATGATAGCAGGTGATCAAGAGAATTATGAAATATTTATTACAAAATTACAATGTATTATGAACGAATTTTGTTAATAAAAACGCAAAAGTAAAAATTGAGTTTAAAAAAATCTAGCCATTTTTGAGAGGTAAAATAGGTTCAAAGGATTTTACCATATTGTGAAAATACCCTCAATTAAAGGACAGTTCTAGTTTATAATGTGCTTAGTGAAGCGATGGGCGACGGAGGGTATTTTACGGAGGACGGAGGTACGGAATCCTAAAAATGAGTTGAAATTGTGTTTTTACCCTAAAAATGAGTTGAAATTGGGTTTTTACCCTAAAAATTAGTTTAAATTGGGTTTTTAATATACCTCCCGTCGCCCAGAATAATATAAATATAAAAATCAATTGACGTTAGTTACTTTCACAAAAATTCAACTACGGCTTAACTGATTTGGCTAATTTTAGTTTTGAAATATTTGTATAAGTCCAAGAAAGATTTCAGAGGTGAGAAATAAGTTTGCTGGGTTAGATAGTGTGTAATAAAACGAATAATGTACTGATTGTTGTACTACGCGCCGTGGACGCTAATTACATATTGTATTATATCGTACGCTAAAGCGTACTGTCAGCCTAGTATGGACGAAGACTGCAGTCTGGGTCACGTTTACACCGGGCTGACAATAAGCCTGCTCACAGTCGGCGGCAGACGTACGTTAAGTTTACTTAAACGTCTGGTAAAAATGAGGCTTTAAAATTAATTTTAACGTTCTTTCAAACAAATATTCAGAGAACAAATATACAAAATTTTAAATTGATAGTGACATTGTTATACTTTATTCTGCTGTCAGAAATATTGTATTCCAGTAAAATAACACTAGTTTTATTAATCCCAAACGTCGGTTAGATTGAAATATTTTATGAATTCAATTTTACTGTTTTTCCACTAAGCCAACTCGCTACAGGCTTGAACAAAATTGGATTTTAGAGGCAAAAGATAATACATACAAATCAACAGTTTTAGAAAATTGACAATTACATACAAATATTTATAAAACAATCACTCGGCGTCTGGTGTTGGGCTTGAAAATTGTGTCGCAAAGAAATGTATTATTATTTACTTAGTTTAAATTAACAAAAAATATGTAAGTATACTTAGAAGATATACTACATTCTTATAAGTCTTTGTAACTATTTGTCAGTAGACAATAAAGATACAACATGCGGGTGCTTATATCCATGCGATTGAGTCAGCTGATAAGTTATACCAAGCCGAAACTAGCCCATGTTAACATATGCATATAAATGCTAAAGTCAGAAATATTTTGAAATCGTCATTTTATGTTATATAATATGTTAACATAGGCTAGTTTCGGCTTGATATACCATTTACCTACCATCCTGTATAGTACCTACGCTACACGTTTGTGTATCATGCATTTTTTTTTTGTTTGTTTGGACAATCGAAGATATTAATTTTTATCAGACTTTTCAGGAGCGGAGCATACTAGGTGTAAAAAGGATTGATAGAATCCGCAACACCGCCATCCGCTCCAAAACCGGTGTCGCAGATGTAGGCGAGAAAACTGCAAAGCTAAAGTGGGAGTGGGCAGGACACGTGTGCAGAATGCATCCAGACAGGTGGGCTCAAATCGTCACCCGATGGGTATCTATAGACGGCGGTCGCCGAGGAGGTAGACCCAAAAAAAGATGGTGTGACGACTTGGTTAACTTAACGAGGGATTGGGAGTCATTGATAGATAGAGATCGATGGAAGAGTCTGGGGGAGACTTTTGCCCAGCAGTGGGATTGAAAAGGTTGATAAAAAAAAACTTTTTTTTTTTCAACCTTTTCGTTGACTTTTGAAAATTATGATTTGATATAAGCCATGAAAATATAACATCCAATGAGTCAATAAGATTTTAATAAGATATGAAAAATGACGTCCGATGTGTGTACTTGACGTAATAATTTTATATGGCCGTACCAAAATGGAAACAACTTTTAGCTGCACATTTCACACATAAGGTATACAGTCACGTAGCTGTAAATCTAATGATTCGCAACAACTCAATCGTTGCCTAAACTCCAAATCGCAGCTCTTGGCATGCCACCAATTTCTTGAGCCATTCGCTATGCAAGGCCATCTCTGCGCCGTACATTGAATTACGTCTACTGGATATGAAATAATTAAATTTGGGTTGTACTCTTTATAAAACGAAAAAATTGATCATAATTATAATTCTCCACTAATCCCTAGCCAGAACGATCCACAATCAGATTAACCCGAACCGTCGATTCTCTCTCTCTTCTTCGACCTGTCTACACCCAATGCTGAGTGTAGGTATCCTCCAAAGCGCGCCATTTTATACGATTTTTAGCTTTCTGCATCCATGGGGCATCCCCCCTGCATCCAGGGGGCCATCCCCGCCACCTTTACCAAGTCGTCGATCTATCTTTTTTAATTTTATTGTGAGGAAATGAATGCTATCTACTGTCCATTCTTCGACAAATATGGCCCGCCCTCTTCCATTTCATTCGCGCTATTTCTAGACCTATGTAGGTAGGCTTCGTTTTTCTTCTGATCTCAGTGTTTTTATATGATCACGTAGAGATATCCCCAACATAGTCCTTGCAGTTTGATTATCGTCTGCTTGGTAAGTGAACATGTCTATGTTCTATGCACCGTTACTGGCAAACGTCGATTAGCTAAATAAAATCAAATATGAGTAACATTACACCAGGATTACTTTTATAACAGCCCTCCATAAATTCGTTAAGCCTGCATGGTTAAGTATAGCTCAAACCACCTTGAAGTTAAGGTGAGGCCGGTCACCAAAGGGACGTTAATTTACTTTTATGTTGAGTAACTTTAAAAAAAGTTGTAAATTGGTCAAACCAAATCGTCTGGTCACTTCTAGTAATTTAAATTCAATTCCGGTAGCCACAAGATTGGCTGTTTTAATATGCAGCCAAGGTGTCCAGGAGGTTCAACGTTTTAAATTGAGTTACAGGATTGAATACTAACTTGATTTTAATTACCTCATCTCGCAAGCAACGCAGGGACTTTAAGATGTGTAAATGCGGATAAGCCAATGGAATTAGATGCTTTTAAGACTGCCCGTAATATTTGCAAATTACAATTAGGATTATGACAAAATCAATAGACCATATTGTTATTTGTAGCATTATCATTATCATAATTTAACCATAGGACGTTCACGGCGGAACATAGGTTTTCCCCCAATGACTTCCAGATTTCTCAGTTAGAAGCGGTCTGCATCTAGCGGCTTCTTGCAATTTTTACCAGCTTGTGTCTACCTTGTGGTGGACGTCTTACGCTGCGCTTGCCAGTTATTTGTATGTCCACTCCAAACTAAAGGGCAAGCCACATCGCTAGCAGAGCTGGCAATCGATGCGGAAGAAAGATCCACGAGTGGTGCCACAAACTGTGAGACTGTGGACAGGCGTCCCACACGGTGAACTGACGATCTAGCCATGGTTGTGAGAAGCCGCTACATGCAAATAGCTTGTTGTGGCTCGCTATGGCGTTTTTGAGAGAGGCCTATGTCCAGCTGTGTACTTCTAACGGCTGATGATGATGATTGTAAAAGCAAATAAAAGTATATGCTAATAAAATTAATATAGCAAATAAAATTATTAGGGAATATGCATTAAAAATATGTATTTTTACTAAATTTATAAGAAAATATATGAAATTATAGTGCTAATAGTGAAAACAAAATTGAATTTAGGTAAAAAATAACCGTAATATAGTAATTAGAAATTAACCTCTCTTTCTAAAACAACTTTTAGTATGCAAAATCTATGGCGCGCGTGTAATCTGACGTCACGGTACATATCGGATCTCCTTGTCTAACACGCGACTTTAATGGGATGTAAGTCAGGTAATTATCAATATTTTTTGGAAATTCTTAAAGTTTTATTAATTATAATTAAGTACTATTTATTTTAGGACCAAATAAAAACATGCATATTCCCCTAAATTACTTTATAAAAATATTTTGTGTCAAACAGTAAATTTGCCGCCACTTATAAAGAAGTAGCACAAATCATCGTCTCCTGAATTATTTAGTTCCACAAACTGGAATCCCGAGCTGTCTTAACACAAGTGTTTTAAAGCTTACGCCTCAAGAGTCTCAAGAAGTGGTTAAACAATTGAAACTATGCCTTATACTTCGACAGTGTGGGAACACGGTTAATTTTATTAATTACTCCCAACTTGCTACGGGTCTACGGCGGGCGTAGCAATAAATCTATTTGGCACGTAGCACCGTACCGCGTAGCACTTGCTCGTAGGTCTGCTACGTTGTTTTGTGAGTGGACTATAATGCTTGTTTATTTCTCAGCTCGAGCGTTTTTTGGTGTTCAGAATGCTACTTTAAATTGTCTGACTAAACTATAACAAACGATTTGTATTATTTTCAAATAAAGTGGCACATATAAATAACTTCAATAAACTTATAAGCTTAAAGAATAAAAAGCATTTTTAAAACTACAAGTACCTAAGTATCTCGCACAAAAAATCTAATAATAAATCCAAAATTCAAACAGTCCATTTAAATTGTGATTGCAAACACGCTCTTATACATTGTATTCCGAGTACCTACTAGAGCCATTTTCTTAAAGTTAAGCGCAATTCATAATCCCCGAAGAAAATCGCAAGATAAACTTAGTACGGCCTAACAACTGCGAAGTATGCACGGGCGATCAATAATTCAGGCTGTGTATACTACGCTTTACACCGCCTCGTCTAATCCGTATTTATTTCCCAAAACAGAGGAACAGCTGGTTCAGTTTGCGTCTCGGAATTTATGTCCGTCCGCGTCGGGTCTAAGAAACTCACGTACAGGACCCTTATTACGGAGTCGTGCGAGAATTTAGCGTACGCATTATTTCATATTTTTTTAGTATTGGAATACATATACTTTGGAACTTTGGAATATATTTTGGAACAAATTTGTCCATGAAAAACAGTCAATAGCTATAGATTTGACTGGTACGGATTTTACGCCAAAGATAGTAATAGATATAAATAATCAATGTACATACTATAATTTGACAACAAGCTCTGTACCGCTCCTAGAGAATAAAAACCTCTAAAGAGCAATAAAGCACTTGTGCCAAAACTGTAGTAATTAACTAAAGATTAATTTACAAGTGGGCATTACGAACGCAAATAAAATAAGAAATAATTGTAAGAAATGTATACGTTTATCTTTTCCATATATTATTATTGAGTATGATTCTTCTTTCTCGATTCCTTACTGATGGATGAGTATCGTGACCTCATATAATGTTCCTCCACAGACCGCAATCATACGCTGTGTGGACCGCACAATGCATATTTCCACTCAATGTTTTCTTCACCGCGTCTGACCATCTCGTAGGTGTTCTACCCCGAGCACGTCTGCCTTCCATTTGGCCCAAGGTAATTAGTTTCTTCCGGCAATGCCTAGAAGATCGCATAATGTGCCCGAAGAAACTGAATGTACGCCTTCTGCTTATGGTGGAGAGCCGCGTGGTGATGTTAAGTTCTTTTAATATGGACTCATTAGTTCGCATGGTAGTCCAGAGTATGCGAAGTATTTTCCGCCAACACCACATTTGAGTATGCTAAGGTTCCTTAAAGCGTTGTAGAATAATAAAAATACAGTAATTAGCAAACAGTTACTCCTATCTATCGCGTCATCAAAAATAAATCGTTTTTTAGTCTTTTAGTATAGTACCTACTAAAAATTCAGCAATATTGATCATGCATATAGTTAGAAGTATTACAAATGAATAAAAAACGTGCCAATGACTCAACGTTAATCAAGTTAGTATGAATCACGTCATTTATAATATCTTGCTCAGAATATCAAATAACGAACGCGTTCAAAATCTCCCCCCACATCTACAAGTCGGCAGTTGAGTGCGGTTCTGTGTTTTGCTTATATTGTAACCGTCTAGTCATCCACGGCGACACGGCCGATATCCCGGAGTCGTCTGCTAAAATGTACAAAGACAAACTTTATGGAGATTATACTGAATTCTGTGATAGGTGACATGCAAATTTAGGGACCTGAATTTGTTTAATATCTGAAGAAACATCACTAAAATAACTTGTTTAAAATAAGAGAAGTAAAATAAAGTAGATTGTCTGTTTGTTTGTGTATCACTTTTGGGAGTTACGAGGTCCTTAATTCGACCTTAAAAGGTAGGGAAAAGTCTTTCGATATAAATAATACTTGTTTGGCACCAAGTGTTTGTTGGATGTTCAGTGGTGCGAGTAAACATACTTATTACAATTTTACTAAAATTATCAGTACCTATAATATTAGGTATGATAATGCAAAATAGATTAAACTAAAAACATCACATAAAATAGGCACAAAGGGCTGTAATAAAATCATACGAAGCCTATTTTTATTAGCATCTTTATTTCCCGGGTCCCGTTTGGTTAATAATTCAATTGATAATGGATCGTCTGCATCCCTGAGAGTCGCTATTAGAGGACAACATTCTCATTTAAATAGTTCCTCTTAGATAGAGCAAGCCTCTTAGCCCAATATATACACAGGTAGTAGGCTCAGTCCTTAGAACAAGTCACAAATAGAGGTATAAAATCTTTAGCCCAATAATACTACTCTTATCTAGCTCTTTTAAACATCATTTACAGCAATTTTTAAACAGGCAAAATACAGTACATCAAATATACACTATTATCACGGTTTTCTGTTAAGTACTTTTTTGTACGATAAATAATGATTTGTTACAAAGTTTTCGAAGCAGTATTATGTATGTCATACAATATCATGTATTATACATGGCTACAAAAACAAAAGAATATGCTCATTTTTATTTTGGTGTGCAAGCATTAGGTTCATTGCAAGCAATTTTGACATACAATTAATAATTGTATAGTTTGACATCGTACTGTCTGTTTAATTAATTTTATTATTACTATTAGTGACATGTGTAAGTTATTTTTTGTAAATAGTTAAATGAAATATTGAATTATTTTAATTATAAAATGTTTTTTTGTATGCCACCATGGTAGCAAAACATATTGTGATGATTTTTATATATTATTATTTATATTAAATATTAATAGTTTGGCTACTACTTAAAGAGGTATTTTGGCTTAATCTGTATTATACCTGGATTTCTTATTAACACAATCCAAAACAATTACTATACACTCAATGCACAATCGGTACCTAAATGAGTATCATCAGTTACTTACTGCAACAAAGATAATTAACAAATTTCACAGAATAAGAAATTACAAAATGAATCGGAAATTGCAAGACAATGGCATATCTTTAAGTTAGAATCCTACCTTAAGCACGCAACGGACTTATTTTGTGCAAGTAGTAAGGAGTGCGAGAAAAAATCTTGACACTTAGATAATAGGTACTGGATTTGCAGATATAGTCCAAAAGTTTCAACTGTCTAAGAGTTGCGAAAATCTAATGGTGCGCTAGAAATTTCATAAAAAGACTTACATGTAAGATGTGTTAAGCGTAACCTGACAAGAAAAGCGATAAAGCGCTAGTGGAAAATAAGTGGGCCTACTGTATCTAGCCTCTGATATACTCTTAGTCTATAAATCACAGTGAGATCGCACCACGGAGCGTTTTAAAAGTTAAGTTACTCTGTAACCGTTTTATTTGTTTTTGAATAGCACAGTTGGTTAGTTCGCATTCTCTTTTAAGTCAGTTTGGGTTAACGGGTAAATAATTTCATTTTAACTAAGTTGTGCTTAACGATTTTCTAGATATGTTTGGTTAAAGCCACTTTTACTAGATTTACTTGTAACTAAGGGCTATCAAGGCAAGCGCAGCGTAGGACGTCCACCTACGAGGTAGACAGACGACCTGGTACCAAAAGGTTGTAGGAAGCCACTGTATGTGGACCGCTTCCAACCGGCCAATCTGGAAGTCACTAGGGGTGGCCTATGTTCAGCAGTGGACGTCCTATGGCTGAAATGATGATGATGAGGGTTATCAAATAGTGAAAGTCGTTTAAAAAACTACTTTTACATTTTCGTTGCGATTTGCAACCTTGTAGGTAAGTATCTGACATTTCGATGACAGTCAATAATTCGACAACATCGAGCTAATCTGATGATGAAGCCAGGAGATGGATAGCGACACTTTTTAATGGATAAGTAGTATATCATCAAAGGGTAGGACGACTAAGGCATATATATAATTATGTATTCAATCAATAAGGGCAATTTTAAGAAAGCTCTACGCATTTACATCAAAAATCGCTGACCTAATAATTTATCTTTCATTTGCTCTGTGTACTATATTATTTATGTGTATGTATATGTATATAATTGATAATCATATATATTTATACCTATTTATTAAGTATGTAATGTTGGTGTGTATATATATATATATATATGTTTTTTTTTTCTTGCTGCACCGCCTGTTTTTCTCTGTTTGATCACTGGTTGACTGGTAGAGAATGCTTCTTGGCATTAAGTCCCCCATTTGTACAATTATTTTTAAATGTGCAATAAAGTATAAATAAATAAAATAAATGCTCTATGCTATATTCACGATCCCCGTAGCTGAGAGGCGAGCATACCGGACTTCGAGTCGCTATCTTTTGGGTTGGACTCTAGGTCGGTCAATGTAGAAAAATAACTTTTCTATATTGTCTCGGGTCTGGGTGTTGTGGTACCGTCGTTGTTTCTAATTGCTATAATACAAGTACTTTGGCTACTTACCATAGGTTCAGAGCAATGTACGTGATGTTGTCCAATATTCATATTATTAAAAAAATACTTTTATTTTAAAATCATACTCTGAGTTTTCAGCATACAAGTACGAGTAAAGCCGTATCAAGTATGTATAATATATACTTATTTCTTATGTCTTATAGATACAAGTAAATTGATCTAAGATAACATTTCAAAACAATGGTGCAGCTAATTCTGCCAGCAGTATAAGGCGTCGTTATTTTCACAACTATCCTTTTCTTATTAGTTTCGAGTGCAATTAGGGGCAGGCAGGGAAAGAAAGAGCACAGATAGAAACAACTACATTAAAAAATAATAATTTTAAGATTTTAAAATAATCAACTATTCATGGCAAATTTGTTTGAAGTTATGCACCTTCCAATTCACACTTACAGAGAGGCAGCACAACACAAGATGTACACAATACCTAAATTCTATAAGATAGTAAACTATTTTACTGATGTTATAACATATGAAAAATTTGTCTTAAGTTTTTTTTCTAAATTTTCTGTCGATAAAGCGAATTTTTAGCAGATCACACTTTTCATGATTAAGACGTTATTTCTTAAAATAGTATTTGCGTCTTAGGGCCGATTTTTGAATCTCCAGATAACTTTATTGACGTTTCGACACAATTTCTATACAAAAGTTGTAAAATGTCAATTTATTCTTCAAATAAAAGTTATCTATTGAAAAATTGATCCTTAGTCATACATAACTAAAATGTTATACATAAATTTAACGCATCTTTTTCTGGAAAATATGAGATACTGTTAAGCCTTTATTAATAAAAAAAACTATACAGATTATTTAAATAATAATCAAAATTACTTACGACCATATTTTAATTTGCTACTGAAACCCGGCTGAAACGTGTTCAATAATGAATAGTTGCCAGTTGCCACTTATTATCTGAAAAGAAAACTAGAAAACTTATGGTCGGGTCTCTACATCTCGAATATTTCTATACGTTTTTCGTTCACAAATGTACCGACTGGTTGCTGGAGCGCGGGTATTGCCTTTTCGTTGTTAAAACTGTTTGGGATATCGATTCTTCGATAGAGTGCTATCTGAGTTTTTCCTTTTTATCTTCTTAAAGGAGATGTTTGTCTGTGAATTTTCTTCCGTCTGTTTGTTTTGGATTGTTTCTCAGGAGTTATCAAGGTAGGTTCTTAATCTTAGATCTATAGCTATTCATAATATATGCTCTTACAGTTTATTGAAGTATTTAGTAAGCTACCAATTTCCTGTAACAGGATTTCTTTTAAACATTCCCAAAAAGGAGTCATTATTACAAATGTACAGTGTAGGTAATTAACTAAAATCAGTTTGAATTATAAAGTCTAATTTTAAAACGATGGCTTACGTAAAGACAAAAATAGTGAAGCTTATTATGTTGTGTGGTGTGCATTATAGAGTATCTATCTAAACGTATGTCGTCATCATCATCATCATCAGAATTTTGAAGTTCACTGCTGAACATAGGCCTCCCCTTTAGAACGCCACAGTGAGCGGCTCTGGGCCGTTTGCAACCAACGGCTGCCCGCAACCATGACTAGGTCGTGAGTCCACCGAGTGGAAGGCGCCAACGCTGCCTCTTTCAGTTCGTGGGAACGGGAACGGGAACCGTTCTTTTTTAGCGGTTGTCAGTTTAGCGTATACAAAACGTATGTATTGTTGGTATACATAGACCTCGTAATGTTTTTTATGAATGTATTTTTTAAATAGTTTTGGCTAATAATGCAGAATTTACTCTGGAGGTCTTCTATACGACAGTAGTTTAAAATAAAACGTAAATTTCTTGTAGTTGGTAAATGTTAGTCAAATACAGTTTTGGCATCGGCTTCCAACTAGAATGTTTGTACCTTTAAATCCTTTGGAAGTGTTCAGAAAAACCATTACACGAATCGTTTTTGGCGACGGGCACGTTACGCAGTTTGAGTTATAGGAACTCGTTGTGGCAATAAAAAAGTTCACGCGTAAAACAAAACTTCGGAATAGCAAAAAGTTTAACTGAGCAGTAAATCTGGGAACCATTCTGCTCTCATATAGTATAGCTGTTGGGATCGTAACCGGATAATTTTAACAATACTCGTGATTCCATAACAAGTTGACACAGTTGAAAATGTAGTTTAGTGTTTAAATATTTTACATAATTATTGAATTTTATTAAAAAAAACAAAAAGTACCTTAACTAATACCTTAGTATTAACCAATACTTTAACTATTTTGGACTAACGTAATAAACTTAATGCTTTAAAGTTTTGGCAAACTATAACAAAAATCGTTATTAACTTTGACATTAAGTAATAAAACTCACTTCATGTAACATCGTTTAAATAATTAAATGCGTCGTTTAACGTTCAAAATATTTTCATGTATTCAAACTACAGAATAGGTACTAAAATACATGTACAATGTCACGGCTGGAGACCATAAATTAGTTAGTCTATGTCTTGAGGTGCGCCACAGCTTAGAGTAGCTATTTAGAAGCGATGTTCAAGCTATCCAGTTTCACTATAAGTTGCACAATAGAGTAATAGTCGGAGGAGATGAAACAGCACAATAAGTTTGTTAATAAGTAAAGGAACTGAAGAAAAGAAAGATGAATTCTTGTCATATTTTATTTAAATTTCTACATTAAAACTACTTCTACATCCAAAACCCTATGCCAGATATGAACTTAGAGCCTTTAAACATCATCATCATCATCGTTTAAGCTATAGGACGTCCACTGCTAAACATAGGCCCCCATTGACTTCCAGATTGGCCGTTTGGTTTATAAATATGTACCAATCGAAGGCTATGCAAAAATGTTAGAAGTAACAAATATATAATATTTTTGTCTTAACTTTTTGTACCCATATTTAAAAAAGTTATTTCTACTGCAAAACTCTCAGTAATCTATTTTTACCATGTTGTTGTAGCTACTCGCACAACACACAAGCCACCGAGCACGCGCCGTCTCATCGACAGAAACAGAAGCGAACAGTTCTGAAAAGAACTACGTCAAGTCGAAACAGGATGGTAGCTCTGAGAAGAGCTGTTTTGTGTGAACGCGGCACCCACGCCGCGGCACGAGCACTCCTCGTTGTGCGCGTACACGCTGCGCCGCCGCCGCCGATGAAATGGCCGAGGCGATCTCCAGTTTCCACTGCGCGGCGCGCGCGAGCGCTCCCTGCCCCGCACGTCCGACCCCCGCAGACACCTGTGCGTGGTGGGAGACGCGGCAAACAAACGAGAAGACGTGGAGGAAAGAGAGAACAATAACTGCGCCCTATTGGCTAATATCTGTATTTTTTAATTGGTCAAACACTCTTTTCTTTGTAAATAATTTCATATAAATAAAGCCTGTTCCTGTAAATATTAATTCGATACTCAGCAATTAATGGAGTTATTATTTACACACTACCACCTCAGACCAAATATCTCCAAAGTGGTGACCACCGACCAGTGAACACAATGACTGAAGAAAACCACCCGCTCCCGCTGCCTCAACAACCAGCTTCAGGACCGCTGGAAACCATCCCGCTCCCACACGAAGTCGCCGGCATCGCGCTATCAATGCGCGTCCCACCGTTTTGGCGTGACAAACCGCGCCTATGGTTCATCGCATTTGAAGCCGCCACGAACGACCTTAAAAGAAGCGAAGCTCAGCGTGCTCAAATGGTTATCGCACAGCTTCATAAGGAAGACATCGAACAAGTCTGCGATCTACTGTACAACCCACCTGCTGACCACCACTACACCGCTCTGAAGGAACGGCTGATCTCTGTTTACGAGGAGTCCGACGGCAGGCAACTACAGAAGCTACTTTCCGACATGGAGTTAGGCGACCAGAAGCCCAGCCAGCTACTCCGCCGCATGAAAACCCTCGCTCTCAACAAGGTACCGGACAACACGCTCAGACTGATGTGGATGAACCTGCTGCCACCACACGTTCGTTCCGTTCTCGTTGTCAGCGACACCATAAGTCAAACCACGGCACTAGACGAACTTGCCAAACTCGCCGACAAGATGCTCGAGCAACACCATCAAGTCTCCGCCGTGTCAACCGTCGCAACACACCACCAACAAGACAGTCAGTACAGTATGCAGTTTCTCGTTGAAGAAATAAGAAAACTGCAAACTGAAATCTCTGAACTTCGAACGTATCGCAACTCATCGCCGAATCGCTACCGAAATAATTCACGAAACCAACAGAGAAGGCAGACATCTCCATCTCGCTCACACGACAACAACTCTCGCCGTGACCGCTCCGCTACTCCGTCGCCTCACTGCTACTATCATCGAAGATTTGGCAAGAATGCGAAACGATGCACAACACCGTGCAGTTTCGTGCAAGACCAAAATCCGGAAAACTAAATCAAGCGTTGGCCGAGGCGGAACCCAGCGCAGGAAACAAATCATACCGCCTATTCGTCACAGACAAAAACTCGAACATGACATTTCTAGTCGACACCGGCGCCAACATCTCAGTTATACCGAAAAGAAAGGGGACGTTTGAGAAACCGCTTCCGTTTAACCTCTACGCAGCCAACAACACTATAATACCTACATTCGGCGAGAAGACACTTGACCTCAACCTGAACCTTCGAAGACCTTACAAGTGGAAGTTCATCGTAGCTGCCGTCACCAAACCTATCATCGGAGCTGACTTCCTCAAACATCACAATTTACTTGTTGATTTGAAAAATCAGCGCCTCATCGACGACGTGACCAAACTTGTCACTAATGCCACGGGACGTTTCACCGACACACCTACAATAAGAAGCATCGATGAAAGGCAGTCCTACCATGACATACTAGCAGAGTACCCCGGAACAACTCGACTTACTTCAATGAGACTCAACGCTAAACACGACGTCGAACACTTCATCGAAACGACCGGCCCGCCTCTTCACTGTCGTGCCCGCCCAATCCCACCACACCGCTACAATCAAGTAAAGAAAGAATTCGAAAATATGCTTCAACAAGGTCTCTGCAGACCAAGCAAGAGTCCGTGGTCAAGCCCCTTACACATTGTGCCGAAGAAAAATGGCGATCTACGCGTGTGTGGCGACTACCGACGACTCAACAATATCACGAAGCCCGACCGCTACCCCGTACCAAGAATGAAAGACTTCACCTACCAACTTCACAACAAGCAAGTGTTCTCGACCTTGGATCTCAACCGTGCCTATCAGCAACTTCCGGTGCACGAAAAAGATATAGAAAAAACCGCCATCATTACGCCATTCGGACTGTTCGAATTTCCGAGAATGTGCCCAGGTCTCAAGAACGCAGGTCAAACGTTTCAACGTTTCATACACGAAGTACTGCGTGACCTTGACTTCGTCTATCCATTCGTCGACGATTTGCTCCTAGCTTCGGATAACGAAGAAAGTCATAGAAACCACCTACGCACCGTTTTACAACGACTAGAAGATTACGGCATCACCATCAACCCAGCGAAATGTGTCCTAGGCCAAACTGAAGTAAAGTTTCTAGGATACATTGTATCTAAGGACGGAATAAAACCACCAGTCGAACGAGTACAAGCTATCAACGAGTACCCGAAACCTAAGACAATTCACGAATTACGCCGATTCATCGGAATGATCAACTTTTATCGCGATCACATTCCACACGCCGCATCGACTCAAGCACCTCTAAACGCCTACTTGCACAATGTAAAAAAACGAGACAAGACTGAAATAATATGGAACGAAGTCGCCTCGCAAGCTTTTGAAGACTGCAAGAAAAGCATCTCCGAAGCTACCCTTCTCGCTCACCCATCGCACACCGCTACGTACGCTATCTCGTGCGACGCAAGCGATAAGTCCGCCGACGCAGTGTTACAACAGAATGTCGATAACAAATGGCAACCTCTCGCATATTTCTCGAAGAAATTCACCGATGCACAAACAAGATACTCTACTTACGATCGTGAATTACTTGCAATCTACATGGCTGTGAAACATTTCAGAAAAATGTTTGAAGGAAGACCTTTAATAGTATTCACCGATCATAAACCCCTCACCTTCGCCATCAACAAATCTCAATCAGCCACAGAAACGCCGCGAAGAACACGACAACTTTTGTTCATCAGCGAATTCACAACCGATATTCGCCACGTAAGCGGAAAACAAAACGTCGTAGCCGACGCACTCAGCCGCATAGAAACAATAACAGCCCCTACTACAATCAACTATGAAGAAATAGCCAAATCACAAGAACACGACTCGACCCTATCACAACTAAAACAGCAAGACAACCTATGTATCAAGAAAATACCTATTCCAAACAGTGACATCGGGTTACATTGTGAAACCTCCGGAACCCACGTTCGACCTTACATACCTGAAAATCATCGTTACGAAGCATTCCGAACCATACACAATATCAGTCACCCCGGAACTCGTACTACAAGAAAACTAATATCAATGAAGTACTTCTGGCCGTCGATGAACGCCGACATTGGAAAATGGACGAAAAGCTGTATCGACTGTCAGAAAAGCAAGATTCAACGTCACACTATCTCCGCTACATCAAAGTTCCCGCCAACAGAACGCTTTCAACATGTACACATCGACATTGTTGGACCTCTACCTACAACAAGTCAAGGACATCGCTACCTCATCACTATGATTGACCGACTAACAAAGTGGCCCGAAGCAATACCTACAGATGACATTACCGCCGAAACGGTCGCGGACGTTATCTATCAACACTGGATTACTCGATTCGGATGCCCATCAACGCTCACAAGTGATCAAGGTCGTCAGTTCGAGAGTCAGCTATTCCAAAAACTAATGAAGATAATGGGAATAAAGAAAACACGGACTACGCCTTACCACCCACAAAGCAACGGAATAGTCGAGCGATGGCACCGATCCCTAAAAACTGCACTACGCGCGAAGTTAACTACCTCAAAATCGTGGCTCACCGAATTACCTACAGTGTTGTTTGGACTACGCGCCGCCCTACACACTAACAGTGGGGTAAGCGCCGCCGAACTCGTCTATGGCTACACACTACGCCTACCCGGTGATTTTTTTTCTGCAACTACGTTACCCACGTCGACGTCTGCATTGGATAACAACTACGTCGAAAGACTACGTGCAAGCATAGAAGAAAATAAGCCACAGTGTATTACAACTCATAACAACAAGCAACACATATTCGTGCATAACGACCTACATACCTGCAGTCATGTGTTTATAAGAATAGACGCCGTCAAGAAACCACTTCAACAACCATATGAAGGCCCATATCGCGTGATCAAGCGAACCGACAAAGTGTATACAGTACAATTACCGGATCGCGAAACCAACGTATCAATAGACAGATTGAAGCCAGCTTACCTGTTACCAGACACAGACGCAGTCACCTTACCATCTCAACATAACCAAGTTACCTCAAGCCAAGTTACCGTACCTTTACCTTCACAACAAAACCAAGATACCATACCATCAGCAGTGAAGCAAACAAGTCATGGACGTATCATCAAGAAGCCTGTACGTTTCACTTGAAGGGGAGTACTGTAGCTACTCGCACAACACACAAGCCACCGAGCACGCGCCGTCTCATCGACAGAAACAGAAGCGAACAGTTCTGAAAAGAACTACGTCAAGTCGAAACAGGATGGTAGCTCTGAGAAGAGCTGTTTTGTGTGAACGCGGCACCCACGCCGCGGCACGAGCACTCCTCGTTGTGCGCGTACACGCTGCGCCGCCGCCGCCGATGAAATGGCCGAGGCGATCTCCAGTTTCCACTGCGCGGCGCGCGCGAGCGCTCCCTGCCCCGCACGTCCGACCCCCGCAGACACCTGTGCGTGGTGGGAGACGCGGCAAACAAACGAGAAGACGTGGAGGAAAGAGAGAACAATAACTGCGCCCTATTGGCTAATATCTGTATTTTTTAATTGGTCAAACACTCTTTTCTTTGTAAATAATTTCATATAAATAAAGCCTGTTCCTGTAAATATTAATTCGATACTCAGCAATTAATGGAGTTATTATTTACACACTACCACCTCAGACCAAATATCTCCAAATTGTTAATTGCTTTATTAACTATCAAGCAAAAGTTCATTATGCATGACTTATATGTGAATTATATTGACATGCGTCAGTGTGAATATAAAATCTGTAATATTCATCGAGTGCTTGTCCAGACATTTTAGACTAACTACTTAGATTTGGTTGAATGGTAGAGAAAGCCACATGGCATTACCTTTTTTACGATTTCAATCTGTACAACTAAGTTTAAATAAATATAAGGTACATAATTAGTTCTTTGAAAAAATTACTGAACCCCAAAGTAATTATACTGTATTCCTTACACTGTGGTTTTGGTCGCAAGTTCAGAATAAACCTAGGAATGTATGAAGACTATTCGCAAGGGTAGGGGATTGAATCCACTAAAACACGCCACTGACTTCAAACATACGATTTATGCCACTGCAGTTACTGTTTGAGTGATGTATGAGTCGTGGAGATCGCGAATTCCAGGATTTACGATACTTAGCTACCGTATAAGGATCTCGTAAAATATTTAACTGGATTTGTATTTTATGGGAATGATCAAATGAATTATGAACATATTAAAATGTAGTAAAATACTTAGTAATCGATAAACACCAACATACAACTATCTCAGCCAGTTTAAAGCAAGCATAGGTGTTTGTTTGATTTATAAATAATATATATGAGTGAATTTTATTAACAGTCTTAAGTATTTAGTTATGCATATTTATGTACACATTTTCAAACATCGACACCAACAAACTTCGCCGTTTGAGTTTCAATCTCAACGCCGTGCACAATATAATTTTCTCCCGATACAATTATTACATTACGAAGTTCCCAACAAAAACTTATTTAATTAATGTAAAATCATTCTTCTGAAACAACATCCAATCCTATTAAGGTCCGTATCAGAGATCTTGTAACTTTCGCCTTTAGACTTGCAAAGAATAACGCGCCTTAAAATTCGGTCCGAAAATAAGCTGCCGCGCCGGCGGGCGAGATTTACATAAAACTTGTTTAAATGGTAATATTAGAAGATGTCACCCAAGGCAGACATCCCTACGGAACTCAGCATACGTACACATCATAATGAAACACCCTTCAAGGATTTTACCAACTGGTAAAGCTGCCTCTGAAAATTTTGCAATATTATTAGACTGTGGCAGAACGGCGGCAGTGACGTCACAATTTTGCACAAACCCAGAGTTTTCTATTTCAAGGTGTACGATTTCGTGATGTCAGCTGAAGTCAAGTTATTATAGAATTTTGTAAATCACTCCTTTAGCTCGGGGCTGTAGCAAATTGCAATATTTTGTACTTTTTTATGTTACTCTTTTATCGGGTAGAGGGTATTAGGTTATGTAAAATAGTGGTACAGCTTGTGAAATATATTATGCATTTTTGTGGTTCTTTGTAAGAGCGTTTGTCCACCGCCACCGACAACAAAATCGCGATATCGTTGTTTTATTGGCGATACGTATACAATAGAATTCCAGTACCTAGGAGAAAGTTTAGCATGTTGGTATAGTCCGATTTTCTTTACTTGTCGAATATTCTAAACAATCTCTATAATTTGTTCTTATGTTTTTTTTTACATATATATTTTAAAATGATACAACCATTTAGACAAAGTCTTGCTCGCTCACTCACTCGCTCGCAACCACAATTCTTCATGGTGTATTTAATTTTAAAAGCGGTGCCAAAACTAAAATTAGAAGTAAAAATGTAATAGTTTTAATCCTAATGTAACTAAATCATGTATTCTGTAAGTTCAACGTGATTTTCTCGAGACAGGCTTAGTCTAGAGTGGGAATTACAGATAAACTGTATTATAAGATTACTATAAATATAAAAGTTTGACAAATAAAATATTTTTATTTCTGTATAGATGTTTCGTAGTCGGAATTTTTGTCATAGATTTTCGTCGGCAGATGTTTTCTACGTGCGTCAATATCTAAAGAAAACGATATCTTCTTATAGTGTAACTTGATACAGTTACCTAATGTATAAATCAAATACAGTAGTCTTTGTTCGCAACTTGTCCAAAGGCTAAGTATACAAGTTTTATCAACAAAATAAATAGTAATTAAGAAGATAATACCTTAGGGAGTGGGGTGCGATGAGTTATAAGTGAAACTCGTGACTAGGGTACGGAACCCAGATGATAAGTACGGACGTGACTGCACTACTGGCGTTTTTATAAAAAATATCGCTTACAATTTATAAATACTTTAGTCGAGTTTTATTGACTAAAACATATTGAATTTTTTATATAAAATAATAAATATCTATTGGACAACATCACATGCATTGCTCTAATCCTATGATCAAGTACTTTTTTTTATTTTTTTTACTAGCCATTTCTGTCCCACTGCTAGGCAAAGACCTCCCCTAAACCTCTCCACTTATCCTTGTCTGTGGTTAGGGCTTGCTAATTTTGGAGAAAATTGTCTAAGTCACCGCGCCATCGCTTTCGAGGTCTACCTCTCGAACGATGTCCGTCAGTAGGCAGCCAGTGCGTGACGACTTTTGTCCACCTTTTAGAATCCATCCTATGGACATGACCCGGCCATGCCCACTTCAACTTTGCAGCTTTTTCTCACACGTCTGTGATCCCAGTTCTTGAGCGGATGATAGAGTTGCGGATCCGATCGGTCTTTCTTATTCCCCATCAAGTACTTGTATTATAAAAATCAGAAACAACGACACCCAGACCCGAGACGACACAGAAAAGTTCTTTTTCTACATTGACCGGCCCGGAATCGAACCCGGGACCTCAGAGATAGCGACACCAAGTCCGGTATGCTCACCTCTCGGCTACGGAGGTCATCAATATTGTTTCGATATATTATGAGCTAGCTTTAAAAAGAAAAGTAGCAATTAATGATTCTGTATTTAATATTGCTTACAATCATACTTGAAACAGAACAAAAATGTAATAATATCCCATCCTATCCTATCATATTAAATCCAACTTTATTTTTGGGTTTGTTAATTTGTCGCATAATACAGTATTAATGGTTAATAAATCCTGAAACTATTTATTTTAATATTATTCGTAACTCTCAGAACATGAATGTTTATGTAAGTGACCCAAATTGCTCAATATGTATTATTTTATGGTTATAACCAATTATAGATAATTTACTTTAATAAAGTTAGTATATTAGCGAAGTAACTAGATAACGGATAAACATACATAAATACGTTAACAAACATTTATTACTTAGGTACTGTGGCGGCACTAAAACCTCCTCGGCAACACGTGGAACAGTTTTAGAAAATTTTATTTTAAAATGTTCTTTGTTTTTTTCTGTCACTCTCATCAGTACATTTTCAACGGCCAACGACAGGAAGGAACCTTCCTATCCTGAAATATTTTATTATTGCTCCTTCTATTTGTATATGGCGAGTGTAAAATATGTAAATAAAAACTGTACAGCTCAAACTTTATAATTTTTTGCCAAAATACAAAATGCTCGATGATGCAGGGTGGACAGACGAACTGTTAACAGTTCCTTTAAAGGTTGCAGGAAGCCGCTAGATGCATCAGGCCGCTTCCAACCGGCAATCTGGAAATCACTGGGCGAGGCCTATATGTTCAGCAGTATAGGCGTACTGTGGTGCAAATGATGACAATGATGATGAAATGCTCGTACTCATCTCAAACATTTGCGCCTTACAGGATTTGAACCCTCAACCACCCGGTTTTGTAGTCCGGAACGCGGGCCGCTACACTAGACGGACGTCATTTGGTAGACAAGAACATTTTGTCATTTGGATTTTGCTTAAAAAATAACTAATGCTTTTTTTTGTACGTCAACTTTATATTGATCGAACGCCGCTGTCGAATATATTTTTATTTATTTAATTAGGTAAATGACCAACAAAAGGGAAATTCGCACGATCGTTCGAGCAAACAAACAATTGGTTTAGCGAATTACCGATTTAAGTCAGGACCGAGGCGCAGCGAACGCGAAGAAATTTAATTACACTTCATCGAGATAATTCACAGCTTCCACAAAAGGCCGAAATACAACTTTTGTTAAGTATTTGATACACACAGATATCTAGAATAGCGAACATTCAGCCAAAAGTTTTTTTATTATGCTATAAGTTTATAAAATATACGATTGCAATTTTCCATATGGTACGAAGAAACGTTGTTTTTATTGACCGATTTTCTTCTTTTCGTGCCCAACATTCCGCCACACGAACCGTACTATTTATTTATCTAGACTGCACAGCTTTAAAAAAAAACATACAAAAGGTGTATTTAATGCCATGAGGCATTCTCTACCAGTCGATCATTAGGCTAAACAGAGATGCTTTGTGGGCGGTACGATATAGGCGATACAAATCCAAATAAAATGTCTGTGTAAATTATTTTTAAAAGCATAAACTACATACAGTAAATAACGATATACATAAACTAAATACTATCATAAGTAGATTACATAGGTAAAATACATACATAAATAAATATGACGACGATCATGAGACTACAATACCTAAGGGTATGGTAATGATTTCAATTTATGAAGAAAATGAGCAAGAGCATGTTTCTTAAAAGAGTATTTACAAGGGGCTTGTTTGATGTTTTCGGGAAGAGAGTTCCAAAGACAAATAGACTGAAGGAGAAAAGCGTTGGAAATAAAACCAGTATTATCGGTGGCGCGTAAGTCTAAGCGAGTGCAGATATCCGTACACACGGGACATGAAAGAGGGTGGTAGATGGTTCGGAGGAGGCACCTCAATTGCGCTTGCCGTTGGTGCCAATTTTGCAGACTGGTCAAGGCTTACCAGGTCAGCAATGGCGGGTCTTTGATTGGTTCTCACCAACCATCAGAGTGGTGCTGAGTAGGAACCTCTCCTTCCACATGGATATCCTATCCAATAAAAGGATCTGAATGGGGAATCAAACTACCCATTTATCCTGATAGGGGTCGCATTGTGTTTGATCTTGCCCGTGTGATAATTTGTTCAATGGTTCTGTCACTGCTACTACTGATCAAATAACCACTACCGTAACGGTGTCAAATTAGTGCATATTAGTACAGAAAAACATCGAACTTTGACATTTGAGTGGACGTTAGTTGACAACGGTTGACTAGACCAGATATGCTGGCGCCATCTGAGATCAGCTTTGCATGTGCTTTCATATTGGTGATTAAAAAGTCAACATTTGATGCCCTTATAAAATTTAACTGTTGATGGTTTGAACCCCGCAAAGGTTTTGTTTTACGAACCTTTGTTTTACGCACATGAGCTAGTATGTAAGTCAGAGATGTATATAAAGGTATTTAACTATTGTTTATCCGTTATCTATCACCAAAGTACAAGCCTTTTTTTGTTTCGGGCTAGAATAATTGATATCATCGGTAGATATTTGTTCAAAGTTATTTTTTTTACATCAATTTTAAAGATGTTACAGAATATATTATCAATGTCAAAATAATATTTTTCCTTACATTACTCAGATTAAATAGATAGTGACTAAACGATCAACTTACCGTAAGTCGATTCGAGGAATATTTTAATGGCATTCTTTAAACGTTACTAAAGTCTTGTCTAATTGTTTTCGCCCTTTACAATGGTACGTGTCACAGACACGCCACACAATCCTGATCAATAAGGCGAGTGCGCCGAGATGGAGTTAGGACAGACTCCCTTTATGTCAGGAAGGTCGAGCACTCTACAGCGAGAAGCCAGCCCTTAAGTCCTTGGGTGGATACAACATACGTACACACAACGACTACTGACACGTATTCCAAAAATATTTTGGCAAAAATAGTCTACTGCTAATGGACACAAAAGTATTTTTTCACTAGCTTATTAGCACCGCTACTTCTGACTTTTATTTTCGCTACGTCACTAGGATAACTGTTTCTGCATACGAGTAAAATAGGTCGTAAAATAAATATTACTCTAGGGCTATGAATTATAAATAAATGCAACAACTTGTTCTGTGCCTGTTAAATCAAATAATCTTACCAACATTAATTATGTTAGAATTCATACTGTGTTAAGTCATTAGTATTTGTCTGTAATGTAGTATTGCCCAATAATATAATATCCCTTCTTTAGATGAATAATAATAAGTAATAACATAGCTAATTAATAAGTATTGTAAAATAATTAATCACTAAACAAACCATAATACAAATTATTAAAAGTACTTTTAGTGAAGTGTAATATTAGACATTTCCGTTAGTAATAAAACTATGCTCGTCGTGTTGTATTTTAAGTGGGGGTAGCTTTGATCAAAGTAGTCGGCGACGAATATTAGACTGTCTAAGTGTAACTATCGAAGTGAACAGTCGGCTACCCCAGTCTCTGCGAGTTGATAAGTGTAAAATTTAAATAAAAGTTGTGTTGTGCTGAAATTAAATCTTTCATTTCGAGTTTCTGATACTTACAAACAATTCTTCCGATAATCACAGTGTTTTAGCGTACATGTCTGTACGCACAGCGGCTGTTGACTGTGGCTTCTTGCCAAACTTAACGACAGATGTCTCTGCTTTGGCGTCACTGATACGTTGCTTCATAATTTCTTGCAAAATTATGTAGCTCATTCGTTCATTCAAGTACAGGCCAACACAACAATTGAATCGCAATCGAACTGATCTAATTGACGGCTGAATTATTCATTAGCTAATTAGGCTAGCTATCACTGCGTTGATAAGTGTGATATGTGAATTACCACGCATTAACAGTCATTATTCGAAATAGGACGAAAATCCTTTTTGAAATTACTGTTAGGTTATTGCGCCAGCAAAGTAAATACAGGGTGTAACGAAAAGGTGAAATATAACTTTAAGGGGTTATTCTACGGCTAAATTACATCAACTTTTTCTATGGGACCAACATCAAAATCTCAAATCGCGGGCAAAAGCTAGTATTACAAATGCAAAAGTATGGATGTAGGTATGGATCTTTGTAACTCTATCACGCAAAATACTACTAAATAGATTTTGATGAAATTTGGCATACTGACCGGGTGAGGTCAACGCAGACGAAGTCGCGGGTAAAACCTTGTATAATAACATAACAGTCCTCTGCCAGAACTATATAGTTCATATCGCTAACCATTCATAGAATACTCATTCAAAATGATCCCCGCCATGTTAGCGTGTAACCTTAGTCTTAAACTTACTCGTACCGATCGATTTTAAAATTTATTTCCGTCGCAATGGCAAAAAAACTAAATGTCAATTATTTTGGTTACCTAAATACAAAAGTTTTTTAAAAATATTTCTTATTAATGTCTGTATTTATTGTCCTTGTGATATGTACCAGATTTAATATTTTTTCGTGCTATAGAGACCATGGCAGAGTACGATGATGATTTTTTATGATAAATCTTTGAAGGTGGACGTAGACCACTGTCAGTACCAGGCATAGTGTATCTATTAAAAGTAGGTAATTTAACAAACAAAATAATTTTTTTTTAGGAAATTACTTATTTAATACACACTGAAACGGGAATTAACGCGATCAGCAATAGGTACATATTTTACCTTTTATTTGCCTGACGTTTCGACCGGGTTACAGCGACCGTGGTCACAGGCCGACTGGAACAGCACTTTCTTTCTTGCTGCACCGCCTGTACTTCTCTGTTTGATCACTGGTTGACTGGTAGAGAATGCTTCTTGGCATTAAGTCCGCCATTTGTACAATTATTTTGAAATGTGCAATAAAGTATAAATAAATAAATAAAAATAAAATAAACAGCGAGGTCTTCACTCGGGTTTTAGTGTGTATTAGGTAATCATGCAACGCGAAAGTTTAAAAGTAATAATTACTTATTTAATAGTAGACAAAAACGTACAGAAAAAAAATGTTTCTTCATTCAACTCTATAGGTACTGTTTTATATCAATGTAAGCAAAATTGCTTTTTGCTCTTGTTAGTTAAAACAAATTGTAGCCAGAGACTTTAACCCTATCACAGCAGGGGTTGAAACGCGACGTATCCCGCTGCGAAGGGTTAATATTAATAAATAAATAAGGAATATGTACATTAACAAAATAGATAGAGGGTTTAGTAGCAACTAAGTTAAGGTAATAACACACTGCGCTGCCGATGTAGGCGCCGCGCGTTTCGCGCATTGCGCCACGAGACGACGAGATATTTTACGTTATGTTTTGTGACATCTAGGTATTTCTAGTAATAGTGATACTCGTAGACACGAATGTGATTTTGTATTAACAAAAAAAGTATTGTATAATGTTATGCGACATTTTAAATTGACATGAATGCTTATTTTAATTTAGTTGTATAACGATTTTTTATCTTTTAAATGTTAACAATATTTGTTAACACACATGCACACACACGTGCATGTGTGTTAACAAACATTGTGCACATTTTTTATAAACAACAACTTGTAGACCAATATTTATGCAAATAATCAGATTTGATTTGAAAAAATAAATAAAACCCCTTTATTTTAAGCCTATATTTAACATCCTTTATAAAGTTTTTACATTTAATTCGCATCCACTCTGTTTTGCAAAGAGATAGCAGCCGTGCATTTCAACGGCATATCGATTGAGCCCTCAAAACCTCAGCATACTAAAAAAAAGCGGACGGATTTTTCATTTCAGACTCAGTCGTGTGTGAATTTGATTCGGGTTCGACTTATCGAGTGAGTTAGGCGTCGAGAGACGTCGGGTGCATAAATTTTGTGCAAATCAACAACCCGTAGAATAACGTTTTGGTGTGTATGAAACTTAAACCACAGTGTGTTAGTAAAACAGTAGATTAAACTTAAGACAGACAAGGTTTAAAAACACTGTCCAAAGATTAGCCCATGATTTTAAAATGTATGTTAACATTACCGATACAAGTCTAATATAGCAACATTTAAATTTGTTTTTTTTTACCAAAAATTAATTATTTTTCACCAAACTGTTTTAGGCTGACGCTTATTTGATATTTTACTTAGAAAGGTTAATTATTGGACTAGTTACCAAAAAAATGTACTCTAGCATTAACCTTTTAGTTGTTACACGTGTTTTTCTAGACCAATTTGCAATTAGGACATACATTCTTAAATAAATGTATAGACAATGATTCATTTTTGCTGAACATGCATGAGGATCAAACCGATAAATGTGTGGATTTAAAACTGCTTAGCTCGCACCAAAACGTGTAAAAGTGTATGCAGTAACATATTGGGACGTGTAAAAGTGCTTTTAATGGCCTATTTGCAAAAATAAATGATTTTGAATTTGATAGGTATTTGTGTCCTCTAACACTAGACGCCCGCTGGTAAAACCATCTTGGGACAACCTTTATACACATATACAGGATTATTTGTAAAACCTCAACATTTTGGATTTCAATGTTTGTCCCATAGAAAAAGTTGTTGTACCTATTTAAGCACCAGAATCAGCCCCTAGGAGGTTGTTGATGTTTTACAAATAACCCTGTATAAGTTTAAATTGTAAAAGTACCCAATTCGATACTTGAACATTGTTTTGTAATTTCTGTGTAGTTTAACAGCTTACAGTGTTGTACAGTACTGTTATGCGTTTCTGATAGGGCTGACAAATTAACAAATTATAACAACATAATGATGGTTTTATTTATGTAAACTAATTTAATTTTTGATTTTTTAAATAACTTATTTAAAACGCTGGCTTCGACAGCGAAAAACACTTGACAATTAAAGGCATCGACACTAATTGGCATACATAAATAAATAAATTGTTTCCACAATCACCAATTAGCTAGCCCCAACCTAAGCAAAGCTTGTACTATGGCGACTAGATAACGGATAAACATACTTAAATACATTTATAAACGTTCATGACTTATGTACAAATGCTCGTGCTCATCACACCAACATTTGCTCCTTGCGGGATTCGAGCCCGCAACCGCTGGATGTAGCCCGGAGCTACACCAGACGGTCGTCATAAAGTTGCAAGTACCTTAAATAATTATTTTGGTGTACACCTATATGTAAGGCGTAAGTTACGCCAATCGATAGAGAGAATAATTACGTACAACAAATACTTTTCAACAAAGTGTCGTAAACGATATACATTTTTCAGAATTTCAGTTTGAATGTGTAATATTTAAATTTTTATTTATATATTTAAATTGAAAATCGGAACAAAGTATATCATTTCCGACATTTTGTCAAAGAGTATAGTTGCTTGTAATTATTTTATTTTTCGGTTAATGTACGTTTCATAGGTGCACACCAAAAAACCGTTATTTTAGGTTATTTGTAACTTTAGTTATGCCAGGCTCCATACAAAAATTTCGAAGACTTTTCGACGGGTTAGCCAACGTCCTCGGTAGCTTAGTTGGAAAAGCCCGGTATGTGGGTTTGACTCCCACCTGAGGCGGTCGATAATATTATCAATTTATAATCATTATAATATATAGCTGACCCAGCGAACTTCGTTCCGCCAATTCACTTTGTACCAACCCTACCCTTGCAAATCAAGTACATAGATAAATTATTATTTAAAAAACAATACATCTTATTAGAAAAATAACAATTATATGACGAATTTTTCAATGGCCATACTTTCTCCGTTAATTGCATACAGCGAACCCTGACTTTGATAAAACAAAAAAATACAGCATTTGAAACAAAAGGATACTAGGTAGCTATACGATTAACTCTGAAGGCAAACTCACGTGTACGTCTTAGAGTTAGGCAAAACACTCGAAGTCAGATGTTGTCAACGTTTGAATGATAACTTTTGATAAAATTTATTAAGGTTTGATTCGTCATGATTTATTTAATAATCGTGAGTCTAAGATCTGCTATGTTTAAAAGATACTTATGATGATGATCAGCAAAGATTAATGGAATATCTACAAAATAATTAAAGAAATAAAAGGGATAAAACTTAAATTTTGAGTCAATAATGTTCTTGTTAATTTTTTATAGTAGGAAAACTGAAATCATTTAGACGGTGAGAAGTTAGTATTGATTTGTTTTATTATTAGTTATCAGTACTTTGTTTTTGCAAATCTGTCATGAAGTTAAGCTGGATTAGGACTCGGTTATTGTAAAAGGTTGAGCACCTCTGGAAATTAGGAGAGTTCGGGTGTCAGCATTTAAAATATGGGACGCGGGGGATAGATGATGGTTAAATAGGCTCAGCAGGTGGGGCTCGGGACAGTTGTGCAAGAATTGTGGAAGAGTGGTGCGACAGTTGACCGTGAGTTTCGAATTCGATTACACCCTGATGGGTGGGTGACGCGAGTGTACGACGGCAGAGAGCGTATGAGTTCGTTTGATTCGTTAGAATACCTGTTGAGAAGTTAATTAATTAATACCTGATGTCAAAGTTGTAAAAATTGTTTTAATAATACTTTTGAATATGAATTACCATAATTTTCATGGATTTTGTTATTTACACCATTTCTTTCAACAGGATTTTAACAGTTTTATTATTTACTTACCATTAGAAAATGGAAAGGAGTATATTTGAAAACCTTTTAAACAATAAATGTAATAAATATATTAAACTTTAACCACATATAACTCAGTCTAGTAAGTTAATTATTTAATTGAGATTTATTCTAAAAATTGGTTGTTTGAACATTTTCAATGTATGTTTGTAGGTATTAGATTTTGTACATTTTAGGTTACGAGTATAGTATTTGTTTAAAAGAACTCATTTCCATTTTCTGTTGATATAATGCATGTTAATTTTACTTGTGTTTTACCTTTTTTAACATTTATTTATAGCTCACTTGAGTGTATTTTACGTACTGAAATTCATTGATTTGTTTTATTTGACGGTTTTGATTACGGGTTACCGGTACCTGTACGGTTTTTGATTACTTTTTTAGCCCTTATTATTTTGTGACGTTTTATTTTTGAAATCGTTTATTTTAAGATTTCTAGGTTCGTAAATATGTAGTTTAGCTGGAGGTACTGTTAGGTAGGGAAACCCTTAATCCTATCCTAATCTCTGTCTTATCCCTCACTCTAAAGGTAGCTCTATTCATTTAGGTTTTTGGTGTAGTTAGTAAGTAGGTAGTTAGCGAATGGGCTATTTTTAGGCTTCCATCCTTATTAAATCCTTCATACCATATTCCTATATCCACAGAACTGAGAAAAGAATTTAATATAAATTTTGTACTTTAAATTTTAAATATTTTAAAATAATTTTTGTCTCTTACTTCCGACTATCGTGAGAAGACTACCAAGGGTCAAGTATTTCTGAACGTTTTAAATCCATGCAATGCGTGCTGATGTAGGGATATCGATGGCTTTTTAGGTCACATCTCAAACACCCTATAAAGAAGTCATGGGTATCTTTGGATCGACTTGTATTATAAAAGGGTCATTAGTATATTATCAAAGTATAACTGAGAGTGTTGATTCCATGTGATGCGGGTTGTTGTAGTGATACCGATGACATCACATAGGTCGAAGTCTTCAGGATAGATCTATAAGAGTTGTCATGGGTGTTGTTGGATCAACTTTGTATCATTATGGATTTAACATTTTCAGATAAGTAATTATCTTAGGGACCCCGTACCTTTGGTTGACTTAGCATGAAGTCAGGTAGATCCTAAGTTTAAGTAGTTAGTATTTTGTATTAAATATCTTTAGGCTCAGTCATTCCCCTTATTTGCGCATAATTTACGTTAAATGCGTTTTTCAGGTAGGTCCTATTCTTATGGAGGTGACAGATTGCTTTTGGGATAATGTTTATCATATGGTCACCACTCCTGAATATGAGCGTTTGGTGGGGGCTCTTCAGGGCCCTTCGGGGCTTCACTTTCCTCTTCCTTGAATGCGCATGCTCCCAGGAAACTCAAGAGAAACTTAATTATAACATCCACGTACCTCTAAAAGAATTTGGTTCACTACTATAATCACAACGCACGGTCCTACCATTTGAACTAGACGATCACACTGCCAATTTAGATTTATAAAGAAAGAACCAAGTAGGTTAGTTAAGTATTTAATTAGTTATATTAAGATTAAAATATTTAAGGGGTAAAGGGGGGATTGTTACAACTTGACAGGTACGAACACTTCCCTGAACTTCCACAAATATTTCAAGATCAAAATTAGCCAAATCGGTCCAGCCATCCTTGAGTTTTAGCGAGACAAACGAACAGCATTTCATTTTTATATACTCGTATATAGATAGATTATTTCAACTATGTTCTGAGAAGCGAATATGGATTTTTTTTGCCATCGTCGATACGCAATGAAAAATAAAAGAAAATAGATTATTTTAACGGTGTGTATACTGACTGGATCAACGGGCAAGTTAGATAGGTAAGGGCGTTGATGAGACAGTGAACGAATAAATGAGTAGGGATAAAACGATACGAGTAAATACAAGTACATACTCGATACTTTTCCTCCGATACCAAGTACTTTTAGTATCGATACTTTGAAATTAAGTATCGAGTAGGTATCCGTTAAAAGTACTCATATCAGTATATGCCAAAGTCAATATTTCATTTTAGCATTGATTATGAAAATCCAGTTTTTGAACACATCTATTTTTCCCATAATTTTTTTATTTTTCTTTTTATGGCCACGGTTGTCTCATCTAACATCTCCTTTCAATCTTATGTGGACGAAAGAATGGTCAAAAGTATTTATTATCGGATTTGTCATCTTGTGTCATCGGCGGCGCTGACTTGACATGCATGTTTTGCTTAATACAGTCGAGTACAATGTGGTAATAAGCAAGTAATAAAGATTTTTAACACTTCTTTTGGTTTTAACTTAAAATTTTCCCAAACTATTCGATACGAGTAAGTATCGATACTTTTCAATCGATACCGAGTAAGTATCGATACTTGCCGACCGACACAGTATCGATCGAGTAAAAGAATCGATACCTCCATGGTATCGTTTCATCCCTATAAATGAGTCAGTCAGCCAGCAGGAGCCAGGAATTGTCTTTTTTTAAGTAAGTATAAATTGATGGCTTTCAAGTCAACGATGTATCCCTAAACGATCCAACGGATGAACTAGGATACACCTACAAAAATTTGAGAAATAAAATTATAATTATATGAATCTAACGAAACCTTAGTACTTACGTTTCGGGATGAACTCAAGTGCTACCGCGAGCTAAACACGAATAGCGCCATCTATTGGTGACGTTACAAGCATGCACTTTGCTAATAATTAATTGCTATGCGACTTAGGGCCAACACGTCAAAAAAGAGTATAACATAATATCGTTGCTTCGGGCTAAATGTAATCAACTCATCATCATCATTTTCATCATTTTTTAGCCGCAGGACGTCCACTGCTGAACATAGGAAACTCCCAATGACTTCCAGATCAACAAGTGATGAATAAAATTTGTGCAATTTTAATATCATTCGTAAGTTACCTAAATAAAATTATGTATTATGATAATGAAATGTTAACTCCAGTTAACACTCAATATCGAAAAAGTCTTGCCCGTTATTTATAGATGGATCAAATACATACTTCGTCATGCAAGATAGTTTATCATAGAGCTGTCATAAAATTTTCTTCATGGGGGATCGTTCAAGGCAGCCCGCAAAATTCAAAATATCTAACGTTTTTTGCAAAGAGCGACTCAGGCTTACTGCGTATTCTTATCAAAATGTGATTCGCGGCTGAATAATAGTTTTACAGAAAACCAATCGCTATAACTATAAATTTAGCTCACTGACTGCTATTTGATCATAAATACGGCTAATTAGTAAACATGATATTTTTGACGAAATCCGACTCAATGAGGTGAATTGATTTGTTAAGTTATTATTAATTAATAAAAATATCATCACTACAGTCGCGAATCGCATCTTGATCGAAACAAAAGACATTTTTAATTTTCCAGGCTGCCCCGAACGATCCCCGTTAAGTACCAAATGAGTAAAAGAGTCCGAAATGACAGTTGCTCTGTTTACATGAATTCTTTATCCATCTTTTTTCACTATTTACTAACTGCTGCCAACCCAACATAAAACTTAAAATTTGTATTTAACATAAACCTAACACCATAATATCCTTATCACTGCACTATTGGTATACCTACCTAGTTCAGGTTCACCTCGTAAATATAATCAACGTTGTGAAACTCTTTTATTGGCTAAGTGTTTTGTGTAAGATTTTGATTCAAGCATGATTGTTTTAAGTAAATTTTATTTAAAAAAAACCGCCAAAAAAACTAAAAAGCTAAAAATAATCTTAACATGTAAGGTAAGGTAAGGAGTCGGTGCAAACGAAAACATTGAATCTCTCATCGGCTGGCACCGACTCCAAAAGTAAGTGATTAGGTACCTTACATGTTACGATTATTTTTAGTTTTTTAAAGTCCATTCTTTTTAATAAAATTTACTTATTTCATCTATTTTTAGTGATAAATCCTAATCAAAACAGATCTTAAGAGTGCAAACATAATTTAACTGCTGAATACCGATTTCATTTCCTATTATTCCACTCTTAGGGGTGAAATTTATTATAGTATCTTTAAGGTATAAGCTATTCAATAAAAAAATAATCATCAAAATCGGTTCACGTTTGACAAAGATATTGAGTAACATAGATACAAAAATCAGCTGGCGTGGTACGGACTTCATGCAATGTTTGATAATTTTCTTATAGATCCCGTCCTCAGAATTTGACCAAATTTATATGGGACCATTCTGAAAGTATTTCCTTTCGAACCAAAAAAAAAAAATATCAAAATCGGTCAACGTAGTAACGAATGATCGCTGAACATACATAAAAAAAGATTCCGACGAATTGAGAATCTCCTCCTTTTTTGAAGTCGGTTGAAAATAAAGCTGTTGAGATTCCTAATAAAAAAAAACTTGACCCTAGTATAGAGCTTGCATGCGCCGGGTTTCGTGCTAACGAAATTGACGAAACCTGTTGCATTAGATAAAAAATACTAAATGCAAATATCCATTATGTATGTAAATTATCTTAAATCATAAATATTTCGTATTTAATATATTTATTACGAGTTACAATAAAATTCTGTTTACTGCCTAACGTTCGAAATGAATTTGCAAGAAGAGAATGAATGAACGATTATGAATGGAACGAAAACGCTGATGCTGTGAATGTGACGTAGACACTGATATCTCACGACGGGGACAACTTAATAAATAACGTTAAACAAATCTGTCGTAGATTAGATTCTGAACTGTTTTAGATTTAAGTATGTTTAATCTAATACAGTTCAGAATCTTCAGGATCGATAGTTTTTATTCCGATAAACACACTGACATTACTAATTGAGGGATGTAAGCTAACGAATTTCTGTGGCAACCCTAACATATACTTAGCGTGATTTGTACCTCTTTTATACCTCTGGGTAAAAAAGAACATAATGACAAGACAAAACAAAAAAAAAAAAACTTAAAAAATTAAAACAAAAATATTTAAATAAAAAACAAAGAAGTTAATATATCTGTTGAACTCTGCAACACCTTCCCCTTTCTTTAATGGTTGTCCTCTACCTAAAGGTTGTCTGGAAGAGATCGGCTATTAGCGATAAGACCGCCTAAATTGTACATCTTTCTGTAAAAATCATGTGTATTTTACTTGTATGGTGTGCAATAAAGAGTATCTATCTATCTGTTTGTATGTACTAGGTATAGTATTTTGCAATGACACGTATTTAGGATTCACTTTGCAAAATAAAAAATGACGTGCCAGTACAACGTGTTTCATTCTCGTTAATTTAATATAGCTCTTATTGTTAAAAGTCCTGGCTTAATTATTTAGATATAATCAACTTTTAGAGGTCTCCTTATGAGGTTGGCTTTGAAACTTTTCCATGGGGTCGATGACATCGTTCAAGAGCGTCGTGTTCAGAAAGGCATGTTTCAGACAAAAGGGTTTTCGAGAGATTTCGTTGAAACCAAAAATCTAAAACAAAGGCCGTCCTCATTAGGGCATGTAAGGTCTTACTGCTCAAAGAAAAGGGCACAATTTGCGACGGAAATTCGAATGAAAAATTCGTAATTACAGCATCAGTGCGCTTCAGTTTCGTGCGAGCTGAAATTTCTGAAGAGGACACAACGACGTCTAAGGATGTCTGCATGCAAGCCAAGCACGTAAACAGGTACTTGAAGGCTCTACACAACTTCTTCTTTTTTTATTTTAGGCCTCAAGAGTTCTGCCTGACCGGAGCTGAAGATGCCGTACTATCTTACATGAGAAATTTTAAAAGGAAAGGAATTGGGTTTTTATACGTGCCGTGTTAGTACTTGGGTACAAAATTTTTTTTTACTAGTTTTGTCTTATCGCAAAGGTAATAAAGGTCAATTGTGGCTATTATTAAAGATAAACTACTATAATATTGAACATCACATACAGTGCTCTGATTCTATGCTAAGTAGCCAATGCACTTGTGTTATAGAAATCAGAAACAACGACGGTACCACAACACCCACACCAGAGACAATATAGAAAAGTTATTTCTACATTGACCGACCGGAAATCGAACTCGGGATCGGGATGGTCGTCGTAGCTATTTCTTTTTTTTTTTACATGCTAGTTATAATTATCTAAAACTAGCTATGGCCCGCGACTTCGTTTGCGTGTTCCTTTGTTTTATTAATGTAGCTATTAGATTTGACTAACTTTTAAAAATAAAGAATCTTAATTTTTATCTTTTCCATCAATAACTAAACTTCGATCGAATCGACTATGGAAATTATCCACCCAATTGTATCAATATCATATTGTCATATCAAGCTTCATATTGTCACATTGTGAAAAGCTTGTCTCATTGACAATAAATGCTTTATTTCAGTATTTTTGGCAAAGAAATATAGGACTGGAGCTAATACCATTACAATATGTTTTAAACAAAGACAAAAATTTCTGCATACGAATTTAATAAAATAGAAAAGCTTAAAAAATAAAAAAGCTATCGACAATCGCGTCTTAATGACGACACAAATTTTACGATCTATGAAAAAATGTATTGTGTTCCTACGAACAGAAAACAGTCACAACCCTTATCTGCAACAATTACTTGTCATCAATTTAATGTAACAGCTGTTTAAAATCACCCAATACCCATAATTGGCGCATTTTCATCAAAGCCGTCAAACACAACACCTACAGAAAGGTTGACGCCAATTAGTGCTCGTAACGAGAGGCGTCACCGAAAACAATAGAGCGACATGAAGCAGATTCGGCAAACTAGTGTCATAGCTCAAAACAAGAAAACACGCACAGAAGGTCTACTTTTTACTATGAGCGTTTTAGCGCAGAGGTTTTGAATTAAGAATGCTGCCCTCGGCCGACTTTACTTATCAATCATTAAGAAAAACTGTTAATTATCGATCATAAAAACGGTCTATGGGTCCTTCCTTCTTTGTTTAAAAACTGTAAATACTAATTTGAAATATTCTAAGTTTGTAATTTTTCTATTATATCTTACAACTAACAAGACTACGTTAAAAATTATAGAGCATAATTACGTTGTTCTTTCTTGCTTATATCTTTCGGAAAAAAACTTTGCGGTAATGATAACTAACTGCCTGATTGCCTGTCAGTTTGCTTATTAATGTAAAAAAAACTGATTCGTATTGCTGTTCTCTGTGTCAGCATAGGACTGTTTTCTGCGATTATAGTATTTTGCCTAACACGGCGATTTGATTTGATGCGACCTGATGTGACGCTTCTGTAACTATTTGCACCATGGTTATTAGATAAGACTACTGTTTTTTTTAAAGATAAATAATAAAAAACATGTGACACTTGTAAACGACAATTTTATTTAAATTAGGCTTAAGCTAAAAACATAAACATTTGGTAAGTGCTAACAAGAATGGGCCAAAACAATACTAACTTCTAGCTAGATATTTACAGATTGTTTGTGACTGATGTCATTATAGAGCCTAAATAAAAGCTCTTTATTTATTAATTTCAAAGAGATACAAAACGAAATTAATTCTCTGTTGTTATTGTGTTAGGTTGTTTTAAAAAAATAAAAAAACAACACAAAAATAAACAGTATCGCTAAACCCCCACACGTTATCTATAATGTAGTGGAGTTTATTTGAGAACTACTAATTAAAAGTTAAAATTGTACATTTTATAATCTTTGTATGTTTCATTTCTAAATAAATGATTTTATTCTTATTCTATTACTATTTGTGGACACCAATCTTCCTGTTACATGTATGTGCGTGAAAAAACTAAAGGATCTGTTAAAGGATAATCAATATAGATACAGTTAGTTTATTTTGTAACAAACATTTTACTCACGATTCAACATGTTTAATCCAATGTAACAATATCTACGGATTGTCATCCATTGTGAATCAAGTAAGTAGGTATGTATTCCTTGTCGTGCTTTAGTTAATATCGCGGCCCTGATATTATATCCTTTGATTAATATCTCGTGGGTTTACAAACAAACACAGGGCTATAATGGAAACATTCTGTTTATTTTTCGTTTTGATTAAACCCGAATAAACACACATATTGAAAGTTGAATTTATATAGCGTAGAAATCGTTTATGTCCCTGAACTCTTGGAAACGAGTAGGTAGGTCAGTTTTGATTAATTTGTTTCAAAGATCATGGATGGAGACGATAAAAAAAAATTGTAAAAAAAATATTTTAAAAAAGTACGAGCCAAATAAGTATGATTCAGAGACGAGTCTAGAATACAAGAAAAATATAAAAATCTATTGTAAAAAAAATGTTTAATCCGAAATAAGTTTAGTATACAGAAAATCTATTGTTTAATGATTACAATGATGATGATTTAAAGAATATTATAATAATCCCTGTTCTGATTAAACAACTTTTTTTACCAGTTCATTTTTTAAATATTTGTTTCTGTATTCTAGGCTCGACTTAGTACCTAATATATATATCTATATATATATATAAATATATATATATTAACCTCCTAAAATTTTACTGGCACTTCTTTAACATTCTGTTTATCTCCTATTATTGGTGTAATCAAATGCTAGGAATTGTATCGTTCAATAGTTTTTTTAGACGACCGTCTGGTGTAGTGGTTCGCGCCCCGGACTACAAAGCCAGCGGTTGCGGGTTCGAATCCCGCAAGGGGCAAATGTTTGTGTGATGAGCACGAGCATTTGTACCTAAATCATGGATAACGGAAACGTATTTAAGTATGTTTATCCGTCATCTAGTCGTCATAGTATTAGCTTTGCTTAGTTTGAGGCTAGATAATTAGTGTGATTGTGAAAAAAATAAATTATTATATTAGGTATTATTTCTTGCAAACAAAAACTCTACGAACTAAAAATTGAACTTAATGTATTAAAATATGAATCGCTTTATTATTTTTTAATGTTTGAATCCAATATTTAATTTACCCAGAGATCCTGTATCACACGAACCTCTAAAATTCCTTACCGTAGCCATATTAATTTTCTGTACTCCGCACACAAAAGCGTTATCTAAACTCAAGGCCCGATCCCGGTATGCCTATAAGAGTCCTACAGGATTACTTATTAAGCAGATTACGAAGAGCAGAAGTTGGGTGCGCCATCTCCTAAAAATAGGGTGTCCATGTAGTTGAATTTTAACAGGACATAAATAACTTTTTTCAAGGAAAATAATTTTTTTTTTTTTTTTTTTCAATTTCTCTGGTGGGATTCGAACAATAATTGGCTCTTTTTTTTAAATATTGGACTACATCAAATACATTGCTCTGATCCTATGATAAGTAGCTTAAGCACTTGTATTACAGAAATCAGAAACAACGACGTTACCACAACACCCAGACCCGAGACAATATAGAAAAGTAATTTTTCGACATTGACCGACCGGGAATTCGAACTCGGGATCTCAGAGATACCGAGACTAAAAGTCCGGTATGCTTGCCTCTCGGCTACGGAGGTCGTCAAAATTAAGCGAGCTTGTATTATCGTGACTAGATTACGGATGGACATTCCAATACATTTATAAACATTCACGACTTAAGAACTTACAAATGTTCGTGCTCATAACAAAAACCATTTGTCCCTTGCAAGATTCGGACCCAAAGTCGCCTGGCTTTGTGGTCGTGAGCGCGAACCACTAGACCAGCCGGTTTATGTTCGATGAATCTGATGGGTTTAGAAAAAAATGATAAATAAATTTTATTAATTACACTCTTACTTAAAATGATTTTTTTCTTTCTGCCATTATTAGATTATAAAATGTCGTTTTATTTTTAGTGTAGATAAAATAGGTAGAGATCAAAAGTCCATGACCACATTCACATTTTTAAAATCGCTGTACACCATATTAAACCTAAATGGCCAACAATCTTACAACAAGCGCCAATTGGCCTTATATTATGATAGTCGTGCAATTCTGGCGCTTTTCATGTTGAGAGTTTAAGGCATATACATGGTTACATTGCAAAGGGGTGCCAAATTTAAAAATAAGATCTAGAACGATATAAAGAAGCATCCTAATTGTTAATATTTAATATTCGTATGTTACGAAAAAAAAAATACTTTAAAATATTCGAAAATAAAGTCAATAGAGAGATTACGAAAGCCGCGCGGTCATTCATCAGAAGCGCAGGTACGGCGAGCCTACAAGGACCTTACGCAGTGCACATACGGTGCATTTTTTTCATGAACGAGTTAAATTATCCACGCGTACGATTTTTAACAGCGGATAGGAATAATTAAATGTGAAAAATATTTTTTAATTCTTTGCATAGTTCGATTAACTTACTGATTCTGAGCCACTCCTAAAGATTTGGCAGCCCTTTGTAATTTAACCCTGTGTATGGTGTACCCACGTTGGATTTTGAAAATCCAACGTGGTCATCGACTTTTGATGCTGACCGTACGTTTTCTAAAAATACTTTAAATATCAGATTTATTTCCTTTTCGGTATTTTTTAATAAATTTAGTTAAATTTAAACCCAATAATTTACGTGGATTAAAAATGTAGTTAAATTAAAATAGTTCTTACAAAGAAACGTAATCTTTTCTTCAGCTAGAAATTACTTCAGAAGAAGTCTTTAGCTAAAATCATAACTAAAACACTTACACTTCAATGGCCCTATTCCGAAATTCCCTTTCAAGACAGATAAACAAGATGTCCGGTTTTTTCTGGCAAATCTTGCAACCCCACCCCAAACCCATTCAAGGAGGCAGACGGTCGATGAATTTTTGAGTGGCTCGCAGTGTGAGGACTGAAAGCTGGCTTCTGCAAAAGGAATCGTATGGATAATGAACCGCCGAGACACGTGTATAATGAAGGGGTTTTAGTGCATTGTTGATGTCAGTCTGGGAGGAAAGAAAACCTATGTTCAGACAAAACGTTGTTTGTTGCGGTTATGCAACAGCAGAAATAATTTTACCAGATGGCAAGCCACCTCGATATTGAAATTATAGTTGCTTTTGTACTTGAATAACAATTGCTTTGCATGCTTTTTGTTCAATATAATATGACCTTGCTGGGAGTTTGAAGAGTAAAGCTGTGCATAAATAAATAAGAAATAAGATGTTTAACTTAATTTAACCAGTTTTTTATCGGTAACATAAAACGTTACAGTACCAGATTATTGTCGTACGGGTTGAAATTGAAATACCAATGTTGGTAAAAAAGTTGGGCGACTGGTTGGTCGATATAAATCCTAATGATAATAATTCTATTGTTGTACAGAAAAGTGGATGTGCAGCTTTATTGTGATTACTTACTAAAATATTATTTAAATAAATAAATATACTATCCCTTAGAATAATGACACATAGAATGATAGATTACAAAATTGAAGCAGCAAAATAGTTTTGTGTGGAAACGCAAAACGCACACCATTTAATAGGGTTGCTTTAATAGTAGTTTTTTTTTCAAAACTCTAGATTTTCATGCGTTACGAGCGGATTGACATTAAACACTACGGAGCTCTCAGGCATAGGGAGCCCTCTGTGGCTTCAATCTAGTTGCTTTAAGTTTTGCGCGGATAACGTATCTATGTGTCATTAATATAAGTACTATCTATTAAAACATATATTATCTGAGAGTAAATATAATAGAATCTGTATAGAAAATATTTGAGGAAGATGTAACAATGTACAGTTCCTACGTGGTGATGTTCAAAATATCTAAAGTTGTCTTTCAAAATATCTAAAGACTAAAATGTCTTTTCATTACATCACTTCAGGGAGAAATAGTTTTAATTAAATAAGTTAGAGCAAGGATTGAATGGAATTGTTACCTGGTTCCGACTAAAATAATAAGCCTGAGTTTAAACTGTTTCAGGGACGGGCTTAAATTCTCGTTTTGTTGCTTGACTATTTTGACAGGAACCCGATCCTAATCTAAGGGCATTCTTGATGTTATGTTACTAACCTCTTACTATATATCTCTTTTCTATCATTCTTATTATTCCCAAGGGGGATAATTATCTTTCTTATTATTCCTAAGGGGGTAATTACTCAAACTGGTAAATATTACGTCACTTTGTTACCAAGCCTACACAACATCTAAACAACTTTTGTTCTATGACTTTTTTGAAGTCGAGCGCACGGACCAGTTTAAATACCTTGGATCTTGGAGGTGGTCTTACGGGAAATCCTGTATAGTAGATATGGAGCCAACTATTTTAGAATAGACTTTGGTTTTTGTTCGATCGTGTACTATTGTCGTGGAGCTAAAAGGCATTGAAAAATGAACTCTTAAATTGTTATAATTTTAAATCTTCTATCCTTCTAGTTGAGTAACGTAAAGTTATATTTATAAAATAGTTTGCTGACCTAATGTATATTTTATGCTTAAAACGTTAATCTCAGAAACATGATAGGGTAGGGTATACTGAGACAATTGTTTTCTAATCAATCCTTAGGATTAAAGATTTGTGTCCATTTGTCTGTATGCATCCGGCAGACATGACCCGCTTATTCCCGCTTGAGTTTTGCTGTTTAATAAAACGATGACGTAACGGCTAAGTAGCTCGCAAGCATGGAGAGACTTAGGAGAGACCTTTACCCAGTCAAAGCCTAAAAATTTACCCAATTTTTTTTTCCACATTTATTTTGTCAACTGCACGGTTAGCTGCGTAGTGCGTATGGGAGCATGATGATGCAACGATGAATAAAAGCGTGCATTTTGTAATTAATTTAAGATTCATGTATATTCTATACATTTTTGTGCAATTTTATTCAAAAAGGCAGCCCCTACTAATGCCGACATTCTCAATTCGTAATGTAATCAAATATTCCCGTAACGTGAAGGAACACTGAGTGATACGGGGTGTCAACGCCACGAAACATAAGAGATTAAAAATTTGTAACGTAAATGAGTTTTCTTTTTTCCTTACGGCTCACCGCAGATTTTCATCCGAAATATGCGACGCGACTCACACGGGCCCTCAAAAATTCAGCGACGCGAGTCTGTGGCGGGTTATTCTGAAATGTCTATGTTTAGATCTTATATCTTACACAGTCTTGTCAGAATCAAATCCAATTTAGACTTTGAGATCAAAATATTTTCTTATACGTCGACACAAATATTTAATGCCAAGGCTTAGGTCTGTAACTTCAAAAATGTCTAAGTAGTCTTAATGCCGGCTTTGAGTGCCTACTTGACGTACAAACAACACGTGACGTGCAAGAATAACATCCTCCTTTTATACTTTTTAAGTACAAAACAAATAACTTAAATAAAAAAAAACAAATTATAAGGTGACAATGGCGACTGGGCAAACGTAACGTCCTCCGACAAGGTGGAGCGACAATATACGGCAGTAGATGGTAAAGAAAAAAAAGAAAAGAATAGCCAAGGATTAGGCTCAGTGTGGACTGACGTTGGCTGGTTATGATGTAGGAAAAGTTGATTAATTTATTAATAAGTCATTTGACGACTTAATTGGCGTAGCTAGGCAGTGTTACCTCTTGAACGCGAAAGGGTCTCTGATTTCATTCCCGATCGGTTCAATTTTGAAAAAGTTTATCTGAACTGGCTCTGCTCTTGTTGGGAGTGTTGGAAGACGCCCTTATTTTTTAGTATTTGGGGATGAGCGGAACAGGATGTTAAGTTCCTCATCCCCCATCAAAAAGAGAGGATCCTCCGACCAGACGGGTAGATGAAGGCGAGAAGTGCGTCTCTGCTTGCTGACCGGCCGAAGTGCAGTGTGCTGTGCCACGGTCGCTGAGAAGGCTGTGGGTGAAGATCAGGAATGCGCGTCCGCTGCATTCTGGTGGTCAGGATACCCGTAGTAGCCATGAATTCCGGCTGGCTGTAAGACTCGTTGTTCGAAATTTTGCGCACCTTTGTTTTGTTGGCATTTGCAATTTAGATTGAAACTGATCATCGGAAAAAGTAATAATTTTTGCATAGTTACCTAATCGTAATTTCAGAGTCGTGAAATAAAACATTTTGTCTTATTAGCTTTCTCGAATTGTAGTAAAAGTTAACAATTTGAATACAGCCATTTTCGCAGTTTGGGAGGCAGAGGCGAGGTCTCCAGACGGTGTCTGATGAATATTTCACTTCATTATTACAGTCCGCTCCACGTTTCTTGTGTAATATTAAAAGTGGACTCGATTCTGAAGAGACCGCTAGTAACAGTCGTAAATTATCCGTAGGTCTCGGAATGTTTCCACATCTTAAGAGAATTCTTTACTCAGTACACTAATTTAGAGATTTTAATAGCGCAGTATTTTAGTGGGATAGGGGCTATAAATGTTTTTAGGGTTCCGCACTTAAAAAAGTAATAACGGATCCATGCGGACCACGTCACGAGGTATCCATTGTTGTATACCAAAATCTTCTCCAGAATGTAACAAATCCTACTTTTCTAAAAACCGCATCAAAATCGGTTCAGCTAAACGCGAGATATTCGCGGACATACACACGGACGGACATAGTAATATTAATTAATTTTTCGATTCCCTGGCAAATTACCATGTTGCGGTGAACGTAATGTTTTGGTTCGATTCTTGTATGCATTCCCTTTTTTTTAATGTAACGCCCCTGTTAAATTTATTGACTGGACCTCAGGCTTCGAGACGATGACGATCGTTGTGTTTTCTGGCGCATTTTAATAATTATTTATAACTTTTGTAACGAAAGTGGCAAAGACACATATCACGCATAACTGACGGCCGATAGGGCACAAAGGTTCTAGAATGGAGGCCACGTACCGGCAAGCGCAGTAGACGTCTAAACCCACAAGGTGAACAGACGACCTGGTAAAAGTTGCAGAAAGCAGTCTGCATCTAACCGGCCAACCTGGAAGTCATTGGGAGTGGCCTATGTTCAGCAGTGGACGTCTTATGGCTGAAATGTGAAATATTTATTAAAAGTATATCTATTGATTCAACTAACAAGTTGCTACCAAAGACAAATAGTAAAAAGTAATTGGCGCCATATTATGTGTGAAACCACATGCTACGATGATACAATTATTTGGACATAAGCCAGAGTGTTACTACATAAAAAAGCCATTTATGGAAATTCTTACCAGATGGCCTTTGCATTATTATTAGAATAGTTATTTTTCTCTAATAATATTTGCATAAAAAGTAACTTTGGCATCCATCGTACTGGCAGTCTGCACGCCATCATTATTAAAGACCCATGAAAGCATATCTTTTCTTTTCTGTGAGGCAAAAGGAAATTACGCAACGCTATATAGAAAAGAATTAGAATAATAAGTATAAAATTGACATAGACATCACGCATTATTTGGTAATCAAGTCATACCTACATCACACATAATTATAAGCTCTTACTTAAGCCTATAGTTACCTAGCATGCTATGGATAGAGATATTATGCTTACACCAAACATAGCTTTCTATTTAGCGGGGTAAGATCCGTAATGAAGATATCCGCAGAAAAACTAGTCACTGATAATATCGCTCTTCGGATTGAGAATTTGAAGTGGTAAAGGCCACACCACTCGTGGAACTGATATTCACAGTGACAGAAAAGCTTTCGAGTGGTGACCACGAACTTAAGGACACAGCGTAAGAAGGCCCTGTCGATCGAGGACCTAGATTTTTAAACCCAAAAGAGTTTGGTAAAAGTCAACTTTAATTGTTCAATCGTTTGAAGAATTAATAAACAGACAAACAAACAACCTTCGTCGAGGGTAAACTACAGTAAGTAATAAAAAATTATATCTCAAGATATAATGTATATTTTATAGAAATAACTGTTAACTCTAGGATAGATGCCCCACTTCTTAAAACAACTCTGCAATTCAGTAAATAACATGACCTTAGTATCTGAGAAGTTTGGTAAGTTTTATCAATTCTGAGTAAATACTAAATAAATAAAAATAAATAAATAAATAAATAGATTATTACTTAACCTCTTACAAGCAGGCTAAGTGCCTAATATGGGGAATTATACTTGCTGATTGTTTGAGATATATTTACGAGTAGTACCGATGTTCTACAACAGCGTCGGGTCACAATGTTTTAAAGCTGGAAAAGAAAAAACATTTATCCCTGCAAATGGCAACATTTGTTGGTAATGCCATTACGATTGTTTGTGACAGCGCGGGCACGTAGTCCTTGCAATAAAATGTGTAAAATAACTATTATTTACTCTATTTGTAGCTTAAAAGTTAGTGTTTAGAATGCTATTATACAGTTCTCTATGTGGATTGTGTTTACAATAAGGTTTATAGTGAATTTCAGCCAAAAATCAACAAGGGATGAGCGCCATAATCAGGCGCGGTTATGGTTTGTTTTTTAACGCTATATTAATGGAATCAACTTATATATTCATTAGTTCCAGTTACAGGTATGTAGGTACATTCAAATACTTTACTTCCTTTTGTGAATTATAGATATTCTCCTATGGAGGAATTACTTAGGTACCTAACGTATAATTGATTGATAGAATCTAACCTAAAAGTCATTTTTAAATTATAATCTTGTTACTTTTTCTTCTAAAAAACTTAATAGAAGTTGAGAATGAAATACAGAGCTATCAAGTTTAAGCTCCAGTTCGCCCCAAAACTGAAGATACCTAGTAATACAATTTATGAAAATAAGGAAAACTTAAGAAATTTAGAAAACAGCAAGATGAAGAAACCATGACACAAGTATGGAAACTCAAATATTGAAGCAGCCTCCTCAGGCTTCAGTCTATATCAATGAAATTGAAGTGGAAACGCAATGGCTGGGTGTTGAGAAAACTTTACAAATTACCTACTGAAATAAACTTCAAACGCCTGGGTAGTATATACATAATGGGCAATAGACAATACCATGAAAATTGAGCCAATGCACCCATTATTTGACATCTAGCTCTATCACTTATCGGATAGACAGTATGTTGCTATACCATGAAAATGGAAATTGATCCAGTGCACCAATAAATTGCCATCTAGCGCTATCACAGTGCGAATAGACAGTATGTTGCAATACCAGGAAAACTAAAAATTGAGCCGGTGCACTAATGACCTGACATTAAGCGCTTTCACAAAGCGGGAAGACAGTATGACAGTATATGTTGCAATACCATGAAAATTAAATTTGAACAAGTACACAAAAATATTAGATGTCTAACGCTACCAGCAAGTGGATAGAATAGTATGGACAGACAAGCATACTCACTCAATTTCAATCAACTAGCGCTACTATCATGAGACAACAAAGTATGGACAAATGAGCAGGATCACTCATTTTTAAACACCAAGTCCTACTGTTACTAAGCAAATAGACAGTATATAGAAATGGGCAGGCTCACTCATAATTAAACAAGCGCTAATATACTAAGAGAATAAAAAGAAATTATGGACAAACAAGCAGGCTCACTTGTTATATTAACTAACCTATTGCTATGCAATTAGTGTTATATTACATATATAACAAATGAAAAATCAAACAAATTATTTGAAATCTTGCACTGTAAGCTGATGTGATGACAGTATGAAACAATACTATATAAAATTGTAAAACCAATTGTACAAAATCAACACAACACTATAATATTATTATTGTCAGACAATAGTGCTAATATCTGATAAATACTATTACAAATAAACAAAGATGGTTTTAACTAGTTCCTAAGGAATTGGATCATCATCATCATTTCAGCCATAGGACGTCCACTGCTGAACATAGGCCTTGACCATTGACTTCCAGATTGGCCGGTTGGAAGCGGAAGGAATTGGATGGAGATAGAAAATTCAAACCGGAATTATTGTGAAAAGACCTTTACCTCAAGAAAGAAGGTTACAATAGAGATACAGATACTTACTTATCAAAGCTTTGGATTACTTTACTGGCCATCTTATTAATCACAAATCTCTATTATAAAGTCTTAGCCATTGCGCTAATGAATCCATTGTTTGGTTCAAAACTCCAAAATAACCCTTTCTTGGTTTTTACCATAGTCAGATAATGAAGTTGCACTACTGAATAATTTATCAAGAAATTATATAACTAACCCAATCTTTTACTAATTAATTAGTATTTAAAGGTATTATTGCACTTATGCAATTCTTGGAAGAAATAAATAGTCCTGCAAAATTGCAGTGAAACAAGGATTTTGACAAGACAACGTTTATAAAATCCAGCTAGTGACAAATCAGATGCCATCTTATCAGCGTATACTTCATGTCAAAGAATTTTTGCATAGAAATTCCTTAAGGTTAAAATTTATTAACCCTAATCCAAAGTTAATGCCACAAACAAATTGAAAAGTAAAGGTGTTATGGAAGTACCATAAAAACCCTTAAAATATTAGGCTTACATTATTTAATTAAATAATAACCTAGATATTCCAGATTCCTTTCCTTTACTTCATTGTGGTAAACAATGTAATGTACTAAGAATACCTATTTATAAATATGTACTTACATAAGTACCATTATTCAAAATAAGATACATTTTAAAACTATTGGGAACGCTTGATTGTTCAGTCCTCCATCATAACGATATGAAATAAGTATAAGATGGACAAAAGTCTGTAAGATTAGTAATATGTATATAACTATTTATTTATTATTTATTAAGCCTTTTGTGCTGAGTCTTTTTCCAGTCGAGCCCAAGCTATATGTGTGGAACCATCTTTTCTTTGGCTGACCTTCTTCTGAATATCTTGTTATGATTAATTGAGGACTATAAAAAATTAATGTAATAAAACCTTATTAAGGTAGACTTCTGTAACCGCTGAATAAACATAAAGGCTATGTGATGATCATTTACCTAATACTAATTTAGTAATTTCAATAGATCTTTTGTTTTTTATATATTTATGATAATAAAATAAAATAACGCTGTGACCCATCACATGCTAAGATCCCATCACATGATCACATGCTAAGGAACTGCTTCCAATCACTTAAAAGTTCTGATCATAATCTAACAAAATCATTATACCTATTCAATTTCTTAAAATTGAAATATCCCTTTTAAATTACCATTAAGACAGACATTTCTCAAAATTAAGAATAGATAAATTCACAATAAGAACATAGTAGGTACCCCTACATATGTACTTATTGGTATATCACCTTAAATATAATCTTAGAGATTACTTTTATTTCATTTAAGTCACTAAAACAGGAACAGTCTAATACCTGTTGTCCTGATAAAAATTACATAATGCCAGGGCTTGAATTTCCTTAAATATGACATATTGAAACTAAATTTCTGAACAAAGTATTCTTGTAATTACTAATTACTAAAGATGACAATCTTGACAATAATGTGTGATGGAAAATAATACATTAAGAATAATTGTACTTCAAATAATTAATTCATGTAGAAAACTTAATTTAAATCAATTAGGTATAAATAAAAAATATGGAAGTAAATTCCAAAAACAAAGCCTAGTAACCAGACATTTTAGTAGATACCATAATTAACCTGTACATGTAGAAACATGTCTCAGATAGAACCATTCCCTGTTGGTAAACACTTAACCCGTTGACTGCCCAATAACTGTCAATAAAAATAAGAGATGGGCAATATAGTTATAACAGATAAGTCGAACTGATAAATACATTTATCGTATTCAATAATATTGTCTACCATAGCAAAAAAAAAAAAAAAAAATTATAAAAAAAAAAAAAAAAAAAAAAATTAAAAAATTAACACATTCTTTCACATTATAACTTAATGTTACATTTATGAAAATTATGCCTACATTGCTGCATTCAAATAAAGCTATAACTGAATCTGTTAAAGAAAATTTTTTTCTGTTAGTTTACAATATTATCAACTGATAAAATATTTGGTTTTATGATCCGATTATACGCTCTATCTTGCTAAATATAAAGCATAAGCTACCGTATTGAATTCAATCGATATTTTCAACCAAATTATGCAATATTATTTCCATAATATTAACATTCGGTAGCAATAAGGATGTATCTTAACTATGGTCATCCGTACATTTGTGACAAAAATTGAGGTTTCTAGAACCCCGGTCACCCATCCATTTAGTGACCAAACCTGAGGTTGATCCAATAAGTGACTAAATTGATTAAACTTGAAGTTGTTTGACCACGGTCACCCATTCATTAAGTGACTAGATTAAAAGTTGCACAATGCATAACGATTGATGTTTTTACCCAATTTAAAAAAAAAAAAAAAAAAAACTTTACAGGATGAACCCTCAACAATAACAAATATGCCAACTTAATTACATAGGTCAGTTACTTGGAATTTCCCGTACTGATTCTATAGATTACCGGCCTTAGCTGAGATAAAAAATAAAAGAATATAATAATTGATTGTTAACACGTTGAGCGCTACGCGGAGCCGCAAACAATAGATTTTCTATTGTGTCTAGTTTGTGGCAGTCAAAGACTTTTATCATTTAAAGTATAAATATTTTTAATCATTATTGCCACCTTTAGTAAAAATATTAATTGTAATCATACGCTAAGATATTATGATTGCGCACCTGCATTTTTTTTTTTATAAGATACTCTCCTTTAGTTATATTCATTTTAATCTTTTTATTTGTTTTCTTTTTGTTAGAGCACTTTATTGAAATAAGTATTTACAGTACTTATAACAACATATTTGTCTTACAACCGGTCTTCAGGAACAATTGTTTTCGATGTTTAATCACTCAATTATGGAATTGGCTAACAATGGACATTGTTGTTATAATCAGATAATAAAATAAAAATATATTTACAAAAAAAAAAAAAAAAAAGTGTGATGTAACACTATCGTAATAGACTAGTTATTATTTTGTGGCCTGGCTTGTGCAGTATATTATGTGAGACCTAAATGGAACGTAATTTTACTCTTGACGCATTCAGAATTTCAGACATTCTACGTGAATTCATTAGTTACTCAACCTTAGCACTAAACATAAAAGATATGATTAAATATAAGTACCTTTTTTGTTTTGATTTGCCATCAAACGTCTCCGGATTGTACTTAGTTTTCAAAATGTTTTTTGCATTTTCTAAACTAATAAGCAACTTATTCGCAACCGAACTTCAAACATCTACTCGTAAATATATCTCAAACAATCAGCAAGTATAATTATAAGATTAAACGAACTTACCTTAAGTGAAGTTCAATCTTAATTATACGCAGCTGATTGTTTGAGATATAACAGTCCTAAAAACCCACCCACTAATACTTTGTATTATCCCAGTATATTAGAGGGTTGCTCATAAGGCTGTCTTTAAACGTAATGACATTACCAACAAATGTTGCCATTTGCAGGGATAAATGTTTTTTCTTTTCCAGCTTTAAAACATTGTGACCCGACGCTGTTGTAGAACATCGGTACTACTCGTAAATATATCTCAAACAATCAGCTGCGTATAATTAAGATTGAACTTCACTTAAGGTAAGTTCGTTTAATCTTATAATTTATATGATCGGACTAACTTACCTAGTGACGTCCGATCCTCAATTATGTGAAGTAATCTCGTCCTCATTGTGTACAATGTAGTACGCACTTTTTGCTACTGCACTGATTACAATCTTCAAAGTTAGGCGCGTGCATGAACGCGTCAATAAACTAAAAAATAAATAACCGGAACGTGCCCGCACCGTCACCTATCAATGTCATCTGTCACCTGTCAATGTCATTATTTCAAAGGATAAAACTGGACACAACTTTCAAAAAGAAGGGAAACTAAGTAGTATGTAGGTATTTATAGCATATAATCTTTTTTGTACTTTAAGGATTGATAAATACATACTAACTGGGTCGGGCTGGGGATAGGATGAGGACGAGATTACTTCACATAATTGAGGATCGGACGTCACTAGGTAAGTTAGTCCGATCATATAAATTATGTTCCATAATCTCGTCCTCATTGTGTACAATGTAGATGTTCAAAGAGGAAAGTTGTGTCGACAAAGCAATATAAACATTTATTATGATCATTTATATGATTTGCTAAAGTCTTCGCACATGATAAAACTTTATTTTATTAACTATCTATTGGTAGATGCTTAATTCAAGTTTTATCTAACAAGGATATAGTTGTTTGATTAATTCATTGGAATTAATCAACCAACCCTGTATATCGATACAACCCTGTATATCGATACAACCCTGTATATCGATACAATCCTGTATGATGATACACCTTGTGTGATGATACACCCTGTATGATGATACACCCTGTATGATAATACAACCCTGTATGATGATATAACCCCCCTAATACAACCATGTATATTGATACAGTCCCATCCCATTTGATGACACAAACCTGTACCTATTTTATACCATACAGGTGGGCCAAAAAATGTGTAGGAATTCTATAAAATCGAAAATAGCAAATTTTACTTTAATTGCAATACTCTTTTATTTTTGTTAAAACTGTAAGTCTTTATGAATTTATAGATTTGCTGGGACTGAGACTGATAATCCACCTGTTGTACACTTTTAAGTTTGTGCAATAAAGTTTTAAATAAATACCCCGCGCTATTAAGTAGGTATATTCTTTACGAATAAACTAGAGATCACGCAAACGAAATCGCGGGGCAACAGCTAGTTTAATAAGTTGTCATGGAAATGGAGCCAATGCTTTGAACTATTAATATCCGTCTCATTTATCCAGTAGTATGTAGTACATACTTAGTATATGGTTACCTAACAAGGTAAATTTATCGATGTGCAAGTAGGTAGTTAAGCTAGTATTTCTTCTGAAAAGACTTATTTTATTTTATATAATAAAAAAATCTAGTAACCTTTTAAGTTATCATTGTCTGTAATACAATTTTTTATGCAAATAAATTAGTCTTAGGTATTCTTAATAACTCCTGTTCAAGGTGTAGTTCCAAAGTAAAGGAAACTAAAAAAAATAATATGGATGTTTGCAAATTTTTCATTAATTATATGTTATAAATAAGGAAATTATATACAAATACTACTAGTATTGTTCCAGTAGGGATCCTATTTTGTTGACAATAGTTTCAACATTATTTTACTGAGAAAGATTGATTTTTACTCATCTTCTTAGAAAACCGTTATATGTGTTACACTTGTATGGCTGGAAATCAGTATGAGACTTCCTGCACTTTATGTGTGGATCCCTGGTAGGGGATATTAATAAGTTAATGAAACAGTCTGAATACTTATTTATAAAAAGATTCAATGACTGGTCAATTCCTGTAAGCTAATAAAAAATAATAATTAAATAAGTAATCATTTACCAATACATCACATCGGATAAGATAGAAAGTTTACTCCGGCTCAAAATACTTGTAGCAGCCTTACAGCCTTAGTCCAATAACAAGGTAAGGCAACATTTATTGCCTGCATTGCCTTAATTATTGCCACTGATCAATTTTTTTTTTTTTTTTTTTTTTTTTTTTTTTTTTTCCATTTAAGTTAAGTTAGAAATTTTCTGTCATTATTTATCATCTCCATTTTTGCTTTACATGGTAATTTAATATCTAATAAAATTATTTATACATAGACTTACATAGGTACTTGACAATCTTCAATTATAATTGTAAGATTCATGCCTTAATTTAAATAATAATTTTAAGTCAGTAGTATATTTTTTATGAAGTTTATAGTTTCATGGATACAATTTTAATTTTTTTTTTTTTTAATTATGTTTTAATAAATCATATTTTATTATAATCATCTATTTAAATATGAACCTTTGTTATCCACCTGGGATAATTCAGTTTATTTACTATCTTTAGTATCTTGATAATTTAATGATTGGATGATTATTTATCTTTGTCTTCAATTTTTGGTATCAAACATTTTCACAAATAATAAAATGTCTAGAAATATATGGTTTATAACAAAGATATATTTAAAATATATTTAGGTCAGATTTGAAAATTCAAGTTATCATTGGAACTTTGTGTCTAGTTTTGAATTTCTCTTACTTTTCCAAAGGTAGCAGGTACCTACTTAAAAATTAAAATAATTGGTTTTCGACCTTATGACAAGTACATAAGGATCAATTATGGTGCGACCTTTTTGCCTGTAAATAAAGCTGCATAAATCTTTCCATGGGTTTTTACTGACTGAAAATATTGGAATATAACATACAGTTACAGTTAAAAAAGTTTTTAATTATGGTAATTTTTATCTTGTTGATAACAAGGAGAATTATTTTTCCATTTCTGTAACAGTGATCTTCACTCACATTATTTGTAAGTAACACTCATCTTGAGTGTGTCTTTATTTCACTTGATGAAGACTAGAAATAATCTAACTAGCCATGGCGATCAGCTAGAATAATAACCTTAAGTCAGTAACAGTGTTAAATTTTAATTGCTTTCATAGATTATTATAGAATCTTGAGAATTAAGCTTGATACTATGAGAATTTAAGGTTTACCCGGTTGTAACCAAATCTAATATTATAAGTTACTCAAATGGGATACCATATCAGTTGTATAGGAACATACAAACATGCACCAGCCAGCATCAATTTGTCATGGTCTCCAAACAGGGAGTCAACTTCCCTGTATTATGAGGTACAAGACAATGTATCTCGCCAGGGTCATTCGACCAGAGTATCGAACCTGGGACCTTTTACGTTAAGGCACTTCACGAATCAAGTGGACTAATGATCTTTAAGTCACAGATATCAATTAGCAATGTCAAGTAATGTTTATTTATTTATTTAAGCTTTTTAGTAAAATATAAGAGAAAAAAAAAAAAAACTTAATATGGTCATAACTACATGAACTATTGGAGTAAACAGGTTGTTTTCTATGGTATGCTTTATAAAGTCTTGCCCTCTTGGGCCAACATCAAGAAGTATCTCAATTACTTGTGGTAAAAAACTTGTGGAAATCCACACCGAGATAAACCATAATTTGTAAAAGCGCTATTTATCATTGACTTGTATGTATATAAATGGGGCAGAATAAGACAAGCAGATCTGAGACCAACAGATTGTCTTGGTACCATTAATGGTTGCCAAAGGCCCAATTTGATAGTAACAACTGATGAAATTATTAAAGACTTAAAATCTTTATAAAAAGACTGAAATTGTCTAGGTAAGTATATGACTTGTTTACACAAGACTCAGAATTCCTTAAGCCTTCAATATCAGCAGGCAAAGGAGCTTCTTTCATAGCCTCCTTAGAGTCAAAGTGTTAAGTTGAAAAAATTACTAAGACGGAGGGCATTACCTCATGGTCTCGGTACCCATATTCTCCCTCCTCTCTTTTTTTTCTTCAGTGGCATTCGAAGATATGTATCGTCTTGATACTTTTGTGTTCGACTATATTTTCAACTTCAATTACTGAAGGCGGTCTCTGGTCAACCTTATAAGATTTGCAGACCCGCAATATTATAACAAAAATTTTAAGCCACAGGCTAACCCCTCGTGAAAGCAAGTGGAAGTGTTATAATTCTGCTGCGAGACAGAAAAGAGGAATAATTGTTCTCTCGGTACATATGATGCGCTAGAAGAATTTTATAATATTAATAACTTACCTTATGCTATTACAGATCCTTTGTAGTATATTTCTGGTGCAACATTGTATCGGTCTCATGGTCAACTCTTCATGAAGACTAGAGCCATAATGTTACGTCTCAGGAGGAATCCCTCGAGGAGACGCTTCAGACTGAACAAAAACCCACTGGCCACTCCATCGTAAAGGCCAGTGCTTCTGTACAGAGCAGTTTCTGTGGAGTCATTCGGAGACATGACAGACAACTAGAATGAACATATTGATCACCAACGGCCAACCTCCCGTGAAGGCTCCGATGTCATTCATTCTGAGACATGAGAGACAACTAGAATGAACTTAATGATCACCACGGCCAACCTCCCGTGAAAGCTCCGATGTCATTCATTCTGTCTCGTTTGCGGGCTGAAGAATAACGCAACTCTGTCACACTCCTTGTTTTCATGATTAATTTCTGGCTGATTATGTTGTTGGAGTGGAGGCCACGTCTCGGCGAACGTAGTGTAGGACGCTTCTCAACTCGATGGGCCGACGAACTCGGGAATATGGCTAGATACATTTGTATCAAAGCAGGAGATCGTACTCCTTGGCGCTCTTTGCGTCCTTCCCGTACGTCCAGCAGTGGGCTGTAATAGGCTGAGATGATGGTGATGGTGATGGTATTATAAATATAATAACACTAAAGTTAGTGTGCTGTGGTGGTGATAGAAATCGTAGTAATCGTAATAATTGAGCCGAGGTATCGGTCCAACAATTTCACAAATTCAACTGACAAGTTTTGTTTTCCAGCCACCATACTTTTACACAAACATCACCGTATTTTCTTCTTGGTTTTTTGCATTTGTATGTAAGCTGTAAATCACTAATTAGTTTAAAAACTAATTTATTCTAAATATTTATGTCTTCAGTGCTGTGTACAAAAAAGTACAATGACATTGACAGGTGACAGATGACATTGATAGGTGACGGTGCGGGCACGTTCCGGTTATTTATTTTTTAGTTTATTGACGCGTTCATGCACGCGCCTAACTTTGAAGATTGTAATCAGTGCAGTAGCAAAAAGTGCGTACTACATTGTACACAATGAGGACGAGATTATGGAACATAATAGAAGACTCACTGTATAATTGCTACAAAGGATAGATGCCTGATGCAGGGATAGATGACTCAAATATACATTTTTGAATTTTAAGAATCTAATGTATTTTGAAATCAAACAAACATATTACATAATCAGGCTATATTAATCGGTTTGTATTTTTATAATAAACGCACAGACGAATGGCATCCGCTTCTGACACTTCTTTTTTTAGCATGTGCGTTGTTAGGTTAGGTTAGGTTCACTTGACATGTACCTAAGTAGTTTTAAAATGAATACCTAAGGTTAGTTGTACTGCATTCTGTTTTTCATACCGCCTCCCTAAAGTTCTAGAAGGCATTTCGTAAGTTCTAGCTAGTTCGTTGACACCTTTCTTATTTTTTTCCAATTCTTGGAAGGCCAAACGCAAGCTATCTTCGCTCCAGCTGATGTGACGCGAAACAACGCCTTGTTTTCTTTTATATTTGCGAGGCATTCTGCCACCTGTGATCAAAAGAACAGATGAGGATAGGGGGGCATCTTTACCCAAGAAAGATTAGGCATCTATCCTTTTGGCATGGGATAGGTGCCCTTTTTTAAAAATTTTAAAAAACAAAAAAAAATATAAAACATATTTATCCTGTATAATTTACAAGACAGTGTTTCAAATTATATGAAAAATTACTTTATTTCACTGCTCACATGGAAAAAAATCGATAAAAGATACATACCATTGTTATTTTGACGCTCGCCAAGGTCTCGCCGCGGAAGATTTTTGCACTTACAGACAAAACGCGTGGACTTTTCAACAGATTGTGAGGCACTAAGTGGTGCGGGGGGATTGCTTCCTATTATAAGTAGTATAACTTTCGGCTAAGATGCTTGTAACGTAGTGCACTCAAAATCGCGGCATCTATCCCACTGGGGCATCTATCCTGGAATAACCCTATTTATCTCGAATTATAATAATGGAAAAACTTCGTAATTAATTGTTTTTAACAAATTCAAAAAAATATATTAAAAGAGTGAACCACAAAAACTTCACTAATTCCGTAGAAAACTGAGCTGGAAAACAGCCGAGCTAAACCAACATCTGTTTTTCTTAGCGTTATTATTTCCTCCTTAGATTTGTAGAGTGCACATTTAAGACCGAAATCCTTAACGGTCATTAGTGAGTGCAAGTTCTGTGAACAAGAGTTTAATTAAATTAACTGGACTGTGTTTCAGTTAAGAAAATTGGTATTCATTGTAAAGCTGGATTTGTATTTTTTTAAATCTCCTATTCTTCGTTATTACAACTTAGAGTGCATATAAACCATAAAGCTCTTAAGACATTACTATTTTAGCCTTGTTTAGTTTTTATTAGGGTTCCGTTTAGCAAAAGAAAAAAAGATCCCTTACAGAATCACTTCATTGTCCATCTGTCTGTCTGTCTGTCAAGACCCTTTTCATTAGGAACGCGTCAAGATATCAAATTGAAATTAATATTCAATACTTAAGTCAGTAATCCCTTGCAGCTGTAAAATTTTTATATGGATGCAATCAAAGGGCCGTATCCTTTGATTTATCTGGTTATATCAATATTTGACATGCGTGTGTCAAGGGAAGGGCACGGGAATCAAACCATCATCAATCATGAAATTCAGCATGAACCTATGTTTTATAGCACAAGCAATAGAAAATGTCCAAAAACATTAATTTGTAAGTAAGTTACATCAAACAAAAAAATCTTTTTAAACTTTGAAGAAGCGGTAAAAATCTTCGAGACTCGATTTTCGTTATTGACGAAGTATTTACATATCTACAAGTTTGTACGAAACCCTCAGTGTGCGAGTACGATTTTCACTTGGCCTTTTTAATATATGGTGATTGGTGTAAAAACAAAGTGTTGTTTTAAAAGCAGTGGCTTAGGTACTGTATAAAGTTCATGCTTGGGCTTGGTCAGCTTGCAGGCTAGTGAGCATAGAGTTGGGGGCCTTATACTATCACCTCAGATTAATGACACATAGATACGTTATCCGTGGTTCGTTATGCTGATTCTATAGGGTATTTACTCGATGACTCGAGTTAACACATTGTTATTAGTAACCTTAAGTTAGAACAATGAAGAATACATTTTAAATAATGGGCACATTAAACCACCGCTTTATGATTAAACTCAACTGCACCGCATCAGGGTTGATGAGGGAGTTATCATTTTTGGGGAACTAAATGTTATTAAAGTAACTGAGCAGAGTCAGCGTCTCGGGCACCCTTTTCTCTTACGTTTCTAGACTAAAAGCCTTACGTTTTGGAACAAGGGGTAAACTTTCGGCGACACAATATCTCATAAAGTGTAAGGTTAGTATAAAAGACATAGTAGGTCTATGTATTTGTGAAAATACTTTATTTGAAAATTGTTTGTATTGCCGTTTGTGGTATTTTTTGGTATATCAATTGAACTGCTGAATTTACGAACAAAAGTCGCTGATATAGCCCAATGGATTAGCAAATTAAAGTACCAGTGGGCGGGGCACATAGTACCCAGAATTGACGGTCGATGGGGTAGAAAAGTTTTGGAATGGAGGCCACTTACCGGCAAGTGCAGCGTAGGACGTCGACCCTCAAGGTGGACAGACGACCTGGTAAAGGTTGCAGGAAGCCGCTGGATGCAGACCGCTTCCATACGGCCAATCTGGAAATCACTAGGAAAGACCTATGTTTAGCAGTCCTATGGCTGAAATGATGATGATGAATGATGAGTTGAACTGCCGCTTTCTTTAACCTGGACCATCACCTCAAGATACGTTCGAAAGGTGGAGGCGTACGTAAATTTCATTTACCGCTGGAAAGTGCTGGGCGCCTCGAACGCAAACTCCACTTAATTACGCACATAAATTGAGTGCTCTTCCCTATACGATAGATGTGGCCATGTTTTAACTCATAAAATATCGTTTCTGTACATTACTGAGTAAGTATACCAACACATTATAGGAGATCATTATTGAATTAGGATGTCCCCTTTTGTTGCGCTATTTGTAGCGGTTAAATTTTAAAAAGGGTGCATATATTTTGTGGGATAATTACTTTGTTATGAATGTTATTTGTTGAAAAAATCTTTATTAAATTAAACAGACTGCAAAAATGATAATGGAACTCAAAAAGTTACAAAATATTGTTAAGTTTTAATGAGATATGAAAATTAAGAAATATGAAAAATAATGTAACTGGCAAAATAAGTATTTAGCATGAGCAGAATAATTTATAATTATGTTAAAAATAGAACTTATTCTGGATAAATGTTTATAACATTTACTGGTTAGTTACATCAATCTACTTAAATAAAAATGAATCTCTATTTCTCTTCGTCATCGCATCACGCTTGGACGGATGCAACAATTTCGTTAGTTCTTTTTTTGTTGTGTTAATTATTGTCAGAAGGTTCTTTTGAAAAAAAAAATCGAAAAATATTTTATGAATAAACTACAGACCACGCGAACGAAGTCGTGGGCAACAGGTAATAAAAATATAAAAAGTTTTATTTCATGCTTTTTACACGACTGACCCAGAAGGAGGGTAATCTTTTTAGTGCAATTTTTGCCTAGTTTTAATTCCTACTCATTTCTTCTTACGAAGAAGATCCTGGCTGCATCACCATGTCGTTGTTACCTTACTAGCACGGCGTATGATTATTATGTTTATTTTATTAGCTTGATTGAATTCGTAGAAGCAAAATTTACGTGCACGATTTCAATAGAATCTTATTAATCTTTCTATTATCTAAATAGAAATTGTTTGTAAGGACAACATCAAAAGTCAATAACCACATTCAGACTTTATATGATCATTATCATAGAGTGATTTAGGTAAAATACGGTGTACCTATAGCGATTTTGAAAATCTTGATGCTGACCAAACACGATTAATCATTAAGGATGAATCATATAAAATCCTAGGTTTTTTTATATCATCATTTCAGCCATAGGACGTCCACTGCTGAACACAGGCCTCCCCCAATGACTTTCATTGGGGGGGATTGCCAATTCTCGCCAGGCTTGGCAGGTGGGTTGGCGAGCGCAGTTTTTCATCAGACGCAGATGCTGCTGTCCGTCTCGTGCTATAGGAATTAGTCACCTCCTACGACACGACTCCTGTTGGCGGTGGGGAAGTGTATTCTTTACGGCGTTACGTTTTTATTATTTTTAAAACGCAAATCTCTATCTGCATTAATTAAAATTAAATAAGATCTATTGGGCCATGCATTAAGCGTCAATTGGCTTCGTGATACTGAAGAAAGTTGTTTTACGGACTCGTGAATCTTACAGGTAGGAAAATGGTTTGGTGGACGCCAAAAATGGAGACCGAAGAAGATTGCAGAGTAAGTAAAAAGAAAACAAGCCATAAGTCGTAAACTGGCGTTATAACATTGTATAATTACTTACTATTAACCTCAAAAACTTTAGTCTCACAAACTATGAATTTTTACAGGGTTATTTGTAAAACATCAACAACCTCCTAGGGGCTGATTCTGGTGCTCAAATACAACAACTTTTTCTATGGGACCAACATTGAAATCTAAGAAAAATGTTCATCGCTCCATACAAACTAATATCTGCTGGTCAGCGGCTTAGTATGGGGAAGTGAATTTTTTTTTGCGCATTCAATGTTGGTCCCATAGAAAAAGTTGTTGTATTTGAGCACCAGAATCAGCCCCTAGGAGGTTGTTGATGTTTTAAAAATAGCCCTGTATTTATAAGAATAAATAGTTTAGAAATATTAAACATTTTCAGATATATGATAAATTTGACGTTCAAGAGGATATAATTTTCCAAACAGTCAATGTGATGTTTAACTTTGGTAAAAATACATAATCTTAGTATATTTTTTATTAAAAACAAGGTTTCTTTTTATCTTATAACTTGATTTTTAAACAACGTGTAACATAAACATCATCATCATCATCATTTCAGCCATAGGACGTCCACTGCTGAACATAGGCCTCCCCCATTGACTTCCAGATTGGCCGGTTGGAAGCGGCCTGCATCCAGCGTCTTCCTGCGACCTTTACCAGGTCGTCTGACCACCTTGTGAGTGGACGTCCTACGCTGCGCTTGCCGGTACGCGGCCTCCATTCTAGAACCTTTCTGCCCCATCGGCCATCAGTTCTACGTGCTATGTGCCCCGCCCACTGCCACTTCAGCTTGCTAATCCGTTGGGCTATGTCAGCGACTTTAGTTCGTTTACGGATCTCTTCATTTCTGATTCGATCTCGCAAGGAAACACCAAGCATAGCCCTTTCCATAGCACGCTGTGCGACCTTGAGCTTTCTTATGAGGCCCATAGTGTAACATAAACGTCCAGTGATAATTTCAGGATATGGTTATCCCAATAATATTTAACAAGTTTACTCTAAAGAAATATGACTCGATAACAAATGACAAACTGCCCGGCCAACTAATGAGTTAGTATGGAAAATTCAAATATGTATTTCATATTTCGCCTCAATAGTGAAACAAGACTTACAACAATTATTCATGTGTGGTTGGATAACAGAAGCCTCCAACAAAAAAAAAAACACATTAGAAAGACAAAATACTAGAAATAACGTATTTAAAAATGTCTATCGTGTCTTTCGCAAAATATTTAGTTACATAAGCACAACCTTATATATCCTAAAACATGACTGACCGTTTATTTTATTTTACATGTTGTTTAGATAATGCAGTCTAACACTCAACAATTTTCAGGTGAAATAGTTGACGATGCATACGACATTCGTGAGTTATTAAAAAGTGGCGTCAATATTTTCAACATCGATCGAACAAAGCTTGATAATTTGTCGTATCAAATTATTAAAAAATCCATAGTTGACTGTAGCAAACTGCCTGAAACATATTCAGAGCAGTTTTATAGATCTGTAAGTCTAGCGATTACAATGTCGGTTAAAAAACCAGTGGAAATTGAAAAAGAAGTAAGTGTATGTTTATTTCGGTCTCAAAATGTCAACGTTATTTTAGGAGTAGATACGTTAATGACACGATTAGCCGTTTTGTATTATTTTAGGATAGGGTAGGTACTCTATGTGGGTATTAATTTAGTTTAACTTGCCAGTAAGATCACAAAAAAAAAAATTTTTAATTTCAGGTTGACTTTATAATTTTAAAAGATGTATCAACTGAGCAAAACGTAATTGATTTCAAAGAGTCTAATAACCATTCGAATTTACCTATTTTAATTTGGATTTCAAAGCTGGACATTGAACATGGCATTATTGATTTAATTCAGGTTAGTATAATACTCGTAGTATTATAAGTTATGAAACTCTAGTATAACTGACATTAAAATGTTGTATGCTCATTCATTTTTATTTTCTAGGTTTCTAATGGAATAATATTAGATCATTCTTCAATAAGTGATGAATATTCCTATGATGTTATACAGCTTTGTAAAAAGGTGAGAAATACTCCTGTATAAAAGTGATGTTTTTTATATTAAACAAAAATGGATGCGATGGCGTAGTGCGGCATTGCAATAGCCGTGACGTAAGACAACACTTATACTTAGTTGGGTGCAGACGAGCTACTAGTTGTGGACAACGAGTTTTTGAGATACTATTTCGCGGACACCCATGTCGCCTTCTTTTTGCTCAGCGTAACTCAAAACTAGTTATTTAGGTCATAGGCTCGCCCCCGCGACCACCGTCTCAATCACACGAGTAGGTAGCCTTCATCCCTTACTTGTGTTACCCTCACGGAGATGTATCTACAAGCGGGCAGCCCGAACTTGCAGAGAGATAGACACCTATCGTGGGTTCCTCCAGAGTTCTTCTTCAACTTGACTCCACCCACTGCTAAGTGAAGAATCTTTTATCGCTATCTGGACTAGGTCATCGCAGTCCACCTTTGGCGGTCTCCTACAACCAGTTTTGGTTATCGTTATTTCCAACTTTAACTTGACAGGGGTTAATAATGTAATCTTTTTCAGAATAAGAAACCATTATTCTGCTTGAAGCCCGAGGTATGGGAAGACAATACAACTTACAAGGGTAGCAAAAGAAAACTTGTTGTGGTTGCGTCAGAAATTGTCAGCAGTGGCGTAGACGGAATAGTTTTTAACGGTTGTGAAAATATAATTAGTCTTCAAACGGAAATTATACGGAATATTGTAGAAGCAATGCAAGTGGCTGAAGATGGATTGGATTCAAGCAATGAAATCGAGAAAATACGAAAACAGGTAGCTAAAAGCGCATTTTCATTAGTCGTCCCGTGCGGGAGATTTCTGTTACCTATGCCTTGGGGCTGAACCGTTTTTAGTGGTCAATACCACATGCAGTTACCCTTTCTTTTTATCTGCGGAGGAAATGCTTTACGCATACCTGCTGCCTCGGGGACGACAGCAGGCTATGTGGGACTCGAAAAGTATACCCACTTAAAACTCAGCATGTTCCACTAGGCCGTTATTAGTGGGATGACGAAGGATCGCTGTTTGTATGCATACCGTCAACGCATGCGGTTACCCTGAACCTGCATCTAAACTTCAGCAGTTGCTTATAAGGAACAGACCTTGGACGCACAATGTGGCATACTGAAGAAGAATTGATTTCTATTTACCAATTTCATTAGGTACCTAAAGAGTACAGTCTTACTTTCAGTAGCTAATCTCATGAATAATTCAAAATTTTGAGATGCTCATTTCATATTATAAAATATAACAAGTCTTTTTTTTTACTAAAAAGTAAGGCATTGCCGACATTAGCAACATTTATCTTACCTGTTTTTCCCTGAATGAGTTATCGATTTATGACTTTCATTAAGCGTTACATAAAACTATAATAAGGTACTTTACCTACGATGCAACTACTTTAAACTCTAGGAACCAAACGTGTAGTTTTTTCTTACTTAATATGTCATGACGTAAAGAAAATACTCATATTATACCTAAATCTATTTTGTCGGCGTTCAGACACGTAAAATACATATCTGTGCGATAAGTGTATTCATTTTTTTTTCTAGCTGCTCTTTGTTGTCATTAGTTTTTTTGTATTGTAACTGTTTTTGTATGCTTTAGTATAATTTTGTGTTTTAAGGAAAATTCCTTTTAAAAATCTTTACTAAAAATAAATAAAATAATAATAAAGTTAAAGACAGATTTGCAAGATACGAATTAGGACTAAAATAATGACTAGTAGTAATTTTTGTATACTAAAATTTGTTAGTTTTGAGCGCCATATATTGCGTAAACAATAAATATCGTTGTATAAATTGGAAAATTATTCAATGGCCTAATTATTTCTGTGTTTCATACGACCAAAGTGTAGTAGTTTAGTAATAATGAACGTTTTGATTTTATTTTAGATAAAAACTCCTCAAATGTCTCCACTGACAGTTGCAATAGCTGCGTCACTGTCAGCCCTAAAAAGTGGAGCAGCAGCCATCATTGTTTTGACATCTACTGGAAAGACAGCTCAACTGGTCTCCCATTCTGGAGCACCCTGCCCTATCCTTGCAATCACTAAGAATGTAACAGCGGCTAAACAGATGCATCTACACAGAAAAGTTGTACCTTTACTCTATGAAGGTTCGTATCAGCGCTCTTTCATCATCACCATCATCATCTTCAGCCTTTGGAAGTTCACTGATGGACATAGGCCTTCCTTATAGAACGGTATGACTTAGGGTATGACCACAGATCATTTCTATGATCTGTGGCCTATGAGTATGTCAGACCAAATACCACATAGGTGAAACCATGAGTTACGGCTAGTTATTTTAATGTTAATCCTATCTTGAAAAACAACACCTTAGTATTCACATGATATTTTACGGGCGTTTTTGAATATATTTGATAACCTTTTGAAAAAATTTGAAAAAATTAAGCCTTTTGTTTAACCTTTTGAAACCCTTTTTTGTACCTTGTAGTTAATTTTCACCAAAACCCAATGCCAGCCAAATTTGTTCGAACTTAAAAACTAGTATGCCCAAACAGTCGCTTCGCAAATAGAAACACATATTACCGTAATGTGTAATTACAGGCGCTCGAGTTTCCAACTGGCAGGAGGAGTGTGGAAAGCGGGTACTTTTTGGCACAGAATTCGCCGCGAAGACCGGCCTATGCGGCGACGGAGCCAAATTAGTGGTGCTGGCGCCCTCTGTAGAAGGCGTCGGGTACTGCGACGGCTTCCAAATTGTTACTTTGCCATTTAGATGCAAGGAGTGAATTTTGTTTGTCCGTGACATGATTACCTATGAAAGTCCGTTAAGGGTGGTTGCACAGTCGCGTTTATGCCGGCGCGGGTTAGCGTCGGCATGAGCTATTGGTTTTATGTACCGTTTTATAGTCATACCTATCCACGCTTATGGCCCGTGTTAACGGAATTCGAGCCCAGTTGTTCTTGTTCGACCGTCTGAAGTGTTGTGAAACTCGTTTCACGGTTAGCCAAAGTGAACAGCGTGCTTACGAGCGCTTGCCGCTCGCTCTGGCGGTCAGCGTAATTGTGCAACCAGCCTTACACTATGGCATTATGTGACAGCTGAATCCACTGTCAGCGTAGTGTTGCCTTGCTACTAAAATTATTTAGATTTTTATAAATATCACTATTTTCATTTTATTGCATACTTCGCAATCGCATTACAGTCGCAGTTAAGTTAAACGGACTTGATTTGTTAAATTATTCGACACATACCAATATCGAATATTTAAATGTAAAAAGAAATGCTTATAAATATCTATACCAATATTATAAAGCTAAATAGTTTGTTTATTTGGTTGAACGCGTTAATCTCAGGAAATACTAGTTGGAATTGAAAGAATATTTTTGTGTTGGATAGTCCATTTCTCTTGAAAGGTTATAGGCTATAAAACATCACGCTAATAGGAGCGGAGTATCAATGAAAAATAATGCAAAAAGAGGAAAAAATATTACTTTTTATAACTTCCGTTGCGTGCGCTGCGTTAACGGTTGAAGTTACGCAAAAATTATGCATCACGGAATTGTTCCCATTTTAAGTTTTAAAAAAAGTACGTGACAGCATTATGTCTAAACTGTTGAGAAATTGCTATCGGGTTCGTGGTTATTGATTGATAAACACTTTAATCTTCTAGCATTTATTTGTATGAAGAATTTAACAGCGTACAGCAGACATGACAGAGCCATTGACAAGACAAAGTTGACATTTATTAGTGATGGGGACGCATCCCGCCATAGATAAATATTAGTGATGTAGTGTGAATTACATTATCTCAACACTCTTCCTCAAATTTAACAATAAAACTTATTTAAAATTTGCAAAACAAACAGTAGTACATACTACATCACGCATCAGTTCTTAGAACATAAGTTGGTTTACAAAGTTAACAAATTTTTCTTTACACAGACTTTTAGTCATTAAATCGGCTAAATTATTATTTGAATTTACATACTGAATAGAAATTATATCTTTACTTATAATATCCTTTATAAAATGATACCTAATATCAATGTGTTTAGCACGTTTAGAGTTTTCAAAACTTTTGGTAATTAAAATGGCACTTTGATTATCAACAAAAAGTTTTACTTTTGATGAACAATTTAGGTTATTTGCAACTCCAATAAGGTTCAATACTTCTTGTGTAGTCGTAGCAGCCGCCACGTATTTTGCTTCCGCAGTTGAGAGTGCCACGCATCCCTGTTTTTTAGAGAACCATGTGATAGGATTACTCCCATGCAATATTATTCCTCCGCTCACACTTTTCCTATCTTTGTTATCTCCTGCCCAATCTGCATCCGAGTAGGCATAAAAGTCATAGTTCTTACTCTTCCTGAACAATAATCCTTTTTCTTTAGTTGCTTTTAGATATCTGAGTATTCTTTTAGCTGCTTTCCATGTACATTCATTTGCTTTGTCTAGATATCTGCTTAGATAGCTTACTGAGTATGTAATATCTGGTCTTGTTGCAGTAGTTAGGTATAGTAGGCTTCCAATTAGTTCTCTGTATCTTTCTTGAATATCTTCTTTATTTCCTTCTGTGTCTTCTATTATCTTGAAATTCGTTTCCATTGGTGTTCTCATCTCTTTACATTCGGACATATTAAATTTAACTAACAACTTCTCAATTAATTTTGTTTGTTTTATTTCTATTGTATCTTCCTTTCTAGTAAATTCTACTCCTAAAAAGGTTTTAATCTCTCCAAGTTCTTTTGCTTTAAATTCGTCTTTTAACTTCTTTATTATTTCCTCACAATTTCCTATCAGAATTATATCGTCAACATATAATATTATCCAACAATCTTCTTTGTAGTAGAGACAGGTGTCATATCCAGATCTTTTGTAGTCATTCTCTTCCATAAATTTATTTATTCGTTCATTCCAGCACTTGGGTGATTCTTTTAATCCATATAGTGCTCGTTCTAATTTTAATACTGTATTTTTCTCCTTAGTTTTGTAACCTTCTGGTGGTTTTATGTATATCTCAGATTTAACTTTACCGTTAAGGAATGCAGTAGGTATGTCCAATTGTTGTATAGGTAGGTCTTCATTTACAGCTTTTGATATTAGCATTCTAACTGTCGGGGCTCTAGCAACAGGTGAGTACATTGTTTCAAATTGATTTTCTTTCTTTAGTTGAAATCCACGTGCTACTAGTCGTGCCTTCTTTGTTCCATCACTTTTTTCTTTAAATATCCATTTAGTATCAATTGTTTTCTTGTTTACTGGTAATTGTACTTCTTTCCATGTTTCTAAATTTTCTAATGCTTGTAATTCTTTGTTTACTGCATCTTTCCATTCTTCATTTTTTATTGCTTCTTCATACGAGTTTGGTATTACACTTAGACAAATAACTACATTAGTCTCATAATTTGCTAAATATGTAGGAGGTTTTATTATTCTTCCCGATTTAGTTGTTTTTTCTTTCTCTATATTTTCAGTAGGTTCTTCATTAATAGTATTCTCATGTTCTTCATTTGTTTCTGTATTATTTTCTTCTTCATAATTGTATTTCTCTTCCTCACTTTGTTTGTTTTCTTTATATTGAACATCACTTTCATCAAATTTTACATCTTTCGATACAATAATTGAATTGTCTTCTGGATTCCATAATCTATATCCAACAGTATTGTAGCCAACCATTCTAGTTTCTTGCGCTCTTTTACTCAATTTGTCTTGTCTTGGTATAATAGTAGCCCACGCTCTAGAACCAAAAACTTTCAGCCTTGATAAATCAGTTTTTCCATATTTCATGACGCATGGTGTCTTGAAGTTTATTGCCCACGAAGGTGACCTGTTCAATTGATAGGCAGCACATTGTATAGCTTCACACCATAAAAACTTGGGTAAATTTGTCTCTGCAAATAGAGTTCTAGTTTTATCACATAAGGTCCTATTTAAACGCTCGGCAACACCATTTTGTTGCGGGGTATAAGGTAAAGTATATTCTAAACTGATACCTTTCTTCTGACAGAAGATTTTTACTTTATTTGCTGTATACTCTGCACCATTATCGCATCTTATACGCTGTACTCTATTTCCAGTTTCGTTTTCTAATTTGATAATATAGTTAATAAGCTTCTCAGTTGCCTCCGATTTGTTAATTAATGGGTATACTACACAGAAATGAGAATAGTCATCAATTATGGTCATAAAATATTTCTCACCATTGAGTCCACAATCTCTGACTGGTCCTGCAATATCTGTATGCAACATCTCCCCTACTTGCTTTGACTTCGGTCTTGGAGTCTGCTTAAGAGGTGCTCTCGTAGCTTTTCCTTCCATACAGGGGCTACAGACTTTATTACTCATTGGTAATTGCATAATACCCAAACATTTTCTATTTAAGTGACCTAACCGTTTGTGCCATAGACTTAAAAGATCGTTATCACATTGATTATTAGCTTTACTAATATTACAGTTTTCATTATACAAATAAGCATTTAATTTATATAATCTACGTTCTGAAAAACCAACCAGATATGACTTTTTACCCTTAATCACAACTTTGTATTTATAAAATTGAACATGAAAACCTGCTTCAGTTATCTTTTTGACAGACAACAAGTTGTAAGTTATATTTTTAACAATTAATGCTTCTATATTTATATTCAAATTTTTATATTTTATTTTTATATTACCCTTTTTATTTGTTGTAATGTATTGACCATTAGCGACAAATATTTTTACACTTTGATCTAATATTTTTACATCTGTCATGTATTTTTCAAACTGTTCACCAACTATGTGTTGTGTACACCCAGAATCCACTATGAACGTAATATCAAAGTTATTGTCAGCTGCACTAAGAACACTTTCAGAAGCGATAAATCCTATGTCCGATTCACTCACTAATGATGAAGCTCCTCGTCTTTGTCCACGAAATCCTCGACCTTGAAACCTTCTTCCTCTGCGACCTCGACCACCTCTTTCTCCTTTTCCATTTGAATTTTTCTTATTCATTTCACACTCATAGGATTTATGCCCTGCCAGTCCACAGGTGTAACATGAAAACGCCTTCTCTTGGCAATCTCCTTCAGCATTTATTTTTGTTTCCGCATCCAACAATCTGGCCTTTACAAAATCGAAGCTTAAGCCTTTTTCAGTAGCCATAGTTTCTATAGAAGTTATGACATGGTCATATTCTTTAGGTAACGACGATAACAGATAACATATTTTGTCATCTTCTGCAACTTGGACATCTATGGCGTTAAGATCACTGATTATTGATGAGAATTTAATAAGGTATGACTGAATTGGCTCATTGCATTTTAGTGAAATTAATTTTCTTTTTAGATGAAATTTATTGTATACACTTTTCCTCTCAAATACGCTTTCAAGTAAGGTCATCATTTCTTTCGCTGTGGCGCCATTTTTGATGATTTCTATGTACCTGTCTGAGACACACTGCGCTATTAATGATCTTGCCTTTGCATCGTCCTTTGCAAATTTTTCGCCTTCTTCTTTGTTCACAAGTACGTAGGAAACTTGTTTTTCTTCAAGAATGAGCTTTATTCTAAACTTCCACGAACTGAAGTTGGAGTTTTCATGTAAACACGGCAAAACAGACAACGCGGTACTCGTAGCCATTTTCTTGTTTTTCAATTCCCTTTTTTTTTTTTATTACACTGGATCGCAACCCAGTTCACCTCAATAACCCGAACTACGCTCTGCTACCATGTTGAGAAATTGCTATCGGGTTCGTGGTTATTGATTGATAAACACTTTAATCTTCTAGCATTTATTTGTATGAAGAATTTAACAGCGTACAGCAGACATGACAGAGCCATTGACAAGACAAAGTTGACATTTATTAGTGATGGGGACGCATCCCGCCATAGATAAATATTAGTGATGTAGTGTGAATTACATTATCTCAACATAAACTTTAAGATTGACTTGCTATAACCTTTTTTAAGGTAATCAAATTTGTTCTAAAATAATGCATCGGCGATAGCGTCGCATTTTTTTTTACTTTTAGAGCGAGACATTGATGTTGTTTATTGTATTATTTTGAGCTGGGAAGTAACATGGGGCATTGATAAAGACTTAAAGTGACGGAACGCGGGCGTTGCGCGTGCTAAAGGTATAGTATTGCATATTTGTTAAAAAGCAGATTGTTCTTTAAAATTAAGAAACTAATAAAAAATATTGATAGATAAATTAGTTCCTCAACTCAAAAATCTTTGAAATAACGATACAAGTGAATATTCCCAACTTCGATAACTACAATACAAACATAGAACTGTTTTGAATAAACGGATTGCCCCACTAACGAGATTTGCGGTGTTTACGTTATTAATAATGAATTGTGTGCATAATTATTGTTGCGGAGCCACTGTACAAATATTTGTATTGACAGTTAGTTTTAGCAAGTGTTGCCATCTAAAACCACTAATTGGTGTTAGTGGTCTTACCATGATGTAGAGACGTTGTTACTCGATAATAGTTGTTTATCCAATTTATTTATAGTTAAAGTGAAATATTTATTGGTTTATGGGAGACTTAAAGTACCAAATTTAAAGCCCGTATATTTCATGTGTAATACTTATATTATACTAGTAAAGTCAACGATATCTAAATAAATACAGGGTTACTTTTCATGATAGTACCATTTTTTAAAATTAATAATTACATAAAAAAAGACTTCATTGTAATTAAATTGAATTTTCGTCATTTTGGAGTAAAATATACTTTAAAATTTGCGCCACACACGGCACATCTTACTTGAGACCGTAAACTCTAAACGGAGCGTTTAGTTTCGGCTTCACGCAAAGCTGTTGAACCATTACAAACTAAAATAGCGTAAGAAGTAGGCTTAATAGTTTTGTATTTAAATAACTGACTATTATTATTACAACTATTATTAAATCACGTTTTTGAAATTACATGTAAGATAATAAGATAATAATTTTATACTTGAAAAAAAAAACACTGCCTCAGGAGGAAATCTAACCTATGTCTTTTCGCTACCAGGCCGACTGTTCTTCCAACTGAGCTACCGAGGACATTTTAGTTCTAAAATTACCGAGGACATTTTAGTTCTAAAAGTTTATAATGACCATATAATATATGATGGAAATAAGTACACGTCACTACGCATCAACTTAAGCTCCATCCATTCCATTAGGTAAGTTTAAAGTATTAAAATGGCTGCCAAATAGATGAATCGATTCATAATATATGAACCACGTCATGACTTTGAAGTTAGGTTAGTCAACTCACGTTGCCTTTTTCTCTTACCTACTTTACTGTGCATCGATGAGAAATTGCTTTTCCCACGGTTCAAGGTTTTCAAGTCCGATGAAGAAGAAAAATGTTATGACAGAAAATACTCGAGGGAGAGAGATCGATTAGTCTTCATTAGCTCTAGAATCTAAAATTATATCTTACGGGATTTTCTGCATAGAACCTGTTTTTGTAACCTTTACAAAAGCGTTTGCTCAGCAGTGAGACAGTAAGCTCAAAATATTATTAATATGAAATAAAAATACTACAACGTATTCATAATACAGATTTCGTAAAATAAATGAACAGGTACGGCCTGTAAACGTATTGCTGGTAACGGACTCTAGCGTCATCATAACATGTTCAGAAATCAGGTTTAAATTACATTATTTCGCTTAATGAGAAAACTAAAATATTATTTACATGTTACAAACATATTATGTATACATTTAGCTATTTAAAAAGAGTTTATTTTTAGTTTCGATTGTTTAAACATTTCCAAAGAAAAGTTTTTGCATTTTAATTTCTCGCAGAGGGATACGCACAACACTCTCTTGGAAATATGAAAAATATTTTTGAACGCTCCGTAATAAGCGCACCACTGACCAGGCAGTTTGTATGGAAGGATAAATATTATTTTCTACATTTTGACCTATTTTTCTTTGCCAATCTTATTTATTTTCCGGGTTGGTACCCAAAGATGGTGGTCCATATGCTAAGTAAGATACACCTTTGTGTCACACGTCATATAGAGTACGCAAACCGACAAGTTACTTATGTAGAGGATCCATCGGTGAGTATTATCATCACTCAGCGTAAGTAGTTGCATTTTTTTTGTTTTTTACACCCGTTATCTCGTCAAGGTAGGTAGAGGGTAGCAAGAGGAGTGTACTAAGCGTGATTTATACTAGGCCGCTCGCGGCCCGTGTCACGCCTGATTCCAAGAGTTTCCCCATTAATATTCATTACAAACCCTAACTTGCTCGCGTTTATTTAATTTTATCAGGAACAGAACACTACTGGACTATCAGCTGTTCAAACGTAAAGGGTACCGAGTTAGTTTTATACTTGACAAAATTTTGAATGGAAATAAAAGAAATATTTTTAAGGAGAATCGAGTTAATGTAGGTTTATTCAGGATTTCCCTAGATAGGTGTACCAGCGCAGGCGCCTGGTGTTAGGAGTATAACATTTGACACCCATGTATGTTCAGCGAAATTGAATACTCATTCGAAATATTTATTTAAGAATGTATTTTGTCCTGATTGCGAATTGATCTAGCGAACCACGTGTGATAACTACTAAATTAGTGCTAGTCACATTATTTTTTAACCGAATTTTAAAACTAGAAGGTTTTATGGTCGCTGTATGTATTTTTGCTAAAGTACTCCAATAATGTACATTTCTAAATTTCTAAGTATAATATAATTTAAACTTCAGCTTTAAAAGGTTGTTATTGTTTTGTTTATTTCAATAATTTATCTATAACTCTAGACTAAAATAGCTCTTTTAACTCGAGAATAAATTATTTTCAGTGAACATACGAGGGTCAAATCGATAGATAATAGACTCCTCTCCTACACCTATTTTGGGACACCCAGTACAAGAAGTAAAACTTTCTCACGTTGTAATGATTGTTGAAATAATTAATAAAATAATTAATTAATCTTCTGAGAGGATATAACGTCTTTTTGGCTTTGCTGTAGTCGGATATAGTAAAATAGTAACTAAACATGTATCACACCACATATATTGGCTCCAATTCAAAACATTACAAGCAAAATCCCTTGTTCCAATAGAAAATCAAAACCTTCCACAAATAGACGGACTGAAAAACAACAATGGCACTAAAGTTCCGTTTGGACGATTCGCTTTGTCTCTTAAGCCAGCACAAAGATTGCGAATCTCAACCTTTAGCTTAGCCTTTAAATCGGAAGCAAATAAATTCTAGAAAATATTTTCAGCCAGTCTAGCAGAAATGAAAATAATATTACGTAAGTGTGTATACTCGAATGAATAGTGTGTGGAATTATTTCTGACTCGTGTTGGAAATTTTTGGAACATAAACTGGGACTAAACTCATTGGGACGTCACTAGGTAAACATTAGCAGCGTTATTCATTGAAAGCTGCTTACTTACTTATTAAGTATTAATAAGTAAGTAAAATTATTCTTACTTTTATTAATCTTAGTTAGTTATTACTTTACTTTTAAGAAAATGTATTCATAAACGCCACTTAAATGTTGCTTAGTAATCTTTTAATAGGATTGGTAGTAATCTGTCTGTTTGCGCGTTGTTCTTGTCAAACGTCAAACTAAAAAATTATAATATGTTTGACACTCTTGATAGAATACAACTCAAATCAATTTTTTAAAATAAATATTGGACAACATCACATACATTGCTCAGAGGCCCAATTCCCGTAATTTGACAATAGTCACAATCCGGTGTCGATCCGCTCCCAGTAACATTACAATCACAAACGGTATTCTCATAAAATAATAAGACTGAAAATAGAGCAAAAAAATAAATAAAATTTTGTTTTCTTCCATTTTCAGTCGCATTACGAACTATAATTGCGTTTTTTGGGTTTACGAGAATACCGTTTGTGATCGTAATGTTACTGGGAGCGGATCGACACCGGATTGCGACTATTGTCAAATTACGGGAATTGGGCCTCTGATCCTTAGATAAGTATCTGAAGCACTTGTGTTACAGAAATCAGAAACAACGACGGTACCACAAAACCCTGCCCGGGACGATATAGAAACGTTATTTTTCTACATTGAGAGACCAGGAATCGAACCCGGATCCTCAGTGATAGCGACACTAAGTCCGGTATGCTCGCCTCTCGGTTACGGAGGGGTGTCAAAAAATCAAGTTATTGTAACGAATGCAGCTATTGAATTAATATTGATTTTCTGACGACTAATACTGTATCAGAAAAATTTTGGCTTATCATCTTAGAAAGCTATGTTTTGTGCCAACCCCAAAATTCAAAACACATATTTTTTTCATTTTCCTCATTTCTTTATACTACAAGATTTTCGCATTAGATAGTACATTCGTGGTGCAATCTGCCACATTATTCAGCGCCCCTTTCTGTCTTAACAAGGTGACAGTATTTATGGCCGTACCTCCCTACCCTTTAAATATTGTATCTACTATATCCCTACTACATGGTTGGTCACTTTCAGCGGTCAAAACTGCGCAGGCAATATAGCGGGAAAACGCATGCAATCCAATGCGGTTATGTCGCTCTAAAATCCTATTCTGTGAGATGTGGGTCAGACCTTTGTCTATCTATTGCATGTGATTGTTTGCGGTCGCTTCGAAATACAATTGGTAGTTAGGTACGGGGCTAACATGAAGTTTTGACGTTCATTCCTACGTGTAAACCGTTAAAAATTGAAACGCACATTTATTCGTATCGGTCTTTAGACAAATCAAAAACAACTAAAACTAGCTGTGTTAAAAACATTTTTTTTTAGAACCTATCCTACTTTTGAATTTATTCAGTTTTACGAAAAACAAATATTACAGTGTAATGTTAACAATGCAATAAGTTTTTTTAAATCACGCCATGGTTTGCTTTACAATTTTTCTATTTTCAGTGAAAACAAAAAATAATCATGGTTAATTGTAACACTTGACAATCATTGAGTTATCAGTCACAAGGTGTGGTGTGGTTTTATTCTTGCCACTGCACTTTTGAACAGACCCTTAGGCCGCGCTCACACCAAACGCATTATCAGTAGCTGACTGAAGAGCAGGCATAACACAGTTTACCGCTTTTCCATACACTTATCACTCACACTGAATCGTCTTATACACTTAATTATTAAACACTAATTATTATTTATTTATTGGAAAAGATTCACCAGCAACATATCAGTAAACAGTACAATTCAGAGTGATATGAGTAAGATGTGTAAAAGATATGTCTTTATAGGTAAATACAGCGTTTTTAACAATTTGTCGACTTCAAAACAATTAAATAAAACGGGAGTACTTTATGAACAAAAAGAAAAACATTAATTAATATTTAGAAACAGAAAAAAGTTCAAAAGTTAATGTGAATTTGTACATTAAGTATTGTTATTTTTTATTTTTTTTACGAAAAATGAACGAATATTGCCACACACTTCTTTTTAAACGCGTTTACTTTTCTGAAAGATGTCGATTATTATTATTATTCTACACTAATTTGACGACCGTCTGATGTAGTGGTTTGTGCTCCGGACTACAAAGCCATGCAGCGGCAACCGCTGGGTTCGAATTCCGCAAGGGGCAAATGTTTGTGTGATGAGCACGAGCATTTGTACCTAGGTCATGGATGTTTACAAAAGTATTTAGGTATGTTTATCCGTTATCTGGTCGCTATAATACAAACTTTGCTTTTGTGAAAACAATTATTTATATCATTATTTATTATTAACTATGTTGTCGCTGACTCATAGCGGTCGACTTTGTACTACGCCACTTCGAGTTGTGGACGCTGCAAAAGATTGCACGGTGTACCTATTGCAATCACGTTCATTGGGTCGACAGTTGGCTGCTAATCTGCATTCAGTCGGCGGCTGTCAAACGTTTTGTGTAAACGCAGTCTTAGTTATAAAGCGGGCCGGTCACTTTACCCGCGGTTTCCGCTTAGTCTTCAATTTAATTTGATCCGGATTCCGGATGCTAGCCCCCCTGGAAACCGCAACATGCTATGAGCGCCTTCTTATAAACTCCTTTCAATCCTTCTGCTGGATTGACTTCGAGGTTGCATTGTGTGGAGATGGAGTTTGGTGCCATCTGGCAGAGATTAATATTGATAACGATTTTGTTAATAAACTTTTGTAACAATTTTTTAAAACTGGAAATACTATGAATGCTAAACAGTGAGCGTGCAGTGTTTTTTTTACGTCAAACGCAATAAGTCGCCAACCCGCCTGCCAAGCGTGGCGAGTATTGGCAATCCCCCCCTTTTGGGAGACTATGTTCAGCAGATAATGATGATAAATAACTATAGAAAACACTAAATAAAATTCAAGATACTACTTTACTCACAAACTGATTCAGATTTTATGGACAGCCAAAATGGAACAAAAAACATCGATTGGATTGTTCAGTCTTTTCTTAGACTTATGCTTCAGAAATATGGAAAGTTCTAATCAATAGGAATTGAAATACAATTGACGTGAATCAAAAATATTTTTTTATTTTTATTTTTTTGTGTGATATTAGTAAAAAGTTAGGTCTATTTAGGTGTTTGAATCAATACTTTGTGTCAAAGTCTTTTCCATAATAACTTAGCACCAGCTTAAGAAGACTCTTAGCGGCAGGGCGGCATTAAATAAGATTCTGTTTTATGTTGAATCAGCCGCTGGCTTCTGTAAAACTATTTCCTATGAACTCTTCAAACACAGAGAGGGGCAGATCATCCGACGGCAAATAAAATTGGATTTTATTTCACTTTGACATTCCTATAAAAGATGCTGATGACAGGTTTCAAACATTTCGTCGCAGGTATTTATATTATATATTTTATATATTTAGCAGATGTTTCGCAATTATAGTATTTTATTATTTTGTAAATAACTTTTACTCTGGTATACATACTTATACAGATTTTTTAAATAACATACATTGCTCTGATCCTGCGTGGCAGTATCCTATATGGCAAACCAAAGTGCATCTTTATAATAATAATAATAATAAATACTAAAAAAGGCAGCTCGCTTGGCTTAGGCCCGTGGGTTTAGCATTGTTACCGAGGACACTTAATGCTCCTCGAGATTAAAAAACATATAAAAATAATAATAATAATAAAATCATTTATTTGCCAGAATATGGTTACACAGTGTTCTTAAAATAATATATACCAACATATTCTATCGCCAGCGACGTGCAAATTTTGACACATGAAACAAAAAAAGTTATGAAAATCAATACTGTTTAAAGATTAACTGACAACTTCAAGCTGCCAAGCATATCCGATAGAATATGGGGCATTTAAGACATAGAACGAAACAAGTTATAAAAATGAAAACTGATAAAAGCATAATACTAACAGTTTCAAGCTGCCGTTATTACTCGTATGTCCGCTATAAATACCGTTTAAGGAGACAGCACTTAGGCTAGATAATATTGTATATTTAGGGCCGATTTTTCAATCGCCAGATAACTTTTATCCGATGAATAAAAGTAACGCTTTGACAAATTTTCTATACGAAAACTGTCAACATGTCAAACTTATTCTTCAAATAAATGTTATCTGGCTGTTAAAAAATCGGTCGCAAATATAAACAAAGTTGGATGTACCATAGAAGGCCACTATAACGAAAAAACTGTTAGTATTCGTTTATCTCCTGGATAAATGATAGAAAACAAATCTGCCGCCACCTCTGTGGTCTTGAGTTCGATTAGTGTTAGTGTGAGTAGAAAGAATTTGTCAACACATGGCAATAAGTTCGAATTTTTAATAATTGGCCTTTAAAGGAGCATGTGTGGCCTTCCATAATCTACCCACCTAAGAGATAAAAAGTATTTGCATTAAAAACAAATCTATCTTTATAAACACAACATACATTTACAGATGCATCGGAATAAATAAAGCCGGCCGTGTTAAAACTACAAGATAAACTCGTTTTCCATTCAATTCGCGGCAACAGAACACATAGAGAGTGCATTTGCATTTTTATTGGCGTCGTTTAAAGAAACAATGGGTTGTGTAGCTACGCAGGACGGCTATCGGACCATTTGCGTTTTTTCGCTAGTTTGTTTAACTAACTTCATTGTAAAACAAAAACAAATATGTATAATTAAAATACGCCATAGAACACATGAATTGACAATATTGCACACCTAGATCTAAAGGGAACTAACTCAAAAAATCAAATTTATTGAGTTATCTGGCTTGATTTGTTGAGTTAGCTCCCTTTAAAACTATGTGTGCGATATTGTCAATTGGTATGGTCTCGAATTAAGGAATTTACATTATTAACTATATATCGTGAAATAATTTTAATATCAAGTTTTGAAGTAAGCGAATTGAAAGAAGATTAATTTGAAAACATAGCTGAATTTCAACATTTCGTTGGCGCACGTCGAAAAAACTGCAAATTCGGAACGGCTCCCGCGAATATAGCCATAATTTCCCTAGCGACAACTACTGCTTCGGAAATACGAGCTTTTTATTTCCATATCCACATCTTTTATGCGTTTTAGGAATTTATGTTTGAACAACGAAAATTTATTTAGACCATAAAAATATTAAACTACTTATTGGTTTCTGCTTATACGACATTTAAGATCACGTACCAATAATTTAATCATTTATTTTTTTATACTGTGACTTTAAGAAGATACTGTGACTGTATTTATTTTATTTTAGCTGTGCCCGTGACTTCGTTTGCGTGCACTGCAAGCTGTTTGGTTAATCTCATATTAAGAACCGTTGTGGTCTGCGTTGAAGCACTCTTATCAAGAAAGAAGTTCTTTTCTTTGAATTTGTAACTCCCAGTTTGTATTTATCAGAAAACAGTAACTTCAGCAAAGAGTTCGCGGTTTGCCCAATAAATGTTGAAGCAGAGTGCATTCATGCATTGTGCGAGTCTTTGGAATTTCGACTGTCACATAGTGTCTTTCCGCCGAGAAATTTATCCGGTAAAAAGAACCGACGAACTGAGAACCTTCACCTGTTTTAAAGTTGATGAATAATTTTAAAAAAATTACCTGTTGCAGTTTTATACAAGTAAATAAACGCAACAAAGGTAAATACATAGTTAATTATTTTTTGAAGAAGTCTGGTGTTCCAATCCCGCTAATATTATTCTAAATCGGCTCGTGCCCGAATATTCTAAAAGGCGCCTGCACATAAAATTGTTGTCAGGTACTTTCTTTCAGTTGTTAAGGTTTCCATTAAATACTTTTATAACTATATCTGAACAGGATAATATTTCCAACATTAAGTACTAAAGGTTTTCTCACGCCATCCCTACGATATTTCAGCGGGAAAAATAGTATTTCAAAGTAAAAGTTTCAAAAACGTTGTAAGAAGGCAAAGGAATAAAAGGACTCCGTACTTATAACGTTTGACGTCCCAAAAAAACCATACAGGCGGGCGCGAAGCCGGGGCCGTACGAAGGGATTTGAGCTAATCCACACTGCATTTTCAGGTTTTAATTTAAATAAATGTTTGAGGTTGAATGTAGACGTTGCAAAAAGATTGCTACAAAGATAGCTCGGACGGACGGAGTGTGATTTAGTTATACTAAAACCACATAAGAAGCCATTGAGTTGTAAAGCAGTGTTTTTATCTTTTGAACATTATTTTTCAATAGTTTTGCATAGACACCTTCGGGTTACTCGTACTTAGCCACTATTATAAATAAGAATTTTTATTTTTAATTATTAACCATTTATCCAAAAGTTTAAACAAGTGTAGGTACTAACTGAAATATATACATGCGAGCACATAATTACTTGGAATGGTTACAATGGGTCACCAAGACGTTTTACATCTCTAAATAGGTGTCAATGTAAATAATAATTGTTTAGTTGCAGATACCATTGACACCATATATAATGATATTGTATTTGTAAACCATAACTTTTTAAAAGTGCTTTTTAATTTAAATTTATATTATAGGTAATTATATTCAGATTTACGCTCAGGCTCGCTGGGGCTGGGATGTGAATATCCATTTAATTCAATTAGATGGATGTTTATATCTTGGTTCAGTTGAGATTACACATAGAATAGGAAACAAATTGAGTGTAACCTAAATAAATAAGGAAGAAAGGAATCTCCTAGCACAGGCATATTTTTTTCTTAAAAATCCAACAACTGCGTTTAAAATGTAACCTGTCTTATATAGAAATAAAATGTTTTTGATTTTGATTTTTGATTTCAATAATGTTTACTACGTTTTGATGCCTGATGCAAGAAAAAGCTATCAGTTGTCAGGCTATCAGCGGAATAGTTTGAAAGAGTTGACAGTTTTCCAAGCGGTGGGAAACCTCCTGAGTGCGGCCCTGCGCTAGTGAAAGCTAAAAATGCGAATGACTACAGAACAATGAGGCACTGTACTCGTCTAGCATCATCATCTCCCTCGCAACACCCGTCAAAGGCGGCTCTCATCTTAATATCACTGTTTTAGTCTTATTTCGTGACATTAGCGAGAGGGACAAAGCTTTGAGGAAGGAATTTGGGTATTAGGATTAAACATGGCTGCTGGGATGGCATGACAGAAACGCAAGGATCAGATAGAACTTGCAGAAGCAAAAAGAGATTGAAAGTTGCTTACTTCAAAGTCATCAAACCCGTCTTTGTTACAACTTAGGCCGTTAATCATGCTTTCACGGTGAACGGTAATTACCAAATTAAGTATCATACATCGACTAGTAAAATATTTTAGAATTCAGAGCAACTTTTGGATTTATTTGTCATAGAGAATAATATTATATATTTTATTTTTATACTCTAATTTGCAGAACACGTCACTCTGCAAGGCTAGGCCTCACAGGCCTAATCATATCTTTGAGTTATTTTGAGCCATATTCTTCCTAGTCCAGAGTGGATTGATGGAAGGGTATTGTAAGGCCAGTGACAAATATGTAACTGTCAGTGTAATTAAGCCACCTGAGGCCTTTGACTAGGCTACACAGAATCACGAATAGTATTAAAAAATATTAGCCGGGACCAACTTTTAATGAGCCTGAAACCTGGCCTGAAACACGGAGATACTTGTGATAAATTTCACAAAATATGGTCAAAATTGTCAACTCACAAATCACAACCACTACCGAAGCGCTCTGCTGCCACTAAGCTACACGTGCCACGAAGAAAAACACGAAATGAATAAAAGTATAATTAAAAATCACTTAAAATTATTTTAAATTATAACGTAGGCAGTCGTTACCCTTCAAACTTTTTTCGACGTCTGCAAACTCCGCTCAATGTCTGAAAATTATGAACAGGCGGAAGTTCAAAACAGTCTTAAGAAATTTTTACTTTAATAGTAGTCGACCACTTAAACTGAAGAGTCAAGAGATCCCAGAACTTAAGCAATTAGTGAGCACCAGTCTGACAGCAATTAAGAGAAATGCTATTTGAACACAGAAAAGGTGGAAATAATTCAGCCAATAACACTGCGAGTTCACTCGTTAGCAAATTATTCATTAACTGCTAATGACCGATATATATCAGGACACTTGTTACTGCAATGCGAAGCGCTGGACTTATATTAACATGGGAATTATAGAGCTGACTGTGGCTCAGCTTGGCTGAGTGTGTCTGGGATATAATATTAGCTTTTTAGATTTCTGTTTTCTACTAAGCTGTGACAAGGGTTGACTGTAGATGGGGAAACGTTTTCTTTGGATTAAAGTTTAATTTCATTTACAATCCTACCTTTTTTAAATCTATATATCATGTAGTGTGGTACTTTCTTTGTGATAAGAAAGTTTGTAGTCATCTTGATATAAATTATTCATAGCGTCAACAATACTTTAGTTGGAAATCGTTATTTATGGACTGTGTTAGTCTCAATTTTCTAATGAAATTTGATCGCAAATATAATGAAGCCTCAATTTTTGTATCGAAATGTCGTTATATAGAGTAGTTTAATTCGCTAGATCTGATGAACTTATTATTTATTAATATTATTATCATAACTTTGTGATAATTTAAGAACTGCTACTGCCTTTTTCAGTTTGTTACATAAGACTGCTATGTAAATAGTGTTGTTGCAATTAATGATACAAGAGACAATATTCGTCACTTATTAACGACCTCATCAAAATAGTTAAAAATTCAAAAGTTGCCTTTTGATGACTTCAAAGCGCTATAGCAAGTTCAGACAAATTACGTTGTCTTCTCAAAAAGTATTTTAATTCGATGAAAGAAAGTTTCACGGAGCCCCGCAATACGTTGTTGGACGATTTGCATTTTTATGGAAACGCTTTACGGTCGCCACAGACCCGGCACCTGTATTATGTAACACAATCGTATTATGATCGCTGTCGAAATGTACCAAAACCGTCTTTATTCCTTTGAAATTTTGCAACTATGACAACGATAGCCGCGCGACGATTTATGGTGGCATTTTCATAGTAACTCTAGAAATGACATTTTGCCTTAAAGTTATTGTAAAATTACACAATTTTTGAAAAGATAGTTTTGTATCCATTAGTCTACCTCTGTCATAGCCAAAAGGCGAGCATACCAGACTTGGTGTCGCTATCTCTGAGGTCCCGGGTTCGATTCCCGGTTGGTCAATGTAGAAAAAATACTTTTCTATATTGTCTCGGGTCTGGGTGTAGTGGTACCGTCGTTGTTTCTGATTTCTGTAACAGAAGTGCTTAAGCTGCTTACCATAGGATCAGAGCAATGTATGTGATGTTGTTCATTATTTATTTATTTTGAAACCTTAGTTATCTCTGTACAACAACTCATGTTTATTTTCAAGTTTTATTTATGTCCATAAAACATAAATAAATAACTATTTAAAATTTACCTTTCATTACGATGTAAAAACTAACAACTGAAGTGCTAGAGGTAGATCTAAGTCTGTGTGTGGTTTCGAATAAATACAATCTTGTTGTTATAATGATAGTAAAACTATTGATTTTTCGGAATTTCTGGAATATTGGGTAAATTTTATTCTAGTCATGTTATATCTAAAAGTATATTATATTTATTTCAGATAGTGATTATAACTTCAGCATACTGATGTTCTAAGGGAATACGATGACAGACAAAGTTGCCATTTTGTCTATTTCGAAGATTCTAACTTATTTTAAATTCAGCAGCGAATGCGTCATAATTTTCTGGTGCAAAGTAGTTTTCCTCTCTTGAAAGTTGTGGCCTCCCAGAAGAATTGTTCTTTGATGACCTCTCAAGTTTATGACAAAGCGAAGGCTACATTGGAGTAGCAGTTAAAATGTAACCAGACGAGTTGGAGAACCCGCGAACTGTTCAGGATTCAATCGTTAACTTCCTACATAAAACGGTAGTTAAACTCATTGCTTACAAAGTGTTGATTACTAGATATAAGAGATTAGTAACGTACAATGTATTTTAGTGTACAAGAATCTTCTACGAGTATAATATACAATAAAGGCAAAGTAAGCAAAGAATTAAACAAATGACATAAAATCTTTAAATATGGATGAAGTTACCTTGGTACAGAACTTAGAAGTGGCACAGCATAAATGCTTAATACAGGATGTTATAGAATTACTAGACACACTTTAAGTGTTCAAATATATATTTTTTAACAATTGTTTTCGTTCTAATGTGTAGGGATGTGTGTCCCTACACATGGGAGCGAAGACCTTGTTACCTTTGAACGCCTTCAATGCTTCAATGTTTTGTTTCACAATGACTGGTGCCTGCTGCATGGTGGGAGTGGTCAGCATTTCTACTATAAGTTTAACTAATGTGTACGATCTAAGTAACCGTATGTTCTTCGTTATTTCTGTGGATAATGGTGCTGGTTGCACATATATATATTTTTTTGTAATTAACTTCTTATTTTATCAACATGTGCAAATGTTTGTTGTCCCTAATAAATAAAATAAAAATAATAAAAATAAACCAGCAGTTTAGATAATTTTGATTACAATAAGAACAACATATTTTTTATTCATTACTTTTTTATCTGACGGGTATGCCAGTAATAAAACTAAGATCTCTTACTCCTCTGCTAATCATTTTAAGGCCTTTTTATTTCGGCTCCCTTCATCTACTCCCTACATCATGACGCCGTAGTTATGGTAATTTATGTTGCCATTGAGTATAGATGTATCAAGCCTCACGACATCGTATTAGCTCTTTCTGCTTGTGGTTGGTTTACCTCTCATTCAAGGAACTACTGGAGAAGATTCTGATCAGCCTTTTCGGGACAACTGCTATTGTTACCGTGACTTCACGCTGAATCACGCACTGTGTACACGTCTTTGACAAAAGTTATGTTAAAAATTACTTTGCAAGAAACCGCACATTGTAGCGAAACTCTATAATTTTCCTAGGGAAAAGTTTCATACGCGTGCGTTTTCTTGAAAGGCCTCAAAGGACTGTCATAGTTCCAAGTCTCTGATACGTAATACCTCCAGTGCCTATGATTACACTGAATCTCTTACCCTTCAAACCGCAACAATAGGCAGGATACTAATGCTTTAAGATAGAATTAGGTAAAAGGGTACGACCATAGATGGGTTCAACTTAACCCTACCTGGTAAATTGTACGTCTTTGCCTATTGCTGAACAAACCCTAATATTCCTAAGTGCGTATGCAAAATTTAAATCCTTATACCTATTACACTGTAATCAGGTATTAGTTATTATTTTGTGTCGTTATTATTCGCAAGAAATAATTTAAAATGAAAATGGATCTCTAAAATTAATAATTTTACCCAAGAAAGGAAAATTTATTTGTGGGTAATAAAAATTGCTACCGATAATGATGATCATTATACAAAGATAGTCTCAGGCGGCTGCGCTTTAAGAGGAGGCTACAACAGAGGGTCAGTGTGAGTTTATCTCTTTAAGTTGTTAATAGTCTTGATGAGAACGTAAACTCAGATTTGTATGGGAAAATATGGTTTAGGTGATCAATACAAATTCAATTTTACTCGATCGATTTATAAGATGCGATTATTATTAAAACTCACAATTAGTTCCTTAGCTCCTGTAAATGTCATGAAAAAGGGCGAAACTCGTCGAGGTTTTAGCAGGAATGTTACTCAAGGAGCATGCATTTTTTTTTCTTGCATGTAATTAGTGGAAGGGTCGGTCTGTTACTTTGTATTTTCTTGTCTCGTTTTCAGACTGTGGGCGCATTTAGTGTGATTGGGAGTTTCTTTGCTGGCATCAATTTATTAATGAATTATAATTTTCAGATTTGGTGGCGATATACCTGTGCGAAACCTAGGAGTAGCCACGTATTAACATACTTAAAGATGCAAATGATAAGCAAACTGCTAAAAGAGCAATATCAACCCCCAATTTAATTTGAAACGACAACCACGGGCCACACGCTCGTTTCGGTAAGATAACGTCCACTTATAGGATTTTATTGCGTCAATTCGTAGATACGAGGTCGTAAACTTAATTAACTTCCAAAGGAACACCTCCCGAAATGAAACGGCTTGTTGTTAGATTAGTGCCTTTTGATTGCGTGATAAAATCGTGCTAGATACGTGATTGACGTTCAAATGCTTGGTCTGGAAGATTAGGGTGAAATAAACATTATTCGCAAACAATCAGCCGTAACAAAATTGTAGCATTTAAGTAGTTTAAAGTTTGACGATCAGACATATCCGTAATTTAATTTAAGTCACAATCCTGTTTCGATCTGGTACTAGTAACATTAGCATTAAAAAACGGTATTCTCGTAAACTTATATTAAGTCGTAAAAAATATACCTAAGACATATCAAATTAGTCTGCACGAGTCTAGGTGTGGTGTGAGAGGCCACTCGCAAATTTTAATGTCTGGAACAGAACGATGATAATGCTTATTACAAGACTATAGAACTGTGACTATAGCAATTGGTGTTTGTCTTGTGCATATTACCTTATAATTAAATGGCACTTAGTCCGTTGTCAAGGTAATGTTATTGGTTGGAATATTTGCTGACAGGCCAATATTTTGATAGCGACATACTAGATGAATTGCGATAAAATACACTTGTAAATAGACTTATTTTTGTGTATAAATAAAACGTCTATAACTTCCTACTTATACCTACATAACTATTGAGTCAAAATAAAATACTTATAGGCCCATTTTTAATTTCCAGATGATGTATTAGATACTTTTCTTTATAAAACTACTAATCTGCAGGTCAAAAATGGAATTCATACATCGTTATTTTAAAATCTATATATATAATAAATAAATATAAATCGATAAAGAAACTACCCTACAACTAAAAACTTACAAAGAAAAACTGATTGTGGAAGATATAATACTAATGTACTCGTATCATTTGTAATATGCCAAGTTCCGTATTCCCAACGTGAATAGATTTAATAAGATCTTTTACATCACGCGTGATAGTGACACTTCACAAGTAATTTCGTTTTATTAAATCTCTCTATTTGAATAGACCCGAAACGAGGAAAAAATCAAGACGGCCAAATCAAACCGTGAAAAAATCAGTCGAAAAAAGAAATCAAGATTCTACTCGGGACTTGCCTGTTTTCTTAGGACGGTCCATTTAAGTCTCCGATGTCTCCATACGGTTGGCTATTGTATAAGAAATAGGTTAGCGATTTTACGTCCATATCTTTTCATTCCGTGGAATCTCGGCGGGTAAGGAAAGTTTTATTGGTTGCGCTATATGTGACCAGATGAAGACTTTATTCGAGCATTTGGTGGACAGTAGAATTTGAGGCGAGGATAACTGAGTTACGAATAGTTGTGATTGGATTTTTTGCTAGAAGTCTGGACAGGAAGGGTGTAAATCTTCAATAGGTACAACCATAAACTACGTCTGTACCGTAGCTCTATGAGTACTAAAATATATTTTTTATGGTTGAGTTTTCTTTAGGACTGCAACACAATGCAGGTTGCAGAAAATTTTGTTTAAAAACCAGTGCTTTTTACAGTGGTTTTCAAAACTATTAGTTACACATTTTCTCGTACTTTCTAACGAAAGAGGAGGTAAAGGCTTTGTAGGCAATAATAATAATAAATAATAAATTGTTTTCACAATCGCACATCGCAATAAATACACAATTAGGCAAGTACCACAAAAAGCCGCAATTAACTACTAGTTTGTGGTGATGAATAAGCAGATGTATAGTTAAAAAATAACGGGGCGTTTATCATCAGCGAATAATCTTCACAACCGCATCAAGTCTTCACGGTTCAATTTGCTTCTTCATTACACCAACTCGATATATCAAACCAAATTGAATCGCTTGCAATTATTCCCTTTTGTTTCAAACATCGCACCCTACTCAAAACAGTACACGTTAGCGATTTTGCATCCATTTTTTATTTCCTCAGAATAAGAGGATCCCGGATAAAATACGGCGTTAGGTGCTAGGAGACGTGCTGTTATACAAGACAGCTGCCTTATTTATGTCCTCAATATTTTACAAACCATAAAACTTCTTTGCCTTGAAAACGGAATGTTTTACTTTAATAGATTTTTTGGGTTTCAGAGAGGGAAAGTTAAAAGTTTATTTGAAAATTTTCTGATAAGATTTTAGGAAATGAAGTTGTTTATAATTGTTATAGTAAGCGATTAGTTGTGTTAGAAGAAAGTAAAAGTTAAATAGTTTAATTTGTTTTTATTTCCATTATGAGAGCATTAAGCTCATGAACCAATAACATTGTAGAGGTAATAGACAAAAAGTGTGCGAGTAGTCTAAACTGTACATATAGCAGGGGCGTGCATTGGTTTCAGATGGGGGTAGGCTGTGAGTGAAAATTGAGTAAGTTTGCGTGAAACAGTAGGCGATCTCGCAGCAGCCTAACATTGGTTAAATTGCACAGTAACGATCTAAGTTGCGCGCTTTAGTAAGGAATAAGTACAGGTAGACGACAAACTAGTTACAATATATTTATTGTTTATCGTGAATACGTAATTAATAATTATGGTCAGCTGTTCTGTCGGTTTTTATGAAGGTAGGCTCTGCATAATAGCCTATATGGGATGCACGCCCCTGACATATAGGTACATCTTCAAGCCGAAAAAAACACAGTGCGTTTTTGCTTTGTGAGCTGGTGAATTAGAGATCCAAACTATGCTCGCGCTTGGATTGCTTTTGTTGCTATCGTTATAGTAGAGGTTAGAGGTATTCCTGTGTATTTCAAATGGAGGTCGAAAACGTGATGAAATAAACAATATCGCCTAGAGGTAGCTAAAAATACCAACGTAAATGGTATATAGTTATATTAAAAATGCAACTTTTAATTGTGCAATCTTTACCAGTCAAATAGAAAAGTAATTTTTCTACATTGACCGATCGGGAATCGAACCCGGGACCTCAGAGATAGCGACGCCAAGTCCGGTATGCTTGCCTCTCGTCTATGGAGGTCATCTAATTAGTCGTAGATATAATTAGTCTCTAAAGCGGTTGTAAAGCAAAGCTTTATTTTAGAACATGCCAATGCAGCGTAGGAGGGATCCATTAAAGTCAGCAGGAAACCTAGTCCGAAGTCTATAACAATCAGAATTTCGTTCAACTTCTAAGCAAATAGTGTAAATTTCATTTTCGCTAAATCTAAAAATCGATGTTAGCTCTTCAAAATACTTATTACGCTTTTGGATATTGATGACCTGCTAATTTGACCTACCTGGAAATAGTTGCAAAAAAGTTTTGTCGTATAAAAAAAAAAAGAAATAAAAGAGAGGCAGGTTGGTCATCACTAGACATCTACGATTTGAAGATTCATCCCAGGAGCTATGTTTATTTTGTTAGAGCAATGTATTACGAGGGTTTCCCTAAGTAAAAGACGGAGGAACGCCAAAAACTCAATTTCGCCGCTTTCCAACAAGGAAAACGAGGGAATCAAGTTAACGCACACTAAAGCATCCACAATCACACCGAAATGAATCATGTTGACCCAATATATTTTACTGTTTTATAATGACTTTCTAAAATCATACAAAACAGTAAAACACCTTGAATGTAAGATCACGTGTGAGTGGTTGTGTCTGAATCTCAATAAATGAGAATTGAAAAACTTGAAATGCGTGAGTTGCGCACATAATTCCGAGATGTATTGTACTTCCAGGACAAGTATTGTGAATTACTTAATATGTTTCATTTCTAGGTTTACAAACTACTAGTCAGATATTTATAGGTTTTCATATTAATTTTATTGTTTATTATTATGATACCTTGTGAGTGGACGTCCTACGCTGTGCTTGCCGGTACACGGTCTCCATCCTAGAACCTTTCTGCCCCATCGGCCGTCAGTTCTACGTCAGGACAGACGATCTAGTAAAGGTCACAGGAAGACGCTGGATGCAGGCCGCTTCCAACCGGCCAATCTGGAAGTCAATGGGGGAGGCCTATGTTTAGCAGTGGACGTCCTGTGGCTGAAATGATGATGATGATGATGATTATGATACCTAGAGGCCCATAAAATTCTTAAAATTTCACATTACGCAATGATAAAAATATCTAGGTAATAATACCTTAACTGTCTTGTTCCGTTTTTTAAATAATTATCACTATACGCAACGCGGTAATTAATGCAACGCATTTTAACATTTTGTGACTGTATATACAACAAGATCGAAATTACGAGAAATTCAAGTAGGTACATAACTTGTACGTACGTGTTGCATTTTTGCGTTGTGTAAATAGGTACTTTTTACACAAAAAACGTTACATGATTAAAAATTAAAAGGTTGATAATTAAAATGTCGAAATAATTATTGTAGTTGTGGTTTATGAAAGAATATGTTTGCAGTGATAAATAATGTTACAATTCGGTGTAGACGCTGACAGTCTGGTGGTATGGAAAAATATTTCCAGTAGGTATCTATACGGTATTGAAGTGAGTCGTTAATGCAAACTAAGCCCAGAAAAGAGGATTCCGGCTGTTCTGATTAAAAAGGTCCCTTGCAAGTGTTGTACAAATTGGATTGGATGAGAAACAAGGAAGCTTTTGGAGCCAACAAATTCTTGTAAATTTGGGTCCTACTATGTTAGACTTACGTCTCTGGTCTAAAACATTTAAAGACACAATGGTTTTAAGTTAAGTTTAAACATGTAATTAATTAGTTAAACGAAACCTTTTCTAAGTAGAATTGGTAGTTCCCCAATTCAATCAATTCAGACAACGAATGGTTACGAATTGTCCCATTTCTGGGTATACTGAGAGACACCCTTGATAAATTATTTGTTAATTCTTTAATTTGAGGCCATAACAATGGGGAACCACACTGCACATTTTAGCCCGATAGGTACTGCATTGTGTTTGGCTTTGACTGTTGTGATTATTTGATCACTGATTCAGTGGTTTAGTCACTGATCAAATAATCTCTACGTTATAGGTTTTGCTATGTTGTCAAACGTGTCTCAAAGTTGCGTCAAACACATTAGAATATTAATTTGATAAATACAATAATTATATCCCTGTTGAAAAAGATGCCTCTGTGATTGTTAAAGTCATTACCAAATACATTTTGTGTTTATCGAACGAGCACAAAAAAAAACACTCATCGACATTGTTGACAAGACCCAAACGCAGTGGTTACTCGATCAGTGACAAGCAGGGCTTTGAATAACGTTAAAAATCAAGAATCGTTACCTTCATCATACCTAGATAACGTTAATAGCAAAGATAACGTTATGCTTGGTAACGATACTTGGCCGGTCTTGTACCGGTAAATTGACTTAACGTTATTGATGATTTTACCGGTAAATGGTAAACGTTACCAAATGAATACTATAAGTATGGTTAATTAACGTCATTAGTTTTCATCTTTTTCTTGCTATAATTATACATTATTTAAAGAAAACACAGCCAAGGTAATCAAGACTACGAAATAAGCCTACTACTCTAATTTGTTGTAAAACTAACCGCATGGGTTGGCAACGACGCATACGGTATCGGAAAAAATATCGATACTTAATTATAACGTAAATGTTTAACATTATCATATTGGTATCGATACTAAACTACTTATTTTAACATTATAAAAATATTATTACTTAATGATACGTATAGTGTGAATTTGGTAACGTTAACAAGCCCAGCCTGCCTAGCATGAGCACTAAAACATGATATGATATTATATGATATAGCGATATATTGACACCAACTGTAAAAATATGATAGTTAAAGCCACCGTGTAGAATCGCCGTGCCGGTTACGATAAAAAAACAAAATGGCGGCTATATTCATCATTTTTTTACAGTTGGTGTCGATATATCGCTATATCATAATTATCATATCATATCGTGTTTTAGTAGTCATGCTAGGCAGGCTGGTGACAAGGCCAAACACGTTGGCGCCATTGGAGATTTGCTTTACCTGTGCTTCACCGTTGGTACACACCAATTTACTACACAGTGAAAAAGTGTTTTTCTCACAATCGGCTTGCTCTTACTTATTATAAATTACAACATAACATACAATAAATATTATGTAAATATAAATTTACAGAACATCTCTAAAGTACTTGGGATTTGCCTAGTTTAATAAACCTGCCAAGTGCGTGTTGGGCTACGCAGAACTTAGAGTTACGTTGTTTCCCGTCACAATATGCGGTATTTGCTACCAGTTTTACATAATTAACAACATCATCTAAGTAATTGTCTTCTCCAAGTACATTTTACAAGTTAACTCAGTAAATTGTAAAGCCTACGTGAGTGATAGTTTTGTTGTGTTAGTGTTTAAAATTTTTTTGCTTTTCTTAAAGCAACCATTTTGCTGGCAGAGAAGGCAACTTGGCTCTAAATCTAAAGTTGCTCTTTAAAGCCCAATATTAGGAAAATGGAATTATGAATCTAAAAATAGTATATGCCTACCATGCGAGAAACAAGAAAAAAAAAACATCAACACTGTACGAGGGACTAATATATATTTTTTTAAATATTTTTGTCTACCACTTTGTCGAAGTGATAAAGAATGTGTACCCTTCCGATATAATTTTAGCTACTACTACTTTAGTTTAGGTACTAACTCTATCATTATAAGATTAAACGGAATAACTTAAGTTTAAATGTGTATATGCTAAGTTTGTATTCAGAAATAAACTTTATCTTATCTTATCTTATCTAGCTTTCTATAAAAATCACGAGCTAAGATGCGGACAGACAGATGGACGGATATGGCGAAACTATAAGGATTCCGTTTTGACTACGAACCCCTAAAAAGCTATAAGAAACAGTTTCTCTTAACCACGATACGACAAACTATTAAAACTTTGAAAACGTTAACAAAAAGCAAGTGAATCTAGATGAAATTACCTCGAGGTTGGCGAATAAAAGACAAGACTAAAATCAGGACAATGTAATAACAGAGACGTAATCTAGGGGACCTGGCGATAAAACGCTAACTCCGCTCCGAGACTGAAGTTTAACCAGAAAATTAGTCCAGAGGGCAATATGCATTCACCTTTTTGAACAAGTATAATGGAAATTTCGGGCAACCACTCGGAACGGCTTTTGATCTAAGAAATTTGCTGGAGTGTTCGATGGTCTTAAAAGGTTCCCGTTAGCAATTTTGACTTAACTTTTGAGATGTGTTTGGGGTTTTCTTAAGGATGCTCTTGTTTATCGAATGAGAGTAAGTATTACAAGTATTATAAGCTTTTTGTGTGCTGTTTTTAAAATAATTTTGATCAATTATAATAATTATATTTTTATAGCTTTCGCTAGCTTTCGCTATAAAAATATAATTATTATAATTGAATTAATTCGCGTCTTTAGTTTATTATTTTAAAAGTTTTTCTGTGGAACTTTTTTTTTTTAAAGAACTTAACTTAAGAACCATTTACAAAGTATAAGAAAACTTTTAAAAAAGATGGATGAAGTCGTTTTCAAGTTATGGCGTGACCAAGGGCAAGAGGTATTTATTTTTATTGGAACTGGAGATTATATTGAAAACAGATACTCTATAGGTCTCTCTATAGGTATATTAGTAATTAAATCATTATGCTCCCAACTAATTAAAAATAAAAAAAATCTTTTTGATTTTTTCTAACAAATTTAATCGTACATTCAATGTAATGCAAACAATGCAATAGCGAAACTAGATCGATTGAGTTCATTCTCTATCGTACTTATTCGGAGCTACTCGGATTGTCTCTATGACACGACATTGACAACGTTAGCGATAATATCGTTTTGAAATAATACACTGATTATGAATCGTAACTTTAAATTCTTATTGTGTGTACTGCATTCGTTTTGGTTAACTGGAATCTTTTCAGAATAAATCCTAATACTCTAGAGAATCTAGGTTTTCAATATTATCCCCGGTTTTAGGCCACGCACTGTATACAGTATGTGAAATAAGAGAGGGCGTTCCCTTCAGCCAGTGTATCTACATTATTATTAGATTAAAATAAAATAAAAATACAAAAATAATCATTTAAAAAAACAAAACGCCTGTTTAAAACCAAAACGGTTATGCGGAAAAGTAACGAGCGTAATTACAATACGCAAACTGGCAACGTCGCGTTTCTGTCACGGTCGCACGGTGAGAAAAGAGACGATTTTTTTAAATTACTAACATTTATGTTTAAAATGGGATTTTTTTTAGTAAGTATGAACGCTATAGTAATACGGGTTAACGGGAACACCTTTCGTTAGTACAAACTGTATATTATTCAAATTCAAATTCAAATTATTTATTAACCATTTCGTTACATTGCATTGGCAACATTGGTACGTCAAAATTTACAATTTCCATAATTACATTGTCACTTAATCACTTAATTTATAACTGATAAATAATTAAATATAATAATAAAATAATTAATTATAGATTGCAGCGGAAACTGATCGGATGTAGACTGCCTTTAGTCTGATTTCACTTCGACAGAATATTGGTGTGTTGAGACACGCGAGGTAGGTCTACTTATGGAATCTACTTAAAATATATTATTGGGGATAGTGTTTCCTTGTATCATCATCTTAAGTCATAGGACGTCCACTGCTGTACATAGGCCTTCCCCAATGACTTCCAGATTGGCCGGTTAGCCTGCGTCCAGGGGCTTCCTGCAACCTTCTCCTGGTCGTTTGTCCACCTTGTGGGTAGACGTCCTATGTTGTGATTTCCGGTATGTAGCTAGAATCTTTATGCCCCATCGGCCGTCAGTTCTACGGGCTATGTGCCCCGCCTAATGCCACTTTAACTTGCGAATCCGTCGGGTTATGTCAGAGACCTTTGTTCGTTTACGGATTTACTCATTTCTGATTCGATCTAGCAAAGAAACACCGAGCATAGCCCTTTCCATAGCACGCTGTGTAACCTTGAACATTAGTGAGAGGCTACGTTTCTGTTCCATATGGCATCATACACTGGTTGTCGTCTTTCGGCAATGAGGTATTTTGGACGAGAAGATGTTTTTTACTTCAGTGCGTCTTAGTTATTTCTTCTTCCAGCTCAATAAAATGTTGGTCATTCTTCAATTTGCGTACTTTTTATGTTACCAGGGCCAGTTTCCTTGTATAAGGCGGACAACTAAGAGTATGGCACTAAAACAGCTTTAGTGCCATAGAAAGAATCAAGCAGATTTTCGGCATTCTCAGCAAACACATGGGTCCTTTATAACGGACAGTTATTGGAAGCCCAACCCTTTCTATAAGAATGCAAATAATATTGTTCTAAACGCAAGGGAGACCCCACGGTATACTATCAAGATCCTGATACCTTGTAGTTGTTACCCTATCTTTTAAAGCCGCAGATAATGGCTACAGTAAACATTTCCCCCGACCTTTTTGCGAAGATTCCCACCCACTTACTGTTAGTTTCCTGTAGAGACATATTCTTGGATTCCATTTGCATTGTCCGTTAGAAGAGGTCCTTTGAGAGACATTAGCGTTGGATATTTTTAGAAAGAAAGGTCATCCAATTTGGTAACCTAAAGAAGTAAATACACATACCATTTAATGAAGTTTTAAGATATAATTTAAAAAAACAATACTTATCTGAAAACCCAGACAATATGTTGTAATTGTTTTCTTTAAAAAAAAAGTTTGTAACATATTTTGACTTCGTTATAAATAAACTAATTAGTAGTGACGTCATCACTACGTATTACCATACATCTATGGGAATAGAGCATTTTGACTGCTTTTAAAAAATATGTCAATGGAATGCTGGTATTGTCATTTGTAATGATGTCTACAAAACTAATTAAACGATACCCAGATATAAAAAAGCAAAACAATTTTCCAAGTTACTGAGGATGAATCCTAATAAACCTAAATCCTAGGCTAATATCCTAAATCCTAAGCAGGAGCTGAATTGTAGGCGGGGCACATAGCACGTAAAATTAACGGCTGATGGGACAGAAAGGTTCTATGATAGAGCCCACGTACCGGCAAGCGCAGCGTAGGAGGTTCACCTACAAGGTGGGCTAACGACCAGGTAAAGTTTGCAGGAAGCGGCTGGATGCAGGCCGCTTCTAACTGGCCTATCTGGAAGTCACTAGCCTGTGTTCAGTAGTGGACGTCCTATAGCTGAACAGATGATGATGATAAAGTTTAGCATGTATTCGTATTTATATAACTTCAAGACTGTCGACTCCAACCCATTTTCATTTCCTTATTTGTAAGTACATATTGATCCATAGCTCTAATAATTAAAGGACCTTATTTATTTAAGCTAATAAACTGTATTAAGCAACTGAACAACTCAAATATACGCGATAAGTTAAGGGTGTGACACAGACTGTAGGTACGAACAATGTTGGTTTAGGCCCACGGTTAAATTATTCACAGAATGTTATACCAACATATTTATAGCTTGTCTGCGGTCATCCTATTACTCCACGTTATTAGGGGACCGTACTTTAAAAAGAAAAACGGAACCCTTAACTATTTAATTCGTCACAGAATTTTGTCCTGAAAAATAAGTAACAAGAATTAGAAATTCGAAACACTTAATACTATGAAGTCAGGCGACGATAAAAAATAAGATAAGACGGAATTGATTGAATTAAAAATATATTTATATATTAACCTTTCGTGTAAGAGTTAACCTAAGGATTCTAAATCTGTACTTTTATTATTATTAGTTGGTGCTATTGCAACAAATTATTAATGACTTCTAATTCTTTCCCCATCTTAAGACAGGTTTTGCTTTCCTGTTTTTTTTTTCATTTGGCTACATTTTTAGCATCTTTTTCAGTGAAATTGCAGCTCTTTATGTCGTTATTAACAACCTGCAATCATGGCAGTTTCTAACGTCGTCTTCGCCTAATAACTTAGCTCAAAATTAAGTTGAAATGACGGGAGTTTATCACAAATAACTTTAAAATTTCTTTAAAATCATTTTTTATGGCATTATTCGAGCATTATTTACAGTTACTTGTAATTAAAAATAGATTTTTAATTTCTTTTTGGAAGTGACGTCATTACTATGTATTCCTAATTCCTACCCAAAATCTACGGGGATGTCTGTTTTTTTGACAGCTCATCAAAAGTGGGTCAATTGATTTTTAGGGTGCATGTCATCTTTCCTATTGTCAAGGTTGCTTAATATTATAGTTGCTATGTTACGGAACTCTAATCGTTAAGGCTAAATCGCTTTTAACCGGATTTTTTCTCTCTGTAAAACGGGTTTTTGATCTGTCGACTTTGAAATTAATATGAGCATAAAATTCGGGAGAGAATTTTGCGTGCGAATTCGCTTTGGTCTTGTATAAACATTTTTAGCCAAACGTTGTTTGGGTAACAATGTGGGCAATGTGACAGTTTTAAAAACAAAGTTTCTAATAAAATTTAAAACACCAAAACTTTTTTACACTAATCATGTTGTAAATAGTTAGAACTTTAAATAACTCATTGATCTGTCCGAAAATGACTTGATGATTTTTTTTTTTGACCAAAACCACGTTTTTTTGACAAAGTTGTTAAGTTTTACTAACACAACATCCTGAAATGTTGCTAGTCATTCATGTTATGATCAATTTTAGCAACAAAAATGAGTCTCATGTTATTCAAACCGAAAACAACGGTTGAGTTCAGCCAAAATATTCAACAAACAAAAACTGTCCAGCAACATTGTCTCTGCGTTTTTAGCTCGGCGAGTTCAGTCGCGAATTAGTATAAACGGCGACAAAGGCATTGTTCGTGTAATTCCAACCGTCCTCAGTAACTGCACTGCAATTATTCCGACGGTAACTTAATTCCTTCGTATTCTGAGGAAAACACACTGTTTTTTGTCATAAAAAGGATGATACAGTTTTTCATCCTATTTGACTATCGATGAATTAGCTCTTCGATAAGTGCTAGTCAAGTAGGTTTCCTAGAGTTTTGAATTTAGAACGTATGGAAAGTTTTCTTCAGTCTTCCAATACCAAAAAGATCGAATGGAAACATTTATTTATTTATTTTACTTATTTCTTTAAACTTTGTTGCATAGTTGAGTCCAATTGGCGGACTTAATGCTATACAACATTCCCTACCAGTCAACCTTGAGGTAATGCAGATATTGAAGTTTGAAATATTGTTTAAATATAGTTAGTGGCCGGCTAGCTAGATTTGCGGAGCATATAAAAACACTTAAACTTCCTCTGCTATTAATTTTCCACGGCAGCGGTTATGCTCCTAACAGTGAAAACTGTGCCAGATTTTGGAACAGTAGTCTATCGACCACTGGCTTCGTGTAAACGAACCAATAAGCACCGTCTACATAATAATCTCTGCTTCGACCAGAGGATGACTGGTAAAGATTGCACTAATAAAAGTTGCATTTTTAATATAACTATTTACCATTTACGTTGGAATTTTTAGCTACCTCTAGGCGATATTGTTTATTTCATCACGTTTTCGACCTCCATTTAAAATACACAGGAATACCTCTAACCTCTACTATAACGATAGCAACAAAAGCAATCCAAACGCGAGCATAGTTTGGATCTCTAATTCACCAGCTCACAAAGCAAAAACGCCAAGTTTAGCATTCCAGGCGCCAGACCACTGCTGCAAGCATTCGCACGGACAGCCCGTTTAGCAGCTTGCAAACAAAACAGTCTTACGTATTGCTTGTTTCAAGCCGATTTTCAGCATAGTTCAGTACATTGACGACCTCCGTAGCCGAGAGGCGAGAATACCGGACTTGGTGTCGCTATCTCTGAGGTCCCGGGTTCGATTCCCGGTCGGGTCAATGTAGAAAAATAACTTTTCTATATTGTCTCGGGTCTGGGTGTTGTGGTACCGTCGTTGTTTCTGATTTCTGTAACACAAGTGCTTCAGCTACTTATCATAAGATCAGAGCAATGTATGTGATGTTGTCCAATATATAAAAAAAAAACACAATGACGCTCTTAAGAATATAAAATGCTAACGGGCTGACTCTAGTGGTCTATTAAAACAACTTAGAAAGAAATATCTTTCCCTTACAAATCGGAATGGCCTAACTTGCATTATGGGCCGAGAAATTATCTTAATATGATCTTGTTTTTCTAACTTTACAATATTTTTAAGTAATTAATAGTGATTTACTATGGAAAGTACAAGTAATGATGTTAGTAACGAAAACCTGAGAAAATACTGTTTTTTGTACATACATAATACTATTTTAGTTTCAATCATAAGAGATAAGTAAAGTAAAGTCAAGGTTGACTGGTAGAGAATGCTGTATAGCATTAAGTCCGCCAATTGTACTTACCTGTGCAGTAAAGTTTAAATAAATACATAAATAATCCGAAACGAGGTTATCCGGCAGCAGGCCAAAGTAATGGACGTGGTCCAAAAATTTTGCAAGCTAAAGTAGCAGTGGGCCGGCCACATCTGTCGCAGAACCGATGAAAGGTGGAGTAAAAGGGTTCTTGAGTGGAGACCGTGCCTTGGCAAACGTAGTGTAGAACGCCCCCCGGCTCGATGAACCGACGACCTTTGGAAGATGGCTGGCAGTGGTTCTCTTAGGGGAGGCTTACGTCCAGCAGTGGACGTGGCAGTACAATAGGCTAACACGATAATGATGAATAAGAGATGCTAAAACTAGTTCAAATTGGTAGACGGAATATAAAAAATCACAAAAAACAGGCATTACTAACACAAGCACATTTTTACGTGTAGGTTACGCATTAATAAATAATATTGCGTATAAATTATTGATCACAATGTGTTTTTTTCTGCGACAATTAATTCTACCAAAGTGCAACTGCGTTTGGTATACGAGACAGACAAAACGTATGAGTGTGAACAGAGCCTTAGAGTAACACTATTAAACTCTCCATCTAATCTAGAAGTATCAGCAAGTTTTGTCGTGAAGCGGCATGCACCTCAAACTGAGCTACGGGTAGTTCCGGTCTCAGATATTAGCCATTTGGAAACTAGGAAAGAATACTTGTAGGTAGATTTGTAATTAAAAATCTCAAGACCTCAGCATTTTGAGACCGATGTCTATGCGAGGTGTTGGGAAAAATGCCTTAGTACTATTTTTGTATTGTTTTTTTGACCCTAAAACCCTAATCTAGTTTTTGTATAGCTTTTGTGAAATATATTAACAGCTACTCATTTGTTGGCGTCGACGATTTATGTTGTACGTCGACGTCTCTGTACAAAAAATTGTAATGTGGTTGTTGGTATAGGTATTACTAATTATTTATAGTTTAGATTGAATCTTATGATTGCTATGACTGTATGTTAAGCAATTAATTGATGAAATAGTTATTAAGTAAAAATGTTAAAAGATTGATGCCAAAACGTTACAGTTAAATTTATTTCCGAAACGAGAAATCGCCGAAAAGGGAAAGAGCTACTAAACCTGCGTTCCACACTCTACACTCCTATCTACCGAAACTCGGGATTGATTGAACAAATACTAGGAGATAACTATTCATCTTACATAGTGAATGTTTGTGATCTATCGAATATCCGATTGGCTTTTTAGAGAGATTGTGAGTTTTGTACTTTTTACGTTTTAATATCTATGTTTTTGCTTTGTTTATATTGTCTGTTTTATTTTCAGTTGTACACTACTTCATTGATTGTTGGGTTTTTTAAAATGTATTTTGGAGTTATTAAACTCCACAATAGCAATAAAGAAAACCCTGTGTGTTTTTAGGAAATTTTCTTCAGGTTTCCGTAGCGCATGCATCGCGAAAAACTAGACAATTAATCTGAGTTACATCTTAACATTTTAAAGTTAATTTTGCTTATTCTTAGTATTTTGAACTTTGACTTAAATTGCTTATAGGTACAATACCTTTTTGTCAAGTGTACTTACTCTTCATTGACATTGAAATGACTTAATTTGACAATAAAATATTGCTGATATTTGTATACAGGAAGCTGCTACTACGTCTTGTATATTTGTATACAAGACGCAGCAGCGTCTGCGTGCGAAATCTTATAAAAAAACTGCGCTCGCCAACCCGCCTGCCAAGCGTGGCGAGTATTGGCAATGCCCCCCAATGAAAGTCATTGGTGGAGGTCTGTGTTCAGCGGTGGACGTCCTGTGGCTGAGTTTATGATGATGATTGTATACGTAGGGTATTATGTCCATTATCGCCAAACCACTCTGTATACGTCCTGATTGTAAGCACTGAGGGAAAGCACTAAACGAGTAATAGTGGTAACCCACCCTTGCGCTCACGCAGCATAAGATGACTGCAAAAAGATCAACTTAAGTCAAAAATTATATTGTTAGTGCTACGGGACACGTAACTTTAAACAAAATAGGAAACGTCACATTTCAATGTCAACGACACGACCTCTGTAAGAATTTGTAGAAGTATTTTTTATTACTAACAATACATGGCACGCAGCATGTAGGATGAAAATATCGAGGATCCCGAAAGACAGACTTTTAACTGTTAACCTATTCACGTTATCATGGTCCGCCTAAATTGTACATCTTTTTGTAAAAATCATGTGTATTTTACTTGTATGGTGTGCAATAAAGAGTATCTATCTATGTTAGATAGATAGATACTCTTTATTGCACACCATACATCATTGTGTGCAGTGGAATATAGAATGCCCCAAGTTTAAACCTGAATGATGTACAAAAATGCTGGCTACAGTGGTAGAGATTTAAACAGTTATTTAAGATTTACTGTTAGCATTACAAAATTTGTCAAAACCAAAGCAGATAGCAAAACTTTTGAATTGTATAGTAAGTACTATAAGCGCCAGAACTGTCTTTCAACGAGTTTGGTCGGACCAAACTACTGAGAGGGATCACAAAACGGGACAACGATTCGGGAGAACGATAGAGACACCGTTTAGGATCACACCGCCGCCATTACCGTGAACTAGCGCATGCATCTCCTTGTATTACGCTCACCTTCTCCGGCTGACCGGTACAGTTAATTGATTTTGAAATTATTGATGATGATGTGTGTGTGTGTGAATTCCATTCAGCTCTCATAAATCACCTTTTACTAAGAGCTGACGTCTTAAACCTTTTATCCCAAACAGCCTAACCATGAATACTCGGTCCAATAAAATATTCAGATATTCTAATTCCAACTAGCAGGAGCCGTTGTCCTCATTTCCGACATAAACAAAACATACGTGGTCGTAACTCTAGCACGGTCACCTATCTAAGAGGCCATAAAATTCTTTCCTTTTCCACGTAACCAAACCAGGAGGCATCATAAATATGTATAGTGGGAATCAAGCATGCGTCGCGTATAAAACGGCACCGAAAATGCGATCTCACGGGAGGCGAAGTTGCCCGCAACGTGATATAGAGAGCTGGATGAGGCTGTGGCATGACACCACAGTCTTGATTAATCCTCTCTGAGGCGCCATAATATATAGATAGCATATCACTTTTAAAAAAAATATCTTAAATTATTTTTATTAAAAATAATAGTAGTAAACTTGACTTGTAGACATTAACTTTAAATCAGTTAGCATTTATAATGATATCATCAAAGTAATATTTGAAAAGATCTTTAAAAAACTTGCGTAAGCTGACTTGTATTATGGCGATTTCACGCTGAACACACATGAAGAGCCTCTGCTGCTATTGAAGTATATTTCAAAATGGCAATGCCACGTACAGTTAAAGAAAATAAACTATCTAATGTTTGAATGCCACTCGAGGGGAAGTTGACGTATTAGTGCATAGTGTACCTACGAGAGGAAATGCAATTTCATAATCCATGATGTAATGTAGTTTTCAAAGGCAAACACCAGGCCACCCTCATTTTCCACGTCAATTATATCTTTGGACTTTTTATGGAGCGCGAGCGAGAATGTGCGATGTGGATGAGATTTTTGTGCCATTTATGTTTATATTTCTTCATCTGTTATCTTGCCACTATGGTGCAAATATATGTAACATAACGGCTTAGAACTAGTTAATCAGTACGATTGTTAGAACAATGGTTTTATCACGTATCTCGTAAGTGCCCTAAACATTTTTTTAAACGTGTAGTAAAATCTCCCCAGCTTCATTCTCTCAGCTCTTTGCCAAATATTTGACGCCCATCAAATTTTTAATTTTGGACAAAAACAATCTGATTGTCATACCAAGTTTACGAGTACGCCATAAAGTGTATTCAAAGAGGCAACAGGAAATAAACATAGAAACCCCTTTCAGACCCTTTTAAAAAGTTTATGACGTCTGAATCATTGTTGGAGAAAGTGCTTAAACGCATAAAAATGCGTACAAATGACTTCTAGCAAAAATTTCGCGTTCATTTAGAAGTCGCATTTTGGTTGGATATCACAATTGTGTTTTTGCTGCGTAGGCAATGTTTCAGGTTTGGAAATTAAGGTTTCTTGCAAATCACTACTTATCTTAAATTGAAGTTTGCCCGTCAGCCGTCTGTGCTATCTGCTCCTACAGCTGTATGGATTCAGAGTAGAGTTTTCATTAAAATATTGACTAATTTACAAGAAAGGTTTTTAAAGGCAGATTTAAGGCGGGTTCTACTCTGGAGTCTCTAAGTATCAATAACAGTGTAAGGGCTCTTTCTGGTGTTTTGTTAGATCAAATTTTTGCATGAAATAAGCATTGTAATCTCCAAAAGGAAATCTCTTCCCTATACAATTCGTAAAAGCTAATTGGGCATTTAGTATTAAAAAGTTTTTTTTAGGTTTCTATGTTGCTCTCTTATAAAATGTTGTTATATTGGAGCACCAGAATCAGTTCTTTAGAATAAGTGCGTTGTTACACTTTAAAAAAATAGTTTTTAACAAATTAATTTTCTGTAAACAGTTTCAGTTTAGTCTTACCTTCATATATTATGCAACAAAAACCGGGCATAATTCTTCTAGCATCTCTATATCGACTGTAGCGACTCGCGCTCGGTTTATTTGCCCGTATTTGCATAGAAACGTTTTTTGTGGGCGTCCTTGTTTGTATAGTGGATAGGTGGAGAAAGCTTCCGTGGCCGGGAAACCGGAGTCGTCGCAGATTTGTTTGAATTGAATGTAGTGTGTACCGCGGTTTTTATTTTACTCCTTTTAGGGCGGGTCAGGCGAGAAGACATTTCGCGTGTTGAATAGATGCAAACTGAGGAAATGGAGCGGGTGTGAGAGAAATGAAACTTCTGGAAAAATTCTGAGAATCAAAATATAGAGATCCATATTTTGTAGCTCAAAAAGATTTTAAGGGATCAACCGTTCACCATGAAGCTGAAAGTCTAACACAACGTTTGTATTTATGTGTAGGCCTGTGATTTTTCTTTTTCTTTGTAGTATCTTTATGAGTGGGGATCGTTCGTGACCACTTTGGACAAAACGATAGACGACAGTACGTTGGTCGAAATAAAAGTATCTATCTATTTAGTTTCTACTATAACCGTCGCTCCTAATTAATGTTACTAAAAGTCCTACATACTGAAAATGTATACTATAAAAACTAAGTATGAGAAAAGGCTTGCGTGTTGAAGGGTAATGTGGCCTAATTTACTTTCAGTTGTGCAGTTAAAACAAATCCTGCTCCTACCCAAATCTGACCTTGTTTCTAGCGTTTGTCCGGTTTAGTCAACATAAACTTGACAATGATCTGATCATGAGTTGGTAAGTCTGTTTATTACATAGGGTGTTGTTATGAACTCTAAATCAATACAAACAACTTTTTTTATGGGGTCAACATCGAAATCATGAAAAAAAAATTGCTCGTCCATACATATTATCGAGGTAGTATTTAGTTCATTTAGATATTTTGTATAGACATACAAAACAAATTTTGCGATTTAGATTTTGACCCCATAAAAGTTGTTTTTAATAATGACACAGTCTCACCCCCTTAAATTAGGCTAAAGTTCAAAATAACAACCTGTATTTGGACCGAACGTCATCTGACATCCATAATGCTAAGACAGAAAAACCACACTGTTTTGATCATGGCTACTGTATCGTTGTGGATTTAATCAATTCGAATCTTGCGCATTTGTCTTTTGAATTTTCGCGCGGATTCCATAGGCCCTTGTCTGTCGTCCCTGTCACTCTCGATGTCTTTCTCAGCAGAATAACATTGAAATCATGTCATAGAATATCGTATATTTCACACTAAAGTAATAATGAAATTCAGTGTATCAGAATGTGAAGTTTGCCTGACGACATTTTCCCTTTACCTACCGCAAAGGTAGAAATCTATGAAATCTGTACAAGCCGAAAATTCCAGAAATACCTCATCATTTCAGCCATAGGACGTTCACTGCTGAACATAGGCCTCCCCTAATGACTTTCATTGGGGGGGATTGCCAATACTCGCCACGCTTGGCAGGCGGGTTGGCAAACGCAGTTTTTTATAAGATTTCGCATACAGACGCTTCTGCCCGTCACGTGCTACAGGAATTAGTCGCCTCTTACAACACGCCTCCTGTTGGCGGTGGGGAAGTGTATTCTTTACGGCCGTAAATACCTGCAAGGGTTAAACTCACAACCATGGATATAAGGGAGAGTCATACCTTTGACGGGCCAGTGCATTCAAATAAATACTTCGTAATAATAAGATAAATTAAGAAGAGAGTATTCCAACAATATTCGTAATAGACTTAGTAATAGGTTTCTACAGTAGTAAAGTAGATCGTCTACCTCGCTCTCAGCGCAATTCACTTTACTTGTAATCTTATTACAACTAGTCTAAAGGCATAAAAAGCTTCTTAGAGAGATCCGCAGTTTTATAATGTACATTATTTTCATTTACGAGCTATGTAAGACGGACGTAAATGGAAAAAATAACTTTATTTTAAAGTTTCTTTGTACTATTTGTTTTGTGTGGTGCGCAATAAAGAATATCTATTTATCTATCTATCTATTGTGCCGTGTGGGGACGGCCGTAAAGAATACACTTCCCCACCGCCAACAGGAGGCGTGTCGTAAGAGGCGACTAATTCTTGTAGCACGAGACGGGCAGCAGCGTCTGCGTGCGAAATGTTATAAAAACTGCGCTCGCCAACCCGCCTGCCAAGCCTGGCGAGTATGGCAATGATAAAAATCATTGGGGGAGGCTTGTGTTCAGCAGTGGACGTTCTGTTCTTGAATTGATGATTGATGATTTATCTATCTATCTACTAGCTTGTAAATAGTGGCAAGTTTTTTTTATCTGGATTACTACACCACCGTAGGTACTTTTATAATTTGTAACATGTATTGTGTTATGTGTATTTTTCAGGATAATACTGATTGTGATTATGAAACTAAACTTACCAAAGGATTACAGACTGAAATATTAAATAATATATATTTCTACCTTCGATACTAAATCGAGTAGACTGATCGGATGGGAGGGCAAAAATATTTTTTATCTTTCGACCCGTATGTTTAAGGTTTCTTAGAAAGGAAAGAAAAAAGGAAGCCTTATAGGATCACATTAGCTACAAGTAAAGAAATTATGTTCAAATTAAAATCAAATACTCAGGTCTGTAATGGCAATCCCCCCCTCTCCCCTCAATGAAAGTCACTGGGGGAGGCCTATGTTTAGCAGTGGACGTCCTATGGCTTAAAAAATGATGATGATAATGACTCAGGTCCGCAACCCCTTGGAGATGTCAAAAAATCAAGTTTGTATTGTTTAATTTTGATTTGAATTTTATGATTATCTGATTATTCATATAATTAACTTTATACGGACCGTTATGCCATATATTACAAGGTTATCAAAACCTATAGGGTATTTCACGTTGAGTTAGAATCATAAATTTGTCAAGAGGTAATGTCTAATAGCACCAGTAAAGGTAAAAGTCAAAAAACAGTAAATTTGTAGTTTTTTTTAAAAATTGGACAACATCACATACATTGCTCTGATCCTATAGTAAGTAGCCAAAGCACTTGTGTTACAGAATCAGAAACAACGACGGTACCACAACACCCAGTCCTAAGACAATATAGTAAAGTTATTTTCCTACATTGACCGACCGGGAATCGAACCTGGAACCTCAGAGAATAGCGACACTAAGTCCGGTATAGTCGCCTCTCGGCTATAAAAAAATAGGGTGGACAGAAAAGTGGCGTACAAAAATTTTTTTTAGGTGCCTCGTGTTGTTAGGTATCTGAATCACCCATATGTATGTTCTACGATTATTCGTAGTTTTCAAGTATATACATAGTAGAATAGGCAACAAAAAAAAATTTTTGGACGTCACTTTTCTGGCCACCCTGTATAATAGTATTGAATAATAAGCACACAACATCCTATTTTCCTAAAGTTTCAAACTACAAACAAGCAGTGCAAACAAGCTATGAAGCTTTTCCGTTAAACTTTTCAATAATTCACTCGATTTGATGTAATTTTCCTTAGCAACCACGTAAGTGAAGACTTGTGGCTGGTGGTGTTACTCTGGGTACGAATACACCATTCGATCCTTGTGCTAATTCTTAGAGTTCCGTAATCTAAACGGAACCCTTATAGTTTTGTCATGTCCGTCCGTCCGTCCGTCTGTCTGTCTGTCTGTCTGTCTGTCTGTCTGTCTGTCTGTCTGTCCGTCTGTCCGTCTGTCCGCGGCTTAGCTCAAATAATCTTAGTACTAGAAAGTTCTCCAAAAAACAAAATTAGAAAAATTGAAATAGCAATTTTTATCTTCATTATTTACTTTCAGTAATCATTAAAAATGCATCTCCCAGGATCATAAAGCATTAGCTGGAACAAATATTAATACTACAATACTTAACTAGACTACACCATTTTCAGTCTCTCAGGGGAGTTACAACCTGCTCCTTAGATTCTAAAATATTAAACAAAATAATTCACCAGTGTTCAATTTCTCGTGTATAACGGGAGTGATCCATTATAAGTAGGTCCCGAAGGAGTGCGATACCTGCAAGCTTCTTAGTAGCTTCCGCCGCTGAAAGGGTGTGTGGTCAGGCCGAGCACCCTAAACTTACCTCGGAAACCAATTTGTTAAATATTTACCACTCCCTAGTGTGGGAGAGCCCGCGTGGTTCGCAGGACCATGTTATGTACTGGCCATTATGTATGGGTTTGTTAAATACCATTGCGACCCAAAGAACCGTAATACGGGAGAATTTCGTTTTATAACTAAGCGGTTTTATTACAGTTCGAAGTAAATTTGAGTTTTTTAGGAATTTTGTTTAATTTTAAAAAAAAGGCATGGATTGACATGAACTACTGCTACATTACCCTTCATAGAAAAAAATGGAGGATGTTTTTTACATATATTTATGATGTATTGCTCAACCACATTTGTATTACAAAAAAAATATAAAGGGAAACATTTTAAAACCTTTTTTATCCATGAATAAATCATCAATACGAAAACCGATAAAAACAAAAGCCAGCGCGATGAAAAAACAAAATGGAGACGGCAAATTAAAATTTTCAGTAACTTGAACTTAATACAACATTAAGCCTGGTAAAGGTCGCGTAATCTACGCAAAGGTATCTATACCAAAGGCTTGGCTGGTAATTAATTTTCAAGGGATTACTGAACAAATACCCGGGATAAAGGAAGGGCTACCGTGGCCGTCTGACGACGTGGAATTAAACAATGTAAACAAGTTTAGAATGCGGAATATTCCTTATTAAATCTTGAAGGACTATTGCTTAGCTGCAGGAAAGAATATTAAAATCTGGCGACCAAATTATTTTTCTTTTATCAAAACATGGTGTAAATAATCTGGCTACATTATAGTCAAACCTGACCTACGAGTAAATATAAAAAATATTTATTTGCACAAAACATAGTATTAATTGTGAAAGTACGCATGTTTCGCCATCGTACCTATAAAGTACCTATTGATTTGATAACCGTTTAAAATGCTATCTAAAATGATTTATATAAACCGGTTAATTGCGAGTCAGACTCATGCGTCTTTCATTTGGTTTTTATTATTTGTTGTAAATACAAAGTTTGTATTTTATTAACACAAAGTTTGACGCTTCGACGTAGTACTGTTTTAACCGCAGACCCTATCATAAAAATCCGTTACAAAAGCTACGTAAAATATGTTATAACTCCAATTCAACAGTTTTCGGATCTTTTTCTTTAATAGGCCTTATTACCTCGCTTTTTGACTTTCATGGTTGTAAGTTGAGGTTTGTTAAATAAGTTCACGAGTAGATAGATAGATATATGATACTCTTTATAGTACACACACAACTACACAAGGTAAGTTACACATGCTTTTTACAGACACATACAATTTATGCGGTCTTATCGCTAATAGCAATCTTTTACAGATAAACAACATAAGACAACAATAGAGAAAGGGAAAGGTGTTGTAGAGTTTTTATAAATACGTATTTGATACAATTAAAAATGCATTATTTGTTGCATAAACCTAAACACATCATATAGAAATGCATAACAATAAAATGAATACATCTACACCTTAACAACATACCACTTGATACCGTGTGACTGTGACCGTGCGAGGAAATGTCGAGACCAACAGTGATCAGTTATATTCTAAGATTATGAAGGCAGTTGGTGTCAAAACGTATAAATTAATAGTAAAGTGAAGTAATAAAGTAAATATCTTATTGATACGAGTATATTTAAACAGGGTGGCCAGAAAAGTGACGTCCAAAAATATTTTTTTTGGTGCCTCGTGTTGAGCGGTATCTGAATGATTCGTAGTTTTCGAGTTACGTTTTTTTAAATAGCCTATTAAGCCTATGAAGTTCTATTTTTTATTATTATTATGAAAGCTTAGAGTCTAGCGCATTCTCTCAAGCTACTTAGAAACTCATAAATTATCAGTTTAGAATTTTAATTTTAAGTTTTAAATTTAAATGATAACACTTAACATAAATTCTCAACTTTAGGTCAATTTTGTAGTAACTTCCATTAAAGTTATGAGGCTTTTATTTTATGCATAAATGCACAGTTCATAGAAATTTAGCGGCAAGAAAAAAAATCTAAGAAATATTAAATTTTTTTTGGCAAATTTTCTAAACTGATCGGTCGCAATTTTGCAAAAATTCATAAATAAATCGTAACTCGGAAACTACGAAAAATCGTAGAATATACTTACGGATGATTCAGATACCTCCCACCACGAGGCATCTAAAAAAAATTTTTGGGCGTCACTTTTCTGGCCATACTGTATAACTCTCGCATTTGATTTATTGCTTTGACTTAAGACTTATTTTTTTACATCTTCATACATAAGTACTAATCAAGGAATTTATGAGTACTGTACGTATTACTTATAAATTCCTTGGTAGTAATAATTTATAAGACTTGATCTACCTCTATCTTTGCTTGAGAAAAATGATTTTGACAGACGGACAAAAAAGTGATGACGTAAAGGTTTCGTGTTGAAGTATGAAACCCTAAAACATAAACGAATCTACTATAAATAGAAAGTTTTTTATGGGCAATATTAGGTACTTATGTATTTAATAAATTCAAATGTAAAAAAAAAACAGCTAGATGGAAAATTTTATACCTCAAAATGAAATGGTATTTGAATGGCTAAAACAAACACAAAGTTTATTTTTTTCAATTTCATTTTGGCAATAATAGTGGCAGTGAAACTAAATTAAATTAGAATAGCGAAATACTGGCTAGCAAAGTTTTATCTCCGTTCACCTGATGCAGCAAAAAAATATTCTCGGAAAAAAAGTTAATTAATTACGTATGCAAATTGACGAAAAAGTCGTACCGAGACAGAGCAGCGAAACGAGATAATGAGATTGTGCGAGCACGTACCAGACTCGTGATTAAATCATTGCGATGGAAAAAATGGTGAATCTTTAATGATTTTGATGAGAACCTCGTGAAATTATAACAGCATTGCTAATATCAGAGTTTTTCATTTAGTGGTAACGGAGACAGCTAAAGAACTATTTTGTTTGTTTGATTTATGTATACTCAATGGTAGGGGAGACCTGGGATAGTTGACTACCTATAGGTTGGCTAACTGTCAAAAACTATTATTTGACAGTGTTGCGTCATTCGACTAAGGGCGAGATCCGCAATGCCTCGTGTTCCGTAACTGAGTAGGAAGAGGAAGCTTATCGAACCCAGTTGAATAATGCAACGTTTTCTATAAGGTTTTTTTTACAGTTAGTCAACTTACTCCTATAGTCAATTAAATACCAGAGACTGGGTATACCTACTAAAAGATTAAAGGTTTTTATCCTAAAGTATAACACATATTAAACAGGTTAATATAAATTAAGAAAAAAATATGTTTTGTGGTTGGTGCAATGTGTTGTAGATGAGTTGTTAAATGTACAAGGTAGCAAAATTTAATTACATAAAGACTGAGTTACACGTTCAATAGGCTAGTTTCCTGGGTCAAAAAAAGATTATTCTAATTAGTCCGTAAAGATGGATTATCAAAAAATATTGGATCCTTGTCTTTTGTCAATCAAACAAAAAAATGACGAAGATAAAGCGCATCAAAGTGAGCACGTGACGTCACGCCTTGCTAAAAAGTGTCGCAAGGCGTGACGTTACGCGGAACTTTAACGGGTTATATCGTCATCATTCTTTGTTTGATTGAGAAAAGAAAAAATATGTGTCTAATATTTTCTGTTAATCTAACTGACGGACTAATTAGATTTTTTTAGGAAACTAGCCCATTGCTGACTTCTCAGAAAGTAGCTTAATCCACTAACCTGCGATTTACAATAGATAAAGATTTAAACGATAAATTGTTTTTACCTAAAATGGTAAAGATTTTGGTCAGCGTGAATATCAAAAACCCCAAAATACAGGTAGCATAGGAAATTTAACTACGAAAATTGCGTCGCTTTTGCTCTGCCAGACTAAACGGTTGCATTCAATTTCAGAAATGAATATTCGAGCCATGGGACTATCGCGATTCGTCGATTTGAAAAACTCGCCTCACTTGAAATCACACTTGGTACTCGAAAACAAATCGGCCGACGACGCTTTGAATCCTTTCACTTCGGAAAGTTGGCACAGATTAAAGGATATCAGGACATCTCAACGATGACAACAAAAATGACGACACAACCTACTTAGCATCACGAGAAACGCTCATAACATTAAAAAAATTAAGTCTTCAAAATACCTAAGCCTACAAAAACCCTAGGTAGGTTTGGAACTGTTACTATTACTAAGTCTAAATACAATTGTTTTTATCAACACTGTGAAACTGTGGCTGTTGTGAATCAATTATAAATAGTTTATTTTCAGTTTCAAATAGCTATTGATATCATTGAAAGTTTGTATGTTTATATGTTTGTTACTTAAGTGGCTGAACGGAATTAGCTGAAATATGGCACACATATAGGGTATATGGATAGATATTAACTTAGCGTAATAATTTGGGTTAATTTTGTTCCGTGTTTTGTGTATTCGTGGGATGATTATCGATTTCTCTTTGGCTTAATTCTAAAGTCTACGCAGACAAAGTCGCGAGCAGAGGCTATTGTAATAATTCTGCTTTGGTATCACATGATCTAACACCGGTATCATAAGAGATTATGGTGGGCAAAAATGCCAAGGTTAGCAAAAATAAATTTTAAATAAAGTACTTAAAATTTGTTTGAATTTTTTTTTCTTTTTCCTTCTACCTACATCTTCCGTTTCAATCGGGGTATGCTCTACCATGAACTTATTTGGCTAATTTGGTTATGTTTGGGACGATTGCCATCTGATATGTATCCCGTAGACAGAGATCTCGAACCATTTGGATCATAGCATTGATCCATTTATTTTAACATTTGTTATGTCAATAAAATTCTACTACACACAACTTTTAAGTCTGTACAATAAGGCATCTTAATAAATAGATCTACCAATATAACCGTTCGTCATATTTAAATTCATCATCATCATCATTTCAGCCAGGACGTCCACTGCTGAACACAGGCCTCCCCCAATGACTTTCATCGGGGGGATTGCCAATACTCGCCACGCTTGGCAGGCGGGTTGTCGAGCGCAGTTTTTATAACATTTCGCACGCAAACGCTGCTGCCCGTCTCGTGCTACATGAATTAGTCGCCTCTTACGACACGCCTCCTGTTGGCGGTGGGGAAGTGTATTCTTTACGGCCCACACGGCTTGGCAGGCGGGTTGTCGAGCGCAGTTTTTATAACATTTCGCACGCAAACGCTGCTGCCCGTCTCGTGCTACAGGAATTAGTCGCCTCTTACGACACGCCTCCTGTTGGCGGTGGGGAAGTGTATTCTTTACGGCCCACACGGCATGGAATATTTAAAATAATATTCCTGAATAAACAATCTTAAAAATGTTACTCTTTAAAAACTACGCTCGTAAGTTTGAATTTAACCGTCAAACCCTTTGAACTCCGAAATTTGCCTGCAGGCACACCATATTTAGTCTGTGGCGGAGTTTTTCATGGACACGAGGACGCGGAGACCACGCTCGTTACACGTCATTAAGCGATACTTTACGGCAGACGGCTCTCGAGACTACCTACTCCCCCCGCGTGCTTCCGTACTACGGCCCTGGTTACTGCTACTGGAAAGGTCCGAGTAATGTTAGTTCTTATAAACAAAAAATAGTTTTACCTATGTCCTTTTTTTGTCTATAAGAATTAATCATACCATAATTACTTGGCCTTTTCGCCACTTAGAGCGTTAGGAGTTTATGAGTCCAAGCGTATTCAGGACGCATCATGAGATTTTGACGTATTCAAAAAAAATTGATTGATTTTTATAAAATGCTGTTGGTTCTAAAATGTATATTTTTATATTTTTACGTAATCTATGGGGTACATGTTGTAATGATAATTAAGTTCCTTTATTATTTGTTTAAAATTGTATTGATGATTATTATAGTAAAGAAAGATAATGTATTGAAATAAATAAATAACTCCAGCAATCACATAACTTATTATTCAATTAAAGCAAAGTTTGTAATGTGGCGACTTGTTAACAGACATCTTAAATATTTAACCTGCTTTCTTTATTTATTGTTTGCAACCAGATATTTGATGGACGCTCAGATATATGACCTGAGGATGGACGTCTACGGCCCCTCTTTTTTTCTATGCTCATCATACTCTTCATCATCATAGTGTCACGTCAAAATCTTAGGTTGCGTCCTATTACTATTATAATCAAAAATTTGCATGGCAATGTGCTCCTTAAAATCATGTTTTGTGGGCACCCTTCTACAGTTAACTATGCCCAACATTGGTTAGCTTACTTGATCTTTTTCATCTAACCGTTCCAGTTGTTCTACATCTTCAATGCTCGTAACGTGATTTTTGTCAGACTACCAAACGCGTGCTACATTTAATAAAATCCAGCCTGTGGCTTAATTTCACCGAATGGCGTGTCGCTATATTAATTAAGCTCAACTTAAAATATTGAGCCGTCGTCGAGAGCCTTAAATGTGCATATTCGTTAAAATATTTTTTGTGTTCAACTACTTTTACCCATCTGGGTTTGTCGCAAGCAAAAAATTTTAACCATTGCCATTTTTATGAATGTTTTATTAAATTCGCAATGGATCGTCTACTGTTTTGATACGAAATATTTTTATTAATAAGTCTGGCTTATTTAATTTTTTCTCGAAAATTCTTAATCCAAAAATTAACCAGAAACTAGAATAAACATTGTTTTTAACAAAGACGTTTAAAAGAGCTATGTTTTTATGAAAACCACAATTTGAACTGAAATATCCAGTGTCTAATTTACTGTTTCATTCACAAAACGGACGGCGCGACAGAATATAATTTCATCCCGCTCCCACGGGCGTAGGACAATTTATTCTCATCTGTCACATTTCAGACGATACTGAATAAATTTTGTTCTAGTAAAAGTTGACAACGTTGTTTCCAGCCCTAGCGAGAAAAAGTTAGTATAATATTTATGACATTTTTGTAGATATGCTGCAGGAATTGAAGAAACGGTCCCTTTCAGAAACAGTGTCATAATGTAAATTGAATTAAAGACGTCTGAATTTTTATATTAAAAAAAAAGTTTTTTTTTTTTAGTAGGTTGTCAAAAATAGTGAAACTACAGAACATAATTTACATATTTTTATAATAAAGACATATCTTTTACACATGTTACTCATATTACTCTAAATTGTAATGTTTACTGATATGTTGCTGGTGAATCTATTCCAATAAATAAATAATAAAATGATGTCACTATGAGCGTTTGAAAATTGCCGCTTCAGTACAGAAGTATATTATTAGATCCTGAACTGGTTATTATTATGCGTCACAAGAAATTATTCAAAGACTAAAAAAACATTAGATACCCTTTTCTTATCAAACATTATTAGCTCCAAAAAAGCCCCGACGCAGAGGGGAATGACTTATTTCAGCGGACGTGGCTTGCATTGCAACCAGCCCATCCGCATTACGATGCAGTCTAAGGCATACCGCGAATGACCGACAATAACCTAACAAAAGTCGTCGCAAGTACTTCAGAAGATGTCCATCAAAAATCTTTAGTCACCTGCAAGGTGGCGAGGCTGATAAAATGTGTAAAATTTAGTTGACGCAGCAAACAAAACGCAAAGAAGGGCGCCCCCCAATAAAGTGAAGCAGTGATTTACGCAAAGCTGCTGGCAGGGTATGAAAGTGAATAGTCGAGGATCTAGCTCAATGGCGTGCATTGGGCTAGGCGTATGTCCAGCAGTGGACTATAGTGGGCTGATTATAATAGTTACCGGTGAAATGACAACGTCCTAGAGACTTTTCACGGACCTTGGAACGGAATCGTTTAGGATACCTTTTTGGAGTTGCACTGTATGTCACTAAATGCAGGCCGATTTCAACCGGCCAATCTGGAAGTCAATGGGGGACGCTTATGTTAAACAGTGAACGTCCTATGGCTGAATTGATGATGATGATGTTGTCGAAATGAAAGCGGTCGTGCGCGTCATACCTTAAGCAACATTGAGTTTTCGAAACAATGCACGTGATTAAACCTAAATTTGGTACGTGATCTACGGAATACGCGGCAATGGCTCTTGTTTGCGGGATAACTTTGAACGACAAGTTTCAATCAATGCAATACAATTTCAGAATCCGCAAGATGAGTGAAATTTCAGAGAGAGTTTGTTTTATAATTAGGTACAATTGTAGTGGTGAGTAGAATAGGTTAGTTACTGTATTGTTGTTAATCGACTAAGTGCATAAAACTAGCAGTCTTAAATACCACGACAGCTAAAAAGTTCGTAAGCAGTGTTGGTTTTACGTCAAAAACATAACAAGATTCAAGTAAACCTATTGCTAATATAAGATATGGTAAGACCCTAGTGTACACTTGAATGTTCTAATATTAAGGTTTGCATTTTTCGTTGCACTTCTAAATTATAATCTTTCAAAGCAATTTTTTCTGGGCAGTTGCTACACAAAATGTTATTATACATCAAATACGGACAATGGCAACAACTTCTTCCCCTTTTTAACTGCAACAAAGAATGGAATAAGAATAAAAGTTTTTTTAGATGTAATTTAAATCTTAATACACAACAGCAAACCAACATATTATTAAAATTCAGCGAATACAAGAAACCTTCACGACTACTTCTTTGGAACTTGAACGCCGCAAAGTACTGTCAGTGCGAGTCTTAAATTAATATGAATCTCTAATTTGAGCGTCACACGTGTTGCTAGCTCGCAACTTTCCAGACTACGCCAAATTGGATAAACATGTGCAAGAAACGGAGGCCTTTTGGAAACACACGGGAATCTATCATAAACGTGCACGCTAATAGGCTTGTTTCTTAAAAAAAATCTAATTAGTCTGTCAGTTGGATTAACAGCGACTCGCGCTTGTCCGGTTTTTTTAGTTATGATTTAATTGTTTAAAATTGAGGACTATTAAAAAACTAACTGCCGTAAGGACAAAGAACCAAGAAAAGGGCGGTCAAATGTACAAAGTTTTTTTTAATAGTTATTGTATCTTGTTACTCCTTGACTATGTATGTTGTGGTTATTATACTTTATAAATTTTTCATTACAGTACAATATTGTACATTGAAAAACAAATTACACTAATTCCTTACATGATACTTTATGACTACGCATGCTATTGTTTTAAGACGCTTACGACAAGATTGTATTATCTGAATCAGCAATTCAGCATCAGTCTTAATTACTTTCTACGTTATTTGCAGAAATTTAATTGCAGATAATAGATTCACCATAATATTCCCTTTTCTATATTCCTAATAATTTGAAAAACACATAAAAACTTAAGTCAATAATTTATCGTTTCGTATAATAGCGCGCTTTTGGAGTAATGTTTTAGTCCGTGTTTTTCATGTTACACACACACACTCAAATGGAAACGGCTTATGGTAATGATAAGAGAATGTTTATAGCACAAATGACAGTAGTAAAGATAAACAGAATTACATCTTAAGTTGGGAAATTAGTACCTTAAGCTACCATTGCGTAATGAAGGGTGCCTATTTGTGTATTTGTAAGCGAGAAAATTTTGCATGTGAACCATAATCTTGGATTAAAGCTGTGTACTTTATAAATAAGTTGCTTTTAATGAAAGTATAGCTTGTTATCCTGCAAAAGTAAGGAGAGTAATAAAGTAGATACTTGGTTTTTTTTTTTTTTTTTTTTTTTTTTTTAAACTTTATTGCACAAACTTAAAATGTACAACAGGTGGACTTAATGCCAAGGGCATTCTCTACCAGCCAACCTTTGGGTCATGCAGAAAGCAGGTAATGGGTGCGGTAACGGTCCAAAATAAATTTTAATTTGTACTAAACAATGATAATGCAAATTCAATTTAATAAAATACACATATATTTGGATAAATATGATACAATACACAAAATAAATAAATAATAAGTAAATAAACATACATACTATTAATAAAATAAGAAAAAAATATGCAACTATTTTTCTCATAGTACCAAGGTAAATTTTGAAATCTTTACTGACTTATGCAGTTTCATCTATACTATATAAGTTATTAAACTTCTTTAGTTAAATTTACACGTATATGAATATTGAAAAGAAGGATTATGTTCTGTTTTTTTCTGCGCGGTTTATTTTTGCGGTGGCGATTTACTTGCAGGCGTGAGCCATTCAACAAAAAACTAAGCGATTTACGCGTTCAGTCTGTGGTTTTAGGTTAATTATATTTTTCCATTCCACCAATGACTATATCCAAAAACCATAGATATCCAGAAAGTGAAAAGCCATTGAATGCCGCGTTTAAACCACGGTATCGAGTTCAAACGGATTGTCCGGTTCGAAAACGTTGCTACAAGCACTATTGCAGTAACCGCTACCGTGTTCGCAAGTGAATTGTGCTTGACTGTCTGAATATTAAAGGCTTTTGCACTAGTTGCGGCTAGGTCGCGCTGTTAAGTCGTGTGCGACTGTAGTTCATTTAAAATTGACGGCCGCTCTTCAATACTTACATCTTCAAAACTAAGACGCGTTGTTCCTGCGTAGCAAGGTGTCCTAGTATGAAAGTGATTTAAAGGAATAATAAAATTTATTGAAAACAATGTTAATCCTTTCTATTGAAAGGACGCACGCTGTGTATAATGAGTAGACCTATAATCTAAGACTAATCTAAGGGTAAGTTCAAGGGGTAAAATTAAACCCGTAATAGTTGTTCTGGTATAGCTTTGTGCTTGGTTCAATCGGCCCTAAGAGTTTTAACACCAGAGAATAAATCAAACAAACCTTGCAAAACATAATTCTGACTATCTTCGTTGACATAGTACATATTTCTAGAATTACCTAGACGTAAAAAAAGCCGCCACCGTGTTTGCAAATGAATTGTGTTTGACTGTCTGAAGGCTTTTGCACTAGTTGCGGCTGTAGTTCATTTAAAATTGACGGCCGCTCTTCAATATTTACTTAGGTACATCTTCAAAACTAAGACGCGTTGTTCAAACGTAGCAAGGTAGCCTAGTGTGAAAGCGATCTAAGGAATAATTAAAAGAAGCCAAAATATCCCTTTTTATTGAAAGGAAGCACTTTGTGTAATATTATGTAGACAGCTCAGCTCAGATCAGGAAGATTTTTTTGGTACTTTGCTATTCGTTTTAACACCAAAGAAGAAATCAAGCAAACCCTACAAAACATAATTCTGACTGTATTTTGGGTAAAACATATATACTTCTAGAATAACCTTGTCGTAAAAGAAGGGTTGAAACCGCTTAAATCAATTCCAGCTACCATCTGTTACGAAGATGAATCGCGTCAAGGCCCGCAGTGAAAAATGCACTAATTCTAAAGTAACGTTGGCCTCGTGCAGAGTGCAATTCATTCTCATTAGCCAGGGCAGCCGCCTTTCTCATAACATGATGAAATCACGACAGAGGTGACTCGGTACCCGAAGTTGTGGGACTTTATCAAAGCTATGATGTCGTGTGTAATATAAAGTTAGTATTTGTTGGTTCAGATGATGTCTAGACCGATAAGTAGTAAATTAATAATGTCAACATCCGATAGAAACGTTGTTTTTTTTTTTACAAAATTGCAAAACTTTGTTCCACATATTTAACCATGAGTTAAGAAGACAGCCTTAACGATTAATATATTATTTTTAATTACTTGCCTAAGTAGTGCCTGATAGTTATACCTAAGATCATAATATACCTAACATTTGAAAACAATATCGACCGCCTTATATGGGAATCGATCTCACGTTTGCTCAGCAAGTGCTTTTTCATTCATGAACGAGAAAAAAGTCGACAATATTACATCCTCAAAAGAGGAAATTGTTGAAGTCTTTGCAAAAGAAAAGTAAACAATGTTGCAATGATTTGATTTCTGAGCAGTTGCTTAATATTAGATGAATCATAATGATTATACATAGGTATTTCAAAAGATTAGAAACAGTAAATAAAGAGCGCACATACGTTTAATAATATTTAAACTGCTTTATATAAATTAGGATCTCATTAGGGTGAAGAGGTTGCTAAAAGTGCTTGATAAACATGCATGAGGAAGAACATCTACAGATTATTATTATAGAAGTTGTGATAATTACTTAAAAAAGCTAACCGTTTATTTTTAGGGTTATGTACCTCAAAAAGTAAAAAGGGTTCCTTTTTCCTTATAGAATCTTTTCATTGGTCGGTCAAGTCAAATGAAGACGTTATGATTAATTATTTTATATTTTTTGGTAAAACATAGAATTAAAAACTTTTGAAAGTATACGTGACATAAAAATATTACACAATTTTTGTACCATGTTATTGAACCACTTCTCGGGCAAGCGGTCTGATGAATTCTTCTGCATTGTGGAAAATTCGTGAAGCTCTTGCTTTGCGCGTCTTATTCTTGTTCCTTTTTAATTTCGTATCTATCTTCCCCGTACTTGATTAGCACACCTTGCTGTTTGACAATTAAATCCGCTATCTTGTACAACTGTAATTAGCTTTTCTTAGAATTTTGGATTAGATTATCCAAAATCCAATATACCAAATGAGTTTGGTGCACCTTATTATTATGTTCTAAGCAACGTTCGGGATTTTCACATGGAAACTGTCTCTTGTTGCCATTTATTCAGCATTGCAATAATAACTAATATTACAAGGGTTGGGTGACTGAAGGGGTTAGCATATTATATATCTATTAATATAATTTATCATGTTTATATCTATAAAATTGACTATTTATATATAAAAATGAATTGACGTTTTTAGTCTCACAAAAATTCAAGAAAGGCTGGAACGATATGGCTTATTTTCGTTTTGAAATATTTGTAAAAGTCCAAGGTAAGAAAATAAACAAATACAACTTTTATTGGCGGTACAGAGTTCGCTTCGTTCGGTTCAGCTATAGTCTTGACCTATTTGAAAGTGTTACGTCATTTGTATAGGCGTAAGATACGCTAGGACGCGTATTAGGTAGCTAAGGTGCTTTGCTGACGGTGACTTTTAGTAGTGACACTGAATGCGTTTCGTGAACGTGCTTTGCATCGGTACATGTATCAAAGCAAACGAGACTGTTTGACATGACATTCTATGGCAAACCTCAGTGTTTGTTTGTTTTTTTGCTTGTGTTTTTTTAATATTTTAAACGTTTTTCAGTTCACCATATAATCTTTCTGTTGTAAATGGGTGCATCCAATATTTATGTAGCTGCCTACGCTTTTGCTGCTGACGTTAAGACAGTAACAACAACGTAGCGTTCACAGGCTTTTCTGTATCGATGCTCAATCGCTTTTGCATTGCCAGAGCATCGCGTTTGCATTGCTTTTAGGGATACAGAATCGTGGTTACGTGGGCAAAAGGCGTAGGCAAAAGTACACAGCCAGTGACAGCATCGCGGTCGTTCTGCATTTTCACCGTTAAACAGGTCACGGTGGGCCTGGGCTCTAGACAGACAGGAAACGGATACTTATATAACTTTTAAACAGGTTAAGTTTTTGACGGTTAGGGCCGATTTTTGAATAGCCAGATAACTTTTATGCGTCGAATAAGTTTGACATTTTGACATTTTTAGTGTTCGTATAGAAAATCTGTAAAACGTCAATTTTATTCCTCGGATAAAAGTTATCTGGCGTTTAAAAATTTGACCATAGTCAAATAGCTCCTCTCCTCTAGTCTACCATTCTCAGTCTCCCCTATCAAAACTACACAGAAGAAAAAGGGCAGGTAAAACTACATTAGATAAAAATGTATTTAGCACAAAATTACTTTATTTCAGTATTTGGAGTCTGGCTATGATAATACGTGTAAAATCAAAACCACCGGTGTCCGATAACACTGTTGACAAATGCCACGTTTGCCGGTCTCAAAGCTGCACCGAATCTGGACAGCCCAACTACTACGTGCAATACTTATAAATTCCTTGGGACAGCCTACAACAGTACCCCGATAAACAATTGACCAACAGATTCCAATTGAAGCCAATTCGTAGAGTACAGACTAGCCAATTTATAAATGTATTTATGTGTATGTAACAGACTTTTGCAAAAAAAGGCTCAGCATGTTACAATTCTGTCATGAAGTAACTATAACTTTAAACATCAAGAATGTAAAATATTTTGTTTAAAAACTTGTGAAATTAATATTTATCTAATGTTTCAAGATATGGGTAATACACTATTCTTATTAACAACCTAGGGATTTCTGTTGGCACGTACGTAATCCTATCTTTCTAAAATATGTACGTTGTAAGAGTCTAGTTAGATTTTAGATTTATAATGTTGGTATAAAATTAAAATCTAGAATTACTATTACCTTCAAGATAACAAAAAAAACAAGACAACATATTTAATGTATGGCAGTAGTTAAAGTAGGTCAGTTGTGCTAATATTTGCCTAACTCGAGAAAAGAGCTGTACTATCGAATACCAGCGCCCTTTAACAGCCGTTGACATTTCTGAACTAATTTCAGCAAAACAAGTAATATCTCCAGATCACGACATTTTCTGAGCAGTAAATCCTTTACCGACGGCAGGTGCGCAGAGGGCATCTGACTAATTAAACGGCCCGCGTAAATCTACCTCCGAACTTAAGCCCAGAGTTTTGCCCTAAGCCTGCCCACTGTGTACTTTATGATAGTGTATTAAGGACCAATTTACAATGTTTTGGAGAACAATGGTAGAAATGTTTGAACTTGGGAAAGTTTTTTGCTATGAAAATATTGGTAGTTGTAGTGATGTTAAGACAATTTGAATAATGCCTAGGTATAGTCAGGTACATAATAATTTGCGGTAGCGAGACACCCCGTATAAAACGTAGTAATAGAAAAAACTATACCTACTTGTAGTTTTTTTTTAAAATTATATCAAACAAAGTAAGTTGCTGATGTAGAATGTTTAGCGGTTCATCGAACTCTTGAGTTTTCTTATTAAAATAAGCCAGCTCGTTCGTTTCGACATGCTGCTGAGCATTCGGGTTCCGAGGCTGCAAAGTCGCATGTTATAAATTAAATTATAGTCTTAAAACTTGTGGATAATGATGTTAAGTAATTGTACGATTAAGCAAATCATTTGTAAGAACATTGTTTAGCCTAAGAATTGTACGATTGTTACTTATCCCAAATGAAATAATGTCTCGGACTATGCCCAACATTGTGGCTATTCCGTAACTTGTTATAGCTTCACTCGTACGTACGACGTAGCAAACAGCCTTAACTAATCGTGAAGGGAAAGGCATGCTTAACGCTATGTCTTACATGGATTAACCTACGTTATAGCAAATTTCCTACAAGAATGTTATATAAAATATATAGTATGTTTTACAGCCTGTCTACATAAAAACTGTAAAAAAAACTGTACTTAAAAAAAAATTTGCTTACTTCATTTATCTATTTTTAACTGACTTCAAAACAAGGAGGTTCTGGTTAATTTTATAAACAAAAAGAGAATTATTAAATCGGTTTGGTTTACATTAGCAAATATATCTGCTGTGCACCGGCTACATCCCCCATTTTTCCTACCTCAAGGGTGAAATATTTTCTTTTAATGAAAATGGAACAACCCTTGAGGTGAATTCCGTTAAAAAAACTAAACGTAAAAATCTGTGTACATTTGGCAAAGATATCAGAGGCCCAATTCCCGTAATTTGACAATAGCCGCAATCCGGTGTCAATTCGCTTCCAGTAACATTACGATCACAAACGGTATTCTCGTAAACCTTTAATTTTACGTAAAATTATCAAAAATATCATTATACTATATATATTAACTATTATTATACAGTTTGTGATCGTAATATTACTGGGAGCGGGCCTCAGGTATCATTCACATAATAAGAACAATACATAGAGTCGATTTGAAAAGACATCCTTTTTAAAATTCTGTAAAAAAAAAAACTAAGTCCACATCAAGGTACCTCCAAATTCCTATGTGAATGCAAATCAAATTTTACCTTAGTGAAACAATTTGTTATAATCCCCTCTGTAAATAAAACATGTCGGGAACATTTGTTTTCTTAAATCAAAATAATAACGAAGGGGATGTCTAGAAGAAAAATAAGCAACCCTCAGGCAAACGAGATTCGCAGACCGCCAGGTCACAAAATAAACAGATTCAGATGGTCTTCTCGGGTATTTTTAGGCTTTCATTATGTCTACGCTATGCCTACGCTTTCGCATCAGTCATTGCTGCGACAAACAGAAGCGTCCTGTCAATAAGTTGTGCACGGCCCGAAATCTAATCATCATCATCATTTCAGCCATAGGACGTCCACTGCAGAACAAAGGCCTCCCCCGGTGACATCCAGATTGGCCGGTTACAATCTAATGTAATCAAATATTGCTGACTGCCAATACAAAAATACCAATTTAGTTAGGCATACTCGAAGTTACAATAAAAACGAGTAACTTTTGTTGCTTTGAAAATTGCACAGCACTTTGCTTGACATTAGAATGCAAGCATTGGTGACTTGTTAAATTAAATAAAGGTTAAGAATCACATCCAAGCTTAGATACCTGACTAGAGTGGGAATAATTAGGAAAGAAAGCGCTCTGCAGAAGACAGAAAATGTGAAAAAGAAAATTAAAAAGCGAGTTCTAGTTACAGCTGCTGTGGCTAGCATGAGCAGTAGATAGTAGCGCTACTGACTAATAGGAATCAACTCTAACTCATTACACTATTTATTTATATCGCATATGAGTGGTATTTAAAATCGTTATCTTAGTATTATCGTTACGTTGTCTACTGTATTTTTCTACGTTATGGCGAGACGTAGAATTAACATGTTTACTCACTCCGTCTACAGACAGATTGAAATCATATCTTTATTTATGTTGCAGTAATTACCGTGTTGAGGTTAATTTTCTTGAAGAAGCGCTGGTTTCTGTACAAACACAGTTTCAAGTAGGTAGGGCCTTTACGAGTTGATTGGCTTTCATGTTTATTTATACTCTATTTGTTTCTTGTTTCTGTATTTTTAGTAGTCAGCGTACCTGAGTAGGATGCCATTTTATTTTCCATTTAATGTTTGTGTTTGTAGAAACGTAGAAACACTATTACCATTATTTTATTTGAGTACCATTCGTGTTATGTAAAGTATCTAGATCTTCTCAGGGTGTAATTTTTTTCTCGTCTATTGCATGGGTACCATTTTCGATTTAGAGATCCGTTTCGATTTTGATTAACAAAAGTCATAAATTTGCAAGTATTTCTTTTGATTTAAGCCGACTTCGCCACTCGAGAACCTTTCTTACCAAACGGTCGTTGGTTCTGCGAGCGATGTGGCCTACCCACTGCCACTTTAGCTTTGCAATTACAAAAGCTATTTCTATTCTAAAAACGGCCCAGAGTCGCTCGCTGTGGCGTTCTATAGGTCAGGCCTATGTCCAGCAGTAGACTTCTGGAGGCTGATTATGATGATGATGACGAAGCCTACTTCATAAATGAAGTTTCATGATCGTCGTCATATTTATTAGAGTATGTGTTTTGCCTATGTAATTAATGTATAATAGTATTTAGTTTATGTATGTCATTATTTACTGTTTGTAGTTTATGCTTTTAAAAATAATTCACACAGACCTTTTATTTGAATTTGTATCGCCTATATCGCACCGCCCATGGTCGACTGGTAGAGAATGCCTCATGGCAATTAGTCCACCTTGTGTATGATTTCTAAATCTGTGCGATAAAGTCTAAATAAATAAATTATTAATCATTGATTTTTGCAAATAGACCATTAAAATCACTTTTACACTTACATTACTTAACTTAAACTTTATCTATAATATCATTACCTACTTTATTTGATATTGATATAGATGTAGCGATAAGACCGCCTAAATTGTACATCTTTCTGTAAAAAGCATGTGTATTTTACTTGTATGGTGTGCAATAAAGAGTATCTATCTATCTTTCTATGTATGTATGGTATCGTATGGTGGTATGGTAGAGATAATTAAATTTAAATCCAGGTTAAAAACCCATTTCAATTTTAAAATCAGTTACATAGCCTTAACTATACGTTTATTGCTTCCATCAGATTTAACGACATACCAACTTCTGTACAAACGTCTGTATGAAATTCAGGTCAAGATGTCTATTTTATAGGTAATCCTTGGCTCTTATGCTATCTTTTAAAGATTTCCTAAGAAACTCTCAGCCATAGGAAGGACTCCAAGTCATATTACAAAGTATATTATATAGTGTAAGTCAAATCAATCAACAAACCTATAATATAGGCCTATAATATGTTCAGCAATGAACGTCTTAGGATGGCTGAAATGATGATGATAATGAATATTGCAGGATAAATACGAGTATACAGATTTCAAACTTTCGTGGTCACTTTTCTAGTTTCCCTTAGGTCTTTTACGATCGGGACGCTTGAAACAGTACCGCAATTTCGAAGACTCGGTAAAAATAATACATAGGTACATAGTAATAATTCTGAATCAATAAATTCTAATAATACTGCCTAAACAAACTGGAAGAACATAGCGGCATTATCAGATAATATTCTCTATAGTTTGTGACAAAAACTGCAAGATTATCTTTTTTTTGCATGTTTGCATTGTTTAAAATTAATCGCGTAAAGTTATTAATAATAAGTATATTATCCAAGTATATTGTCGTGTGAGAACGGCCGTAAAGAATACACTTCCTCACCGCCAACAGGAAGCGTTTCGTAAGAAACGACAAATTCCTGTAGCACGAGACGGGCAGCAGCGTCAGCGTGCGAAATCTTATAAAAAACTGCGCTCGCCAACCCGCCTGCCAAGCAATCCCCCCAATGAATGTCATTGGGGGAGGCCTGTGTTCAGCAGTGGGCGTCCTATGGCTGCATAGATGATATTATCAAAGGAAAACTTTTTCGTTCCGCCCTGTATGCTCATAAAAGTGTCTCGTGGTAGATATTTTTCAGTTTACGTTTTAAAACGAGCGTTTATCTGTGAGACTCTTCGGGCAGTTCATACAATATTCATACAGGTATAAAGGTGATTGCACATGCGATGTCGTTGCCGGCGATACCATCAAAACATCGGTATAAGAGCCGGTCTCAACCAACGCGGCTATAAAAAGTAGTGAGATGAAACTGGGAAAGTTTTAAGATTTGACTTGTAAAGATTGCTTGACTGATCTTGTTTCAAGTCCATCTAACACACCAAAGTATTATACTTATACTTTGGTGTGTTCTATGTTTAATAATATGATATTTTTTATTGGTTTTTGGAAACAAATAGTTTCTTTATTGTATTCTTTATTTACTATATAATAATTTATCATTTTATATATGCTAGTGTTATTTTCCTGAAACCTTATAAATCTTTTAACAATCGAAATTGCAGCCTCTTTTTTATTCTAACAAAAGTAACAATACAGTAATGTAAAATAACAAAACGCGTTCTCTTTAGCCAGATTATCTACATCATTAACAGATTAAAATTAAAATATAAATTTACATTATATAGCATTAAAAAAAAATCCAAAAATATTATTAAAACGCCTCTATAAAACTAAAATTGTAGGTAACTGGAGTAAATACGATGCGCAAACTGGCAACGTCGCTTTTTTTATCTTGCTCGCACGGTGAGAAAAGGGTCGGACGTTCATTATATTTTATGAAATTTTAAAATTATATTTTTTTTAAATGGGAATATTTATGGTCGCTATAGTATTACGGGTTAACGGGACCGCTTTTCGTTAGTTAACATACTGTACCTGAATAATCATGAACAGTAAAATTGGAGTTAGGCTTGCAATAAATTTATTGCAAGTCTACATAAAAAACGGTTCCTTATTCGACTGTCTGACTGACAGATAATCTTGTATCAAATTAGTATTAATGTTAAAACGGTCAAGCCTGTAAGGTTCGTTTGGTCGACGCATCCAAGCGGGTATGCGCGACGAATGCTTCAATATTTCCTTTTGCATGTCAAAAAGCGTCGTTCTATTGCGTGAATCGATCCTGTCAAACAGATAGTCGCAAATAGTCTGAATCTGCTAGCGGCCCTTTTGTATCTCGAACAGAAGCTATTGTTTGGTAGTATCTATGTTAGTCCTGTTTGTAGAATCATTTATTGTTTTCTTAAAAAAACGTATTCTAGGTAGATAGATAGATACACCTTTTATTACACATAAAGACATAATTATTTTTTTTATAGTTACTTAAACATCTTGATAAAGAACCCCACACAATGAGATACGTACGTAGATTTTAATTATGTGTAGAATTTTAGTATAGTTGAAATTAGCGTAGTTGAAATCAATGATAATAAGAAATGTTAATATTGTATCTCATATCAATAATCTTCGGCTGACAAACCCATCTTTTATAATGATATTAGGTCGATCTTATGAATTAAATGACAATCTAATTTGCCAAATTAACATCTAACAGTGTTGCTTTTAAGCAATTTACCTTTCTGATCAAGCAGAGATCCGTTCATCAATCAACATGATGGCGCTCAAAGCGGGGGCGGGACGATTTATCATCACTGGTAATTATTGTAACATACAATTTTTCACAGGTGGAACTTTGATAAAGTAGGTAACGCGATTTTAGGATAATAAATTAGGCCTTATATTTTTAATATTTGCTTTACATCTATTTAGTTCACAGATTTAAACTCAATTAATAAATTAACACTAATACTCGTTTGGACTAAAACTTACATTATGATTTTATATTTACCCTATACATGTTATGTGAAACGTTTTCAACATAATGATCTGAATCCGTTGACCCGTTACATGTGTACAAAATGTGCCTATTTGATGTTTCTTGCGAGTTCATCCTTTATCTCACTCAAACTTTGCCCAATTTATTTTCTTGAATGAACATTAACAATTTGGAATTAAACTTTTTGGCGCATCAAAGGGCTTGGAAGGCCTAATTTGAATCTAAATAAATGATGGTAGAACCAACACAAAGCCACTTTGAAGATCCTTGAAAAACTATTTAGCTGTGGGGAAAGAATTTTTTAAGATACTCGTTGTCAATTTCATACTAGGTAGGTCTCTTCCTATTGTGTTATTAGCTTTAATAATTTCTTAATTTTATTTTATGAACTATTGTTATAAATAGTTTAAATATGAATCTGACTATAACACTTATTAATGAGTACGAACTGAAAATGAAATCATGGTTGAAATTACTAAAATAAAATTATAAAATAACCACCGTCCACCTACTACGTGGGGCATACTAAAAGTTTATGGAAATGGCCACTGACAATAAGAAAATAAAAAATAGCTATTACGGAATTTAAAAACTCTCTGGTAACATGATGCCGTTTATTTTATTTTTCATTGTAGTGTTCTTTAAATGATTGTGTGTAAATTCAACTCGTGAAAATTTCCACTTAAGATTTTTTTTACGATTTTCACTATGCTTATCATATTTTGCTATGGTAAGTCAACAAGAGAGTTGGCATTTAGTGATATAAAGCTTTTTAAAAATTGACGTGTTCATCTAATAAAGTTTAATAGTCATTGGCTGTCTATTATATCGCGAGAGATAACGAAACCCGAGTCTACTGCTTTGAACCGAAAATAAAAACCAGTTCTCATAATGGGTCTTTCCTTTTGAATGCTTGCCTACGAAAGTTAAGAAAAGTCAAAAAATTGGTAAAAAATGGTTGCTTCTTTTTTTGGCAAATCAGAACATAATAGTGTCACTTGAAGACCAAAGGATAGTAACCGCAGATTGGTACTTCAACACTTGCTTGTCCAGAGTCTTTCTGGACTTATTAATCAGAATCCAGAAAAACCTAAGTTATAATTGTGAATCATTATTTTATTTTATTTTTCTTTAGTTTACGGGTCATTTAAAATTTATTGTGATTGGATGATTCGCATTAACTAACCAGCAAAGTTTATAGATGTTATTATTCTATTACTTACGAGCGCTGTCCTTACGTTAAAAAAAATTAAAAATATAAACCGTTATTATACTATTCATTTATGAGTTTTTTTTAAATAACAACGTACGGACATATGTTGTTCTTATCTGGTCGTAGATAAACATGCATTTTAAAAATCAGTTTCTTGTTTTAAATAGATTTCAAAGACTTGTACGTTTTTACGAAAGACATTTAAGCGCTCTTAATCATCAATGTTTGATTTATATTCAACATATTAGTACGATATAGGTTAGAAAATGTAAAATTGAAACGTAAACTGGGTCTAACTCAGCAAACCAGCACTACTCGAGATATCACAAAGACGAGATAACACTATCCAAAGTTGCCGCTGTCAGCGCGCAGTCGCGAACTTGTATGTTTGACAGTAATAAGTTGGCTTCACTGTTGCTCCTGCGAGTTATGTAGCGATTTCTTAAACCATACGATACGATCGACAAAAAATCAGAAACATAAAACATTTTATTAAATTGATAAATAAATTTATTATCTGTAAAAAGTGACTTCTCCGGTATTAAATCAAGGTTTATATTATTTATGGGGATGTTATTTGTTTACCAATTCTGATTAGCCGGCTACTGAACTAACACATTTAAAATATTGGTGTAGGATGGCTGTAAAATGAAACTAATAACTTTCATCAATGTTGGCAATAATCATGTAGGATCATACGATGATCTCGAAAAGTATCGCAGACCTAATAAGTTAGTAACTCCAAATGGAAATCAAAGCTACAAATCTCAGTAGTAAAATAAAAGTAAATCAAATACAACAAGGTTATACCTATATGGAGTCAACATCAAAAAAAATTAAAATGCTCTTATATTAGCCTTACAAATGGTTCACATGACCAAGAAGTTAACTGTGACAAGTGATTCAGTTAAGTAGGTCCAATTTTGAGAAGGAGGTTTATCGTCAAATCCAACTCGGCTAGGCAGCGTTCGGGAAATTACACAACGTCTAAAACACGTTACACGTTGTAAACATTCAATTGTTTTAGAGTTATTAACAATCTTGCAATGGTTTAAAGAGTTAATAAATAAATAAACTTTTGACAATGTTGGCTGATCCAAGCGACTTCTTTTGTTGATTTGAACATCGCCACGTGCCCGTCTCGCTGTGCCTAACGTGTACCGACTTCAACTTCTCATGGCCCCTTGAACTCTTAACTGCGATCTCCGTCGAGCGGCTCTCGAAGCAATTACTGCAACATATAGTGCACGGAGTTTCTTTAAACTTGTATTTCTGTACTTTATTAATTTCCCAGGAACGGAAAAGGCGTCTTTACAAAATTTCAAATTATAGGTTATATGGATATTTTGTTCAGTATAAAAGTTGCTTCGTAATAGCCTTGTAATTTCTTTATTTTACACTGTAAATGGAAGTTTTGTATCACTTGTTTAATTAGTTGCCCTTTCTCCCAAGTTGGCGAAGAACTTTTTTATTTTAGGTACGTAAACATTAAAAGGTATGTAAACATTGTTTCCTAAATGATGTCTATAGAATATAGAATAAAATAGCAGCAGCAGAGAAGTTTTTCAATGACTCATTGAACAAAGGTACGTACCAACTACAACGAGATACATTTTTATGAATATAAATTCAAAAATCATTTAATATTATTATTTAAATACGTGTATTCTTCATGTTTTGTACAAAATACGTACAATAAATAGCTCATTCAATATGAAAAAAAAACATTTAAAAGATTTTGTAGCGATTGATGAGAGGTTGACTTTACCTAAAATTTTTATTTCTTGATAACTTAATCTATAAGTTTAGTTTTTGAATCAAAATTTTATAATCAAACTGAAACGTCTTATGAATAAAAAGAAACGGTTACTGTACGGTACGGTACGTACGGTTTAATATTTAAGGGGCCATTCCCATAAGTCGTTTTCATCACTGCTACTCCTGGGTGCTTCTTGACCGTAAAGAAAACCCAATTTAATTATCATGACTCTCATCATGTTGTGAAACCCTAAAAGCATCATCCATATAGCTGAGATATTCCGAAATCGTTGATGGCGCTCCCACACTCACCATTGTTGCGAGACAAGAGTCACTCGTGTCTTTCAGATCGCTTACTTTGTTTAACACGAGTACGCTCTAGGCCCCAGACACCCCTTTAATCTCAAAAGTATATTGCTAGAGAGTAATTTAGATTCTATCAGTGGGTACCGCCGAAGGGCGGTAAGTGTTGAAAAACGCGCAAAAACGCAAAATCAAAGTCTGAAAACGAGCTTCAAAGCGTATCCCGGCGTGGCGGTTAGGGTTATTTTTTTACAAATCTGTTTACCGTGAAATTTTATCGCGCTTTCATAAGTTAGCTGTTGAGATTGGAAAGGAGCTAATTTATTTTTGCTATCAGCTTGTTAGTAACTCACAAATAAACATTATAAGCCTCTCAACATGTCACGTTATTATCATCTAATGGCTTAACTGTAGGGCTATTAGGACAAGTAAAATAGAAAATCTTAAATGCGTGATTCTCTCTCTTTTCTTAAGAAAATAATATGCGCACTTGACTATTCTGAAAGCTCTAATTACAATCCATGTGTAAATACTGCGTCATAAATAAATTGTAAGTACTTATTTTCTCTAAAACTAATTTACCTACACTATTCTTCACTGGAATTTATTGCATTCCAAAAACAAATAAAGTTGGTATCTGTATTTCGGACGGTAAAACTCGTCATCGCGAGACGGACCAGTGATGTCACGGATCAAATTGAATTCGCTCGCGGATTGAAGAGGGTCCGAAATGATGAACGAATCGACGCGCCAGGACACCCTAGTTTTAGGGCTGGCAGAATCGGACAAGCAGTTAATTTAAATTTCAAGTTAGCTTTTATTTGTGATTGTCTCATCATTAATAACTAACTGTTTGCTTTACTAACAATAAACAATTAAGAACGTTTAGGTTTGCATATTTTTATTTCGAAAAAAATTGGGTGGTATGGTTTAATATATTATTATGAAAAAGACAATACTCGTGATTTTAATCGAGATTGATTTAGAATTTGGCAAAAGTATGTCATTTTGACCAAGTCAAGCAAGTTACAAAAAAATTTTATTCAGACTGTACTGGTCGTAAGAGTTTGAATCTCTTTTTCTATTTAAATAGTAATTGTAAATTTTTCTTAACCTCGCGATATAACGAAACATATATTATTTAAAGTTTATATTTATATAATTTATATTCTTGTCAGTTTAATGAAATTAACTATGTACGCCAACAGGTCTAAGGCTCCTTTGAGCACTTATTAAGTTTCGTTCCTTTAGCACTTTTCTTTCGTTTTTCTACAAAAATATTGTTTCCGTACTAAAATAAAAAAAACACCGTATATTAATACGTTGTTTTTATGATTTATACGTATTAATATATTAAGATTCCACACAGTAAACTCTTTACGTTTCTTTTACTGCTGGGATTTTTCAATCCTGCAACAGCCCTATTCGAGCCTCAGATGAGAGAGGAAATTGACTAGCGATATAATTGCGTGACCCATTCGGCTTAATGTGCAATTCACGGCTGGTAAATAAATAAATCCGATGGTAGCAAAGTGTCTCTTTACAGTGCATGAATTAAAACATAGGTTTACTTCGATTCTACTAAAATAGAATAGAAGATTTAGGTAATGTTTTTAAAATAATAATAAATAAAATAAATAACCAATATAAATGAACTGAGAGAAATTTTAAACCACAAACGAACGTTTATTGTTTTTGTGCAAAGTGTCAAAAGACCATCATTTAAATATGTAAAAAATTCGTCAAATTCGTAATAACTATATCGTCTGATATATTGTGATATATTTCATGATCTCTTTCCATGTGTGTATTTTCTTAAAATAAGGAAATTAAAGAAAAATTAAAAAAAATAAAACCGACTTTAAAACACTAAAATGCTAAAAATGCTAAAAATAATCCTAACACATAAGTACCTAATCAGTAAATTTTGGAGTCGGTGCAAACAAAAACATTGAATCTCTCATCAGCTGGCACCGACTCCAAAAGTAACTGATTAGGCTTACCTAGGTACTTATACCTAAATGCTAAAAATAATCCTAACACTTATGTAAGTGTTAGGATTATTTTTAGCATTTTAGTGTTTTGAAGTCGGTTTTATTTTTTTTAATAAAATTTACTTATTTCATCTATTTTTAGTGATAAATCCTAATCTAACTGCTGAACACCGATTTCATCCCCTATTTTCGTACCCTTAGGGGTGATTTTTATTTTACAAACTTTTATCATAGTATCTTTCATATCATCATCTTTGAAGTATAAGCTATTCAATAAAACAAAAATCATCAAAATCGGCTCATATTTGACGAAGATAGGTAACAAGAACCACAACCAAAATATTATCTGGGTATATATTTGTTGATTTTCTCAAAAAGTTCTGAATCAATTTCGATAAAATGTATATGGGACCACCTCTGAAGTATGATCTACCAAACAAAAAAAGAATCATTAAAATCGGCTCATAATTGGCGGAGTAATCGCGTAACATACATACAAAAAAAAAAAACACAATCGAATTGAGAACCTCCTCCTTTTTTGAAGTCGGTTGAAAAGGATGATCACACCAATTAAATAAATACACATTTTTCTTTTGTGGGATTTAACCTGCACTCTTTTTATCATCGCCAAATTTAAATATGCTACCGTCTCGTCTTAGGTAAAAATGATGCTTGGAAAATTTAGACAATCCATCTCAATGTAGACAGAGACATCAATGATATCCTTTCATTTTTTGCGAAGGCAATTATAATGTCGTCTACATAAGAATGTTGTTTAAGAAACAACTTAAGGAATCTTTAATCTTCTAAGATACGTATTTTTTTCGAGGATTTCAGCATTATCCTTTGTGCCTTTTAAAAGAATCTAATATAATTGTTGAGAAACTTGGCATTTAAAAATCCGAAGTCCTAAATGTAATTTAAAATTGCGGAATACTATCTCGAATTTACGTAAGAAATAAAATAAGAAAGGTTAAGCACAAGTAAGAAAAAAATAACCTACGACTAAGTATCTAGGCTACTATTGCATTAGGTATATCTGTAGAGGGCATCGTGTACCAACACTTAATTATAGTTAAGTTTTGTAGGTAGAAAGTGTATCATAAATTTAGAGGGCGTTAAGTGTAAGTTCTTTTGTTTTTACCCGATCGAAACATAAACGCAATCAGAGTGCTTTCAGACACAAAAACTATTTTTTTTGCATATACGTTTTAATTATTTTCTTTCGTTAAAGTAGTGGTTGGTTTCGAAATTGGTATTGGAATTGGAATCTCTGAGCAGTTTATCAAAACGAAATGAATTAGACCCGGTCACCTTGAGATGAGACCTTAAACGGAAGGTTTTCTGACAGAGCCGTGGAAGAAACGATAGTCTTTCCACATATCAAATAAGAAAAAGTATTTAATTGCTAAAAACTTATTATAAAATATTTTCATGTAATCATCATCCAAGTGGGATGCAATAAAGAAGTAAGTATTGAAAATAGTTCAAATTGCCAGAGATGTTTTTAACGGTCTAACGACTACTTCCACGAAGCTTCATTGTACCAATAATGTTTAGTTAGAACATTTCGCAGTAAGTGTTGAGAGAATTCTAATTAACTTATCCAAGTTTCCACTCCCATTTCATGCCGGTCTTGGACTTTGTACAATGGAAAGAATTATTTTAAAGTACTGACAAGTCCTTTTGCTTCCGTTGAACTTCTTTTAATGAATTTTACTGAATTACACAGTTTGAGAGCACTTTAAGTAGCTCTGGTTTTAAATGTACGGTCTTGATTAATTTCACATTTTCACCATTTATTTTCAACTTGTATTATATACTTACATGGTTAGTATTTAAAATGTTTAGATAGCGCTAAACAGACTATATTTTTTATGGTAATTAAAACTTTTTTTAAATTAAAATTTAAGAATTAAATGTAAATTTGGCTTTTAAGACTGATTGTTAAAAAAGTTTAACCCAATTTTTCGTTTCATTAAACACTAAAACCAAAAGTAGGTAAACTGAAGTACTTGAATTCACTCAGTGAATATGTCACCCTCATAGGAAATCACTAAAATCCAGTACAATAACACTTTTTCTTCTACTTCTTAAACCTACTTGTACTAATTAATATAAGATTCTGGCCATGCCAGACATAGGGAAAGCAAGGATGGTATTACATAAACCTGGAATTCTTAGGTCAATATTGTGAAGATGATAGATAGCTGCTCTTTCCGCTTCGTTCCGCACACACTTAACCAAAACGTTGTACACGTCTTCCTACTGCGTTACATTCTGTGCATTTTGGAAAAGTAACTTTTCCCATTAGTGCAGCAACTCCAATTAGTGGAATGTGTCCAGAACGAAGTCTTAAGCTCGTTACAATTTTTTGTCTGCTCATACCAGTTCCGTTGAACCAGGGATGCCTGTGAATGCTTGTTTGGACTGTCTTGTACCAGATACCTTTCACTAGCGATCACTTATCATACCTAGTATTCCTTCCAAATCATCCGGACCTTAAGACTGGCTTCGCATAGGACATCTGTGTACCATGGCTTTTGGTTGGGATCCTTCCATCTAAACTTGCTTCTTTAGCGCAGATATATACCTTTTCATTTTCTTCTACACAAACATGATACGCAATATATAGGATACGCAATTGGAATGCCCTGGAAGTTTGACATACATCGAGTCAAGATCGCTCGCAGTCAGATATTGAAGTGCGCTCCTAGAGTCCGTAAAAATTACGAAGCTGTCTGCATATATATATAGCGATTACTTCAGCATGCATGATCGAAACATTGGTGTGTATCTTAAATTTGACCGATATGTTATTTTGTGGATCAAAGAAAGCAGCACCAACATCTTCCCCCTGTTTTGAACCATCTGTAAAAAAATATAATATCCCGAATATTTTCTTGTGATATATTTATTACATATTAATTTAAGATCTAAATTGCTGTAAAGTTTTTTTGCTTGTGTAATCTTATCAATTTGTGTTACAATTACAGAGGACAAATTCACACGGCTGATCCATGTACTAGGCGAAAATCTTCCTAATATAGCATTTGAGTAGATAGGATATCTAAAAGATTCATTAACGGGATTCAGTAAAATGTTTTCCCAACAAAACAAAAACCAACCCAAGAATTCAGTACTAACAAATTTCCAAGAAAAGTACTTTAAAATAAACTATAATAACCATTACAATAATCTGTGGGACTATGTTTTCACGGAATTGTTATTATAATAAGTCCTTTGTTGCAATTTCAATACGTTTACACGTAAATAGAACTCCAAGAATCGCACGCATTGCAACAATTTATATCTTCCCCCACAGACGGCTTATGATGAGCGCCTGAAATATAGCGAACCTAATGCATAGACGCGTCATGGGTATGGTAAACTTGCTTTGCATCCTTTGGATTGAATTAAACTTCCTATTTAGTTTATTTTAAGTTACAAAATAGACTCTTTGACATAAATTTACCTATATAAATATGAGTCAGACTATCAATATAAATATTTTTGCGCTACTAGGTACCAAAACTTGAATTATGCTCAGGGCATTGGCGAGATCATCTAGAAGTAAGCCAATTTTAAAAAATCGTTTTCTGAATTGACCGTAATAAATATGCCAGAGTTAGCGCTAAATAATCTTAATAGACGTATATCCGGCGATAGATACCCTGTGGCATTTATTGCACTAAGTTGTCTGTCCGCCGAAATGAAACGGAGCTGGCGGCCGGAGATAAAGAAATTATACCAATGTGTATGCCGACATGTTTTATTGGGGCTGTTACGATGACACAGCCACACCGCACACGTCCGACCTCTAAGCGTGTGGGGAGAACACTGAAATTAGTCATCGGTTTTTTACTGCCGGAGTGGTGGGGGTCATTTTTCTGACGAAGTACCCTGCAAACAAAGAAAGTTTTTTATTAAGATACCTACGCATTGCCTTATCACGTAGACCATAAGTGTGAGGAGATTGAAAGTAGTCATCGTAGAAGTGGTCATTTTTCTTTGGTATGCTATTGTAAGAGAAAATTAACTTGAGACATTGCGCGAGATAAAAATTGTTTATCTGTCGTTTACTAAGATAACGACGTATGTAAGTATATAGTTGTTTTCTTATTTGTGTTAATTGTTTGTTAGTTGTTCTCTTTGTAATTACTCTAATGCAAGTTGTTTAAAGACCACGATAAATTAGATATTGTGGTCGCTGGAACGGTACAAACGGATACTTATAAGATTTCAATTTAAAAAAAATAATTTAAAAACACTAATGTTAACAGTGCCGTGTGGGGACGGCTGTAAAGAATACACTTCCCTAACGCCAACAGAAGGCGTATCGTAAGAGGCGACTTATTCCTGTAGCACGAGACGGGCAGCAACGTCTGCGTGCCAAATGTTATAAAAAACTGCGCTTGCCAACCCGCCTGCTAGGCGTGGCGAGTATTGGCAATCCCTCCCGATGAAAGTCATTGGGGGAGGCCTGTGTTCAGCAGTGGACGTCTTATGGCTGAAATGATGATGATGATGATGACTAATGTTAAACCCAAAGTACCGATCTCGATTAAATTAGCATACTCTAAAGTAGAAAAGAAAACCACTTCCCATTTTCAACTCCAAACTTTAGGATTCGTTCCAATTTTTTGCTCCCTACTATACTTTATACTACCCGCATTGACATTGTACATTCCGTAAAAGCGGGTTTACAAGCCTTTCTCCTTTTATTGTAAAAGTTTAATAGAGACTGGATCCGTAAATGGACCAATCAATACTTTATTGTACTTTTGCAATCTCTATTTTAGAGGGGACCGTAAGCACCATACCACAATTGAGGTAGATACAGTAGAGTAACTCTTCACAAATATTTACTAATGACCAAATTTTAACTAGATTTCATCAAATGGGCTAGTTTCCTGGGTTAAAAAAATGATTATTCTATTTAGTCCGCAGTTAGATTATCAAAAAATATTGGACCCATATTTTGTCTTTTGTCAATCAAATAAAAAATGACGAAGATAAAGCGCATCAAAGTGAGCACGTGACGTCACGTCTTGCTAAAAAGTGTCGCAAGGCGTGACGTTACGTGGAACTTTAACGGGCTATATCTTCATCATTTTTTGTTTGATTCAAAAAAGAAAAGATACGTGTCGAATATTTTCTGTTAATCCAACTAACGGACTAATTAGATTTTTTTAGGAAACTAGCCCATTATTTTAGCTATAAGCCGTTTTTCCTAAATAGTACATTTAGACAGTAAGTAACTCGAAAGGCGCAGTTAAGTTGGTAGAATAAATTATAATAAAATAAACTCCAAACAAACATGAATAAACCAATCCATCATGGTAACGATCGCTTTTGATTTATATTTTAAATATAAACATCTAATTTGCTCTGAGATTTAATTAGACGTCAGTTCCATTGTGAAAACCAATAACTATTCTTTGTTCATACCAATACGTCAAATATTTTGACACAGTCTTGAAGTAATGATTTAACACCCTTGTATTACAAGGTGCCAGAGCTTTTTTCAGGGGCGTCCCGCAGTTCCTGACTCGAGGCCAAATTAAAATAATGCACCACTTCGCAAACCGTCTTCAAATGAAACTAAAATGCTAAAATTCGCAGCAAAGCTGTGATACCTTTCCACAATTTATATTTATATAAGTTTTAACTTACTGCTTGTACCTTGGTTGTGTCCACGTATGGTAGGTATAACGCCGAAAATTACGTTTTACGAATTCAAGAAAATGTATGTTACGTACAGATTCTGAATGGGCCATTGTAAAGTAACAATTTGGAATAAACGCGTATGCATTATGCGTATTTTTATAGTGCAGATAAAAATATTGAATAACTTAAGAAATAATTTAATATTAATTAGGTATATAATAGTTTCAAGACTAACTAGGTGGTATAATGGCATGATAATCAGCTTTGAACACAAAGAGATTCCCGGTTAGGTTAGGGCCTATTTGTTTTTTTGTTTTTTTAATAGCCACTGGGAGCTACCCCTAACAAAATTGTACCTCGTAAAATAAGGATGTTAATTCCTTAATTCCTAATAAAACTAGCAAATTGTAGCTCTACCAATTAAAAACTTATTTGTATGCTTTAATTAAAAAAGTAAGCTTAAAAACCTTACCAAAACAGAATATCTTCCAAGCGGAAAAAAAATACTTAAGACGTCACAAGAATAAAATTCTATACAAACCGTATTGAAACAGAGTTAAAACAAGAAACTCTCAAACAATTGCGTCACGATAAAGACCCTTTCGAAATAGCAGACTGCTGCCCAAAAAAATTAATGATTGCAAAGAGAAAAAAGCTGGAATCTTACAAGGAATGAGCTTCACGTCTTTCTCAGTTATAAAGGGTAAAGAAAAAGGCTGCATTTAGTGAATGGGTATTCAGGGACGGGGAAATTCAGACCACTGCTACCCCTTGCGAGCCGCACTTGCATTGCAAACCCTTTGAAGGAATCGTGTTTTTTTTTTCGACAATCAGACTTGAGGTGAAATTTTATGTTAAAACTGACTCATAAAAGGATTCCGAGAAATGCTAGTTTATTCGTTGATGGAGCCGTGAGCGAAAAGGGTGGAAAATTTATCATGAAGTTTTAATGGTAGTAGGTAAAGTATTTTCTTTTGTTAGAATCGAGAAAAAAGGTTATATTAAAGGTAAACCTCTATATAGCGTAAATGCTGCATATTTCTGCATCAGTCGTTTTTCGATTTCTACTAGTAGAAATAGGGAAAAATGACATTAGCATGTTAACATTAAACATTATTGACACATGATTGATTTAGATGACACAATAATACATAATCAAGTAAGAATGTTAAGAACTCTGCAACACCTTTCCCTTTCTCTAATGGTTGTCCTCTACCTAAAGGTTGTCTAGAAGAGAGCGCTATTAGCAATAAGACCGCCTAAATTGTACATCTTTCTGTAAAAATCATGTGTTTACTTGTATGGTGTGCAATAAAAAGTATCTATCTATCTAATATCATTGGCACGGAATTTAAAAACCAACATAATAACTTATATGTTGGTTTTTAATGTTTCTGCGATAAACGAAAATAATTTAAAAAATATAATTTAATAGCAACACTTATTTAGACTGATTCAAAAATACGTAAAAGAAGAAATACAATTTAAATACGTACACGATTTGTTTTCGTGCGAATTTAAGATTTATTTCTTTTGCTTTGAAAATAACTCTCCTGGTTATGAAGATATAATGCAACCGCATTCTCTCCACCTCATTGAGTAAAGATTTTATAAACTACGTACAACGAAACTCACTCAGTAGAGTACTCTATTTCTAAACTGATAATGTATGATACAATAATTCATGTAAATAGGTATCATAATGTTTACTTTACCAAAAAGTGTCGGTGTGTAAACACAACTTGAATGTACCTGTGATTCAGATAAGTTTTATTAATTTACTAGCTATCCCGGTGAACTTTGTACCTCCACTTCATTTTATTTGTGAAATTTTCCGTGTTTTCATAATTAATCTGCTATTCGGGGCGGAGACAAATTCAACAAATCAAAGAACATAAAAATCGGTCCAGCCGTTCTTGATTTATAAATAGTGTAACTAACCCAACTTTTTAAAATATAAATAACTAGTTGTCCCGGCGAATTTCGTACCGCCGCTTCATACGTTTTTTCCGATATTTTTATAGTTATTCTACTATTCGGGACGGAGACAATTCTAAAAAATTAGAAATCATAAAAATTGGTTCAACCTTTCCTGACTTATAAATGGTGTAACTAACCCGACTTTGTTTAATATATATGTATATAGATTTAAATTTTTTATAAAAAATACATAAATATTTTTATAATTATAGATAGTTAAGTAACATAAGTATTGATTGAATTAAACTCATGACTCTCTTAGTTATTTTGTGTCATATGCCATAAGCGATGCGATAAAACGTCGATTATGTTTAGTAAAAAAACAAAATTAAGTTATCATCAGTACATACAAACCAAGTATCTGACACTACCTAATATAATTCAACAATAATACACATAAACCAACGGTTTTATCCGGGTTTAAATTAAATGTAACTTAGGTTGACAATCGTGGCGTTTTAGTTTATTAAAAAGTAAAGGTGTGAACGGGTGTCACAGAAACAATGGAATTTCTGCAATAAAGGCGAACTAGTTTGGTAAATCCAACTCTATGGAAGGACAGTAATGCCGTTTCGATTTTAGTGACGTGGCGTTATCTATTATATCGATATTGAAAAAAAACTCGATTCGCATATCTCATTGTGTATGCCCGATTTAAAAAAATCAATATTTTGGTTTCGGACATTGACAGGACATAAACATGAACTAAAACTACTCGGTAAATCTTCGACACAAGAAGCTGGCAAAACTGTTTTATTTATATCACAGGTTTTGCAGGTTCGAGAAAAAAGACCTAATCCTCAAAGCCAAGACTTTCGAATCTATTAACGGCAAAGTCGTTGTCACTAATGTTCAAAACAGCTTAGTTAGTGTTTTGTTTTGTTTATTTAAGTCATGAATTTGTGATGGTTAACTTTTAAAAGTAAATTGAAGCAAGTTTAAAGTTTTAAGTGATATTATCATAGATATAAGTAGTTCCTAATATTGCTTTAATCTCATTGAAAAAGTGTGTTAACTAACCCAAATATGTTTTTTCAGTAGGTTAATTATTGTAAATTTTATTAATAATGAGAAATAATAAAGTAAGAACTTTAAGTAGGTAGGTGTCTACCTCAAATTCTCTAGTGCTCGTTGGCTATGAAATGTTTTCCTCGTCAATTATTGTTTTAGTCAGACATTTGTAATTCAAGTTCACTAAATCGTTTTCTTACATAATAAATTATAACTTTCACTGGTGAAAAATTGAAATTGTCATAAATGAATAAATATTGAACATTTAGCAGCTAGCTTGGTGGATGTTTGCATAATTTGCAGTTATAAACTGCGGTTCGGACAATGACAGTTACAAATATATCAATAACGTAGGTAACATTTTCCACATGTTCTACATAAACAACAGACTTTTAAGTAAGCATAATTGTTACATTTAGGTGCATTGTTATTACTATCGCTGGTTTTATACCACATTTACTGACAAAGAAGATAATATAAATGGTACTAAACATTAAGTTTAATAAAGTATTGATATTTTTTATAAAGCATTTTGAACTTGAATAAAATAAGAAAATTAGAAGACGACAAAAATAATATCTATTTACATAACTTTGTTGTGAGAACTCCAAAATATATATTTCTTTGACTTTGTTTATTTTACGTGTTCCGCAGAGTCGGGTTTAACTATTGTCTATTTCGATATTTTGTCGATAATTGCGATTGTCGACATCACTAGTTTATTTCCAGTTTCTGATTTATAAAACGATGAAACAGAACGTTGTGTTGTCACTTCTCTGTTCGTTAGTAAGCTTATTTTTAAATTACTTACTTGCGGTATATTATACCAGACTTTAACCTTTTTCAATTTTAATACTGCAGTTAAAGTAATTTGTAACATGATACTTCATCATCATCATCATTATTTCAGCCATAGGACGTCCACTGCTGAACATAGGCCTCCTCCATTGACTTCCAGATTGGCCGGTTGGAAGATACTTGACTGAGCCGAATTGATTTTAACTGTTTTATGTGTATCTCTTTTAATTTATTTAGTTATGTTTATTTTTAAATAAATCATTTGGTTCCAAAATATTCAAAACTATTTTTAAAAGGTGTTTATCATTTTAAAATTAATTTTCAGTAAAAACCAAAAGTATAAATAGAGATGTTTATTTTATTATCTAAATGCTTTAAGCAAGTTATTGGCTTTTTTGCTTATGTTCAGCAGTCGTTCTATGGTTTTTTTTTAAAGATTTTAAAAAACCTGCAAGAAAAATAAAAAGGCTAATCTCATTAAGACTAAGTTAATTCTATAACACTGTCCTCATCTGTATCACCTAAAAGAGATTATTTGAGATTGCGATGTTGACGCCTTAGATAAAGTTGTCGCGTGTCCACTACCCCGTATAATAGCTTATGTAGGTAAAAACTTAATGGTTTCACTGTCACAATCTTCAGTAGCTCCACGAACAGCATCAAAAAACACGAATAGGCCATTTCGACTGATAAACCTCATTTACCGGAACCCAGAGGCAAACTGCTCGAATAATTTCAGCAAAAAAACATTTCTTTTTATCAGTTCCTCCCAACCGAAAATTTAATTGCCAAGACTCCTTCCTTCGGAAGTGGTTATGGTCCATTTGGTTAAATCGTAACTGCTTTATTCGTTGCTATTCGCCGAGCTTCGGAACAACAAAGGGTTCAAGATAAAACAAATAAATTGTTTTCTCCGAGGCTAACTCACAAAATAAATATTCCCAATTAAATTCGAAAATATCCGTGGACTTTTAGGAATTCAGAGATGTTTACTTTTGAGTTAAAATACAAAGAAAACAATTCCTTAAAGAATAATAAATTGAAACAAAGTCGATGTCGTTGCAGTCTAACTTTCGTATTTTTACGTAAATATTTTGTGATAAAATGTTACGTAAAGTAACTAGTAAGTAATATGTAATAGAAATAAACATTTGCACAATGCACAATGTGTAATTAAAATGTTTCCAATTTTAGAATTGTGACATATTTAGTAAAAATTAGGGATTTGCGAAAAAGTTATATAATATACAGGGTTTTTAAAACATCAACAACCTCCTAGGGCTCCTAGTGCTCGAATTCAATTTTTTTTTTGCTTAAAGAACAACATCGTTATCATAATAAAAAAAAATCACTCGTCGGGTCAAAAAACTTCTCCATACTTATTATAAATGAAGTTTTTTTTTGTGATTTCGATGGTGCTGTAAAAAAAGTTGTTGTATTTGATCACCAAAATAAGCCCCTACGGGGTTGTTGATATTTAAAAAATAGCCCTGTATAGATAGACTATCGCGTTTGCATTTAAAACGACACATGCTCACTTTAATAAATATTCTTGAACAAATGCGACTAAGGATTTGGATTAGAAGACACACAAAGAGCAGTTCAAGGTAGGCAGGTAAACTAACGTCAAATTTATTATGCAAAAAACGAATGTCTCTTTGACACACGCGTGACTAGCAAGATAATATCAAATAAATAAATGTAAATATGCGCCGGTCGCATAGTGGGGCATATTTACATTTCAGTGCGTCTCCCAGCACACCCAAAACCTTGCCAAATTAGAAAAGTTCGATTACTGAATTGAACCGAACCGGCAATCAAACCCTGAACCATTTGCATTATGGGCAAATTATCGTGCCACTACGCTATCGGATTGTCAATTTAAGGATACAATTTTTGGCATAATACAAATTTTTGGCGCAAAACTTAAAGCAGAGTAGCTTTATACAATGATCCCGAGCAAAGAGATATAAAAACAAATAAGCTGAAAGAGTAGTTTAAACTCATATTATTTTATAAGCCAATTCCTCTCATTTCCCAGTATAATGCAATCCGAAAGTCATAAAGTTTGATTTAAAGCCGCTTGCGCTGCGCTGAAATAGAGAAACGGTGATAACTTGTTTAAAATATTTTACTGGGTAAAAACCAAACAAATGGTGAGCTTATTTCATATTAAAAAATTGGCCTAGTGCGGGTCGGGCCACAAGCAATGGAGGGTTTCGTAGTTTTCCGTCACAACATGCGGTATATTATACCAGATAATTTGACAATCACAATCCGGTGTCGATCCGCTCCCAGTAACATTACGATCACATACGGTATTCTCGTGAAACCCTATAGTTTATAGTTTTGATAGTTTTGATAATTTTACGTCAAATTAAAAGTTTACAAGAATACCGTTTGTGATCGTAACGTTACTGGGAGCAAATCGACACCGGATTGTTACTATTGTCAAATTACGGGAATTGGGCCTCTGTTTTACTAACAACTTTATCATCATCATATCATTTCAGCCATAAGACATCCACTGCTGAACACCGGCCTCCCCAATGACATTAATTGGAGGGGATTGCCAATACTCTCCACGCTTGGTACATTTAACATGTTTACTGGATAACTTGTAAAGCCTACCTAGCTGTGATAGTTTTTAATTTAACTTCGTTAAAATTACTACTGCCGTGTACTGATTCGTGAACACTTGACTAACTAACATTGCATTTTTAAGCTCAATATTACGTAAACGGATTTTTTGAAAAATGTCTAACGGCGTATCCAACGACACCCCACACTATGGGATAGACAAGAAAAAAAAAACATCCCTACTGTTAAGTACTTGTAGGGGAGGTACCCTATTTTTTTTAAAGATTATATTCTACGACTTTGTCGGCGTGATAAATATGTATACCCGTGTGAAATTACGGCTTTCTGGTGCTAAGGGTCGGGACGGAACGACAGACAGTTACACAGACAGACATGATGAAACGTGTTGACTAAAGACTCACATAGCATCTACCCGTGATTATGTCTGAGTAGCATTCAGAAAAGGGCCTAAGAGAATATCCTACAAAAAAAAGGTATAAGGTATTGTATTTATTTTATTTATTTTTCTAACACCGCAAAATTGTAATGTGACATGCAATAAACGTTTGAATTTGAATTTGAATTTATCCTCAACGGGAGGCCTATGTTCAGCAGTGGACGTTCTATATCTGAAATAATGATGATGATTTTATTTTGAAAAGTTTAGGTATGAATTTCAGTACGGCGTCAACGCCTTAATTAAATAAAAACCTGACATAAATATTACTTTTCTTAGATGAATCCTAAAGGAGTTGTACATTAGGCACAAAGCAACATCTTGCATTAATAAGAAGTGCTCTATTTCTTTAGTCTACTGTGATAAATATTAAATAATACCGGTGAGACCGGGCCTTCAGTGGAGACTCTCGTATAAACCATAAATATTGTATGAAGAGATTTTACAGGGCATCCATTGGACAGTAAACGCCATTTTATGGGACAACATATTTTATTGTAGGTATCAGCTCTCTGTGTCAGATTTTATTTATTCCGTTTATATTGTTTTGGTATTTTTCGCTTTTAAGGCACATTCATTTAAAACTTTTATAGTCTTATTAATCTAGTGGAATAATAGCCGATTGGTAACATAATGTACCTTTTTTTATTTAGTTTTATTTATTGGGCATTGAAACAATTAAGTATAAAAAATGGTGTATTTTTGCTGCATATTTTAAAACTTAATCATGCAAGTTAAGCCTCTCTGTCAGTCATTATTCAGTTTTAACTGTGACAGATAAATCAGTGTTGTCGACAAAATTTGTTTGTTTGTCCGTATTATCTTGCTCAGTTTTTCGCAGGCGTGTCATTTGCAGAACGCTTAAAATAAAGTTATGTTCATTTTCAAGCGGCAAATTATCATTTTATTGTTTTGAAATCTGACGCGGCACGTCGGTTAAAGGTTTGTAAGTTACGACTGTAATTCTGAATTGTTTTTTGTTATGGTTTTAATGGCGACCCGTGTATTTTTAATAGGCAACCGTGAAAAATTATTACTCTACAAATGTTCGTCCAAAATTAACTTTCTACGCCTTTGTTTCTAACAAACTTAATATCGTCATTTACATTCAGATATTTACGTTATCATCATCATTGCAGTCAGACGACGTCCACTGCTCAACATAGGCCTCCCCTAGTGATTTCTAGATGGGCTGGTTGGAAACGGCCAGCGTCCAGTGACTTTCTTTCTAAATCTAATCTTTGATTACTCAGGTAGATCAAAATAATTTGTTCTAGTATCTATGTTAAAGTTAGCTGACCTTACTCATTCTACAGTCATACCTTTTTCAACTTCAAAAGTTTTTATTCCAAAACAGTCACACAAATTTGGATTTGATGAAACTTGTCATACAAATCAATTATGTGCATGAAAAATTAAGCCTACATTAACAAATAAAATATCCGTTTCCCAAGGTATAATAAACAAAATGTCCATATGTATTTTAACACAAGTAGATCATCAGTATTTACAAAATTAGGTAAACTCATGAACAAAAATGACTTTTACAGGCATTGTTTACAGAATTCTAATGAACAGCTATAAAATAAAACAAAAGAGGACTTACCTATTCCAAACAGTAGTAGTAAAGTTATCCCCGCGTATTTATCAGCTTACTCCCAAAACGGGGACTCATAAAGCAAAAACCATTGCCCGCTATGTCTGGGGCAATTTATCCCCGGATCACCTGGGGCCATTGAGGTCATCAATCTGCAGCCCCCGGGGCTAGTTTTCCTGAAGACCCAGTCTTAACACAACACCCCCGTTATTGCACGTTTTGTGGCTTCAAAATAAACGAGCCTTTTTTGAGGTAGTAAAGTAAATTGCACTGTTGATCGCGTCACGTCATAAAAAAGATAGTGTGTAAAAACATTTTGACAGAGCAATGAAGGACATTCCAATAATAGTATTTTGATGTTTTTGGTATAACAATTTCCAACATGAAGTATTCAAACCTTTTTATATTCAAACTAGCTGTTGCCCGCGACTTCGTTCGCGTGGTCTCTAGTTTATTCATAAAGAACAACTTTCTTAATTTTTTCTTTCTTAAAAACCTTTTCCTGATAATAATTAACACAACAAAAAAAGAATTAGCGAAATTGTTAAATTCGTTCACGCGTGATGCGATGACCAAGGGAAATAGGGATACATTTTTATATATATAGAAGATTCAAATGCGTTTATTGCGAACTATTTGTACCCGCTGCTTTGCTCACGTGGAATACGGCTGGTCAACCCCCATTTTACTTTTTAGGAGGTGTATTTGAAATAGTAGCCTATGTTCTGTCCTAAGGTTCAAACACTAAGATTAAAACGTACCGAACCATTTGATTCACTCGTCACCTTTATTCTATGATGATATACGTCAGTTTAGTTTAAACCTTCATCATCACCATTATCATTTCAGCAATAGGACGTCCACTGCTGAACATAAGCCTCCCGCAGTGACTTCCAGATTGTCCGGTTGGAAGCGGCCCGCATCCAGCGGCTAACTGCAACCAGCGTTGCCAGACGTTTCGATTTTGGCGGGACGGTCCCGATTTTCAACCGACTTAAAAAAAGGAGGAGGTTCTCAATTCGACTGTATGTTTACTTTTTTTTTTTGTATGTTTGTTACGCGATTACTCCGCTAATTATGAATCGATTTTAATGATTCTTTTTTTGTTTGGTAGATCATACTTCAGAGGTGGTCCCATATAAATTTTATGGAAATTTATTTTGAACTTTTTGAGAAAATCAACAAATATATACCCAGATAATATTTTGGTTGTGGTTCTTGCTATGATAAAAGTTTGCAAAATAGAAATCACCCCTAAGGGTAGGAAAATAGGGGATGAAATCGGTGTTCTGCAGTTAGATTAGGATTTATCACTGAAAATAGATAAAATAAGTAAATGTTATTAAAAAAAATAAAACCGACTTCAAAACACTAAAATGCTAAAAATAATCCTAACACTTAAGTACCTAATCAGTTGCTTTTGGAGTCGGTGCAAACAAAAACATTGAATCTCTCATCGGCTGGCACCGCACAGTGTTAGGATTATTTTTAGCATTTTAGTGTTTAGAAGTCGGTTTTTTTTTTTTTATAAAATTTATTTAATCAAAATTCAATGTCCCGCGCGGGACAGGCTCAGTCCCGCTTTTCAGGGGATAACTCGGCCGTGCGTGCGGCGTGCTGCACTTTTTTGACTTAAATTTTTGTTATTTTTTACGGACAAGAAGAAAACTAACTACCTAACGATAGGGTTTAGGATTTAAAATATCATATTTTTATTAAAATACATTTTCTAACTTAGCTATTTTTGCTATCTGTTGTTACAAAAACGTAACGTATAACTCAAATAAATACTTATTTAAAAACATCTGATTATAACATACGTTTTTTTTACTATGTCCCGCTTTTGACGAAAGAATCCCGCTTTATTCACTCAAAAAGTTTCAAAATCCCGATTTGCCAAAAAAAAAGAACTGGCGACGCTGTCTGCAACCTATAAACTATAAATAGGCGAAATTTGATAGACCTATCATAGTTTTTACACAACTAACAACTTAAAACATTTAGTTGCAACGCTCTCTATAAAGACCCCAGGCGTCCATGCCATCCCTACGCAAAGTTATGCGGAAAAAGGATAAGAGTTTATGATTAAACGTAACGTATCCTCAGAAGGGTGCATTGAAGTAAATATGGTGGCTCGTTAAAAATGTTAAAATACCGTGAAATATCTCGCAACGTCGGACACTCCAGGGAAACGCTCTGGCTTCTCTAACGATGAGCTTTATCAGTCTCTTATATTTTTCTAATACTTGCCTAAAGGGATTTTGAATCTTGGATGTCTATACGGTTGAGTGCATCTCGTAATAGAATATAACGCGTTCTTCCTAGATAACTTTGTTGGTGTTGAAGAAGAAATGTTGTCATACTTTATTGTTTTATTAGATACGACCTCCGTAGCTGAGAGGCAGTATGCCGGACTTGGCGTCGCCATCTTCGGGGTCCCGGGTTCGTTTCCCGGTTGGTTAATGTAGAAAAATAACTTTACTATATTGTCTCGTTTCTGATTTCTATAACACAAGTACTTTAGCGACTTACCTTAGATTCATTGTAATGAATGTTATGGTGTCCAATATTTTTATTTGTATATATAAAATACAAAATTTCTAAATGTTATAAATTACGGTAGGTACTAATACTAACAACATAATATGCCTTGTATTCCTCGAGTGTAGTTTGATATAAATATGTCAAAATCAGAGTGAACGGGGTCAAAAACTATTAAAAAAACAGATTCCTAATAATACATTTATTCAAACCCGTTATCTAGACTGAGATTTTTTTTTATCATAATATCATACATAAAAAATATCATCATTCGCCTTTGCAATTCTACTGCTGGATACTCATTTCTTCCATAGAGCGCCACAGCGAGCAACTTTTGCCTTACGTAAAGTTGTTGTTAAGGTGAGTAGTGCCCCTAAATTAGCGACTAGACGAATGTTAGTACGAATATCGCTCGAAAACTCATTAAAATACGGTTTATAACAGCGCGCAATGAAACTTGCCTGTTACGACAGTCACTGCGTACACTGTAGCGAAAATTAAGAAAAATAATACTTTTCGCATGGACGCAATTGTTCGATTAAAAATTCATATGCTCAGTTTGTAGCCGTTGGTCTATCAATCGAAGTATAAATGAATTAAATCGGTCTAGCGGTTAGAAACAAGTAGGAGAATAAGCATCTTTTTGCTTGTTTTTTCTATGATCTAAATATATTTTTTCTCTTGAAGTATCAGTACTAAATACAAATGCTTTGCTCAGATTATTAAGTAGGAGTTGATAATTTGGAACATATTTTTTTAATTATTTTTTGACAAGCTGGGCTTAAGTAGTAGGCTTTTGAAATCACATACTAGTTTACATTTGGCGACTACACTCGCCTTAAACTATGCACTGCTGTAAGATAGAAAATGGATTATTAAAGTGAAGTAATTTTAGCAAGCCCGCTTCTGGCGTACAACTTCGGGGGCAACATGTCAGAAAAGTACTTTCTAAAGGATGAAAGAAGGTACCAAACAAAGTAGGGACGTGCACAGAATTCACGTTAGCGCGTTTTACAATTTGTTACATCGCTTAAATTGTAATAAAGCTCCAGAGTAACACATACGTTGCACGGGAAATATTATCTATCTCCAACACATCTCCAAAGCAAAATTGACTCTCAAATTACACACATAGGATTCAATTTAGTTTGATGCTTTTTGTAGTTATGCTTTTTTTGTCGGAGTAATTTTTCCGCGAGGTTTATAGAAAGAGGTGTACTGTGAATCCCGGATGGATACTGTTCGTATTCTATTTACCTTAACAGATGCCGTCATTATTCCGTAAGCATTTCTTACGACAAGCGCCGGCAAGAAAAGAAATTGACAAATTCAAGATTTTTCTCCCGTTGTTTTATTACTTCTTATTTTCCGCTGGGAAATCCAATCTCGGAACCCTTTTTTACATTAGATAGGTTGTTAACAAGGTTTGAAAGTGTCTATTTGTCTTCAATTTACAGAACGCGCTTATTGTTTGAGAAATTGTATCCAAATTAAAATTGTGGTAAACGTGAGTACTTTGTAAACGTCATTTAAAGATAGGTTAAGTTATCAATCAGATTAAAGAAACATAAAGATAAAATTTATTAATAAAGGTTTTTGTAGATAATTAATTAATGAGGATAACTCACAGATATGTATTTTAGAAATTATATTGATCTACCTTACATGTCTCAACTCAGATTGTAAGTTAACAGGTTTTTTATTATTTTTATAGTTTTTATGCAATATGCTTAGTATTTTTAATATTTCTATCATTAATAATCTAGTCTGCAATAGTTTAGAAAGTTTATTCAATTTTTCTAAATTTTGTTTTTTATCTTCGTTGCACCGCCTATATAGGCACCTGTCGCAGTTTTTGTCTGACCCTATAATTGACTAGTAGAGAATATGAATCTAATAAAGAAATCAATTTCTACACGCACAACTGATATATACAATTTTTTTTTCGTTGCGTACATTTTTATCAGGACAAGGTTTGCACGGAAAGAAAAGCCAGAAAAGATTTTCGGGATATCATCAGATTCGGAAAAACATAAAGTCCTTTTTTGTGGAATTTTCCTACTACGAGTCCAAATGTGTTTTGATAGCTAATTGAAAAATTTGGCCAAGACAACGACTGTCGGATCAACTACATAGTTATAAATTAACAAATAAATAATAATCCAATCTGGAAGTCATTGAGAAAGGCCTAAGTTCAACAGTGAACCTATAAACGATGATGATGATGAAATAATAATAATGATCGGTCACTACCAACAGCCATTCTACCATCAATCCTCGCACAAACTAAGTAATTGCGTTTACAATGAAATATGCAATAAATGCGCGGTTAACTCGGGACCCTGAATGGCGTCGAGGAGTCGTAGAGACGGGAGCGAGCGGCGCCTGCGTTTAATAGTCTCGGGTTGGTTTTAATTACTAACACATCTATCATTACGTCTGTTTGCTATAGACTTGATGCCGTCTACTGCTGCCTTTTATTATCAAACTAGCTTTCGACCGCGGCATCGCCCGCGTGGAGCTTAATCAGTCACCAAATAATGTATTATCTTAGAATACATTTTATAACCATAAATAAGGTTATAGTAAGTCAACCTTAAAAGGTAGACATACGCTGTCATGGACTTTTTTAGAACTTTTAAAAAAGTAACAATTCTGTCATAAGTACATGATTTTTGCGTAACTTTAACCGTTTACGTAGAGCACGCAACGTAAGCTCTCAAAAGAATATTTTTTCCCGTTTTGGCAACCTAAAACCTAGGCCTAAAACCTTTCTCAATAAATGGACTAACACATAAATACACAATCACACCTATTTTGTATCTAGCCCTAAACTTATCAAAGCTTGTACTATAGATGAAGACTTCCACAAACACATTTATAAACATATGTTTTGTACAAATGCTCGTGCTCATCTAACAAACATTTGCCTCTTACGGGATTTGAACCAGCAACCGCCTGGCCTTGCCGTTAGGGCCGCGATCTACTCAGACGGTCATTGATATCTTAAGCTGTTACAGAGAAAAAGGCTGTGAAAAGGAATTGAAACTGTTAGGGGTTTCTTAATCCATTTAAAGGCACAGAAGTACTTATCTTTAAATAAAATAAAGGTCAGTCTATGTGTATTAACACAATCTTGTAAACAAAAGGCATTATTGAAATGCAATATTTATAGGTACTCGTAAGAGGCGACTAATTCTTGTAGCACGAGACAAGCAGCAGCGTCTGCGTGCGAAATGTTTTAAAAAACTGCGCTCGCCAACCCGCCTGGCGAGTATTGGCAATCCTCCCCGATGAAAGTCATTGGGGGAGGCCTGTGTTCAGCAGTGTGGACTTCCTATGGCTGAAATGATGATGATGATGATGTTGATGATAGGTACTCTTACTTTATTGTTGTACCTAGGTACTCATTACAGTGTGTGTTATAATAACAGATGGTGGGTGTCTTAGAACAACGAAGAACAAAGAAATATGGTAAATAAACTGAATGACTAAATGATTTTGAACTTATTTCTAGTAGGTTGTTAGTCTACAAATACTAATTATGCTAAATCGTTAAATTAATTAACAAGTCCCAGACTTCGGTACTCCTAAAACTTTGCAGGTGTTACAATTTTGTGATTAAATGTTTCAGATAAAATATTTGATAAAACCTTCATTTAGATACAAACTAAGCTTATAAACTCTGAAAATTGCGGATCAAAGAGGCTTATTTTAGTAATTTTATTTATTAACCTTAAAAAGTTCTTGTAAATTTAATCAATTCGTAACCTAGGTATAATAGTCCTAAAAATCTTGTCTTATTTTAGATTTTTAGATTACATTTTCAATTCTTTTTTGTTTTAGACAAAAGTTTAGTATAAGGTCAGCATCAATAGTCGATGACCAAAGTCAATCAGATTTTTAAAATCGCTATATATACCTAAATCACTCAACATGACAAGCGCCGCGTCCAAGAATTAGATGATTATCTTAAAAGGCCTCGTTGTATCCCAAAATATAATTATTACGAGCTACCTCGTACATTGGTTTCGCTGCATCACTAGTCTACACATTTCACTGGAGGGTGGACCTGCGACTTTCACCTGTTTCTTCGTCTTTTTGAAGATGCCAATATATACGAGGTACGATCGTACATATGCCTGCTGTACCTACTATCATCGACCTAGAAACCAGCGATGACCCATGACTCATAGAGTGCTGACGGTGCATGTGCAGGGGCCCTGCACATGCACCGTCAGCACTTTACACCGACGGCACACAAGAAATAACCTTTACATGTATTCACTCTATGATTTTTTACCTAATAAATCTGATATTAATGTCTATGTTCGTTCTCATTTCCCTCCGCAGCAGTCAAGACTACTTTAGTTGTCACTATGATCAATCTGGTAGCAGGTCCACACCGCCTACCTACCGTCCTAACGCTGCTGCCCTGGGAGACTTGGGAGTAGCTCTCAATCTCTTTTCTAGTTCCTTAATATTTTTACGTATTTGTTGTTAGGTGGGGCTAGGGTTTTAGGTAATAAATGGCTTGAGTTAAGGACTCTACGCTCATTGGGAACTTGGTTCCCCGTCTGACCCTATATTCTGGACGATGGGAGCGGTGCCTTACCAACACTGGCTTTCTGCCTGTTCATGGATATTATTCAAATCCAAAAATAAATCTTTTAAAACATTCTGTAAAATAATTTATTTCAAATTGAAGAAAATAACAAAACCAACCAAACTGTGAGCGCGATTTATCAGAATAAGGAGCTTTTTGGAATCTTCTTTTTGTGAAACTCGGTTCATTTATTTTTTTAGAGATCCGTGTTCAAATTTTAATTTTCTTAAACCATAAAATTTTAGTAAGATAAATCATAATTTGTGTTTTGATGTTTTCTATAGTATACAAATATATTGATAAAAAATCCTTGATATTTTAACTTGTTTCTGTTTTTTACTATTAAATACTCAAAATATTTAGATCTTTCGACAAGGTGGACCGATCATATACGCAAAACTGCTGGCCGCGAGTGTTGTGAATTGGGTAAAGTTCATGTCCAGTAGTGGGCTAACTTGGGCTGATGTATGCCTAAAGGCATAATTACACTATGCTGTAGTAACTAGAAAATGGTTAAGAGTCTAATGCAAATCTATAAACATGATGAAAATGTAAATGTCAAAACTTTCGCTAACGTGTTTGCGAGGTGCGAGTTAGTTCCCCAAAAATGTACCTACAGAACCCTTTTCAACAGACCCAAACCGCTCTTATCCAGTTTTTTATCCATTTCAGCTCGATCACATGTAGGGTATTATTCTTCTCCTTTAAACCGTTATCGCGGCTTGTCTCGGAGCGAAAAAGAACTATTTGTCAAGTCATGGCAATGTGCCCTGAAAAATACCTAAGGACTCGCGAAACTTGATAAATTGGACAGCGTAATTCTTTGGCTTTAGATTGTGTTGGATTCGATGAATGTGTGAGCAAAGATTTAATCGAGAAATGTGACGATTTGCAATAAAATCATTTTTTGATTATAAAATGTATTAGTATTAAAAAAAATAGTAACGATGAAATTAGCGTAGTGTCGCGGTGTTTCGTTTTGAACGCAATGGTGGATCCATTTGTGGCTTTGATTCCTTATTCGGGTAAATCCAAAAAACTAACCATTTAAAATTGATTTGATGATTGATTCCTTGATTTGAGATCATGATGATGATGTGTTATCTGGCGCATTTATACTATTTCTAAATATTGTTCCTTCGGTAGATTTAGTACTTCGTAAGTCGTGTGTTTTATAAACAGGTGTATTACCTAGTGTACTACATAAGGTACATAATAAGAATAGTGCTTCAGACCAAGACGGAATGTTTTACATTTCTGTGATTTTAGAGGTGATTTGATTGTTCATATATTTTTAATAAATTTGCTATACTAAAATATAAATAAATATGTATATTAAAAATAAAATAATCTAAAATATCTTTGTGTTTAATTAAGTACATTTGGTGATTTGAAAGTTTACCTCAAAAACTACAAAGAGCTTTAAGTACAAGGTTATCTATGCGTACTTACATAGCACATTACGCAATAATTTTTGATAAAGTTAACAATTGGAATGTCTGGTCTGAACAGCTACTATTAGTTTGTACTTTATAAAGTACACTGGGACTTACGAGGTTAAACCTTTAATGAAAGTCTTTTATAAAACGTCCAACTTTGTATATTTTAACGCAACGAAGGCTTATCTGCAATATCATCATACGTGATCAGAGGCCTATGATTAGTATGACTAAAACTGCGATGGTCGAGTATTATCAAAAGAACACGAAGGGCTGCGTTTTCGTTGTTGAAGATGTTTTGAAAAAAGCAAAATGTATTAACTGTTAACTTAGTGATAAGAAAATTGAACACTAGGAAGTAAAAGAAATTGTATATCTTGTTGCATCACTTGTTGCAGAAATAACAGAGGAACATCAGATCTGCCACAATAAATTGTTACTCACAAGTGAATAAAATGGACAAAGCCAAATAAGATATTAAACTTCAATCATACTTAAATATTTATTCATGCAAGTTGAGAATCCTTAACTTCGTCTGAAAGGATTCGGACGAAATTATAATAATCTCAAAAGAACCGGCAGAATTGAAAGTATGGATCAGCCGACATTTGCATTTATATTCAGATTTTGAGGTAGAAGTTACTTATCGCTGCTTAGCATACACTTAAGACGGCGTTAATAAACGGGTCCCACTTTGAACAAAGATCTTGTGATTAAATAGAATTAATATTAGTCAAGTTAAATATTCAAAAATATAATTGTTTACCACACTGGTTTTGGAATTACAGAACCACAAGTAAACGTCATAAGCGCTTGTGAATTGTAAGAACTGTTATCTAACTAATAAACTTTAAAACACTAATAAGCTAAAAATAAGATTAACACGTAATTATACCTCATCAGTTACTTTCGGAGTCGGTGCAACGAAAACATTCAAACTCTGATAAGTTTGCACCGACTCCAAAAGTAACTATTTAATTATTTTTAACTTTTTAGTGTTTTGAAGTCAGTTTTTTTAAAAATAAAATCAATTTATTGCATCTATTTTTAGTGATAAATCCTAATCCAACTGCTGAAAATTGATTTCATCCTCTTTTGTTTCACCATTAGAAGTAAAAAAATTATTATAGTATCTTTGAAGTATTAGCTATTCAATAAAAAAAACATCAATATCGGTTTACATTTGTCGAATTCAATTCTTAAATCACAAACCAAAACATTATCTGGGTATGTATTTTCTCAAAAACTGCTGAATCATCAATCAATTTACATGGGACTACTTCTGAAGTATGATCTACCAAACAAAAAAAGAACCATCAAAATCGATTCATAATTGGTAGAGTAATCGCGTAACATACATACAAAAAACATACAGTCGAATTGAGAACCTCCTCCTTTTTTTGAAGTCGGTTGAAAATGAATAGTAACTATAGTGATTATTGGAGGATTTAAAAAATTACCAACATCTGGCATCTGCACAAAAAAGAAATATATGTTTGAGTGATTTAAGATAGAAGGTAAAAACGTTAAGTAATTTCACTTAATTATTTATTGATAGGTAGACATTACAACAAAATCCACTTAAGAGATAGTTAGCAATTAATAAATAAATATAAAAACGTAGTGATAGACACGTTATTTTGTAATAAGTATAAGTCAAGATAAACAAGGTTCTCAAAATGTACATAAATAAAAAAAATGCAATACATTTCGTGTTTTTATGTATGACGATATCATTAAGTCACAAGCAATCAGTTAAATATAAACATTTTGATTCAAAAATAGAAATTCCTCTCCAAATCCCATTTATTTCTCATTGTAATAAATCTGTTCTTAATTAACAATAAACATTAGCGTTGTAATGGCAAACGATGGTTTAATTATAACGAATTGCTGCAGGACAACCTCTTCATAACAATTATGTTAATTAATAGGACTTAAATCGATAATTAATTTTAAATTCAATACTGACGTTATAAACTTAGCGACTTAAATTATCATTAATAATAATTTACTGACACCTTTATCAACAATAATTATACATTTGACTTTGATCAAACTATTACTTATATTGAAAACAGCAATAATTTATAAAGATATCAATGGTTTTGTGTCTATAATTAATACGATGCGCTATGCATAAATTATGAACACAATCAAAAGAAATAAAAGTAACCTAAAATATGTTTTTTAACTAATAGTAGGTTTTAGTGCGAATATCTTCTTTGAAATTATACTACTACTAGCTGTTCCCCGCGGCTTTGCACGCGTGTAATTTAGTTTGTCACAGAAATTCGTTCTCTAAAGGGATGCAAGTTGACAAATGCTGAAACAGGTATTCATGTATTTTTGTTAGTGAGTATTTGTGCCAAATTTCAAGTCCATAGATTACCAAAAAAAATATTTTTCCATACAAATTTTCCCACTCAACTTCACCCCCTTAGGGATGTATTTCCCCAAAAACTCCGAAAATAGTATTTTTTATTTACAAAGAGTAGCTTAAATACGAATTTAAATCTTTCTAACTTCAGAAATGACGAACTTTCATACAAACCGTAATCGTTTTTTTTACCCCCTTAGAAGTTAAATTTCCAAAAATCCGTTCTTATTCCTTTGTGCAAAAATTCATCATTCTATATTCAAGAGTTTGGGCTGTGCGTTGATGAGTCAGTCAGTAATTGAATGAGTGAGTCAAGACTTGTCTTTGTATATATAGAAGAAGATTAAGATTATTACAAACAATATTTTTTATAAATAAACCTTCAATATCTTATCGAAATAAATATCACTGACCTTTACCTTCAGATAAAATAAAACGTCCCAAACCAATTTAACAGCAAACTGCATCGTTTTAACACTTCCAAATTGACCCGGAAAATAATGCAAATACAATTTTTCATTGTATCTCGTCTCCGAGGGTCTGTCTCTTCCAATTCCAGTAACAATTAAACGTAAGCATTAATTACATTGCTCCCCCCTTCCCCTTTCCGCCTTATTTCCCTTTTGCTTATTCAGCGAGGGCTATCGCGTCTTTGATAACCCACTGGATGTGGCAACACGGAATGTTATACACCGTGACTTTTTAATTACCCGAGAAAACTAAAATTTGCGTTTATAAAAATATGTATATCAGTAAGTAACACACAAATATTATAGCGTTCATACAAAAATATCGTTTTATAGGACTTCAAATAAATCCTGTTAATACACCAAAAACATGTAAACCATCTTCGTAGTATTATAATTAGATGGATTTTGGTTCCGTTAATGTTGGAATGATTATGATTACTATTTGAATTAGCAGGACTTTTATGGTGCATATTTTTTACGGATGTTAACCTTTTAAATAAATTTCTCATAAAAAAAATATCTGAGTATGTTAGTTAATTTTCTCGGGTAATTAAAAATTCACGGTGTATAGGTAATGTACCCGTTTCTTGTTAATATGTTAAAAAAATGATTTTTTTAGTTTATAAATCATCCAGCTACAGGAAGAAGAAAGTATATTCCGTAGCAAATTCTTGTAGATTATGAGAGGGGTCACACTACTGGCGAAATGCGAGCGAAAGTGAATAGCGCAAAGGATCCTTCCAAATTCTTACATAGATTCGTATGTTACGGATTCGCTGCGCGATTATTTTGCTTTGAACTCGCTCGCAAATCCCGAGTGTGATAAGGCTTTAATGGTAACCTACCTTGACTTGTCGACTATGTTATTCAGCAGATTGTTACTTATGATAACTGTAGGGAAGTTTAAATATTTAGAAACTATGTTTCCTAAATTGACTCAGCCTGCCTAGCATGAGCACTAAAAACACGATATGATATGATATGATATGATATAGCGAAATATCGACACCAACTGTAAAAATATGATAGATATAGCCGCCATGTTGTTTCGCCGTCACATATTAAGATCGATAAAAATTTAAAATGGCGGCTAAATCTGTCATATTTTTAAAGTTGGTGTCGATTTTTCGCTATATCATATCATATCGTGTTTTTAGTGCTCATGCTAGGCAGGCAGGTCTGAGTGTGCTGGTAGACCATTGGCAACATTATTTGTACTTGAAACAAAATTAATTTATTGGCTTCTGAGAGATAACATAAGGTCATCATCATCGTAATCAGCCCACGTTAGTGCATTGCTAGACATAGGCCTCTTCCTTCTGAGCCTAATCCTCGGCTATTCTTTTCCATCCACATTCCACAGTCTTGCGTATATCGCCGCTCCGCTTGTCGAAGGGCGCTCCACGCTGCGCTTGCCTAGTCGCGGTCTCCACTCAAGAACACGGCTACCCCATCGGTTATCGGTTCTACAGCAAATGTGACCACTGACCAACCCACTGTCACTTCAGTTTGCTTATTTTTGGAGCTATATAGCAATCGAATACTTTAGTTTTTATTCTTCAGAGAAATCCCGTGCATAGCTCTTTCCATAACTCGCTGAGCAAGTTTCAATTAGTATAACTAGTAGTCGCACCGTGAGTGTCTAAGTCTTGACTTCTTACGTCATGACATGACGTCTCGTCACAACATGAGGTCCCAAGTAATAATAAAATGTCTATTGTGTGTCGTTTTGCTAAGCTGGGGTATTTCTTTACTTTAATGACAAATTACCATGACAAATGTTATATTTTCTGACGTATATACAGTGTGTAACGAAATGGTGAAATACAACTTTAAGGGGTTATTCTACGGCTAAATTACATCAACTTTTTCTATGGGACCAACATCGAAATCGCAAAAAAAAAAACACTTTCCCATACTAAAACGCGACCAGCTGGCATCAGTTTGTATGGAAACGTCAAATTTTTTTTGGAGATTTTGATGTTGGTCCCATAGAAAAAGTTGATGTAATTTAGCCATAGAAAAACCCCTTAAAGTTTTATTTCACCTTTTCGTTACACACTGTATATATTTTTTTATATTATATTGGCTCAGTAGTACATCCAGTATCTTTATAAAGAAGGCATGTTACGATTTTATTGTAGGCAATTTACGGTGCGATATACAGGGTCGCTTTAACACCAACCCCCGTATAATTTGGATTGTGGGGCTAATAAGAAAGAAAAATGCTAACAAAACACTAATGTGCGTATCATTTGTTTATTTATGCTAGAACAATAGCATGTTCAGTTTTAGTTAGTTCAGAAATCTATAAAAGTCAAAAACTTTTTTGTAATTATTATTTAACAAAAAAAAAACGATTAAAAAAAATATACGTTTTCAGTTTGCCACGCCTTACCTCATTTTTAAGTTGGTGTAGGGCCTACACCTATACTGTAGGTCATACTCCACGACAAGAAGTATGTTTGGTTTTGAATATAATTTTTTATTTTTTCTTACGTCTACCCACGTAATATAATTAAATGGAGATCTTTTCTATCTTGATTTTTGTGATCTAAACATTTAGTTATACAGTAGACAAGTGTATACAGTTATTTTTGTGTTACGTAATTAGCCTATTCATTAAGCTGTGGTATCCCAGAAAACATACAATAAAAAAAGGTTTTAGGGATTACGAAAAGTAGAAAATAAATGGCATTGACAAATTAACGTGTTCAGATGCTTGCTTAGATTACAAAATATGTTCATTTATTTCAGCATTATTGTACAGGTAGATACAAATGGCAGACTTGATGCTATACAGCATTTTATATCAGTTAACTTTGAGGTAATGCGATAATGAAGTTTGTGGCGGAGCATGAATAAACTGACAAATTTAATCATCAAGAAAGCTACAATTAAACTAGGCACTAGTATACCGATATACATTAATAAGTAGTGTTGTAAAATGTCCGTCACGTTGTAATTGTTAAACCAATACGACCGAGTAAATGAGACATTTACGTTACGCGCGAGAGTTTTTTTTGCTGAGAGTTTGATCCAGATGCGCTTGTACCTATTACGCTGTTATATGATAATGATAATTAGAAATTTTTTATTTATTTACGAAACTTACTTAAGAAGAAATTTTATTTTTGTTAATTTCTAATATTAGTATGAGGCCATCGTGACAACAATTAGTGTCCATGTAACCGAGCATTTATCATAAAATTAAATGACGGATGCTTAAAGCATATTATTATTACCGTCAATGTATAACTCTATTCATAAGTACATATGAACAACGAGATAATATGTTTTTCCTAAAATAAATTGTATTATTTTAAAAACTAGGTAGTTACTTGGTTAATTAGTATGCTATCAAATGTTTACCCTAAATTACTTTTATAACTAATCAGCTCGCGAGATTGGAAGGACGGGCACATCAAGCGTGATATTAATACTAAATTAAATTAATAGTCTAGTCCTGGAAGTTTCCAGACTATATGAACAGGATATTACAATCTGTACCTATTGTTAAAATATCAGAAAAACATTTTTACGCTTTTATTGTTAAACTTTGTTTTCCTATTTTCAGTTTTTTTTTTTGTAAGATAGATAAGTTTAGTTTATGCTAAAACAGATTTGTTATAGCCTTGGTGACTGCTTGGTCTTATGCTTCTCTATTGAGAGCTTCTTCTTCTTCTTAGGGTGCCTTCCCCTGCCGGAGGTTGGCGATCATCACGGCAATTTTTACTTTGTCCACTGCTGCCCTGAACAGGGACCTGGTGCTAAGTCCGAACCACTGTCTAACATTCTTGAGCCAAGAGGTCTTACGTCTGCCTGGTTTCCGGCGTCCTTGAATCTTCCCCTGGATGATCAGTTTGAGAAATTCATACTTGTTGTTGCGCATTATGTGGCCAAGATATTCAAGTTTACGTTACTTTACAGTGCTTTACAGTTGAGAGCTAAAGTCTGCCAATCGTTTGTGCGGCTTTTCATCTACTTACGCCGTCGTTTCCTGGGGCATCTCCTGTACTATTGCCTATCTTCAGGTACCATTAAATAACAATTTGGACCTACTGCACCATCCACTCCCACTTCAATTTGCTTCTTGAGTATAGAGATAGATAGAGAGATACATAAACAAAATGTCAATTTCATCTCTTATCTTTGCAATCGAAAGGACCGTTATGCAAAGATTAAGTCAGTCTCATTCTAAGAGGGCAAATTGTTCATTGATTTATCGATATTTTTTTACGAAGGAGTCAACATCTAAATATCGCGAAAAAAAAGATTACTTAGTACCTTTCATAATATTGTCAAGAAGGTAGAGCGTTAATTTCTATAGGGCATCTGTTTTTTATCTACACCTGTTTTGTGACAATATATTTAATATTCAAATGCTTTAAACAAAAACAAACGAATAATAGTCAGGTTGTTTTATTAAATGACGACCTCCGTAGCCGAGAGGCGAGTATATAGACTTGGTGACGCTATCTCTGAGGTCCCGGGTTCGATTTCTGGCCCCCTAGCATGACCACCAAAACACGATATGATATAGCGATATATCGACATCAACTAAGGTTTTTTTTTAATATGATAGATATAATTGAATTTTTATCAAAAGAGCGATCATAAAAATTCAACGTGGCGTCTATAATTTTTTAAATAAAATTGGACCCTTTGTGTCGATAAATCGTTATATCATAGCATACCATATCGTGTTTTGGTGGTTATGCTATGGGGGCTGGTCGGTCAATGTAGAAAAGATACTTTTCTATATTGTCTCGGGTCTGGGTGTTGTGGTACCGTCGTTATTTCTGATTTCTAAAACACAAGTGCTTTAGCTTACCTTAGTGTCAGAGCAATGTATGTGATGTTGTACAATATTTATTTATTTCAGTTACAAATACAAACATATTGAATATCGGAGGAATCAGAACATATAGTTTTTTATTTTATTTTGCATCCTTAACTAGTTAAAGTATAACTTGCCTTACTCATAAGCTTATCTGTAACGTAAAATGGAAGCAGCCTCGAAGTTGTTCGGTTTGTAACGTCAGATAAGGCCGATACAAGTTTGAACAGGGTCACGAGAGTGTTATAGTTTGAAGGCATAAAGGAGAATCTGTTCATGGGGAAACTGGGTTAGGAAAGAATATTGAAGGAAAATTACTTGTGCTCTGTCCAGTCTGTCTTGTAGGTGGACGTTTTACGCTGCGCTTGCCGGTACGTGGCCTCCATTCCAGAACCTTTCTGCCTCATCGGCCGTCAGTTCTACGTGCTATGTGCCCCGCCCACTGCCACTTCAGCTTGCTTATCCGTTGGGCTAAAATCCTTATCCTTGGTAAAGGTTGCAGGAAGCCGCTGGACGCGGGCCGCTTCCAACCGGCCAATCTGGAAGTCACTGGGGGAGGCCTATGTTCAGCAGTGGACGTCCTATGGCTGAAATGATGATGGTGATAATGATTACTTTTGGTAGCTTTCGTAGCATCAAAAATTACGTGTGACAATGACACTGAAAGAAACCGTATACTGAAAATTAATTATTTAAATTGTAATGTAAGTGGTTTTTCTGTCCATGTAGAAAACGGCAACCTATCCAAAAAGTGAAAGGTCATTGAATTGATTTTCAACTTTAAGTCCGACACGTAGATATCAATATCTTTTGAGAAAATTTGACGTTTTGGGGTAGGTTGATGAGCTTTTGTCTGTACATCGATACAATTTTCTCTTTCTATCGACTTCAATTCAAGTCACCTGAAGGTTGTCTGGAAAAGACCGCTTCTAGCGATAAGACCGCCTAAATGGCTCAGTTTTTAAGGGTTTTTCCATGGACTTTGTATGTTTCATATGGTGTACAATAAAGGGTAGTATCTATCTATCAATATCCTTCTACACAAACAAACGTAAGCTTTACTTGTGATAAAACTTATTATTCACTCTATGGTCTGTCTGCGTAGCTATTACGAATATTGCTATAATAATATATTATTAAAACATTAAAATGTACACTAGAGTTTAGTTTATATCACAGGGGACCTTCAAACCCCCCCCGCCCCCCCCCTCCTTTCTACACCCTTAGCACAGCCCCTATTTCAGGCTTTATCTGTACCAATTTTCATAACTACAAAACTACACGTACTCGTATTACTTCTCTTGATTCAATTTGAAACAAATTCTAACGATTTTGATTTTAAACAGGGCGTTTAGAATTTTTAACTTTTTGTGCTTATTTTTGTACAATAATATTTTTATTTTAACTTTTATACTATGTAGATAAACATGCTTAACAGGTTATTTGACATACTGTATAGGCTAGAAAACTGACACTTTTTTCAACCGACTTCAAAAAAGGAGGAGGTTCTCAATTCGACTGTATGTTTTTTTTTTTTTTTTTTTGTATGTTTGTTACGCGATTACTCCGTCAATTATGAATCGATTTTAATGATTCTTTTTTAGTTTGGTAGATCATACTTCAGAGGTGGTCCCATATAAATTTTATCGAAATTGATTCAGAACTTTTTGAGAAAATCAACAAATATATACCCAGATAATATTTTGGTTGTGGTTCTTGTTACCTATCTTCGACAAATATGAGCCGATTTTGATGATTTTTATTTTATTGAATAGCTTATACTTCAAAGATGCTATGATAAAAGTTTGAAAAATAAAAATCACCCCTAAGGGTAGGAAAATAGGGGATGAAATCGGTGTTCAGCAGTTAGATTAGGATTTATCACTAAAAATAGATGAAATAAGTAAATTTTATTTAAAAAAATAAAACCGACTTCAAAACACTGAAATGCTAAAAATAATCCTAACACTTAAGTACCTAATCAGTTACTTTTGGAGTCGGTGCAAACAAAAACATTGAATCTCTCATCGGCTGGCACCGACTCCAAAAGTATCTGATTAGGTACTTAAGTGTTAGGATTATTTTTAGCATTTCAGTGTTTTGAAGTCGGTTTTATTTTTTTTAATAAAATTTATTACGAATTGAGTTACATTCATATTCGGAATCAGTGAAAAAAGACGCATTTCAAACAGTATTTTTCTAATTTGACTTTTTTAATGTCAGATACGTCTTTTCTCCTTATAACGGTAAACTGCCATTCTTTCTTTTGGGATAAGTGCAGCTTTCAGTCCGAAGAATTAACATTTATTTGGCTTATTCATATTAATTTGTGTTAGACACGATGACATTAGATTAAATAATTCAAGTTTTGCCCACCGATAGATCGGTAAAACACGCTTGAACTCTATCGTGATACTTATGTACTGTAAATATCTTTGTATGAATAAAATGTTTTATGCAAATAAATATTTTATTCATTCATTCATTCATTCATTCAGTCATCCATTCATTCATTCATTCATTCGCCAAACTAATTATTTCCAAACTTAAATTCTCATATTGGTACGAGTACTAGTCGACACAACTTACCAACACAGGGTTCTCGCGTAATCCCGCAGATCGGAAGAATTCAATTTTCCCGCTGCACTATCAAAACAATAAGCAAACTTCGGTAAAGTTGCACAACTAAAATCGCCCGATACAAGTATAATTTAGTTCCAGTCAGCTGGGTTTAGTTCATTCCACTTACTAGCCAGAAACTGTTCGAAGCACGAAGATACGGTTTTATTATTTTCATATTTCTGTGCGAGTTTTTACTCAATAGAAAACGTTGTCTTTCTTGCTTTTAATTTTACCGTTTAATTTTACTATTTTTATTATTATAATTCTTTTATATCCATACTTTTTCTTAATAACATTTCATCTATTTATATATTAATGTACGTTTGTTTGTCTTATATGCGTTCCATATATTTGACTGCGATCAAACTTTTTTGAGTTATTTTGGGTATGTTTAAAACCGTTTGAAAATTTAATTGAAAACCACGAAAAAAGGTATAAAAGTTTCAAAAACTCTTTTAAATTAATATAGTGTCGTCTTAGTGCCCACCTAAAAACTGAAAGATAGCGTATTTATTGCGTAATTATAATAAAACCTATGTAAAAGTACCTAGCAACTAAAAATCTAATTTCTAAGCTCTTCTAAGATATCTTTTTACCTAAATTATCTACCTAATTTGTGTCAACCTCACTTTTATACTCATTTACTTTCAAGGCTATTTCAATAAATTCGAATTTTAACGAAGTTCCACAATAATTTATTTGTAACATAAAAACCGGCGCTGTACGTGACTTCATCAAACTAAAGTTATATTGCTCTATGGCGCTTGAAGTGCTAAATTTTTCACTGGTGGCAAGATTTTACGTGCAAACTTAAATTGCGTATTCCTGAGGTGACAGTTTAGATAAAATTTTAAAGGGGTCCTGCTGGGAGCGCGCTCGTTAGTGAAAATCGTTTGTGTGTTTTTGAGAAATGTCAGTCTAGCTCACTTCGAAATGAATTATGTAGTAATGGTTATAAAAGAAATCTGTCCACGGGCCTAACTTTATTTTATAACATAATAATCGCATACTTGATATTTTCAGTTTTATTTTTTTTACTTTTTCCTTCAATTTGTGGTTTTTAATGTATTCCGTAGCTAAAGCATTGATTTTAAGTTATTCAGGCAAAATATGCTCTGTTTAGTTTTAAGCTGTAACAAATCCAGTAACTTTATTAGGTAACATTTAAATCATTTGTAAATATTCTGTCAAAACAGAAATGAGACTAAAAATAGCATAGACTTACATGACAACATATCATGCTGGAATAGATTTTCCCTAAAACCTTTCGTCGTTTTACCAAATCGTTATACAATATTGTAACTTCACCTAAATTCCAGGATTTGGTGAGCACTGCGGCTCGACTAGGTAGCGTTACCGGCTATCCGTACCCGTAATTATCCGTTTGCGATGGCCGGGCTACCGGATATCGCCTCTCAAATTATCCGGTGACCGCTTATAATCCGTTTGAGGCCGCACGTCATGATACCTATGTGTGAGGCGAACACAATAGCGATCTGCGATTTAGACGCAACTTTGCTACGGCAGCGAACAAAACAATAGCAAAGCTGTGATTTTAATAATGTTTAGTTAAAATATTGTACGAGCTACTCATACGTGTGCTGCTTCGTCAGCCACTTACAAACCAACGGGTAAATATTACTGCTAATTTGCACAATGTTGTCACAGTTGGTTTGATTTGTTTATAGGGTTTCGTACTTCAAAAACAATAAAAATAACTCTTTTAAGATCACTTTTTTATCCGTCTATCTGTCATTTTATCAGGAACCCGTGGAGGTATCAAGTTAAAATTAATATCAATAACTCAGGTCTACAATCTCTTGCAGCTGTGATATCAAACTTTTTAGTAAACGCAAATTAGAAATTAGCATATTTTAACACCGGCAACCCGAATCAAAGCTAACCTAACCTAACCTACGAGTATAGAATACTATCCGTTGACATAGAATCATAAAATTCGGCAAGAAGCAATGCCTTACAGTAGAAGTAAAGGTAAAAGTCCGAAAAGCGTTAATTTGTAGTTTTTCACCAAAAATGTTTCTTTTTTAAAGTGCGATCTTTGAAACTCTATTCTCATTATGGACTAACTATTCACATTCTTACAAGTTTGTACGGAAACCCTCGGTGTGCGAGACGGGCTCGCACTTGGCCGGTTTTTTATGTACACGTCAAATAACGATCTAATTTTTAATTTCACAATGAAGTAAGAAATTAAAATATTTGTGTAAGTATTTAGAAAAGTACGTGTATTGTTTTCTCGAAGCGCAAGTAAAGTAATTTTTTTAAATTACCTAATCGCCATCCACTAATCGCTAAGACTAAGTATTGAGCATGCGCGTTCTCTAACCTATAGTCCGCACCTACATGTATAATTACCGCTGGCTCGATTGCGTTAATTAGAAGCAATTTTGTAATAAGCGCCAGTATATCGAGTTATGTGCGATTGTGACTACATTACATATAGATCAATGCAATAGGTTTAAGTTAATAAAAATCTAAATAAAACTGATATTTATCATTAAACAGTACTTCCTATACCATAATTAAAAAAATATATTATGTTCGGTTGATAAAATATAAAGAAATACGAAGAAAAAAAAAGGCCATTTGGTATCGCGCCGCGCACCAAACAAACTTGTAGGTATTTAGTTCGCCTATCATAATAAGATAAGATAAGATAACAGTTTTTTTTAACGTTAACGTGTGTGAGATTTACATTTCATTAGCTGACATGGAAATCGAGTTTAAACGACGTAAATATATACAAGCTTTAAAAATAAAAATACAAGCGTTACTAAAAACTAGTGTAAGTACATGTATTTGAATAATTTTAGCATACATAGCTTTTGATTGCGTTGACTTAGAAGTATTTTTAAACATCTTCAAGAAATTGCACACCTGAATATTTAATACCAATTTTACTTTATACCTCTACACAAAACAAAACATATACCAACCAACATAAAAAAAATCAAGATAATCATCATTTCAGCCATAACACGGCCACTGATAAACATACGCGTAGGCCTCCCAATGTCTTCCACGTTTGGTCCAGTCTGTAGTTTGACGTAGTTAAAATGAACAAAACTATCCCTATACGACTGCAAATAGGGCAAAAATTTTCTAATTTTGGTTTCTTCCGTTTGCAGTTCGTCGCATGACGAACTATAATTGCATTTTTTGGGTTTACGAGAATATCGTTTGTGGTCGCTATGTTACTGGAAGCGGATCGACACCGGATTGCGACTATTGCCAAATTACGGGAATTGGGCCTCTGGTGAACGAAAAATTATTTACAAAAAGTATTTTTTATTAAAATAACAATAATTATGAAAGAAAAAATATGACATAATATAACATTTGCGCCTCGTGGGAATCGATTTTGCGACCGCTTAGCTTTGCAGTCATGTGCGTACCCTAAACTAAGAATATTTCTGCACAGCCATCATGTAAAAAGCGTTTTTACCTAAATACACTACAGATGTGCATTGCATTTTGTTTCAGTCTAAATTAGAACCACTGGAAGTGCACGGTTTCTCTCTAAACTGCATACGTGTGGTGCAATAAGAGTGCATATTTTACTTCAATATTACAAGAATGAATTTCGTGAAATCTTGTTTGGATTTACAAAATACCAAGAGATTTTACCTCAAAATGTTATTCTACTGTATATCTGTATATATGTATTTATAAATACAAATAATAAATAAATAACACAACTGCCATTAATAAAAGCGAACTTTTTTGGAGCGAGGGAATTCACAATTTATTTCTAACTTTTAGGGGTTGGCAGCTACCTCGCACAGCGACTAAGCATCGCAATCCAGCGAGGTAACGCTGCCAGCATCTTAGGTATCCTTCCACAAGGACCATTTTTATAATTCTCTATTTTCGTAGTTTTTATTTGTATATAGTATTTCGTAGTTGTATATAGTATTTTATAGATGTATATATTTAGCTCATATTTTAAACCTGTTACTTGTTAATTGTATCATTGGTGTAAGATTTGTTGGTTGCTCCTATTAAATAAAATAAAATAAAAAAAAATTTATTTAAAATTAGTATAATTATTTTATAGAATTAATAATGTATGAAAGTGAATAAATGGACTAAATAAAATAAATATTACTAATTAATAAATAATATCACTTTTAAGTTCGCCTTTGTTACCGACAGTTGGGTTTTTTAAATTTTTTATACTATTTTTCACAATAGAAACGTTTTTGTTATCACATCTTAAAATCATTTACTACTCGATAAGTTGAAAAGTTTTCAGGCCGCACATTATTTCTTATATAATTCGCCATATTGTTTTTATTATGACATAAATGTAGAAAACACTACAACAGCCAATTAGTATTTAAAATTAAAGTAAGCATCGTATTGAATTCAGAGTAATGAGTCCGATTTAAATAGGTATTGTTCAATCGCTGTACCTACTCGTATTTCTGATTAGTAAAAATTAAATAATTAAAATTAGACATTAAGGCGAAAGCATCTTATAGATGCTTTCGCCAAGTGTTCAAAAAGATTTTATTTCTATCCTGAAATGAGATCTGCAGTGTAGGATCTCGTGGTAATAATAATAACAATTAAGACTGGCGACTGACAAATGTGTTATACGTACCTTTTGAAATTAGGTGAAGTGCTATTTTCGAATGTCATTGACCTCTGAGAATTAATTAATTACTGACGACTATAGATTCGTTACGCTTGAATAGTAAAGCGTAACACACACAGAAAGCGTGAGCAGGATGGCGACAGGTCGGGTCGGGAGTACGGCGAGCGCGGCCCGTTAATAGACGCCGTACTCCCGACCCAACCCGTCGCCGTCCCGCTCATGCGTTGTGTTACGCTTAAATGTTTTTATTCTCAGAGTAGTTTGGTGATTCACCGTAAGTTTTGCAGGGATAGATTCCGGGCTGTGCCTATTGACTTAAGTAAATGAAGCTTTCTAAATTGACTCGGGTCTGGGTGTCCTAGAAAACATCCTTGGTGAAGGTTAATTGTCGTAAAAGGATTTTAATTCTTTGGTTTGAGACTATGACAGTTGGTCTAGGGTATTTTTAGATATTTATTGATATTTGTAAACTCGGACATAAATAGCGTTCCAGGAATGTGGTATTATCTCCATAATTATTCCGATATTAAGTTTCGCTTAATTGCTCAAACTAATCAAGTTATTGTAAACCAATTTGTCAATGGCTCGAATGATTAGGCATGCGATGACAATCAGAGGTGCTACGGGCTGTAACGCTTCGGTAATTAGATTATCGAGCTTGCGCAGTAGATCACTACTACAGTAAAATGATGTTTTACAGTAACTCAACTTAATACAAACGCTTGGAACGTTCTTCCACTTACATACACTCACACACACACACACCCGCGCACGCGAAAACTTACACATACGCACACATTCACTCATTTTGTGATTGAAATTTTTATTTTGAATTAACTTCTGTTAAATTATAAAATAAGTAAATAAACATGAATAACGAATTACATAAATCGTTAATGCATCATAAGAAGTAACTCCTACTATTACTTACTTACTGCCATACTCAAAAAGTCACTTGTGTTTAATATTTACTTAAGAAAAACCTGTAATACTAAAGGCAATACAAATAAAGACAATTATTGAATGAACAAAAACGTTAATCAACATTTTATTATTAATTGACGTCTCTAAGTGCGGCAGTTAGACAGATATAGGTACCGTATACAAATATAATCGACTTGACTACATCACTAATTAATTGAATCACGCATAGAGATAATTAATTAACATGCCACTCATGTTCATAATCATGTCTTGTCAGTAGTAAAGTGAGCTAGAATATTATACTGTGCAAACTCAACTAAAAATGCAGAAATGTATTCTTCATTTTCCAAGAATAATTTCCCACTTATTCCCGACAATAAGTTGCGAGAGTGTAAGTCGCACGTCCCGCCCGCTAGGGATCCGCAGCCCGCAGCCAGATAAGTGAATTGTAGAGCACTCCATACGTGACGCGAGCGCCTGTCACACTGGCGTTAGTTTGACTCCTGTAAGTTTTAAATAACATAAAGAAAAACTAATTACCAATGAATTGTAGAGTACTTCATAAGTGACGCGAGCGCCTGTAGCACTGGCGTTAGCTTGACGCCTTTGCGTTCCAAATAAAAAGAAAATAATCGCTAACTTTAAAGATCTGAGTAGTTATAAAAGCGAAACTTACGACCAGTGATCGCAATTGGGTGACTTTATTTTTAGATATGGATTGGGTAAATATAGTTATCCTATTCCAATCACTGCTTATAACTCATCTGATAACGATTATACTAGTACCTGCACGGTAACATGATTTTCTAGCTAGGTTATTTTTAACAGCTCAAACCACCCACATGGATGCGTAACAATAAAATTTATATTGTCTCGTTTCCATGGCCTAACGGGGTAAAATACGCCTTCCGTGTTACTAACTGTCATTCATCATCAATGTGATATAATTATCTTGTATTGTATTTGAGAACCAAAGAAAACTCGACCGTTATTTTTTGCAAACAATTTTTATGAAAATATCCTTGCAATAATTGTGGGTTCGATAAAAATGATTAATAATATAAATGTGATTGCGTAAACAAATCTCACAACTGTTGAAAAGTCTGATATTGACTCGCAATTATTAAACGCACGTGCAAAAGTCTGGCATCTAGAAGTCTGCAAAACTGTGTCTTCAAGGTTTCAGCTAGATTTTACTGAATAGCGCGTTATCCCAAACTCTAAGGAGCAACTCAACCGACAGGTCTTTTATTAGTGATACGGGCGGTTCGATCCTAATGTAAGACTCGGATTCAGTTCTTTTAAACTGCGGAACGTAACTTCAGACTTAAAATCTAGTTTGATTCACAATTAAGAACCGAATGGTGGGTTCACATCATAATTAAAGATGACATCACAGATCTCTTCACCGAAAATGCGATACGGGTCACGCATAGTTTAAAAAATAAATAAATAATTTCTACAATCACACCATCTAGCCCCAAACTAAGCAAAGCTAGTACGTAGTTCACACTATAAGTTTTGCGTAACTTAAAAAAACAACATGTTATAACCAAAATATTATGTTTATTGCTTTTCAAAATATTCTCCTTTACATTTTAAACATTTTTTCATGCGATCGAACCATTTTTTAAAACAGGAGGACGACCGATCTGAAGGCATGTTTTCTACGTGCTGATTGAACGCTATCACTGCCTCTTCGGAGTTGGTAAAAGTAAAACCTCTCATTAAATCTTTGATTTTGGGGAAAATACAGAAATCACAGGGTGCTAGGGCGGGACTATGCGCAGAATGGGTGACGAGTTGTACTTTTTCGGAAGCTTAAAATGACTTTGTTTTGTTGGCCGTGTGTGAAGAAGCGTTGTCAAGATGTAGGAGAACGCGGCTTTTGGGTCGTCTTTCGCGAACTTTTTCTAACACCCTGGGTAAACAAATGGTAGAATACCACTCGGCATTAACACTCTTTTGATCTTCAAGTAGAAGTGTACAGATAGGACCCGTAGCTGAGAAAAAAAACGCGATCATTTTTTTACCAACGTTTCACGCCTGCCTCACTTTTGTTGGCCTGTTCTCATTTTCAAACACCCTTTCACAAGATTGCTGTTTTTTTTCGGGTTCAAAACAATAAATCCACGTTTCGTCTCCTGTGACAATGTCATAAACAGCATTAGAATGTCCGTGGTCGTACTTCAGTAGTATCTGCGAGCACCATTCCACGCGAGCCCGCTTCTGCTCCGCTGTCAGTTCATGAGGCAGGCCCAACGACAGCAAAGTTTCCGAACTTTCGATTCTTCGTGTAAAATTTTCTGAATTTGGCTCATACCAATCCCCAATAGTACTCGAATTGTCTCATAGGTAATCCGCTGGTTTTCTTAAATTAGCCGCTTAACAGTAGCCACATTATTTTAGTTGTTGCAGTTGAAGGCCGCCCTTTACAAAATTCGTCATGTAAAGAAACTCGACCTCTCTCAAATGCAGCAAACCATCGCCTCACGGAGCTCAAACAAGGTGCTTCTCTCCTAAAAGCATTTTGGAGACGAGCGGCACAGTCTTGCGGAAAGAGAAAACTTTTAAAATCATAAAAAATCATCGCTCTAAAATCTTTTAGACTTAATTCCATTTTCGTTGCGTACGTAGAACTTTGATGTGTGAAAAAAAAACAATTGACAAATAATTTCCCGCCAATTGTTTTTTTTTATTACTAAGAAGGTTGCAACGTTTAAAAAAATATAACATTCGAAATTCAAATAGTTTCGATTAGCTAGAAGTGCAATCTTTTAGTGTGCCCCATCTCGTATTATGTTGATTAAATAATAGATAGAGATACTTAAATACCTACGTTTATAAACATCCATGACTTAGGTACAAATGCTCTTGCTCATTAAATAAACATAATTATGCCTCAAACCCACAACCGCCTAGCTTTCTATTCCAGAGCACAAACCGTACCAGACGGTCGTCACATAAACTTACACCAAACGATATTTTTCTAATAATAATGAACTCTGTGTTTGGGAATTTAAGTTCAAAATCAGTGACGCAAACCTGGCATTTGACTGTTGACTGACTGTTTAACACTGGCAGTTTTAGAAATGCACGAAAAAAACCTAGCCCTATGTTAATAAATTAAATGCTTTTATTATGGACGCCACCTGATTGAAATTTTTGCAACTGTGGCAAACTTGGCTGAGTGTATGCTGAATGATGCGTGTAGGCGATATTATGATGTATCACAGCAAGCGTAGTACAAAATGTCATCATTGGTCAACTTCCTAATATTCTTCGTCTCACATAGGTACCGTCAGCATAAAATATATATTCACGCTGTACACCAATTATTATACCTAAATCGCTCAACATGATAAGCGTCGGAATTGAATGATTATGAAATGAAGCCATTTTGTATATCTGAAAGTGGTCATCGACTTTTGATGCTGACCGTACTAACTTCTTAGTATGCTTGCTCATATTCGGAAGGTGCATTTATTCTGCCCTGTGCTGCGCTGAAATACGTCGTCTGCATCCCGGTATACGCTTAGCCTTACCGCTTGGCTACCTCTTTCGGTTTATAAGCAGAGCATTGGCACAGGGCGATAAAGTTGCCAGATTTCGTTATTTTACTCGATTTACGAAAATTTTTATTATTAAGCACAGATTACACAATTTCAGGTTTCTAGCACTGATCAGAATTTAAGTTTTGAGACTTTTGTCAATTTAAAAAAAAAATACATTCGTTTTTAGTACCGTAAAATATACATTCTCAACATTTTAAACTTCAAGATTTGAATTTTGGAATCGAAAAAAATATCAGTGTGAAAATTCAAAATCCATTAGGCTAGTTTCTTGGGTCAAAAAAAGATTTTTCTGATTAGTCCGTCAGTTAGATTATCAAAAAATATTGGACCCGTATTTTGTCTTTTGTCAATCAAACAAAAAATTATGAAGATAAAGCGCATCAAAGTGAGCACGTGACGTCACGCCTTGCCTTGCTAAAAAGTGTCGCAAGGTGAAACGTTACGCAGAACTTTAACGGGCTATATCTACAACATTTTTTGTTATTTGAGAAAAGAAAAATACGTGTTCTATATTTTCTGTTATTTCAACTGGTTGATTAGATTTTCTTAGGAAACTAGCCCAATTAACGCATAAGGCAGATGTTAGTAATTTGTAGTATCTGAAAAAGCATACCTCTTACCCGAGCAATTACTTAGGGTACTACTGAATCTGCACCTAATTGTGGTATATGTGAGGGTAAATTTATTATTGTGCGAACATATTGGAATGTAGGTATCTACGATGAGTTCAGGAGAAGTTATTGTTTCAAGATTTAACACAAACAGTAAGTTAAAGAAAATAAACCAAGTTTTTAATTAAGATGTTTGGCTAAGTAAAAGTTGGTAAAGTATTGGGTATACATTTAAGAGTTTTAAGAATACCATTTCGTAAAAAAAATGAATAATAAAACATAGAATTTTAGGCAGTATTTCATTCTTACAATGACAATACTTTATTTTTCGAAGGGGGCTTTCCCCAGCCAGAGATTGGCGATAATCATGGCAATCTTTGCTTTATATAGGTAACTACTGCTAGTCTGATCAAAGACAAAAGAGCTAAGTCCAAACCATTGCCTGAGATCCTTAAGCCTGAGGTTTTTTGCTTGCCTGATTTTGAGCATCCTTAAATCTTCCCTTTAGATAATCAGTTAAAGGAGTTTAAACTTTTTGTTTAGCATTATGTGGCCAAGATATCCAAGTTTTTACTGTTTTGTAATGTGCAGAACTGCAGAACCTCCACTCCTTTGTTCATGAAATCTTAAGCATCCATGTCTACACCTTTTAACTTTTAATTACAATAAGAAAAGTGTTAATGGACACGTTCTTAGCTATAACTAATTAACTATACTTAGATTAGGTCAAAATTAAATTACCCATTAGTCTAGTTAGGCTAGATTCTAATATTCTTAAGGTTTATTGTATTACTTAGGCCTTAGACAGATCATTAAAAAAAATATGTCTACACCTCGACTTCATACAGAAGAACAGCAAACACGTTGCAACAAGCTTTTATTATATATTCAGGGCGCTAATCTTACCTTTATTAAAATTAATGTAAATCTTTTTTTAATCTTTGTTGTTAGTTCCTAAAGCATTCGTCCGATTACGTTAAAACTCAAATAAATAGCACACGCCGGAAAACGTTTTGCACATGAAAATCTTGTAAACAAAGTCGCTGGCAGGCATAGTTAGTATTTTATACAATTACCTAACAATTATTCTCCGTACAATTTACAAGATGGTTCTGCCTTATGCCTGTTAATTTATTCTTTTTCTAAATAACAGATAAAAGATCTGAAAGAAAGATCATGATATCGGTCGCGAGTTAAAGAAATTGCAAGCTACGAAATATATTATTACGTGATGAAGTAAAAATAAGGCATAAAAATGCATGTTTGCAATCTGGACCATAATAATATGCATAGTACTTTTCGCTCTAAATTTCTAATATATTTGAAACGGCGGTGGTGTTAGTGTGCATCGCGTCTGAGCCAGAACCGACTTCCTAACACATTTTCCGAGCCATAGCCGCTTTATACGCGGAAAATGTTCACGTCTTTCCACCTAAAACACACTGAAGAACATTAAAATATCTCTACGACATCCGAAAACGCCAGGCGCTCCAGCAAATTCAAACCGACAACCAAATAAAATGAGAATTTAAAATTTAACGTGTTCAAAGTTTTCGGTACCGCTTACTTCTAACGACGGATCGGCAGTTTTGGAATACCGTTCGACAGCAATCCGAAATCGATTTAATCACGGGAATCATGCGAAGTTTGCTTCCAAAGTTTGTTTAAACTTTGGAATTGGTACAAATTGGAGCAACGTGGCCTGCGGCTATGTATTAATGGTAGATTCACGGCGCCGAATCTGAGCTATGATTTGTTGGGGTTATCGCCTCTGGAAGAGGCTTTTCGTCTCTCTAATGACTTTGAGAGTCGCCGCACTGGCGTTCGTCCAGCGTTTGTTGAGCGTACATTCGTTATGTAGCCTGGATACAGGTACAGCACTAAGCTTAGATGGATTAGGAACACCATGTGCATAGATACGTAAAGAAAAATTACCTTTTTTTGTTTAAGGGTGTAAATTGCTCATTCGCATCAAACTTTAAGCTTGCTCTTAGCTAATGATGTCTCTAATCTAACCATAACTTAGGGCTCCGGCAGTGTGATGCCAGCGATATTATTTGCCTTGATGTGTACTCGTAGTCAAGTCCCCAGTTACGCGACGCGCGGTAGAATATGGAGCCATCCTAGTTGTCATACGTTTAAAAAAGTCGTGCGACATTAACGCGACCAAAGTCGTGTAGAAGTTACTGACATGCGGCCTAAGCACTAAGTTTAGTGCATACTATTATTTTAATTACTGTACTTTTTTTAAAAGTTTTAAATATGTTCCTTTATCAAAAGTAACAATCGCTTCTATCCATTCTACATCCGATAGCGCATCGCTTTCATCCCAAAGACAAAGAGTCGTATATCACTTTCACTTCTCTCACCCGCACGACAGTGTTCCTCTGAGGCGTTCTCCACACGTTCTTCCAACATAACTCGTATTAGCACTAAGCGACAGGTGGATAGCCATGAGTCCTAACTTCTTAACTAGGGATTTATTGGTCCAACTTGCGCAGCAACCATTAAGTTCGGTCGTCAAATCTGCCAAAGAAACTTTGAACTGTTGTAAACTTAAAATAGTTTCGTTTGATGGATCGTTGTTGAATTCCATAATATTCGACATAGAAGCTTTTTGTTCCATTACAACATTAGTTTTCAACATATTCCAGTTGGATGAAATAATGTTTCTTTGTCTGAATTTGGTTACTTCTATTCAAAAATTTTATGAACTTGTATAAGGTGAATTTTGCTGATGTATCCGTGGTCTTCTGGCTAGTTTATCAAGGTACCTGGAAAGACAATGGGTACTAGGTTCTTACATCGCTAATAATTTGTACAACGCCGAATGTATCCATTACTATAAATTATTAGGACATTTATTATCTACAAATTTTGTAGGAACCTCTCACATTCTTCATTGCAATCTTCTGATTTTTACTCGTATATTCTGCTCTAAGCTTGGCTACCGTCAATAATCAAGCTATTTGGTTATGCAAACCATATAGAAGACCATCAAATGCATCATCGCCTAACGATGTGGGTGCCGAGAGGATCCTAAAACGAATTCGTCTTTCAAAATTACTCCGAACGCTCATTCCGATTCCGAACACGCTACGATACGAGATCGATAAAAGAAACGACCGACGCTTTGAAAAGTGAGATTCACTGTTTTGCCATTCAGGAGGCGGATCTTTGTCATTGAAAGAGAATGCTAGACGTACTTATGCAATCTGTGGTGATAAAAAAGGATAAAATATGGTAAGTGCCATTTTTTGGGAGTCGGGAACCGCTTCCATAAAAATAACTGAGTTAATACGTGGAAAATATTGCAATGCAAGTGTTTTCAATTTCATTCGATCTTATTTATGTTTGAGGGAAAGTATCAATTTTGGTACCTCCTTGGTACCTCATTCAAATCGAATCGTGTTTTTGCAGGTGGGGTGCGAACACACTTGTAACTTTGAGTCACGGTTAAACTTTCTGTGAGTGCCCTTTTATATTAATATGCAGCAATTGTTACAAGATTCATTTTTAAAGTAGCTATTTTGGTGTAAGTAATTAAACTTATATAAGTAGTCTTATAGAAAACAACTGCCGACTACTATACTAAGGAAAATATTACTTAATTTAACTAAGTACTTATTGATACCACAGTCGGAAGTAAAATTGACATTATTAAAATTTCTGCGACGAGGTAAGTATTTCGTGATTATAAATGATCTTAAAATCGAAAGTAAAGTACAGCTATGCTACATCTTCGTGTAGTGCACCGCCTGGTGTAGTGGTTCGCGCTTCAGACTACAAAGCCAGCGTTTGCGGGTTTGAATCCCGCAAGGGGCAAATGTTTGTGTGATGAGCAGGTCATTTGTACCTAAGTCATGGATGTTTATAAAAGTATTTAAGTTTATCCGTTATCTAGTCACCATAGCACAGGCTTTGCTTAGTTTGGGCACTGATTTGGTATTATGTTTGGGGCTAGATAATTGGTGTGATTATGAAAACAATTTATTATTTTTATCATTTATTTATCTTACAAAGCCCGATAATTTGCGTTTAAAAATTTTGTTTTTTTATTTTTAGCCTCAATCATTAATATATTTTTTACCAAGTAAGATTAATAAGTTCACCCAACAGTCTTGGAGACTCTTGAATATCTTAACTGGGATTACAATGTACTCCAGCAATGCTTTTGGTGGTAAAGGTACTAACATATCAAGTACTTACTTTGTTGGCCGGCTTCCCGTTCGCCCTCACCTGGACCCGGCTAATTGTGGCGCTCTTAACCAAATTAATGTGTTTTAGTTAGAAATAACATCTGAAGTCAGGCACTAACGTATCTAGTATCTTTGCATGGAATTAGAAGTTCCTGTTAAAACTAGACTCTTGGAAATGTTTGCTCGAAGGAGTTTATGTTAAAAGGTAATTAAGAGACTTGAGGTTTGCGTAAACTTTATTTGCATCAGTACAAAAATAAGCATTCTTGTTTAAAAAACTGGCCAAGTGCGATTCCAACTTGGGCACCGATGGTTCCTTACAAATTTGTAGGTATGTAAATAGTTCGTCCATAACGGTAACCGAGTATCAAAGATTTTTTGAGTTTGTTGAAAATCATTTTTTAATGATATAAGTAACTATTCCCGGGATATATTTTTATTCAATAACACAAAAATAAACTAACCTAAAACTAAAAACTACCTACTCAAAAATAAAAGTGTGTCTATGAGGCAAAGAGGCGAGAATGCTAGCAGCGTTTCCACGGTGAATGGTTAAACTAAGCCTCAATGGCAAATCTGTGAATTTTGTGTAAAATAATAAATTAATAATACGGAACCCTAAAAAAACTATCATGTTAAGATTATGCAGTTAAAACCCATCCAGGTTTCCACCAAAGCGCAGAGGAGAAGAGAGTAGCTGTATTTGCATACTAATGTTAACCCGAGCGGACTCGAAGGGACTCCGTTTTGGTCTTTTATCCTTCATGATGGTGGAACCCACCCATCATGCTGATGTTAAACAGATTTGAAGGGACAGAAGATTGCCTGGAATAAAACATAGTCAATTATTTTAAGCTGCGGCCATTAATTTAAAAAGTAAAGATACGGCTGACAGAACAAATCACTCTACATGTTTACCATACATGACACACTAACGCCATCTAGAACTACCTTAAACTGTGTCGTAAACAGTTAAACAGTAACACACCATGAGTTGCTTTCTATTTTGTCAAGCGTTGAGAATGAGGAAACAAATTTTTTAAAATAATGTGAATAAGTTTCTTTTTTGAACATATTTTCGATTGACCAGTAATATGAAAATCGTTTTCCTAATTTTAACGTATATACGCCCTCGACGACAGCCGGCAGCCGATTACGTCACTTCGGTCTAAAGAGGACCACTTTAGGACCAAATTAGTGGCAACAGTTTGACATGCGGTCCGCCCTGTCCTTACGAAGTAATATATAAGTCAATGGCTGCGGCTTTGTAAAGCATAGATGATTATGTCTCTTTTTATGTTTAGCCAAATTTACTATTTTTTGAACCCGTAAAACCGATGCTAGGACTTTAGGGTCAATCTTTGAGTTGATGTGACCATAATATATGCCGCCACATCATGATACTACACCATGTACTGTGATAAACTGAAAGTTAAGTTACAAATTGTATAAAAAGCAACATAATGCTGATGCATCAAACCGCATCATTAAAGCATAACTAGACGTAGTTGCAATAAATCCCTGGGGGGCTATAATCCAACAAACTAAGGGAAAGTGCACGTAAAACGGGGGCATTTAAAATTTATCGCCTGAAAATATGACCGGGGCTCCGATTCAGAACTTTGAAATCCGTTCAAATAACCATGTCTTTCAATTGAAAGATAAATAAATGCAGAAAATGCGTAAGTAAAGTCTTACCTCTTAAGAGATCGTATGTCAATGTCTTGCGTGTATTTTAAAGCACAGAATCTACCTGAACCATCGCATCGCTAGGGTGGATGCCGAGTCCATACAGTTCAAGCTCTAGGAGCTCACTTAATCAAAACATATGGTTTGTCCTTCACCTCTTCCCCGTTCTTCTTCTTGTTTGTATCATTAATGTATTTGTATGTTTGTTTTCTCAAAGATCATTTAATGTTGTCTCTATAAAAGTTGGTAATAGCCCCCCAGTTTTAGTCCAGGCGCTTGCTAACTCCGCAAACTAATGCTGCGGGCATCTTGCCGTGTAAAAAGAAACGACCCAACGTAATATTCCTGAGGGGAGGGTAATTTCGCCGCGAATATGAATATTTTGGTTTTCTTGTATTATTATTTTATGTCTTCTACGGCTGTCACAAATTTTAAGCATGGCATAATTTTCAATATAACATTAATCGAAGACTAGCCTAACCTCAAGCGTATGGTGGTTTGGGCTATACTTAGCACGTTATTGAGTGCAGACTCTAGATTGCTGGAGAGATTCGTATGGGGCACTAGCTACTTGTAATCTGATAACAGATATCCAAGATCTAGTTCCTTGAACTTACGCAGAACTTCATAAGGATTGATTCAGCTGATCAATAACAATAAATTCATAGTAGTAATATAGTTGAAAGAACAAAAATTACTTCCCTGTAATTCAAAATGAGGTAAAAATATGCTTTGTGAAAAGCGTTTTTTAGGTTTCCATGTTAGGCCGTTGTAAAGCTATAGTTGAACAGCAACTTTAAAATTATTAATAATATAGGCCAACTTTACTTCCTGTGGTATGTATTTTCGTTAGTTCAGTTATTAACTTTTCTGCAACTGTCAAAACAATAAATTAACTGACCAGACTGAAATATGAGACGATTTTGCAAAAACACAAATTAAAATAAAGAAACGATTAAAAATAGTTAACTTAAATAATCTAGACTACATAATGAGTAACGGAAAATAACAACTTCTTCCACTGATGGAGAAAATTCAAGTGAAGGACGCTGCTAACTTAGATAAACAAATAACCTATTGGTTTAAGACTTTGAGACAATGGTTTGGACTGAAAAATGACACTGTTCAAATTAATAGCAGACAAAGTATTATATTCCATTAGAATCAAGTTCCAGCAGGAAATAGTACATAATGAGTAAGAACAATCCAGAAAAACCGTTAAAAAAGTTCTGTAAAAGTGTTATGTAAAAGGAGTGCACCTAAGTATTTTATACAGAGGTGCAATTAAAATTCCCAACTAGCTCCAAATAATGTCGCTGATCAGCCGGCTCCTCACGTGCGCGCTAACTAAGGGAGACTGAATTCGTTAAGCGTCGTCTAACAGATCCAAACTTAAATCCGGTTAGCGTGCCGGCAATTAGGGGCAGGTGGGAGGCAAATAAGCCAGGGTAGTGGAAATTTAGTTAGGACCGCTGTTTTTGATTTAGGAGTTACTTCTGGTAGCCCAGTCAAGTCACACACGCACAGTCAAGGAGATAATATTATGTTCTAGGAGATAAAAGTTTTTTTTTTCTTCTTGCATCAAAAACGGTGGCAGTGCAGGTTATGTGGCACTATTTGTGTCTGAATTAGAATCCCCCACCTCCATCGCAACTAGATCAACTGAGAGGCAGAAGGCACACCCTAAAAGACAGACGATGTATTGTAGGGGTTTCAAGAAACATTTAAAAATTAAACAATTCAACCTTACATGTACTCAGTAACTTATGCCCATCAAAAATGAGGCTCTGGTCACTTGTAGCACTAGTTAGAGGTAAAAAAAATACAAGCCTGTTGTACTTAAATAAATTTACTATGTTTGGATACAAATGGGAAATGGGATTGTGCCTCTGAATTATTTGAAAAGAGAATTTAATGAATAAAGAAATATTTTTTTGTGCTATGATGTTGTACTTAAAACGAATGAAAGTACGGAACACTATAATCGTTATTTTTGATGCGTGGAGTTAACACATATTCATGATGGTAAATTATGTGCAGTGTCAGATCGGTTAAAATAATAGTACCCAATTTTAGTGCCCTATTATATGCATTAGCATGTGACAAAGATATACATGAGCGCGTTTATAAATGAGTATGAGTATGAGTATGAGAATGGACTCCCTTTTCCGCACTTAGACTCAAATTCGGTCCTTTGTGCGTAGGGGTATGATGGTTACGGATATAACCAGCCTAGCTCCGCCCAGAAGCGCAGAAGTTTCCTGGGTCTTTCACAGGCTTCGCGGAGCGACCTTGGGTTGTCAAGGATTTCATTACGTTGTGACGCAACCGCCTCACATTCCAGGACTACGTGGTTGGCAGTTTCGTCTGTAGTGAGACATGCCCTACAGAGAGGGCTGTCTGTGTTACCTATAGTGTAGAGGTGTTTGTTTAGGAGACAGTGACCGGTCACTGTGCCTTTAAAAATGTGTAAATGTTATTTTTAATGGATTTATCAGCCTCATTTGTTTTTTATAAATCCTCGTAGTACATTATATTAAAAACTTATAATAGATAAGTTGTATTTTTGTTTGTATATGACTTCTATGGCTAATAGATAAAGTTAGGTGGGCAAAATATGTTATAATATAACATTGATCGCTGGTCAAAGATTGAATTTATATTATTAATTTAATCTTCTTCTTCTTATAACGTGTCAATAGCAAATGGCGTGACGAATGGCGACTCTAGACGGACTATGACCAAAACTTGGCAACTTCTATGGCATTTTATGTCGCTCTGTTTTAAGGTCATCCCTCGTGCAAGTGTAAGGATTATAAATACCTACATTATAAATTAAAATCAGCAGAAAACCTTTTAAATAATATGACAACGCAAGTGCAAAATCGTTAGAACGTCTTACTTGACGGCAGTCATATCAAATCATAGTCAACTGATATAATTGAACGATGTGAAATAGCTGTATAAACATAAATATCTGTCTATGCCGGTTTCAGTTTGTTTTTTCAAACCACACACATTAAGGCGCCGGGTAAGGAGAATGCACGTAAAAGTTTTTGTACAAGTTTTCTGGCGAAAATACTGGATATAAGATGTGTAATTAAATATATTATGTAACTTATATGTTGAAGGTTTTCCTGATGTATCTAAATAATAGTTATTATTTCTTATAAACACTAAAAAGTATTTCAAAGTACCGCAAATATCGCGAGCTTGTACAAATTTATATTTTAAACGACGTTTTTGTTTAGCTTCAAAGTTGGTTTAGTTATTTATAACATTCGTGCCTTTAAGGTTGAGTTTTTTTTTTCAAATAGTCAACCAATTAAGAATTAATCCGTTTTTTAATGGATTTTACTCTTAGCGCCTAATTCACCATGAGCGGATATTTTGCTCGCAATGATAATCTATTTGAACAGGAGCGCAACGGATGGATGTTTAGTCTGCGAGAAGCAGTTGTATTATCTTAGGCACGTAATAGAAGTCGCATTAGTCGACGCTTAATGTTCAAGGTCACTTGTCTTACCCATCGCCTTAAATGTTTATGCCGAGTTTAGCACTAAGTTATTTTAATAACTTACGTAAGAACAGCGTTATTTTCGATGGAAACCAATGTCACAGCATGGTGGGGTCATAGATACTGATAAATATAAATAAAGACTGCAGTAATAAGAAAATGCACAGACTCTCGACTAGTTTAAAGTAGATTTTCTCCCTAACACTGCATTTTTAGATCCACTAGCGCTTTTAAGTTCAAAATATAGCAAGACGTATTTTACTTTACGTATGGTCCCGGTAGAGCTTTTGTGACCTAGTGGCCAACCTGTTTGTTGCTTTATAGAGGTAGAACCATTTTTCACACCGAGGTCGCAGTGCTTGACGGTTTTAGTGGCAGATTTATTTATTACTAGCTTCCGCCCGCAGCTGCGCCCGCGTGGAGTTTGATCTGTCACTTATAGTCTTTAACAACGACCCATGTCACTTCCCAGCCAAATTAATACAATAAACCACATTAATGCCTCGCTCTAAAATTAAAAGAAAAAGCGACGCTAGTACCAATGCATTACTTTAGAACAAATTTGATTACCATAAAAAAAGGTTATTGTGAGTCAACCCGAAAAGTACTTCTGCTGTCACTAACTTTTTTTTAGAATTTTAAAGGGGAACAATTCCGTCATACATGATTTTTGCGTAACTTTAACCGTTTACGCATCGCACGCAACGGAAGCTCTCAAAACGAATATTTTTTAACGTTTTTGCAACATTTTTCATTGATACTACGCTTCTGTTGGTCGTAGCGTAATGTTATTTGGCTTAAAACTTTTCTCGATTTAGTGAACTATCGAACACGTTTTTTTTTTAATTTAAGCCAGTTATTCTTGAGATTAGCGGGTTCAACTAAACAAACGAACAAACTCTTCAGCTTTATAATATTAGTATTAGGGCATATGACCCGATTGACTTAGTGGCGCATTCATTTGCCTTCGAACCTAATGGACAACGGCTTCATACCCAGTTCGTGGCAATATGATAACGGTCAGTAGTATCATTTAACGTTAAGTTAATTTGGTACGCGCTCCGTACTAAAAGCCAGTCGGTTGCAGGTTCGATTCCCACAAGGGAAATTGTTTGTGTGATCAGCACGAGCACTTATACGTAAGTTACAGAATGTAATTTCTATTAATAAATTCTTCCAACAATTTATTTACTCATTATCATCATCATTTCAGCCATTCAGCAATGGACGTCCCATTGCTGAATATAGGCCTCCCCCATTGACTTCCAGATTGGCTGGTTGGAAGCGGCCTGCATCCAGCGTCTCCCTGAAACCTTTACCTGTCTACCTTGTGGGTGGACGTCCTACGCCGTGCTTGCCAGTATGTGGTCTCCATTCTAGAACCATTCTGCACCATTGGCCGTCAGTTCTACTCAAACCAGTAGTGTCCACATAAATAACATTTCAAAACACAATAAAAATTATATGTTCAAAATAAAGAACAAATGAATATGAATTAAAAAATATATATATAATAAATTACGAAAACTCTTCACAGCATGTTCAATTTAACTGTCCTTTATCTAAAGGTTATCTGGATGAGATTGCTTCTGGCGCTAAGACCGCCTAAATTGTAACCTTAATGTACTTTTTCATGTTACTTTATTTATTTTGTGTGTGCAATAAAGAACAATCTTTACAGCTTCATTCAGTATCTATTTATGAATTTGAAAAAATATAATATACGTAGATGACATGATGTGTGGTTTAACCGCATTCAAAAGGTTCTAGTCTAGCCCAACAGTGAAAATTCCTGGATTTGTAGCTGTTATTTATATTAACACGAGCCTTAAGCTTGACGTACTTTTACGGTCGCGACGCGTTACCGTAAATATTTGTTAAACACACTGCCGGTTAAATAAATTCATCCTTTACCCAAAGGGCACTGTTTCCGTATGTTGAATACGATTAAAAATCGGGTTGTCTGGTAGCTAAAAAGGAGTTCAATTTTTATATTTTAAACACTGAGGTGATGTTAGAAATTAGATAATATCGTTTAGAAAATTTGCATGTTCACACAAAATTTATTACGTAAGAACCGTTAAGTATGTTTTTTTTAGTGAAAAATGCTTACGTTAGCATAGCGTTTTTTGGCATTAAATGGCTATGATCTAATACTCTGTATTTTGTCTTACATGAAAGCCTATCAGAACTAACTTTGTGTTATTCAAGCGCTGTAGCACAAAATAATACTTAGTACCTTAATTTTTTTAAATTTTATGGTAACCCAGACGAAATACACACCGCTGTTTAGGATTCACAGATTTTTTTATTTCTGCTCCAATAAATTTTGCGCATATTTAAATTTAAGTAAAGTCACAAACACGGTCACATAGATGTAATTTTTTTTTAAATTAAAGGCTAGCAGTTTACTGAACCGATAGTAATGCTGGTCAGACGGATGTTCGCAAAAGCACTCGACACCCTACTTTGTTGAACGTGGAAACAAAGTCTAACAGAACGTTTTTGAAAAAAAATTACGCAACAGGATGCAGTTATTCTTTTGTTTGTACATTTTTAAGAGTATCTGCCAGTCTGAATAAGCAGGATCAGTCTTCGCTTTGAAATAGTTAAAGGGGCTATTCTTAAACTGCTTGTTTTTAGTTGTGTCGCTTTTCGGCTTAAAAAGTAATCCTTTTTTACATAGTACTTGTTTCTGGACTTTCGAAACTGATCCTGCATCTGACAATCCGACCAAATGAAGTAAAAAATACAAAAAAAAATTAAACGAGAAAAAAAAACCGACATTGACTAAAATGAGGTAAATACAGTGTTACATTGCAAAGGGGTGTCAAATCTTTAGGAGTGGCTCAGAATCAGTAACTTAATCGAACTATGCAAGGAACAAAGTTTTTTTTTCACATTTAATTATTCCCATCTGCTGCATCTGCAGCTGTTAAAAATCTGACGCGTGGATTATTTAACTCATTCATGAAAAAATTGCACCGTACGTGCATTTCGTTGGCTCACTGTACCTACGCTTCTGATGAATGACCGCGCGGCTTTCGTAGTCTCTCTATTGACGCTTCTTTAAATTGTTCCCTATATCCTTTTTTTTTTATTTGGCACCACTTTCCAATGTAACCCTGTATTTAGCTTTGAAGTCGGATCAAATACATTTGTGTGAATTCTTGTTGACTTAAATAAATATTAAATATGTGTTGTCTACACACCTTGAGACAGTCTCGAAGTAAAGAATTAACATCTTTATGTTACGAACGTCTCCCAGCACACCCAAAGTCAAGCCAATTTGAAAAATATCGGTTTCTAAAATGTCTTGAATCGGGAATCAAACCCTTTTCACTCATGGCGAATTGACGTGCTAGTACACCAATAGGGGTCGTTTATAAATAAGATGCTACTTGGTAAAGCAAAAAAACCATTCATTTAGTTTTTCTTCCTGCTATTTTACAGTTATGTATGCTGGACACGGGCTTCTTCCATTGACATCCAGATTGGCCGGTTGGAAGCGGCTTGCATCCAGCGTCTCCCTGCAACCTTTCCAGGTCATCTGTCCACCTTGTGACGCCCTAACCTGCGCTTGCCGGTACGTGGTCTCCATTCTAAAACCGTTCTGCCCCATCGGCCATCCCTTCTACGTGCTATGTGTCCCGCCCACTGCCACTTCAGCTTGCTAATCCGTTGGGCTATGTCAGCGACTTTTGTAAGTTCATTCATCATCATCATAATCATGTCAGCCTATTTCCAGCCCACTGATAGACGTAACCCTATGGCGTAAAGAGCGCCAAAGAGCAAGATCTTCTGGTATAAGTATATTATCGCAATGAAAACTTTATAATTATTTGCCACAAAAACAAAAACAAGTTTTAAACTTCCACATGAACCCAGCACAAAAGCTCTGTTATACGTTTCTGTTGTGTAGGAGTAATCGTATCATTCGGATTGTGTGCGCACCAGATAGCACTGAATATGGAGTTCTTTTCATACAATTTAATAAATAGATTCGTTATTTGTGCTCGTAATGTGTACGTTACAATTGCAATTTAATTTCATTGTGAAAATAATACCCTGATACATTGCATTTTCTGTATGGAGAACACTCGAATTTCATTCTAGAATGTGCAAAGTAAGGTTTGTAGAATATAATGCAGCATTTCAAATCGTTATTATTATTTTATTTTTACTTAGTTCTTAGTTAGAGTAACTAGTCAAAATGGTAAGAAGAAGTAGGTAGGACATTCTCAACTCGTCAAAAATCTTATCAAGATATTAGTAAACTACAAAAGTACGATTAAGTATAATATTTTTGACCCATAAAATAATAGGCAAGTTAGATAAAATAACAAACTACGCGTTTTTTTTAACCAAATGTTGATGTACCCAAGTATTTTTTTAATCTAATTATGCTGTTCGTGTTTCTAACAAAATTATCAAATCCATATTTCATTCTCCTATTTGAAATGTCACTGATTAATGTTTTTCATTACGCGAAGTTTCGACTTTACAAACTTTTTAAAACAATTTGTCTAATGGAGATGAAATCTGTCCCGGCTAAAAACAAAGAGAAAGTTTACATCAAAAGGAATCTGAAAACTGTGCCATTAATGATAATTTTCTCTTTGGCATGATGATGTTTACTTAGCCGCTTTTCGTTGGACTGAGAGGTCGTTAAAAAGAATAAGTTAGTTTGAGTACAGTTTTATAACGTTAATTGTAACGTCAATGTCGCTCAACAGTACACAGCGCACAGTAGGCCTACTACGAAAATGTTTCGATCGTTCGGACGTATAAACCTAATAAATTAAAATAACCATTCACTTGTGCTAATCCTTTGAAAAAATATGACCATCTGAAACTAGCCGGATAAAAAACACGACCGTTTTCAATTGTTCATAAAATGTCAAAGGTTTGAAACAAATAGAAGGTTTTCTATTTGTTCGGTTTATACGTCCGAACGAACGAAGCATTTTCATAGTAGGGCTTCAGATCATTTTAAACTGCTTTGGTTCGAGCCATATTAATATATCACTACACTTATACACTGTTTATTAATAATAATGATAAAGAATAGATTAATCCATGACAAAAGATACATTTTACTAATTTATAATGGTATGTCACCATTAACAAGACAATATCTAATTTGAATGTTCTTCTTTAACCTATTGGCACATAAGATCGCATTCTAGTAAAATTTCGATTGTCTCATTTTGCAGGGCTAAAGGGTAAATATTATAGATCATATTCGTTTATTAAATATTAGGAAAACAGTTAACATTTGTATTTGGTATAACTTATAACTAAACAGTGCAGACGATGCTATTTTGCCTGTACTAGGTAGAATCTGTGCTTTAGGCGAGCAAGATCTTACGTTTATTTAGATTATATAAATTAACTATAAGTAATTAACTTAAGTACAACTTATATTCATCATCATCATCATCATTTCAGCCATAGGACATCCACTGCTGAACATAGGCCTCCCCCATTGACTTCTAGATTGGCCGGTTGGAAGCGGCCTGCATCCAGCGTCTTCCTGCGACCCTTACCAGGTCGTCTGACCACCTTGTGAGTGGACGTCCTACGCTGCATTACGCTGTATTAGCTGTATTAGCTGAAGCTGTATTAGCTGAAGTGGCAGTGGGCGGGGCACATAGCACGTAGAACTGACGGCCGATGGGGCAGGAAAGAATGGAGGCCGCGTACCGGCAAGCGCAGCGTAGGTAGGACTTAGGTAAAAATTTATATTACTTAGGTAAAAATACAATTTTGAGGTAATTGAGATACTTCTAATCTATCAAATTAATTTACAAGTTAGAAGTTATTCTTCTGTTTTATTGTAGGACAAGATTTTTAAATATTAATCAAGTACTATTTGACAGTTATAATAATTTAGTTCATAGATATTAAGAGTTTTATTTATTCTATTATACAGAAATGAGCCTAAAAATATTAGAAATCTATTTCTGAAAATATATTGTGACGTTGAATGCGTAATGCAAACTATATCTATACATTATACTTATATTATTGTTATGTTTAATAATCACACTAACATTATAAAAAAGCTTTCATTTGAATTATACATTCATCATTCAGAATAGCGTTGCATTATTATAAAAGATGGTGCTACAAATAAATCAATCGATCACTTAATTTCGAAGTCCTGACAAAACAGCATCGTTAAGCTGTTCATAAAAGCTCTATTTTCGTTCAAACTCACCGCAGAAACAATTTGCTCAATATGTTTACCCCCGATCGCTCACAAAAGGTTAGCATACCTTTTTCGGCTACATGTTGTATCGCAGATAGGCACAATACGTCCTTTTCAAACATATCGCCCATGATGGAACATTCCCCGCTAATAAGGGACCTCAGACCTCAATTTATAATAAATCGAACAAGCCTTATCGTTGCGACACAATGAAAAGCCAACTTATCTTGGTACCGGTCCACAGTCTCCCTTCCATAACCCTGAGTGATGTCCACCGATTTGTTAAGACCCGTCCTCGCAGTTACGGCTCTTTTCAGTTTTTACTTCCCCTTATGATGTTTCATTTTATGATTGTCGCCAGTATTAGGCCAGTACGTGACGCGAAGAAATATGTTCTTGGGGAGTTTTGTGTCCTTTTGTCCTTACGTTTACTGTTATGCGCGCGTTTTTATTTTAAAGCAAGGGTTTGTTTGGATTTCCCAAGACATTACTGTACGGCCAACAATGAAAACGGTTTTTATACTTTGCTGGCTTGAATGACTTCTTATTCCAATGATGTTAAAATTTAGTATTCAATTGCAAAACAGAAGTTGCAAAAGTTTTGTCTGTAAAAAGGTTTTTTTTTAAATAAAATTAAATTTCAAATTGTTTTTCAAAATAATTCCAATCATCTAGCTCCAAACTCTGCAAAGGTTGTACTATCGTGACTAGATAACGGATAAACATACTTAAATACCTTTTATAAACATCCATGACATAGGTACAAATGCTCGTGCTCATCACACAAACATTTCGAACGATTCGAACCAGCAGCTGGCTGGCTTTGTAGTCCGGAGCGCGAACCACTACCTGCACCAGACGGTCGTCAAAACTATAAGTCCGACACATAGAGATCAATATCAATTGCGAAAATTTGACGTTTTGTGGTAGGTTGTCGAGCTGTTGTCTGTACCAACAAATTTGTACGGAACCCTCGATAGGCGAGTCCGACTTGCACTTGTTCAGTTTTTTTAATTAACCTTAGCCAGGAATTGAACTCGGAAGTTCGGGATTCTTTGCGTCAAAAGTGCGAATTACCACGCAATTAGGCCAAGCTGACGGTCAAGAAAAAAGCGACATATTCTTAACTCAAACAAAATGACTGGTGATCGATGAATGTAACAAAATCACAACAATCGATATTCTGATAAAATTAAGATTATTCTGATCAGATTTTGTTTCATTGTAAGGTAAGTGGGTATATATTGGGTCGCCTAATTTTTTGTTCTTCTAATTGGCAATGGCACACAAACAGTCAGCCTAAATTTTTTTGCACAATTTCAATTTTACTAATTGTATTTAGTCTATTCATTCACTTAGCTTAACTTTTTATCGCCATATTGTAACTTGCCAAATGTGACATTAGGCGGAACAATTTATAATCCCTACTAATTACAATTACTAAATAGTAATTCGCATTAAATTAAAACGCACAAAAGTATAAAATTGTATATTTTAATATATGCATGCAAAGATGCAAGCAAGCAAGCATGCAGCATGCAAGCAAGCATGCAGCATGCAAGCAAGCATGCAGCATTAAAGCAAGCATGCAACATGCAGCAAGCATAGTTTCTGTCACGGCTCCGGCATTGCGGGGCTCCGGCGGTCCCACGCGAGCTTATCGTCGCAGACGGCTTTCGATCACCACTGCAGCTTCGGCTTGCCTCTCAGCCGCGGCGGCGTGCGTTAAAGCCCCCTGCTCCTCAGCCTGCGGGCCGCCTCGCCCCTACGCGCCTACGCGCTTCTAAATTACACTCTAGGGGTAGGGCAGACAAGACTGCGTGGAGTCGGTTTTGCTTGGTGTCGGTTTTGTGGCAATTCGTTTCTTAGGCCAATACATTTTTTAACATTAGCTATTTCATATTAGACATTCTAAAATTAGAGCGTTCATTATTGAAGCAAAATCGTCGTTATGCCAAAAGAAAGTTATGCCAATAGAGTTTAGTGCATTTAAAATAAGATGCACTAAAATTAGGGATTTCAATTCTTAGACCAAACTATAACAGTGGCAAAACAACCGTTAGGCTAAACAAGAATTTTACATTTTAAGTTTAGGCCAATACGGTTCGGCCATGTCAAATTAGAACTAAAAAATGTAGGCGTGTACACCCAAAGTAAGTACTTACAATGAAACAAAATCTGAGAGGCCGTTTTTGATAAAATATCATAGGTACATATTATGATACTGGAAAACAAATTACAAAATGTTGCTCGTGCCATTTTTAACCCAATATTTTTCTGTAAATAAAAATTTAGAGTTTAAACATCCTTCCAGTTAAACCATTGTGTGTTACTCGGCGATACGTTGTTATAAATCCGTTTCGCTCGTAAAGAAAATTGTGTAATATATCAAGGTGTTAACACCGCGTACGAAGACCGTTTATCAACTCGAGTCCTGTAATAATATCTCCTATGAATATAATTCCTTTTAATAAAGTACCTATACATTTATCTACTTTAAGTAAGTATCGTCTCATATTATAGGGTATCATAGGGTAAAAAATAAGTACTTTAAAGGTTTGATTACATTTAGTAAGTTACACGAAAACCTAATAAAAGTGTATTAGTACAAATGCCTTCTAAAATATTAGCATTTTTAGGAATTTGATCTTTTTCCGTGTTGAATAAGGCCGTATACAGAAAGAAAGCTGGAAACTTATAAGCGCTTACCGGCGCTTGACAGCGCTGGTCCGTTCTACACAAAGGAAGCAGGTTGAAGCAGACCAAGCAAAATGTCGGACTCATCAGACGATGATTTGGTTTTGTTAGAAAATGTGTATTTAAAAATGCAAAAAGAAGCTATACATCCCATTAATAGAGAAAGGAAACATTTCGGAGAGTACCATCATTTATTTGTAAATAAATTGAAATTTGATGATGAAAGATTTTTTAAATATACAAGAATGACTCAAGAAACATTTGATTATATTTTGGATTTAGTGAAAAACCATTTGATGAAAAATTATTAATTATTAATTTTAAATGGCAGCGCCCAGCGCTGACCAGCGCGTGTTGAAGCTTGTCGGAACTTGACGGCACCGTTCAGTGCTTACCGGCGCGCGTTCATATATTTTCCTGCGCGGGTTACCAGCGCTGTCAAGCGTCGGTAAGCGCTTATAAGTTTCCAGCTTTCTTTCTGTATACGGCCTCCGTATCGTACGGGCAGCGCTGGGCGCTGCCATTTAAAATTAATAATGTTTCATCAAATGGTTCTTCACTAAATCCAAAATGTAATCAAATGTTTCTTGAGTCGTTCTTGTATATTTATAAAATCTTTCATCATCAAATTTCAATTTATTTACAAATAACTGATGGTACTCTCCGAAATGTTTCCTTTCTCTATTAATGGGATGTATAGCTTCTTTTCGCATTTTTAAATACACATTTTCTAACAAAACCAAATCATCGTCCGATGAGTCCGACTGCCCTACCGCTCTGCTCCGCGCTCTCTGATACCCCTTTGCTCAAGAATACACTTGATAACGCCTCGCTTACTAAAGCAGTACTCAAATATGGCACCATATTACTATATTATTGAGTAAAAAAAGGGCTATAAAACAATCAATAATATATTATAGTGCTAACGTATGCCTTACCCGTAAACGTTAAGGCGCAGTTTTGTTTGTGTCGATATTTACACGCGTTCGTAAAAATCAGGTCTCATTTTATTTTGAAACATCTGTAGCAACTACTCAACTATATTATAAAAGAAAGTCGGGTTAGTTACACCATTTATAGGTCGAGAACGGCGGACCAATTTTTATGATTTTTGATTTGTACTAGTTTTTTTGTGTACTAGTTGTAATTGTACTAGTTTACTGTATTATTGAAACTGTAAATCTTCCTAAAATTTATTTAAAAAAAACTTGGATTAAAAACGATGCAGATATTCATTTATTTTAAATTGGTATTTTACTTTTGTTTTCAGTTATTTACGAATAAATATTACATAAAAAACCTCTGTACGTTATTTAAGGAACGCACTAGCGGCCCCTAATAATTCAATTTCACTGTTTTTGCAGATGTTTTCCTCGGAAAATAGCAATACATGTTTTATGAAACATTTTACAATGCTCATACACATTTTGTGTGTCAGGGGAGACGCATGGCAATTCCATGGGTATAAACGTCCCGTGTTTAGGGCAAATAAAATTTACAATTTGCACTCGGGAGCATATAAATCAGGCGAGCCTCGCTTTGAAAGTGGCATGTTGGATATTTCGTCTCTTGAAATTTTAATAGGTAACATTTTTAAGAGTATTTTTCTAAATTGTACAACATACACAGTATATTAATTATCGAAAGGCGTTAACACGTAATACTATAGCGTATGGAGCCTACAAAAAAATATTTAAAAAAAAAAGATTTTTTAAAGTATTATAAAAAATAATAAACGTTCGAGCTCACTTTTTTTGGAATAAGACAGAAAAGCAACGTTGCCAGTTTGCGCAGCGCAAATTCGCTAGTTACTATTTCAGCGTTACGATTTTAATTTTATACAAGGCGTTTCGAATTTTATGGCATGTTACAATTTTTGGGTTTTGATTTTTTATTGCTTATTTTTGTAAACTGGCTTATGAGATCGACATATATTTCTTTACAGACGTCTAGTATATTATTATGACTGAATTACTTATCGATTACAACACTTCATAAAAATAAGTTTGAGATAAGTAATTAAAATAATACAATTAATTATTCAAAACATTATTTTAGAGAAAGACATACACACACACAGACACACGCATACACCCACATGCACACACACACTACGAAAGTGAGACACACACACTACTCAAGTGAGACACACACACACACACACTTGTTAAAAACATAAATCAAATTAGATTTTGTAAAATGTAGATTTACGGTACGAATATCGCACACATACTTACTATGTTTAGATCATAAGATTCTACAATGTGTTATTTTTATAAACCTAAATGTGACCAACAATGTTGAGTTTAATGTAGTAACTAGTGATGTATTTATATTTTAATCAATTTGTTATACAAAAACAAACTTGTTCAGGGTCTTGTATAACAAATTTAAAAAATAAAAGATCCGGCAAAACCTTGCTGAAATCTTTAGAAATATAATTATTTTCTATGGTAGAAAGGAAAAGTTAGTAAAACTCGTAGCAGCTTAGTTCAAACTTCAAGTTTAAAATATAAGCAAACATAAATGATAGATCGCAATAAACAAAGGAGTTCCGATTTACTTGCATCCAAGAGTACATAGCGAGACCAAAATATCGAACGCCAACTTTGAAATGTAAAAGGCTCTTTGTAGAAGTTTCAAATTGAAAATCCCTCTGGAAGTTTTCACTAGATACTAGAACTTTGGCTATCAAAGCATTTTTTCATCAAACGTTATTTTTGCCCTTCTTGAATGCAAATTTTTGGTGTTCAAAGCATTTAACCTGAAATATACAATGGTTGCTTGTATTAAGATGCAATTTTAAATATTTATGGGAATGTGTACTTTCAGGGAAAAGAAATCTAAGTCGAAAATAGTGATTTTAGGGAAATCGCATTTGAAGTTACGAAAAATCCTTCTTTGTGGCTATTGGAGATAAATTGATGCAATATTTTTTTTGGTGAAAGATAGTGTTAGAAATAATCAGGAAATGTGCCAATTTAGAAAATAATGTATGCAGTTTTTTTTAAATTAAATAATAAGCCCAGTTAAATCACTTTGCACGAAACTATAGTAGTGTATAGTGATATAATGGAACATAAATCATAATACACAGCACTAAATTGATCTCATGCAAACAAGTGTAAAGTGATACATTTTATGTTATTTCTGTAGATATTTTATTGTTTTATAATTTTCAGAAAAAGTTGTAAAACAAACATTACTAATTATTATATAAGGAATCATTATTTCAGGTTATATATCAAATTATTTCCTTGCTAGAGATTGCAAATACGCCCTCCATGTAATTTGGTTTGCATAAATACGTTATTTATTTATTATTAACGTTACTAATTTAAATAAATATTTGGTTGTCCAGTATGCTTTTCTAAACCATTTATTCGATTGCGACGAAAATTCGGTGAGTTGTGCGCACGTTGGGAAAAATCTTTAGATTGAACTTGTTTTATTTAAAACAAAAGGTGATCAAACTCGCATAAAACAATATGTTATTTTTTCTTCTACAATTTTTAAAAATCCTAAAATTTTGTTAAACTGTTAGATGCTACTCGTCACACATAAACGATATAAAAATTGGATGGACAGAGAAGTTGCAGCCGAATACCCTGGCCTAAATTAACTATGACCGAACCGAGCAATAACACCTGTTTTCATGCACTATAACATAAACCAACTTACGCGAAATGTAACGTTATTATAACCGATCGATCGCGTAATTTATGATCGCCATATTCAGCTACATATTTCTGGTTCATCAATATCTCTCTGTCTGTGCCCCAGAATTGAGATAAACGACCCGCCGAATAGTGTTGAGGATCAAATCCAATTTGCAGAAGGCAAATTGAGGAGGGCAACGAACACGTGTGATAGAGCACCGGTACCTAAATATTGATGCCTCTGACGGTGTATCGCTTCTAAAAAAGCTGCCAAGTGTAAATATTTCAATTCAAAAGGTTCTGTAGGTAAGTACTTTTTTTCAAACGGCGCTAGCCGATGAGAGTTTGAATGTTTTCGTTTGTACCGACACCAAAAGTAACTGAATAGGGTAGGTGTTAATATTATTTTTAGCTTTTGATTTTTTGAAGTCGGTTTTTTAAATATAAGTTACTTATGTGTGTTAATAATAACCAATAGCAATAAATATTGCTATTGGGATGGATATTTATGTATTTATTCAAATATGATTACTATTCGCCATAGTATTTTTTTTATTTATTTGTATATTTGGTGTGATTGTTAAAGTATTTAATAAATACTATAATATTTCAAACTTAATATTAAGTTAAACATTACTTATTGTATGAAGTAGTATAACATTACTACTAGTTGATCTCAGCTAGTCTATACTTTAAACAGACTATTAGACCTTGTGGTAAAGTTTTTAATTTATCGATAACTAGCTGTTGCCCGCGACTTCGCGTGATCTATAGTTTATTCATAAAGGATTTTCTGTGCCACTTTATTATTTTCGCATTTATAATATTAGTAGGAAGTAGGATAGCTTTTAGCCCGCGACTTCGTATGTGTTGATCTTACCCGGATAAAAAGTATCCTAGGTGTTAATCCAGGCCATGGTCTATCTGTAAGCCAAGTTTCATTAAAATCCATTCAGCAGTTTTTGCGTGAAAGAATAACAAACATCTATCCATATTCACAAACTTTCGCCTTTATAATATTAGTAGGATTCATAATTAAAACGCAAATATGAAATATTTACTAACAAATAAATTCCAATTATAGCGCAACAAGTTCTTAAAAATACTTTTTAGCAAATTCTGGTAATTACATCGCAATGGTATGTTTCAAACGTTTCGTTTAATAATTATTCTTGAAAATGAACCCTAATAGAAAAGAGATAGTGAAATGTGCAGTGCTGGAGTTCATTGATTTTTGAATCGGTTTGTCGATTGCTACGGAACACCTAAACTTTTAGTAACATTTATCTGTGATGAGAGTCACTACACTTTAGACACGGAATATTCGAGTTTTTTTATCAGGTCTGAAATACAGTTATGACTGTTTTACTGTAGGTGCCGTGTGGGCACGGCCGTAAAGAATACACTTCCCCACCACCAACAGGAGGCATGTAGTAAGAGGCGACTAATCCGTGTAGCACAAGACGAGCAGCAGCGTCTGCTTGCGAAATCTTATAAAAAAACTGCGCTCGCCAACCCGCCTGCCAAGCGTGGTGAGTATTGCAATACCCCCCATTGATAGGTCATTGGGGGGATTACACGGTGTATGTCACAAACGCCATCTAGGTCGCATACGCACTGTGACATAATACGAGATTGGGCATTTACGTAGTTCGTCACATAAGCGGTTCGTCATAAACGCATTTCGTCGCAGACGTAGCTCGTCATACACGCGATTCGTCACAAACGCAGTTCGTCACACGTGGTTAAAGTAATCCTAGCATGCCAGTGTAGGCTTAGTGTAGTATTACTATAGGATTCTCGCATTTTCGTCTACGCAAAATATTTCGTATCCATAAAAACTTCCACCCTTTATTTCACTTCCTTAAGAGTCAAGTATCCAAAATCCTTCTTAGTGCCCGAACGGCTACAGATCTGTCAGTTAGTTAGCCAGCTTCGTCATTATTTAAAGAATTATTTTGACCTTGTTTTATTTTTCTTTATATGAATAGAGTTTGGCGTAAAAACAACAATATATAAGTACTTGACGACCTCCGTAGCCGAAAGGCGAGCATAACGGACTTGGTGTCGCTGTCTCTGGGGTCCTGAGTTCGATTTCCGGTCGGTTTCTATTTCTCTCGGAACTGGGTGTTGTGGTATGGCGTTGTTTGTGATTTCTGTAACACAAGTGATTTAGCTACTTACCATGTAACAATTTGATATGTATGTTATGCTGTCCAATATTTCTATATTTATATTCAGATTTTAATGTACATTATTTTTCAATACAAGCTTTATTTATTTATTCAATTTCCTAACATTTCCTAACTGTGTATAATGTATAGTTAGGCTAGTTAGCTCTTTATCTGGTCATAGAAGGGTAGTAACTAACGCAAATAAAATAATACATTCGGTCAACCTGATGAGGGATAAAGATTTATTGACGACTTACGTCGACGCTTTTGCCCTCGACTTCGTCTGCGTTGACCCTACCCGGATAAGTATCCTATAAAATCCAGGACATGGTCTATGAATATGCCAAATTTTATCAAAATCCATTCAGTAGTTTTTGCGTGAAACAGTCACAAACATCTATACATCCTTACTCACGAACTTTCACATTTGTAATATTAGCAGATAGTAGGATGCTTATGGATTGGTGGAAGAGTACCTACGGGGGAGAACTTTGCCCAGCAGTGGGAGTCTATAGGTAGAAAAATCATATTAAAATTGCGTAGATTAGTAAACGTATACACACTATACAAAGTGATTACAATGGATGTTACACGTACGACGACCAAGTTCCATAGCGGTCATCGATTATGTAGGTTAGTTTGCTAATTGACTTAATTTGCATAATTTGTGACCGTAACGTGTCCTGGGTGAGATACATTACAAAATGGACATGTGAATTAATTTTGTTATTACTCGCGTCTCAAATATCATTGTTAATGGAAAATCGTTTATATTTATATATAAAAGTTAGTTACACCATTTAAAAGTCAAGAACGGCTGATCCGATTTATACGATCTTTGATTTGTTGAATTCGTCTCCGCCCCGAATAGCAGAATAACTATTAAATAAAACTGAAAAGTTAGCAAAAAAATCAATAAGAGGCGGTACCAAGTTCGCCAGGATAGCAAGTTAGATATGATATAAGACAAAGTCGGGTTAGTTACACTATTTATAAATCAAGAACGGCTAGACCGATTCTTATTGTTAACGACAGCTACGCGCACGAAAAAAAAAGGCAATACCTTCAGGAGAGCCGCGCAAGAATTTAGGCTCTAACTCTGCAAATACTAGGCCGATTTTTGTGATTTTTGCACCAATGTTTAGAGTAAGGATTAGGTTAATCAGGAAAAATGTGAAATAGATAAAAAAATAGTGAATACCAATGGAAACCACCGAAAAACTGAAAATGAGTGTTGGAAAGAGAGGGAGTTATGCGCGAAAACAGGATGCACACATTGGTGCCGTGTGCAAAAAATTACGCGCTCTGATTGGCTAAAATCTCCCTCAGATTGCTATATAAGTCGGGCGGTTTCCAAGGGTAGCACTGGCAGTACTAGCAGTACAGTATAAACCTTAGAAATAGTAACATCCAAGTGTATCTTCAATAAAAGCTGAATTCTTCAAAGTGGGTTTTATTCAGTGACCTGCTCCGGCCTCAAATGAGAAAAATCTACAGTCCACTCTCTACCCTAAAAACAGTGTTAGGCCCGAAATCCCTAACATTGTTTGGTCCTTCAGGAGCCCGGATCAAAAAGAAGAACCACCAGAAGAATTCATCGCTATGGTCATCACAAGAAGTCAAGGAGGAATGGATCAAGAACGACCACGGGTACTTCCGGAACCACCACGGTCACCATCGCCTTCGACTACGCACGATGTCAACCCTGCTCCGCATCAAGGCCGTTTGGAGAGGCTACCCACTACAGCTGCCACCCAACTTCCCGAACGAGGAGGCGCTGCAATGTTGGAGCCCAGTGAAACTACGGATCGCCCGGCAGACAAGCAGACGACATACGGAACCCAACGTCGTGTGGCGCGTTCTACGAAGTCTACAGCCAGCGCCGTAGCAAGGCTACGATACGAAGCGGAAGAGAAGCTCGCCGCTATTCGTCGGAAGGAACTGGAACTAGAAGCTAACCTAATAAGGAAGAAGCTGACCGCCGACGTAGCAGAGCTCGAAGAGGACAGCGACCAGATTGACCCAATGGAAGATATGGAACGGATACATGATTGGTTGAATAAATCCGCACCGAACGTCGTCAATGAACAGGGGGAGCGGCACGAAGCCTCCGCCCCCACAGAACCGGTCGTTACCGAAGCCACTACTCCGATGAACAGAAGGACGAGATTTTGGACACCGGGACCGAATGAACAAACGACACGTGCAAGAAGAAGATCAATGACGCCGAGAAGCCGCGGGATTGAACAGCTAGCAGAGACACTCACACAAATGATGTCCAGCCGGCCACCGCCACGACAGGCAACTGATCTTCCGACCTTTTCGGGATCCCCGATGGAATGGATCCAGTTTGCGCTAGCCATGAAGCAAACTACGGAGCTGTACAAGTTCTCACCGATCGAGAACTTAGCGCGACTACGCAACGCCCTTCGTGGAGAAGCACGAGACACCGTAGCACCGCTCTTAAACACCGCCACGCATCCAGAAGAAATTATGAAGACTCTACAACAATGTTATGGACGTCCAGAGATCATCATCGACATGACATATGAAGACCTGCGAAAACTACCGAAATTAGGATCTACAGCAAGTGAACTTAATACATTCGCTGTGAAAGTTCAAAACGTCGTAGCCACGCTAAGAAACGTTGACGCAGCATACCTCTACAACCCATTACTGGTACGGGAGATCCTGGAAAAACTGAGCCCTCATATCAAAACAAAGTGGTGTGACTACGCTGAAGAAAATCCAGAGGCGATACCAGAGATCATCAAGTTGTCTCGATTTCTGATGCAACAAGCGGACCGTGCACTGAAACACAGCTACAGCGTCACTAGAAAAGAAGCACCGCCGCGCCCTACAGCTAGACCAGAAGGAAAAAAGAAAGTCTTCAACATAACTGAAGCACAACCAGCAGCAACCACAGAGAAGCTAGAAGCATGCACAGTCTGCAACGAACAGCACCGACTCCCTGCCTGCCCTAAGTACAAGGAGCTGCCGGTATCCGAACGATGGGAGGTGGTGAAGAAAGCGGGACTCTGCTTCCGGTGCATCAGCAGTAGACATCGGAGGTTGAATTGCAAACAGAAGTCCTGCGGAACAAAGGGATGCAAACGCCCACACCACGCTACTCTACACAGCGAAGCCCCTGCCAGACAACAGGAAGACGTCACCGCCAACGAAGAAGTTGCTTCGGCGATGACAGCCTGCGAAGGAAGTGAAGTCAAACTGAAGATATGTCCTATCGTCATCAGCGGGAACAAGGGGACACGAAAAGTATTCGCCCTCTTCGACGAAGGAGCCACCGTATCACTAATTGACGAAGATCTCGCAAACGAAATTGGAGCAAGCGGGCCGAGCAAATGCCTAAAAATAAGAGGCATAGAAAATGAAGTCAGAAACGTGAATAGCAAGACCGTCCGCGTCGAGGTCAACGCCAGCGGACACAGCTCTGTCGTCACCCTTCGAACGATGCCAGACCTGGACCTGACAGCACAGTCCGTGCCGAAGAAAGCATTACAGCTGAAGCACCTGCAAGGACTAGACAAAGCGAGCCTGGCATATCAGAACGCCAAGCCACGAGTACTCATCGGGACCGACAACTGGCCCCTGATCATTACCCGGGAGCTGCGTGCAGGCAAACCGAACCAACCTGCCGCCTCCAGAACGTTACTTGGATGGGTGATCCATGGACGGATCCCTCGAAGCCGCAGAACAACAGAGGAAGTACTTCACATCAGTGAAGATGTCAAAATAGAAGACCTGGTCGAGCATCACTTTCGCATCGACTCACTTGGTGTGTCACTCACTGCACGACACGTCAAGGAAAGCGATCAACGAGCCGTGAAGATCTTCAATGAAACCGCAACCAAGAAGAACGGAAGATTTGAAGTAGGCTTACCCTGGAAGAACGAGGACCCAGAACTGCCGCCGAGCTACAACGTCGCCTTAAAAAGGCTGAAAACCCTTGAGGCTAGCTTGGAGCGTCGCCCCGAAGAGAAGAAGCAGTACCACGAACAAATGAACAATCTACTGCTGAAGGGGTACGCCGAACCCTGTAACGGCGGAGAAAACTCAAGTCCAGTGGCGTGGTACTTACCTCACTTCGCCGTGAAGAACCCGAACAAACCAGGGAAGATAAGACTTGTCTTCGACGCAGCAGCTAAGTCAAACGGAGTCTGCCTGAACGACTTCCTGCTGGAAGGACCAGACCTGCTACGATCCCTGCAAACAATCATGTTCCGCTTTAGAGAAGGCACCTACGCAATAACGGCGGATATAGAGGAAATGTTTTTACGTGTGAAGATCCGAGAAGGAGATCAACCCGCACAACTATTCCTCTGGAGAGACGACCCAAAGAAAGAACCGGTCAAAATGAAAATGACGTCGATGATCTTCGGTGCATCCAGCTCACCTTTCCTGGCGCACAGTGTACGCAACAAGAACGCGCTCGATCACGCGCAGACGCACCCAAAAGCCCTGTTGCCCATCACAGAGTCACACTACATGGACGACTTTGTCGAGAGCTTCAATGACATAGAAGAAGCCAAGCAAATCATCTGCCAAGTCAACGAAGTCCACAAGAACGCTGACTTTCATCTTCGAGGTTGGAACAGCAATGACGATAGATTGCTAGCCGTCACTCCGAACGACCGACGTGCGAAGAAAAGTGCAACACCACTCGGGGGAACAGAAAAGACATTAGGACTGCTGTGGAACTCTAACACCGATCACCTGAGTTTCAACACTGCCATGAATCGCGTATCTGCAGCCGTGAAGACTCGAGAGCAATCGCCGACGAAACGAGAAGCCCTGTCAACCGTGATGAGCATCTACGACCCACTAGGATTGCTCAGCTGTTACACAATAACAGCCAAGATAAATCTACAGAAGCTTTGGCGCCTCAAGACTGGGTGGGACGAACCGATATCCGAAGACATAGCCACCGACTTCGACAGATGGATAGAGGATCTGCAGACCATTGAAAGGCTACAGATCCCTCGGAGCTACAACGGGGGGAGAGAAGCTCAACGACGTGAACTGCACGTCTTCTGCGACGCGAGCGAGGAAGCCTACGCCGCTGCGGCATACTGGCGCCTCACCTACGGGAAAAAGGAAGAAGCAGAAGTCGTACTGGTAGCAGCACGCGCCAAGGTCGCTCCGTTGAAGACACAAACGATCCCGAGACTGGAGCTGCAAGCAGCATTGATTGGGTCACGACTAGCGAAAGCAATCAAGGAAGAACATAGGCTACGCGTCGATGACACCACCTACTGGAGCGACTCACAGACAGTTTTGCACTGGATACGCAACGGGAGCCGCCGCTACACGCCCTTCGTAGCGCATCGACTCGGCGAGATCACCGAAGACTCAAGCCCGGCAGACTGGCGGTGGGTGCCGACCCACCTCAACATAGCCGACGTCGCGACGCGAACTGGATACGTACCTGAGTCAGCGAAAGACAAATGGTTTCAAGGACCATTATTTTTGAAGAAGCCGAAGACTGAATGGCCTCAACCTGAAGGAACGAACGACAACGTCACAACAGAACTCCTCCACGTCGTCACACACGAGGAAGATTCATCATTGCCCGACATCAGCCGATTCTCCTCTTACGATCGGTTGATTGGAGCAACAGCACGAGTACTGGAATTCGTGGATCGCTGCCGCGATAGGAAGTCCGCCCTGAGCCACGAACACGTCGAGAAGGCAACGCATCGATGGTTAAAACGAGCGCAACAAGATTCGTTTCATCAAGAAATAGACTGCTTAAGAAAAGGCGTCGCCGTACCTCGAACAAGTCCGCTTTACCGCTACGACCTGCTGTGGGAAGACGGACTGCTGAAGCTCAATGGACGAGTCAACAAGATCAAAGTGACCACGACTACGAACCGACCTGTCCTACTCGATGGACGTCACCCGTTCACGAAGCTCCTTATCGGCAGAGAACACCGACGAGCCAATCACGCAAACATCGAGAGGATCGTGAACGACGTACGCCAAAAGTACTGGGTGACCCGACTGAGACCTACGGTCAAAAGGATCGCAGCCGCCTGTCAGATGTGCCGCCTAAGAAAAACGAAGCCACAAGCTCCGCCCATGGGAGACCTACCGACCGAACGCCTGCAACCATACCACAGGCCGTTTAGCTTCTGCGGTGTGGATTATTTCGGCCCCATCACCGTGACCATCGGTAGAAGACGGGAGAAGAGATGGTGCGCTCTCTTCACCTGCCTAACCACAAGGGCAGTGCACTTAGAGCCAGTAGCATCCCTGAGCACCGACTCTGCAATCATGGCGCTCAGGAGAATGGCGGCAAGACGAGGCTGGCCCCTGACACTCTATAGCGACAACGGGACCAACTTCAGAGGCGCAGACGTCGAACTCAGGAAGGCGTACGAAGAATGGCTGCCCGAACTCTCAAGGTACGCCATGAACTACGGGACATCATGGAAGTTCATCGCGCCCGGAGCACCAAACCAAGGAGGTGCCTGGGAAAGACTGGTGCGCTCAGTAAAGGGTGCACTCACAACAACGCTACGAGAAAAAGCACCTAGAGAAGAAACGCTGCTAACTTTGCTAGCAGAAGCGGAGCACGCAGTCAACTCACGACCGTTGACACACGTATCGGTCTACCCCGATGACCCAGAGGCTCTGACACCGAACCACTTCCTCCTGGGGTCATCATCGGGCCAACCATACGTGGGAACTTGCAAGGAAGCCGACAAAAGGACTTGGAGAGCTGCACAGGCACTGGCTGACAGCTTCTGGCAGAGGTGGCTGCACGAATACTTACCTACGCTCGTGCCGCGCCTCAATCGACACGGTCACCATGACGCTGTAAAGATAGGAGATATCGTCATCATCGCCGACCCTCTGCTCCCTCGAAATGTATGGCCACGAGGGACCATAACGAAGACCTATCCCGGACCTGACGGGGTAACAAGGATTGTGGATGTGCAAACCAAAGGTGGAACGTTCAAGAGACCCGTCTCGAGAATCGTCGTGCTGGAAACGAAATCCGCACCTTCCCCGGACCAGCGGGAAGGGACGCGCTGCACAACGAGCACGTAGCGGTCTACCAAAGGAGGCTGCGGTACACCTTCGCCGGGGGGAGACTGTTAACGACAGCTACGCGCACGAAAAAAAAAGGCAATACCTTCAGGAGAGCCGCGCAAGAATTTAGGCTCTAACTCTGCAAATACTAGGCCGATTTTTGTGATTTTTGCACCAATGTTTAGAGTAAGGATTAGGTTAATCAGGAAAAATGTGAAATAGATCAAAAAATAGTGAATACCAATGGAAACCACCGAAAAACTGAAAATGAGTGTTGGAAAGAGAGGGAGTTATGCGCGAAAACAGGATGCACACATTGGTGCCGTGTGCAAAAAATTACGCGCTCTGATTGGCTAAAATCTCCCTCAGATTGCTATATAAGTCGGGCGGTTTCCAAGGGTAGCACTGGCAGTACTAGCAGTACAGTATAAACCTTAGAAATAGTAACATCCAAGTGTATCTTCAATAAAAGCTGAATTCTTCAAAGTGGGTTTTATTCAGTGACCTGCTCCGGCCTCAAATGAGAAAAATCTACAGTCCACTCTCTACCCTAAAAACAGTGTTAGGCCCGAAATCCCTAACACTTATAATGTTTGATTTATTGGATTTGTATCCTCACCGAATAGCAGAATAACCATTAAAATTCTAAAAAATTCACAAAAAATAATGAAGAAGCGGTACGAAGTTCGCCGGGACAGCTTGTTAGATATTATATAAATCTAAGCTGAATATACTATTGTTACCTACTTATATGTGGTGACGATGGTTTTACCGGTTATTCTAAGACTGTGAAAGTAATGTAAGATAGATAATAATAATAATCATCATCATTTCAGCCACTGATGAACATAGGTCTTGCCCAATGGCTTCCATATTGGCCGATAAGCAGCCTGCATCCAGCGGCTCCTGCAACTTTCACCAGGTCGTCTGTGATCTGTCCATCTTGTGGGTGGACAATAATAATAAATTTGCGCGATATTATTTGTGCTTATGCTAGGCAGGCAGATGTAGTTTTTAATTCCTGGAAGCGGCTCACATTAAACTAAGCTGATAAAGTATTGTATAGCTTCGATCAAGAATCACTAGATAACTGGTCAGCTACTCAAAAACGGCCGAGTAAATAACGCCTCACTTCAAATTGGGGTCTTATTTTGTATAAGTTATTCTGTACTTTATTTTTTAGACCTTAAGAGTTGTATTTATACGAACACGACCGGATTTTTACGAACGCGTGGGAATATCAATACAAACAAAACTGCACCTTAACGTTTGCGGTTAAGGCATACGGTAGAATAACTTTTTTTTACTCATTAATATAGAAAGACGGTGCCATATTTGAGTACTGTTTTAATAAGCGAGGCGTTATCTAGTGTATTCGTGATCTATTTTGTATAATCAGTTTTAAATATATGACGCAACAAAAATTAAAAAGTTACTTAAAAAATAAAACAATTCATTTATAACCATTTCAAATGCAGTAGATAGCATACCAGAAGCTATTATATTCCATAGATAACAAATTTAATAATCCAATTCCCTGTTAGAACATCTAACGTATGTATAATCAAAGCGCAATGCAGCGCTATTAGCCGAACGTGTGAACTAATGCACTAATTAATCAAATTCGCACTATAATTTTCTCTCCCGAACTTCAACGCGGGAGAGAATTTAAAGTTGTTCATGGAATCACAGCAGATGTGGATCTAGTAGGTTCTCTTCCCAAGGGCGCGGTTATTCACGTGATTTTCTGTTCCAGTTAGAAGTGGCAATGTTCCTGCTGCGTGTCTGCGTCCATGTTTGTTAGCATGTGTGACGTCATATATTAGGTTCAAAGATGATTTATTCTCATAAGAAACAAAAAAAATACATTTCACTTACATGAGAACATAAATTAAACAATATTAACATTACAAATTTCAACGCGCGAGCGAACAATATAAACACGTTAAATTAAAATCCTAAAGTGAGTTGTTTGTTTGTATCATATTAAATACACTTAACCTTTTTATCCAAACTTTTTAATACTATTCAAATAATTAATATGGACAAATTTAACGAATATTTAAATCGAAAAACCAAGAGATGTTTTATTTTAGTACCTTTGTACATATTATATTAAGTTTAACTCAACTAAAAAGTATGAAACAGCTAATATTATTTTTCTCAATTTAAACATTGGTCCGATGATATTAATCATAAGAACATAAAACACTATTAAACATTTTAGATAGTGATAATAAATCAACCTTACATGATGTAATTTGATACATTCTTTATTTCATAGTTAAAGAACAATTTCTCTAGCACTAAGTATAGTGCATTAACACTATTTCTAAGACGAAAAACGTTGCCTGCTGCTTGCATTGCGTGCTTGCAGCATTAGATACACTGTAGTCTGTCGCTCCAAAACAAGTAATTTTACATGATTATTCTCTTAAATGGGCATAATTTATGTTGGATTGATCGCACTTTGTCGCAATCATTGCCGTAAAGGAGGCCTTTTCATGTAGTCCGTGCTGAAGCACAAAGAGTGCAATAGAAGAGGTAACACAAACTCTAAAACGCTTAAATATTCGTGAGATTTTCAGTACCTATTTGATCTTACAAGCGCAAGTGCAATATAGAATTACTGTATCTTTCCTCATTATGATAGAACTGCTCATAATGCATACTACAGTAGCGCAATTACGTTTCCAGCGAATATTATAGGAATTTAATTACCAAGAAGATTTATCAGATCTTTGTCATTAGAGAAATGTATGCAAAGCCATGTCAAATAGCCAATGCTTCTATCGATTTTTATAGAAAATATGAATATAATTACTTCGATACTAAGTAAGAAGACAAATAACTTAATTACAGTTTTAGAATCATTTAACACACTATTATATGTATGAGAGTCGTCATCATCGTCATGATCATTTCAGCCATAGGACGTCCACTGCTGAACATAGGTCTCCCCTATTGACTTCCAGATTAGTCGGTTGGAAGCGGCCTGCATGCAGCGTCTTCCTGCGACCTTCAGCCTGCCTAGCACGATTACTAAAAACACGATATGATATGATATGATATAGCGATATATCGACACTAACTGTAAAAATATGATAAATATAGCCGCCTTTCAGATTTTTTATCGAAACAGCGATCATAATATGTACCGTAACCGGCACGGCGATTCTACACGGCGGCTTTAACTATCATATTTTTACAGTTAGTGTCAATATATCGCTTTATCATATATCATATCGTGTTTTAGTGCTCATGCTAGGCAGGCGGTCGTCTGTCCACCTTGTAGGTGGACGTCCAACGATGCGCTGCTGAGAGTCGTCAAAACTAATTAAATGAGTATCATCACGAAAATTGTATCTACTGTGGCCATTGAAGAGTTAAGAAAACTCCTCTTGACTTCATCTATAAGTCAATCATCCGTACTAAACACACGTAAAAAAATTCAGATCTATACAATTAAAAGTAGGTCAAACTAAGCTTCCAAGATGTGACATAGTAGTTATTTACGAGTGAAGGTAATTAAACTGTGTTAAAACTGAAGCGAGTCTAAAAGGAAAGCGAAAAGTAAACTTCTATCTGCTTCTAGAACATGCATTATACAAACATATTTTTTTTAGAATGCTGGCTTTCATAAAGGTTGTTATTTTTTGATACTAAAAGTTTATCCCAAAATTCGCGTATGCCAAAAATTGCTTACCCATATGGCTTGAAATATCAAAAATTCTGCAAAACAAGCGTACTCCAGTCCTCGTTACGGCTTCAATAGATGCACGAGGGAAGCCCTCTTAAAGGCCCTCTTCAGTACAGGGCAATTTAGATCGTATCCGGCCCGGTACGGATCTAATAACGCGAACAAACACACAGACAAACACTGCTGATTGCTTACGAATTATTAACAATTTTGTCAGACGGTGATTATGAGGCTTGGTGACAATGTATGATATGAGAAGCTGTGTGCTTTTGAAACTGAAAACTGTTTACTCATTTATGATAAAAATTTGATCCTGTAGAGTAAAATAACATATATAATATTAAATTCAACAATCCTATATGTAAGTTGTGTGGAAGAGCTCGCCTTCCACACAACTTACATATCGCCGCCGCCGCTGGCGATAATTTTACAGTTCTAAATATTATTTTCCTGTACCTTGTTTGTTTCCTGGTGTGCAGTTAATATTGTCATCTATCTATAAATTATGCAACAACAACAACAACAATAACAGATGCGATTGCACATCATGTCTCTAAACTATGACTTGGATCATACTATGTCATATTCCGCATTATTGCCTTGTCAAACAATCCCAAAAATATTTTTTTCAATATACCTATTTTATTCGTTTATGTTTCACACTATCGATACGAGGTTAACAAAACTAGAATACATGTACACACTTACAATATCAACATTAAATACCTAAATTGCTAAACGTTTACAAAACTTTGCTGACTTTCATGTTCCTTTGTCATGTGACAATATCACTTTGCAGTAAAGTTCAAGGTCGCAATCTCAAACCGGCAGCAAAATGCGACAAAGAAAAAGTCGCGTTTATCTGACTTAACATAAACTGCAATTACCAGTCACCAAACGTTCTTTGGAAGGAAACGTACATTACCCGGCGAGCACAGACAACTTCACTTCGAAGAAGCAGTTTTACTACATTGTTTTGTTTTTCCATTTAGCCTAATTGTGTAACTTGCCGTTTCCTGTATGAGGAATTCAAAAATTCCTTGCATGGGGATTTTCCCGGAAACGGCACATTGCTATGCAATTGATTTAATATTTATCATTGAACGGCAGCCATTGCTTGACAAAGAGGTTCATGTAATAACATACTTCCCCTGCCATGTATGTACATTCTAGAAAGGTGTAAATTTGTTAGGAAACACCCAAACTTATATCAAAACCGCGCTAATCTACATTACTTACTAAGATATAAAAATAAATTAATTCTACCTACGGTCCGTCTAAAGCTTCATTCTTTCAGCCCATTTGTTATGTCCATACGAATTTATAACAGATTACCGGAGTTTATGAAAAATTAAGTAAATGATTTAAAATTTATAAAACAATTAAAATTAATGTTAATATAAAATGTTATTACACAATAAACGAATACTTAAATGACAATAATCTGAAACAATAAATGAAATCCAAAGATAAATAAATATTTAAATGCCTAAAAATACTATTTATTTGATTATATTATTCAATTCAATAATTATCATATTATGATTTCTTAGTGTATTTTAATTCTTTACAACTTCTTAAAATAAACAAATTGATCTAATTTTGCATGGCGTCATCCTATTTGCCCACAATACCTATTTTATTGTTGTGCCCTACAGGGTCTATAATGATCTGTTTTATGTAGGTACCTATTTACAACATCTGTGTAACATTATAGAATGCAATAAATATATTGAATTGAATTGAATTAAATTGAATTGAATGTGGATCTATCTTTATTAGGTTAGTTGTTTGACGGACAAATGTCAAATGTAAGGGAAATGATCACTGTATGTAGCGGAGCGTAGCGTGTCATTCCTCTTCTGTGGATAGGATGTTAGACACCAAGGCTCCAGATTTACGATTGACAGGCTGTCTTTTATTGACATACCACTGGTCTTAGGTTTGTGTCATTATTCAAAGCCACTGGTGTATAACAGTACCTATCTCATATAACAGATGAGGCTAAATACATGTGAAACTAACCGAAATAATATAATACAGATATATTTTGTTCCCAAGCCAGAACCGCGCCTCTTAGCCAATAAATAGCACATAAATAAGAGGCTTCTCTTAAATTTATTTGCAACATGACAGGCAAAATTTCAGTCTCATTTTAGATATCTTTTTTATATAGTGCGCGTTTATTAAATTTTTTGGTTAAGACATTTTTGTTATTTTGTTAAACATTTTGAAATCAGTTGAATATATTTAATGTACCTATGTCACTGGAGGCAAGTTGGCTAAGGTACACATGTACGCCCCGTTAGGGCATCGTTTATCACTGTGTAATGTAGTGTCTATAGGATTGAGATGTCTGTGCCGGCTAAGATCCGGCAGTGCCGTGGAGAGCTAAATAGATATTTTATCACTTTTACGGCCGTTACTTTGAGCTCTTTCCGAACGATATTGTGACTTGTTTTGATGTTTTATTTTTATTGGATTCGCTAGCGCATGTGAGGGCGAAAGTAGGTCGACTGTGTCATGTGTTAATTGATGATTTTGCATAGGGTTAAAAGTCTATCGTTTAGGATAACATTGCCGAAACAAAATAATAAACATTTTGGTGATTTTTATTTTATGATTTTGGATGTTCATGTTATTTTTAATTTCTGTCCTTTCAAAAGATCATGTCTTTAGTTTTTTAAATAATAAAAGTGAGAATACGAGTGTAAGAGAAATCAGCGTGAGGGTCCGGGTTAATGATTATGTTTCACACCATTATTTCAGTAATGCTCTTAAGGGGTGTCCCTGGTGCTTCAGTTCAACAACTGTTTATAGGTACTTTTATATTGATAAACTAGCTGTTGCCTGCGACTTCGTTCGCGTGGACTTTCATAAAAAAAATGTGCGCTACTTTCTTAATTTTTTCTTTCATAAGAACCTTCTCGTGACAATAATTAACACAACAAAAAAAGAATTAGCGAAATTCTTCCATCCGTTCACGCGTGATGCGATAACCAAGGGAAAAAGCGATTCATTTTTATATATAAGAAGAATAGATATACTATGATATATTACTATGTAAGTAGGTACATAGTAATCCTTTTTTTTCCTAGGAAAATCGCAAAAGTTTATCTGACATGTTCACCATGGTATTTTTAGGTATGTTTTGAAATTTAGATGTTGCTAACACAAAAACTTGTTTCAAAGTACCCAATTCTTCTTAAAAGCTTTGCGTTATTCGAGTTACACCTTTTAAATGACTCGGTTCTTTACCGCGATCTAATACACCGGCAGCGTAATCTCTTGGTAGTGTTAGTAACTACTTGTAGCTTGTCTTTATAAGGTCAGTTTTATTAGTCACATTATTTATCAGTCTAACAAAGACCAAAAAATAGCACGAAACCATTATGCTTTTAAAGCGTTCATTTAATTACTTTCAAATGTTTTTAATACTGTCCCTAAAACATCAAAGACAAGGGAGCCCTCACAATGTGCACCAAAGGATATAAGGTCAAAGGAAATGGCTACCCATAACATCGTGGGCATAATTCCGACGTTTTTTCGTCCGCTTAACGTTCGGCCCCTGCTTTTTATACAATGCTTCCTTCCTTGAAGACTCTGTTACTGTAATTGCCATTTGCGGGGCTATGAATAAAACATTCGCTTAGATTCGCAGTATTTGATTGCGGTGTCTTTTGGAGATGTGCAGGCTCTTAATCACTTTGCTGTACAGTCAGCAGGAAAACTGGGTTATTGGCGGTTTTGTTTCAATTTATTTGTTCCTCTTTTGTTTGAACGTTGAATAACAACTTGGAGATTAAATTACTATTCAAAAAATTTCGTTTTTGTTGCTAGTGGACTTTAAATAACAATCATGATATTTTACCCATGACATAAAAATTGTGTAATTAAGTAACGCGTTTATTTTCAGTACCCAGGTCTACGAAATTCATACAAATAAAAGGGTGTTATTTCAAAAAGTAACATTTTATGTTTTTATTATTTCTAATGGCGTTCATTTTGGACCAATGCGTAGCATTAAATGGCTTTACACGCGCATATTAGTGCGTGACCCCTTCGGTAATTGATCCGGGTTCCTTACATTAATTGTTTCCATTCCAACAAATGTAACAAATTGGATGTTGGCATGCAACGCATCATTTTACCACTCCGAAACTATTTTTGATGGAATAATTTGATAACAGTTTGTTATCGAATTCAGTGTTATGTGTACTTTCAATCATTTATATTGCATCTAGTATTAGTGTAATTTGAATAATTACTAATTAAATAAAAGGCGCCTCTCGGCTAAGTTATACGAGTACCTACAGCATAATAAAAATAGGAGTAAGTATGTTTAAAAAAGTACTATAACATTTGTTCTCCAAACATAGTGTGATATTTTCTATTGCTGGAAGTCGCTGGATTCAGGCCGCTTCTAACCGGCCAATCTGGATTCTGGAATCTTTAGTTTTAGATATGTACATAATCTAAAACTAAACTCTTTATACAAAGTCAGATATTGTATTCATAGGAAAGATCCTATAAATAAAATATCTGACTGAGATCACCGTTCAAGGGAAAGGTGCCCAAAAGGCTGGCAACATTACTACGTTGGATAGCTAGGCTAACCCGTTGGCCAAGGTATAAGCCAGCCTTTGGATCGTGAGATGTTTCAACTAAACGCTTAGACAACTCACGGTATAGCTTGTGGGCACTCGGTCCCCACGGGCCCAAAGTTTCCACCCCAAATGGTTCAAATATGTAAGTCAAGTATGTAAGTTCAAGTTTAAAACACTAATGAAGATACTTCGTACTATCGAATAATTACTGTTCTAGGTTCAATGTAGGTACTTAGAGTTTATACATAGACCTCTCCCAATGCACGCCACATATTTTTTTGCGATTTCGATGTTGGTTCCATAGAAAAAGTCGATGTAATTTAGCCGTAGAATAACCCCTTAAAGTTTTATTTCACCTTTTCGTTACACTCTGTATATGATACTCAATACTCCATGATGAACTTAAAAATTATAGAATATCATGGGCCCTGTAGGGTACGGTAATTAGGATAATGGATAATGTAGTGTTAATGTGTCTGAAAAAATACTTGCATTTCTGATTTGGACTGAGCAGGTGAGGCTTAAAAAATTGTGTACCATGTCTAACAAATTATTTTATTTTATGTAATTTCATCATCTTCAAAGGGTGATCAACTGATCACACACACTGCCATTGGCAATGAGTTGTAAGTTCTTCATTAATAAGTATAATATGATATTATATAGGGTATATATATTAACCAACCCCATGCTGAGCTTGTTTGTATTTAATTTCTCCTCTGAAATGAAGTCAACTCCTGTATGTCAGAAATTAATTGTTACCCCGGTTGTCAGCTTGCCGATAGTATGTCACAATGATGTACTCTAAATTTCTGGAAGTGAGTTTCGGATATGATTTTTTTACGAAGAGAAATTTTTAATTATTATTATATCATAGAATACCTACGTATTTGCATACAGTTAACATACAATTTGCATAGTATCTACATACTATGCAATCCGTCCAATGGACCTACTAGTCCAGCTACGTAACGAAATACCAAAAGGCTTAAAACTTAAACGTGACTATCTTAACACCCATCCAATGATTTTTCTAAACGAAAAGACACAGACTTTGGCTACGGTACACATGGCTAATAGGATTATAAAGAACAATACTAAAGGTAAGAACAGTAATTTAAAAGACGAGTAGTATAGTAAGTGATTAATAATAAAGAGGGTTGTGGCATTACTAATCAATAAAAAACCCAAAAAAAAAATTTTGCCAATTTATTTACACGTGGCCAGCCTGCCACACATTGGATGCCGTGGCAGCCATCCAACAAATGCTTAGCTCTTCTAACTACATTATTTTTTATTGTTGTTTTAGCAGCCACGGCTAATACACACTGAAAATTTCAAAGCCTTTCCGGCTAAACAGCCCTGTGATGATGGACAGACAGACAGGAGCCTAAATAATAGAATTCCGTTGGCACCCTTGAGGTACAGAACCCTAACAAACATAATAACTGTATCTTTCTTAAGACACCCACCGATGTGTTGTATGCAGATGAATAAAAAAGACTTCTAGCAACACATAAATCCGTGACTATTTGAATGCGGTCGACATGGAAATGCCGCGAGCGGTAAATCCACGCGCGGCACGTGGCGTCTGAACCGCAGAAGTGCCTTTTGATAGACAGCCGCGGCGGGCCCGGACGTTTAATGCCCCGTGTCGGATACAGCGGAAACTTTTTCATTTGACTGGAATTTTCGTTTAATTGCAACGAACGATTTTTGCGGCGGCAAATTGTTGGGATAAATAGTGTTTTTATATGAATTTAAAATGCAATATCAGATTCTGTATACTGAATTCCCATTTTCCACTTATTCGGTGTCCCAGTTGTTTTAATAAACTGGTTTAAATTAATTTTTTTAGGCTATAATAGCCAAAAAAATAATAGCGCGTAGCTATAACAGCTGAAAATTAGCGCTGCAATTTTTTGCAGCACATGCTTAGCTGTTGCACACCAGAAACGTCCACGACCAGAAACCTTTCTAATTTCTGTGTTATTTTTTATATAAGTATGTCTTCATGTTTGAGTTGTTCTTTTTTAATTTATTTTTAATTAGTACTAATAAGTATAGGTGTTCAATAAAAAACAAAAAAACTATACTATATACAATACACTGCCCCTTCTATTTCTACTTTTTGCGATCTGAACAAAAAAGAGTAACAAAGGCAAGTAAAACAAGAACAAGGTTTACTTAAACGTAGCTGGTAGTAGTTAGATACGAGCTGTGGGTGAAAATGATCATCATTCATCATTTCAGCCATAGGAAGTCACTGCTGAACACGGGCCTCCCCTAATAACTTTCATAGGGGGATTGCCAAAACTCGCCACGCTTGGCAGGTGGGTTGGCGACCATAGTTTTTTAATACATTCCGGACGCAGACGCTGCTGCCCGTCTTGTGCTACAGGAATTAGCCGCTTCTTACAACACGCCTCCTGTTGGCGATGGGGAAGTGTATTCTTTACGGCCGTCCCCACACGGCACAGATAATGATGATGACTGATTATTTATTTTATACTTTACAGACAGACCATCAAATCATGGTTCTAGTCTATGCAAGATTTATGATTATTTATATATATATTAAACAAAGTTGGGTTAGTTACACCATTTATAACTCGAGAACGGCTGGACCGATTTTTATGATCTTTGATTTGTTAAATTTGTCTCCGACCCCCCCCCCCCCCCCGTTTGTTTGTAGGGGTGGTAGGAAGTTCGCCGGGACAGCTAAGTTTATAAATAAAAATGTTTATAAAAAAAATAAACCGGCTTCACAAAACTAAAAAGCTAAAAATAATATTAACCCATAAGTACTTAATTAGTTACTTTTGGAGTCGTTGCCTGTCAATGAGTTTGAATGTTTTCGTTTGTACTCAATAGATTACGCTTTGCTTTTATTGATTAACTGGATTATTTCAAATTATTATATTGTCATCCGGAATTCACACGAGTTTAACACAGTTGCAAATGTTACGACAGTCACAAGTAGTTAAGGTACTTTTGAAGTTTCAAGTCGACAAGACAATCAGAAGTAGGTTAAAATTGACTTCCAAGTTTGTAATAGTTTATAGTGAGCCAGTTACAAACTCACAAGTGAAGTTATAAAAGCGGGTTAAAAAGCGAATTCTGTGATTCGTGATTGAGACAAATGTAATTTGGGACTTTTTTTAATAAAGGTGCCAACTTTTTTAATTGAAATTAACTAAGTGTAATTGGATAAACATATTTTGAATAATATCGTTTCGAAAAGCTAATTACTGCTATTCAACGTTTCAATTGTTAAATACGAGTAAGTATTTTACCCATTAAAATAATTTCAATTACCTGTAAATAGCTTGGAAGTTTTCATATTAAAGTTAAATGACAGGTTGATGGGACAAGAATAAAACTACGGGCAACAATGCTTGCTTGTGGAATTTAATGCATGAAATAGGTATATTATATAAAGAATCCAGAATAAAACAGGCTGTAGGTTTAAATCCGAAGAGCGTTAAATTGTAGGTCAAGGCGCCGGGTAAGGTGAATACACGTAAAAGAGGTGTTTTTGGACAAGTTTTCTGCCGAAAATACTGGATATAGGATATGGAAATTAATATGTCATGTAACTTATATGTTGAAGTTTTTCCTGTTGTATCTAAATACTAGTTATTATTTCTTATAAACACTAAATATGTTTCAAAGTACCGCAAATATCGCGAGCTTGTACATATTTATATTTTAAACGACGTTTTGGTTTAGCTTCAAATATGGTTTAGTTAATTATAACATTCGTGCCTTTAGGGTGAACTCTTTTTCAAATAGTCAACTAATTAATAATTATTAGGTTTTTTAATGGATTTTACTCTTAGCGCCTACTTTTCCTTGAGCGAATATTTTGCTCGCAATGATAATATATTTGCACAGGAGCGCAACGGATGGATGTTTAGTCTGCGAGAAGCATTTGTCTTATGCACATAATAGAAGTCGCATTAGTCGACGCTTAAAGCTCAAGGTCATTTGCGCTGGCACGATCACTAAAAGTGGTCATACAATGTAAATGCTCTTCCTGTTATTGCATCCTTTTTTATGCATACTACTTTGATAACATGCATTTTTAATTCATCTTCCCGCAAGCGGTATGCTCCATTACAGCGTGCCTTGACTGTATCCATCACACATGGATGAATCATTTGGAGCGATTTATATTAAGGCCCGTGTAGTCGCAAAATGTAAAATAGCATGTGGTTTCAAAAGCCTACTTCTAAAGCCCCATTTGTCAGAAAAATTGTTTAAAAAATATACTAAGAATTGTCAAAAGCTACACAACATTCTAAGAATTGTTTCTAGTACTTATACTTCAGGAGAAACCTTAGTTCAAACATGATCATGATTAGTATTGTTTTTGGGGAACGATTTACCATGGTCTTAGGTGCGGCATGGGCAAGTCTATTTATTTAAATTATAGTGATTATCATCCCATAAGGTATTTACGGGGATTTTTAGTAAGAATAACTTGGCCATTTTGGAATTACAGAACACATACAGTCTTCTTCTTTTTCTTCATCTATACGGTCAATCCCAGTTGCGTCCAAAGCCATTGCTTTGGAGATTAGGGTCCGCTAGGGTCTACGTGGAACACATAGTGTCATTTAAATTTACGGATTTCCTCATATCTGTACCGCCTAGCAAGTGGTTTAAATCCGTGAATTATCATTATCATCATTTCAGCCATATGACGTCTACTGCTGAACATAGGCCTCCCCCAATGACTTCCAGATTGGCCGATTAGAAGCGTCCAGCATCTAGCGGTTTCCTGCAACCTTTACCAGGTTGTCTGTCCACCTTGTGGGTGGAAGTCCTGCTGCGCTTGCCGGTACGTAGCTTCTATCCTAGACCCGTTCAGCTCCATCTGCTGTCATCCGCAAGTTATGTGCCCCGCCCACTGCCACTTCAGCTTGCTAATCCGTTGGGCTCTGTTAGTGACTTTTTCCGTTTATGGATCTCCTCACCATCTTATGATGGCCTATATAATGTCTACAGTTTACCATTTAGAGATTAAAAGAAATCTGTGAAATACTTTGATACTTGTTCTTAAATTATTCAAATCATTTTTCTTGTACTAATATAAACATTTGACAAAGAGGACAGTCGCCAACAGTCACTTTATCTAATTTCTACCTTAGAATAAAGTAAAATGTATGTATTAACGATCTATCTGCATACATTGCACAGCACATACTCGTAGTGCGCTCTCGTGCTAATTATGCGCGGACACGAGTTCGTTACCGAGTATTAAGTCAACGTTCCTCGGCCTTTGATATGTACACGTTCATTTTAATTCAAATGCACTTCTTTATTATTCGTTGTTTTTGGCAGTATTCTAATTAACAATAAACAATAACATTAAAATGACGCACAATATTTCCATAAGAAATGAAAATGCAACTACACTTTGAGTTTTTAAATTTTGGTAAGAAAAAATGTTGCAATGATACATTTATTTGAGAGAGAGAACTAAATAATTATTTTGTTGTGCATTATTTTTTATCATAAATAATGCTATATAAAGTTAATCTTGCAAACTACTTAAATTAAACTGAATTTAAAATGTTTGCTTTGACAATCGTTCCGTTAGACAAATCATTGCAATTAAATATGCTCGGACATTTATTTATTTGTATTTTCACAAATATATACAATAACTCATTCATAGTTTCAAACTACTATGGAACACAGTGTTAATACGAACAATATCCGATCGCCGTGAATCGGATATATTTTCGGATGCAACGGACTGTTTCGGATATTTATAAAAGGAGCCGGCGCTTTCGCCGTGTCGCTTAACGACAGCTGTCAGTACAACAGAGCGAATTCAAATTACGTATCTGAATTTTGTCACATTGCAGTGTTCTATTTTTGTGATTTTAAAATTCACGCGACTGTACATTTCGAAGCAGAATGGATTGACATGAATGTAGAGGAGTGAAACTATTTATTTGTCTAAATATTACCTAACTCTATTTATCAAGGGTGATTTTTAAACCCCAGTTACTTTTATCCGACGAATAAGATTGACGCTTGTCGCGTTCCGTAGTCCTGACAAGGACAGTTTCGTCATGTCCGTCTGTCTGTCTATCTGTCCGAGGTTTTGCTAAGAGAGTAGTTGCTAGTACTATAAAGCTGTAATTTTGTAGGTGTGTGTATACTAATTACGCCCACAACGTGGTAGAATAAAATTTTGGAATTTTTTTTAGGGTAGCTCCCCTACCTGTGAAATGGGGATAAATAATTTTTCGTCGCCTACCCCATCGTATGAGGTATTGTTGAGTATGTCTTTAAAAATGACTTCGGGTCTACCAATATTATTTTTCGAATTAATGCTCCATTTACGAAATATTAAACTTTACAGTGCAATTTTTTGTTCTAGTAGGGCACCCCCCCCCCCCCCTCTGAAAGCTATACACCTATACACTGCGCGTGGCCCGACACGCACTTGGCTGGTTTTTTTCTATAGGAAACCTTCAACATGTCAAACTTACTTTTCAAATAAAAGTTATTTGGGTATTGAAAAATAAGTTAAAAACACGTAGTAACGAAGATTAGGTTGATTTACGATCGATGAGCTGTCAGTAATACTTTGAATACTCTATTAATATTTATTATTACCTTAACGTAGAACTGACGGCCGATGGGGCAGAAAGGTTCTGGAATGGAGGCCACGTACCGGCAAGCGCAGCGTAGGACGTCCACCTACAAGGTGGACAGACGACACGGTAAAGGTTGCAGGAAGCCGCTGGATGCGAGCCGCTTTCAACCGGCCAATCTGGAAGTCACTGGGGGAGGCCTATGTTCAGCAGTGGACGTCCTATGGCTGAAATGATGATGATGACGTAGTCACGAAGATTAGGTTGATTTACGATCGATGGGCTGTCAGTAATACTTTGAATACTCTATTAATATTTATTATTACCTTAAGACTCAGTTTCACAAGATATTAATTTAAAAAACCTTTTTTTTAGACAAAAATACTTTTAATACAGAAAAAAATCATACAATAAATCCGATATATTTTTTTAATCAAATATTTTTCTTGTTTTACTAAAATTTAGGATGAAGTATTACTGCTTACCACATTATCTACTAACAGTGTTATATCAAGCATATTAATTACGTGCTGCAAAGGCTTGCCGCCAAGCAAGGCTGGACCAACCGAGGTTGGCTGGTTTTCCCTAGGGAGATATTCAGGGGTAGAAGATCATAATGTCCCATATAAGCATCGTGTGCAGGAGCGCTGCAGTTTTGTTAAATATTTCACTTGAGCAAATGACGTTTTTTTAATTCTTTTTTTTTATTCAGAAAATCAATAGCACATGTAATAACTACTTACGTCTAGTAGGTATAAAGCATAGTAGAGCCAATAACAGATTTTCCTTTAAATAACCAGTAAGCACATAAATAAGGTAGTAATAGTTTAAAAAGTGACAATATGCAGTGATATTGATATAACAAGTTAACAAAGGATTTTCAACTATAACTAGTAAGTTAAATTAAATTTGGTAAATTAAAAAGTTAGCAGTTAAGTAAGTTGACATACCGCCGATTCAATATTGTTTTCCTAATTTATAACTGTGTATATTGCATCAAAATGTTCATAGAAAATTCTACGATAATCAAGAAATTTCGTTAACCGTGCACATATTCCCATCCCAAACTTTGTCCACTGCAAGAAGTGATCGTAATTCCGTAAGTTTGCGGCCTTATGAAATAATCAAACGGCGACAAGCTCAGACTCGGGTTATCAATAATGTATGAGTTTCAAGCGACAAAGTATGAAGACAAACACGACGTTTGTAGGGTGGTTCATTTGCACGTACCAATAGAATTGAACGTTGCTCACATGTTGAAAGTGAGGTGCGGGTATGTTGCGCGAAGATGGCGATTTCAGATGGCTAGGTAATTAAAGGTAATTGATCCTAAAATTCGATTCTGACCAAATCTGGATTTAGACAATACTTCGTATCTCATTTCTACTTCAAACACACTGACAGACAGAATGATTTAATGTTTGATTGATTGATTGATTGAATTTAATGAATGATTGACTGATGTTTTGGTCCAGGTTTAAGAAAAATCTTGAGTTACCTGTAAACATGAAATATGTTACTGGTAAACTCAAATTGAACCTAGCAGATACTTTAAAACGAGCTACAGACAATGATGAGGCAATATACGTATTTTAAACCTAGTTATCATCATCATCATGTCAGCCTATTGCAGTCCATTTTCGTCCACTACTGGAAGTAATTCTCCCCCTAGGGGCGCCAAAGAGCACAATCTTCCACTTTTTTCATCCAGCAACTGCCAGCCTTCTTCATAAGGTCGTTGGTTAAACCTAGTCATTACAGCCACAGGACGTCCACTGCTGAACATAGGCCTTCTTCATTGACTTCCAGATTTGGCGGTTGGAAGCGGCCTGCATCCAGCGTCTTCATACGCCCTTAGCCTGGTCGTCTATCCACCTTGAGGGTGGACAATACAGCGCTTGCCGGTACGTAATCTCCACTCTAGAACCTTTCTGCCCCATTGCCCTTTAAACCTAGTGCTTATATTAATTTTATTGCCACAAAAATGTCTAAACAGAAATCCACTAAATGATCATTATCCGCTCCGCTTGACTAAGCGACCCAGTCACTGCATGGGGCTTGGTCGCTGAGCAGTCGCGACCGAGCGTGCCTTGCATAGCTAATAGCTATGCGGATTCAATGAAAGTATTGTTCGGGTGGAACGAAAAACGAACGGAACACGAGGTGAAGAAAAACACAATGCCTTTCAAACCGAAAACAGTTGTCTTCTCTGTCAAATTGAATAAGTTTCTGCATTGTTATTGAGCGTTCTCTGAGGATCCTTTTAGCATGTTCGGGCAGAATCCTCGGGATATGGTTCGGATAACAAGCGGAGGTGTGAGTGTTTCGATACTGATTGTGTCCCTCCCCTGTGTTTTCTTTTGAGAGAATTCGCAAAGAAATAGTTGTCGATGAAAAATATACTCCGAGTAAATTTAAATGTTGTGTTTACATTTACTTTAAAAAATAAATAATAATAATAAAGTCAATATTGGACAACATCAAAAAATGATTAGATTATAAAATAAATCATCTTGTGTGGCAAAATTCAATTGTGCTAATATTTAATTTTTATCTTCAAGTGAGGTGAAATAAAATAAAAAACCTTTACTTTACATAGTTGTTGTAAAAAAATCTTTATAATTATATAAAACAGTTTTTTTTAGGACTAACATCAACATATTGAAAAAAAAACGCCTTTTTGTGCATTATTTTAAATCAGACATTGTGCAAGCTCCTTTGTTTTAAAGTTTAGGATATTTTATATTAAAGTGTGTTTAAGACTTAAAAAGTGCACTTGCAGAAGATTTTTCTACTCTGCGACAGTCAACTTTCTCTAAACAAAAGCTTAAAGGAAAACATTTCTATTATCTAACGTGTAAAACATAAACTGGACTGCGAATTATGAAACACATAAGCGGGTGATTATGACCACTATACGAGTCACGCGTTGCGTAAAACAATCGGAGTCGGTCCGGAAGCGCCGGAACGCTTCTGTTTATGTGTCCTGCGTTCCGGCTCCGGCTGCCGTCCGGTCATTCCGCGCTCGCTTTGTGGCGCTGTCACTGTTTGTTCCGGTCGGTGCTCAATACGGTGCCGTGTGAAACGGGTTATTCAAAATCTAAATGCAGCTAGTTCTCACGGAAAAGTTTCTGGTTAGACAAATTTTCGTTTTTTATCTTTTATACAAAAGGTTTTTTTAGTTATATGTTTAATATCAAACAGGTTTTTAAAACTTTAAATGATAACTTCTAGTCGTGTTACGTTTAGTTTGTTTATTTTCAATAACTCAATAAACGAGTCCGGCAATGAAGACAATAAATAAAATATCAAATTTCTGATTTTACCGTAGCATTTATAGCATTTGTTAACATAGGCTAGTTTCGGCTAGATATACAATTTACCTAACATCCTATAAATATTGGACAACATCCTATAAGAATAAGGTAAAAATCACGCGAACGAAGTATGTTTTATAACTTTATTTACCAGGTTTTCTGCAAATAAATATTTTTTAGTTTATAATATCTAATCTTATCGGGATGAAATTTGGCCACACAGACCACTTACCGTCCTGAACCAAAATACTTACCTACGGTCTACATTTTTGACGACCTCCATAGCCGAGAGGCGAGTATACCGGACTTGGTGTCGCTATCTCTGAGGTCCCGGGTTCGATTCCCGGTCGGTCAATGTAGAAAAATAACTTTTCTATATTGTCTCGGGTCTGGGTGTTGTGGTAATGTCGTTGTTTCTGATTTCTGTAACACAAGTGCTTAAGCTACTTATCACAGGATTAGAGCAATGTATGTGATGTTGTCCAATGATGTTGTTGTGATGATGATATTGTTGTTGTGATTTTATTTTAATGAAATGTGATAATAAATGGAATTGGTCTAAAAATAAGTCACTCAAACCGCAGTTGGAAAAAGCATTACGGTAACAACTGATAGCATCACGTGGCCACTACCCGCGTCCGATTAATCACGCCAGTTAATTCTATTAACAGCACGGACTGTGGTTATCAGTCCCCTGGATGTCATTTGTCAACCACCCCGTGGTCAATAAGCACGCAAGTACACTTGCCAAGTACACTTGCTTATGAATTTGGTTTGGTTAGTACCAAACTAACGCTGTATTGTAGGTAACCACTATACTTGCTTTTGTTATCAACCTTGCTTTCGAGATGGTGGCTACAGCTAACTACCTAATACTTCGGTGCAGCCACCATCTCGGACTACAAGCATCCGGAATTTTTCAGAACCCCAGATTGAATCCTGGCTTGTCCGGAGCCGTTTTGTATTGAGTTCTGAAAAATTCCGGATGCTTGTAGTCCGAGCCTTAACGGTCATCAGGAATCATTGGAGTGTTTGCAAAATTATCTTGTACAGTCTCAACGCTGCTTACCTGAACGTGGAACATGACTGTAAAGATGGCCCACCTACACACAGCAAGCGATGGAAAGGTCGATGCTAGGGATAAAATCTAAAATTAAGTTATCCGACAGAACACCAAAGTAATGGACATGGTCCAAAAACTGAGTTCAAAAATGTAGCAAGCTAAAGTGGCAGTAACCTGTCCACGCAGAAATGATGAAAGGTGGAGTAAACGGGTTCTCGAGTGGATACCACATCTCGGCAAATTGTATTGAAGAAGTACCCCCTTAGCTCGATGAGCCGGCGACCTTTGCCGTGGTTGGATAAAAAAAGCGGGAGATCATGTTTTTGGCGCTCTTACGTCCAGCAGTGAACTGCAATAGGCTGAGATGATAACAAAAAAACTTCTATTTTAGTTTTTACAATCACACCAATTATCTAGCCTCAAGCTTAGCAAAGCTTGTATTATGGCGACTAGATAACGGATAAACATACTTAATACGTTTATAAACATACATGACTTAGGTACAAATGCTCGTGCTGATCACACAAACATTTGCCCCTTGCGGGATTCGAACCCACAACCGCTGGCTTTGTAGTCTGGGGCGCGAACCACTACACCAGACAGTCGTCGTATTCTGTATGGAATACTGTCCGCAAACTTGTTATCGAGCGTTATACCGAGGTTATAACAAATAAGTTCGGTCGCCCTACGGGATAGTCACGCATTGGTAGAGTTCTATGCTCAGCAAGGTACAAATTTGGGCCGTTGATTGTAATTATTGTAGTTTTTATTAACTAATTCGTCCTTAACAGGAATCGATTATCGATTTTTATTTTATTTATCAAAGTTTATTAAAAAAAACAAATTAATATTTCTGTTATGTTACTACATTGATTTCGCACTTTTTGTTTTACATGTGTATATGACATTGCTTTTTACCAAATTTCATAATTCTAGGTCGACAGTAGGTAGAAGGTAGAAGTTTAATTTTTTCACAGCTCAAAGAGATTGCAAACTAACGCAGACCTAAACCTAAGCATTTAATAATAATTTAAACTCGATACCTCCACGCGTTCCTGATGAAAAGGGTCTCAGACAGACGGACAACGATGTGACCCTATGAGGGTTTCTTTTGTCCTTTTGAGTTACAGAAACGTAAAAATGATATAATTATTACATATGTCTAAAAAATTATCAAAACTAATGGTTTTCATGTATTCCATAAGGCTATCGCAGCCCATTCGATATGAGTTATAAGGTGCGCCGCGCGCCAAAACCGTTCGCGTCTCGTTTAGTAAACGGATTTATTCCAAAATCTATGGATTGAGACATACGGATTTTTGCGAATAACTAGTAAAATTAAGTGTATTTGTTAGAAAAACTAGTCATGTAGAATTAATTTCCAAGACAGCATTAAGTATGTCTAGAGTTCTTGTCATCGATTTGCGAGTATTTATGACCTGACCTGACCTGACTAGAAAAAGTAAGGCACGTTGTGTCCTAAGTAAATATTTAGGGTAATAACTCATCAACGCATATCAAAAATGGATGTGAGGGGGCAACGGGGGGTTGTTACCCCATTTAGGGTTAGGAAACAAGAAGTTTAGATTCTGTTGCTCGCTTTAAGGGTCGTTAATGTGATAGATGACTCCCCGTCTGTGTCGTAACAGTGTGGCTGCTACTGGCCAGGCTAGCCAACGGGGACAAACACACATACATATCTAAATTCCGCTACCAATTAGTTTAAATTCTTCTCCATACGCAGTTGTAATCAGTTATCTGATAGGAAGAGTGGCATGCTTCTCGCATCTATAAAACTTGTACTATTAGGCTCGGACTACATGCACCCAGAATTTTTCAGAACCCCATACAAAACGAATTTGTCCGGAGCCGTTTTGTATGGAGTTCTGAAAAATTCCGGATGAATGTAGTCCGAGCCTTAGGATCTCATTTGGTATAGTTGAAGAGCACTTAACAATGACGCGTAACTATATCTAGTCAGCATTACACGATCACAAAAGGTTATGGTTATGTTTATGTTATGTATAAATTGTTAAAGATCTGACCAAATAGGGTTTTTGTTGTCCAATGTAATAACTGAGTTGCTGAACGGATTAGCTGTGTGTCAGCTCCGCTAGACAGGGCTGGCAGTAAGCCACGCGCTTCGTGTATATATCATCGTGTTTTGACGCGGCAGCGTGCCTGACAACGCCGGTAAACGAAGAAATTCAGGAATTGCTACCAGTCGACATTTGTTAGTTGTTTTATTTTGTTTTTCTTCTCACTCATTAAAATTTATGTTTAAAAGGTAGAAGGCGAAAGAGCTTTGCCAGTTTTCAGATAACTTTTTCTGACAAAATCCTGCTTGGTCTGTATAAGTCCAAGTTACAAAATTTAGTTTTCTCCTGATAGTCACACGACAAACTTTTGAGGGAAGTTTGTTATAAAAGCTCCCAGAACTTGAATATTCTTTGGGTAGATAATATAGTAATACAACGCACATAATGCTCTTTTTTAAATACTTAGGTAGTTTATATTCTATGTACACAATTTGGTATAATCACATGCTGTGTAAAATAAAAAATACATTTAAAACATACCTCAAAAAGTATCTCATAACACTGCAGAAAACAAATGAGTAATTGTAATTGTAATAAATCTTTTAAATCTTTAATTGAATTATAGTTAATTAGTGATAAGACCATCTGAATTGTAAACCTAATGTAAACATCAACCCTAACTTTCTTATATGGTGTGAAATAAAGTGTATCTATCTGTAATAATTGTGCTTACTATCGAGGCTTGCGCGTCATGCGGGCGAGGCATGTTGTTCCGGCGCAGCGTGGTCGGCTGTATGTGTAGACGGATCTGGTCGAAGGCAGGGAACGTAGGAGTTCCTTCAGTGCTTCTCTGCGGTGTAAATCCCCTTTCTTTGAGCCCGCCGTCGGGTTGTCGCCGCCATGTTCGCGCGCGCACTGTGGGTTAGATACGGGCAAATTTAATTTATATTTATGAATTCTATGATATTTTTACTTTTATTAGACAAATGGATAGACACTCTTTTTGTTGGAACATACCTTTTCGGCCTGCGTGTCTGGCGGCCTGTGTTCGCTGTTCGCACTACACTGAAGCCCAATAACCTTGTTGCTTGGATGATTGTAATTTGTATCCTCATCTAACCACGGCACTGACCACTGTACACATTGTGTCTGCTCACTTCACGGTTACTTAATAAAAATACAGCGAAAACTGTAAAGCACATGCCGGAACTTGCTGGCATTTTCTTAAATTTTATTTTAAGTGTGTAGGTTAAAATGATTTTCGTTCGGGCGAAGTGTCAGTCAGATGACAGATTAGGTGAAGGCGCGTTCCGATATCCGAATCGGACCGAAATCGATTTTGGCGTACCTTACTCGTCCGGACTGATACTCCGCTCTGTCCGAATGACACCGTGTGGCGTGTACCTATAATTTCGTGTTAATATGTTGTCCCGTCTGGCACCGTGCTTGTGGGCGGCGGTGCATCAGCCTATCGGGGGTTCCAGGTTTTCTCCGACCGATCTTGTGCTCCTCATGGGCCCGGAGTCCGTTGGAGGGATTTGGGATTCTCTGGTGGTCCGATGTGCCGCTGCGTCACTCGCTGCACGTTCCAGCGTCGGAGGTTCCCGCCGAAAATCAGCGTCGTGATAAGTCTGTGGCTGTCACGACAAATGCTGAGCGGGCACCTTTTCGACACAATATCTAATTTATATTGTTTTGTGTATTATTATATTATTTTCTCTTGTGTCGAATAAACGTTTCTTTCTTTCTTTCTTTCTTTCTTTCTATGTCAAAGCCTTTGAACTAGCATGGCAATAGGCAAGTCACATTTGCTGAAAAACCGATAGCGGAAGGGTGAAGATTCTACTTGTTCTTGAGTGAAGACTACGACAGCAAGTGCAGCGTTTGGGTGCCCGACACGGTGGTGTCGATATATATGGAAAGGTGCTACTGGCAACGTATGGAAACTAATAGCCGAAGATCTGTGGCGTGCATCGGAAGTGGCCTATGTTCAGCAGTAGACTGGTGTAGGCTTATTATTACGCTCTTTACACAAAATCCCGATGCCAAAATACCCAAAATGAGACATCACAACCTACAAAATTATAATGCTACTGTAAAATAGTATCACATTCCACGGCCTCATCAAGCTTGTGCCTTAAATAAATTAAATGCCAGGTCTCAGGTTGGCGGGCTCGTGAAAACCGTCCAAACACATTAAAGTGTTCCTTGTAAAAGACTCAATAATGAGTTACGGGTAAAGTTCCTCCCAAAACAGCGGGTACACGTATAATGTAGGTACAGTGATGTGCACTTTCACCGTCATTAGCCCCAGGGGCGCGATGTTTGCAATTAACACGCCAACTTTCCAGGTCACAGGTGAAACTGGTTTCATTAGTGGTTTGACTTTGCCATTTAGTCCATTGTTTTTGCGCTTCATCGACGCTTTTACTTTTTGCGGACATAGAATCGGTTTGCCCACGTTTTAATAGGGTTTATTTAAGTAGAGATATTGTTGAGTATTGGTACTGCCAGCACAACTGTTGCAATGGTGGGAACTTAGATTAATGGCACATAGATTCGTAATCCGAGCAAAATTTGAAGCAACTACTCGTATATTGGAGCTACAGAGGTCTCCCTATGCCTGACAGCTCCGTAGTGTTTAATGTCCATCCGCACCAAACGCATGACAATCTAAACATAGGCATTACTTTTATCGAATCTTTCCCGGTTTTGGGGAAAACTACTATTAAGAGCAACCCTATTTTATAGTGGTGAGCGTGTGGCTGTGTGTAAACGTTTGCACACAAAACTGTTTTGTTGCTTCAATTTTGTAATTGCGGCTGTGGACGTATCACTTCAATAAACCCAATTAATGTGTCATAAGTTCAATAGTTCCTGTACACGTGCTGTTTTGTAGTCCATCCCATGATGTAGTCAGAGATTGGATCCAGCAGTGTAACACTTTCAAGTTTGATTATTTGCGCTTCAAACGGGCTCTACGTGTTGGATCAGTATTCCCCCGCAAGCCTTATATAGGATCAAGACACTTTTGGCCTGTGAACTCCTAGAGCGTACAAATATTAATATTATAATGACGACCGTCTGGTGTAGTGGTTTGCGCTCCGGACTACAAAGCTAGCGGTTACGGGTTCGAATCCCGCAAAGGGCAAATGTTTGTGTGATGAGCACGAGCGTTTGTACCTAAGTCATCGATGTTTTAAAAAGTATTTAAGTATGTTTATCCGTTATCTAGTCGCCATAATACAAGCTTTGCTTAGTTTGTCGCTAGATAATTGGTGTGATTGTGAAAACAATTTATTATTATTATTATTGTATCTCTTCTACAGGAAATCACGGCACGAAGGTCGGTCATTTTGGAAGGCGTTCGTGGGGATACAGATCCAACACGAAGAGGTCTCTTTGAGATACGATAATGAGTTGGGATATGTACACCTAGCGGATACTACTTATCAGCATCCGCTAGGTACAAGGACTATTGCAGATAAGATGAAAACTAATACCGGGTCTATGAAAAGGAACTTGATGGACTGGTTGCCGAGATATTGATGAGACAACGAGACGCCTGCCATATCTAATGTCTTATCTCGATAATCAGGGCAGACAGTGACTCGCCGCTCACTAAATGGGCCGCCCTATTAAAACCACCAGAAGGTAGCGAGGGTAGCAACATTGGTGTGAACGGCTAAGGTTGTAGAGAGGTGAGTCTGCGGGACGCAAGATCCCAGTGCTGAACGCACCAGTCAACGGGCCCCCGGCGTTATGACATTTTACACTTCCAACCTGGAGTACAGGTTCTGCTCTTGCAGCTCCGCTCTTGGCCGGCCAGTAAAGACGAGGCGAGGGCCAAATAAATACGGGCCCTCCGGAGGATCGGGGTCCAAGGTGTCGCCACTCAACTACAGCTTGCCACAAGCTGCTAATGCTTATTATTATTATTATTAAAATTGGACAACATCACAAGATTATGTGGGACTTTTTGACTGTTCGGTGATGTCGCAAAGTAAATCCACTATAACTTTCAGATGTTCCCGGCGAGCCGATATGCATGCATGCAGGGCGTACCTAATAGTTGAGCGGAAATAGTTCTGCTTATAATATAAGTGTATAGCATGACTTGCAGCAGTGTGTTTCCCGTGTAGTTTCAGGTTCGCTAGAATACAGATTTATTTATTTAGTTTGTGGATGACTAATAATCTTATCTCATATTTTTATTTTTGTTTAGTGTCAGATACAATAATTTTTCACTTTAAAATTTAATACATAATAATTCTAAAAAGTACTGTATATATGTATCATTTATTACTTTAATCATTGTACCTTCTTTTAATTGTATATATTTTTAACGGTAGTAGGACTTTTCGTTTTCGATGAAATGAATACTGACGGGATTTGAATATGGTAAAAGCATATTAATATAATCATTTCATAACATTCATGTATGTTGGCATACTTGTGTAATAGAACAAAGGTAACCCTCTCCACTAAGTGGATTTGCACAGATGCACACTAACATTTAAATCCCGGCTTCGAACATTCGCAAAACCAGTTCTAGGAAACTATTGACGTTGTTCAACTGTTTTATTTGTCCAAATGTGATACTTATGAAAACGCTAGGATTGAAAACTGATCCGTATGACCGTCGCAAACTAAAAAAGACCGTTCCATAAAAACAAAAGAACACCGCTGCTGCAGCATCGCAGAATATGAAAGCACTATTGCAAGCGTTAAAATAGTTTCGTTACATAGCAAGATCATCCCTGGTCTAATAAAACGCCAATATAGGGGTAATCGTTCGTGAACAGTCGATAAACGAGTCGATTTAAGTTTGCTCCCCGCAGGAGGTGACTGTGCGACTTCGGGAAACTTTAAATTGCTACAGAGGAATTTTACTTTGAAGCACCGGGATGTCAGTCTACGTTCAGTTTATTCTACGGTATTGATTTTGTGGGTGAGTTTTCATATCAAAATGTTAGTGCGGATTTGCGGGCGTGTTTTTTACGAAAACAATATTGAAAACAAAAGATGCCATAGATGTATGTATATGTGTAGCCTCAGACACCAAAGATGTCGATTTTGGCAAATCGAAAAAGAAGAGGTTTATTACAATTAAATTAAATATGTATTTATTGTTTGTATAAAATGTTAGTTACGTGAGTAGACAAAGCTGTCTTCAATATACAAAATAGCATGTTTAGTACTCAAAGTTTAAAATTTTCTAAATAGTCGCTTCCAAAGTAGCCTTATAAATGTAGGTACTTATTTATAAATAAGACACTTAACTCTAAGTTTAATATTTCATTTTTCACAGAATACCTACCTAAGAGTTTTTTTTGCTGGTTGACCTACATAATAAAAAGCAGTGAATGGTTAGCAATTACTACAAGTATTTTAAAAAGCATAAATCATTTCTTATCTTCACAATACAGTTGGACACACAAAGCGACTTTCCAGCTAACAATTAGTTCGTTCATCAGCGCTACAACACTGTAACGCCGACTAACAAAACGACAATACCTTAATGAAAGCACTATGACTATGAAACTGGAAACATAGAAAAAACATTTCCACGCATGCATCCGATGTGCAAAAAGTATAAACTGGCGTTATTGTAAGGCGTTGTTTGTTTTAATGCGATCAGAAGCGAGATGTTATCGTTCCATATAATTGAATTTTGTCCTCTTGTCTCGCCAGATGTTTTCAAGCCGGCACTGATTCGCCTGAGTACGTTTGCTATGAAATATTTGATAGGCGCTCTGATATTGCTACTTGCTAGGAAGGAAGGAATATGAACTTTCTTGTTTCCTAAATTTCGAATAAAAGTCTACCTGTAACTGTTAACGTCATACGTAACAGTGCTAAATTAAATTCGTCGCGATTTAGAACCTTTTTAAATTTGTACGTAGGTACTAATTTTAATTTAAAAAAATAACCCCATAAGAAATTTCAGTAAAAAAAATACCGAAATGCTATACAACAAAATATTATTATCTTTTGCTATATTAAATAACTATGACACTATAATTATATTAAGAGTACCTACTGGCCATGGGCAATATCCTTTTAAGTAGTACACATCCTTTCCGGGATAATGTACCTATTCTATTAATATTCTGTCGTTTCCTAATTATTTTTTTACAGATAATTAAATCCCGATATAAAAAGTAATAACTTAACGGTAAGCAATTAAGTAGGTGTCTAACTATACGTAATCGCTTATGTATTCTCGTATTTTTTAAAAATATTATGTGTCTAAAAGCATATTTTTAATATTGCTTGAGTGCAATATTAATGATGAAATACAACGAATTATTTTGCAATAATAAATATAACAAATATACTTACTAAAAAAGTGTCCCCAAAAAGTTTCAAAACGTAACTAAGAGTTAAACCGAGTTCGCCGTTGATTTACTTCCGCGCTTTTACGTATTTGCATGTACTATACCAACTTGTATCTGGTTATTTACTCAACTCTACGATCTTGTAAATAAAGGTGGTTTTTCCGTGAAATAACGCCTTATGGTTGGTAACTGCACGTTTAACCTAAATGCGTGTATAGGATAAAAGACGTGGCAGGAAGACGCTAAAACATTTTCCCCCCGCGAATTTACTTAAAGTGGGGTAAGCGTGTGTCAACATACGGTGACATGGAAACTGCAAGTATATTGAATTTGGGACATACGAGTATAAGAAGTACCTACGTATATTGTGGCACCTACCAATACTATCTGCCAAAGTCACTTTTTGACAGGGTAAACAATTTGAAGTGCAGTGTTTTGATGTAGCTTTCATTATTGACCTTTAGCTGCAGAATTATAATATCGATGATGAGAACCCTTGTAGCGGCCATGAGTTATGATAAGTATTTAGGTATTATTGGTAGCAAAAAGACGTGGATACAATTATTATTAAGGTAGTTGTCTTTTTTTATTAAAAAAATGATTACTTACGGAAAACTAAATCTTCCAAATCTCTATATCTCAAAGCGATCATAAAAAATCCACATTGATTTTGTCACATTATTGAATAGCAGCTTATGTCAATAAAAGTTTCTGCAGAGATGACAGAAGAGGTGATTTAAAAAAGGATTTTTAAAACACCACCCCCAAGAAGAATGAAATAAGGCGTACACAAATTGATCAAATTAAGTAAGATGCACAAAAGAATAAGACACTCCCTAAAACTACGTGATAAGCTGCTCTTAAACAACAAATTTTTCAATGGAAGTAACATCGAAATCGGGAAAATATTATTAGATGCTCCATTCATAAGCGTCTCAATGATAATGTATAGAATACATGAAAAAAAATTTTTAGGTGTTGCTCCCTTAGTAAAAGTTGTTGTCCTATTTGAGCAGCTTATCACGTGGTTTTAAGGAATTTCTTATTCTTTTGTACATCCAGTATACCAACGGAATAACTCTGGTTACGTTAGATTTAATTACTATTACGATCATTTCTAAATTGGGACAGGTCTATGAATTTGAATTCTGGGAGACGCTTCAAGAAAAATGTTATGTATTTTTAGTCCTTACTTCGAGATCGCAACAATGGGCTAGTTTCCTAAAAAAATCTAATTAGTCCGCCAGTTGGATTAACAAAAAATATTGGACACATATTTTTTCTTTTCTCAATCAAACAAAAAATGATGAAGATATAGCCCGTTAAAGATCCGCGTAACGTCACGCCTTGCGACACTTTTTAGCAAGGCGTGACGTCACGTGCTCACTTTGATGCGCTTTATCTTCGTCATTTTTTGTTTGATTGACAAAAGACAAACTATGGGTCTAATATTTTTTGATAATCTAACTGACGGACTAAATAGAATAATCTTTTTTTGACCCAGGAAACTAGCCTATTACTGTGCAGTCTGGCGGATATATATTTAAACTCAACTTTTGTTGAAACAACAGGCAAGCTACGTTGCGCCAAATATACAGGGTTATTATTAAAACATCGACAACCCCCTAGAAGCTGATTCTGGTGCTCAAATACAACAACTTTTTCTAATGGACCAACATCGAAATCGCAAAAAAAAACCACTTTCCCATACTAAGCCGCCGACCAACTGACATCAGTTTGTATGAAGGAGTGAAATATTTTTTTAAGATTACGATGTTGGTCCCATAGAAAAAGTTGTTATATTTGAGCACCAGAATTAGCCCCTAGGGGGTTGTTAATGTTTTAAAAATAACCCAATATTAAATAAATAAAATAAATAAATAAATCGTTTATTAAAATACAAGAAAAGCAGATACATTCTTAACAGTACAACTTAAAACTATATATATTAACGCTTATCAAATCACACCTGTCAATAATAAAACTAATTCTTCAATACTTTATTGTTATTTTAATCAATTATTTCATGCAAGTTCAATAACACATTAGCCATTTAGTCACGTGATCAGGACAATGGGTCCTTTCATTCACTCCAGCTGTTGTCTGTCGAATTTGGTGATAAAGTGACCCTATTTAGGGCAACTGATCCCCTCGAGATTTATATGCCTTTCGGCGTATTTGTCAAACGCTTGCGCACGTCATTAATAGGCGGTGGGCGATGACGGAGTGTTTAATGTGGCTAAAATTCACATTGATGATTTATTCATGTATAAATCTACCAAATTATGTAGTTAAGCTTCATTTATTTACCTAACTCACTCTAATACGTTTCTTCAAGTTTACTTGGTCGTTTTTTAGTGTTACAGATGATTTGATCGACTTGAATCCAATACAGAACACGGTAAAATAATTTATAACACACTAGCTTTTGCCCGCGACTTCGTCTGTTAATCCAGGCCATGGTCTAACAGTATACCAATTTAAATTTTATTAAAATCCATTCAGTAGTTTTTGCGTAAAAAAGTAACAAAAATTCATACTTTCAAACTTCGCATTTATAATTTTAAAAGTATGTTGGAATGCATGTACCCCTCTTCGCTTCATAAAAGTACCTACCTGAAAGTAAAAATTGTCTAGAAGGAACCGCTTATGGTGATAAGACCGCTCCGATTGGACGTTATAATGTCTTGCATGGAATTATCATGTAAGTATTTTTCGTACACTAAAATGTATTCTACTAAATCTAAGAAGAAGCTGATAGTTTAAAAAAGTACCTATAAAATTAATCAGAATTTTCCCACCCACTAAATTCACACAGTCAGATTAAAACAAGCTATGTGTCGCGTCATAGAAGAACCGCCCGAGGTGCAATTCATTTGTGCGTCGAGGCACGGTTTGTAAATCATGGGCGTGCGCGCTGCGTCCCGCCTCCCTGCGCACACGCAGCTTTGGATGAGCAAAGAGTGTTAGCGCAGAGAGGACACTGTCGTATATCGCCAATAATGAAGCTTATAAAATGTGCCTGTAATTTTATTATGATGATCTTTGAATGCATGTAGTTTTTGCTACAATACAATGAAAATTCTTATTTAACTATCATTAAATCTCAGTCATATTATTTTTTACTACGTACCACATTTTGCAATTACGTTAAAAGTTAAAATTACAATACAGATTGACGACCTTCTGAACCGAGAGGCAAGCACGCCGGACTTGGCGTCACCATCTCCGATCATCCCGGGTTCGATTCCGGTCTATGTAAAAAACTAACCTTTCTATATGTATTGTCTCGGGTCTGGATATTATGGTACCGTCGTTGTTTCTGTTTTCTATTGCACAAGTGCTTCAGCTACTTAGGATCAGAGCAATGTTTATGTTGTTTTTAAATATCTTTTTTCAATTTATTAGTTTTTGATAATCAGTTTTACAGATAATTTCAATTTACAAAAAGTAATTAAGTATATTCACCTCTGTGATTTATTTTTAAAATAAAAAAATTGGAGTGCTTAAAAGCGACCTACCAAAATAATCTTTGCTCAGCTGTTGATTTATTTATCCTACTTATAGCTCGCACGCGCAGGGTACAAATATTTCATCGTTCTTTTGATTGCACCGCACTAAATGTTCGATTATTTATTTGTTACTATTGATATCTGAAAATATCGAACTCGTTGACATAGCTTATTGGTATTATTTTGTCAAACAGTTTAATTTCTGGACTAGTCTTTGGTTAGATTAACTGCAGACCCTTTTTCTTTGCTTTTCTTATTTTGTAAACAATATTGACATTCCTTTTTAAAAAAAATAATCTTTTCACCATAAGAAAGACATAATAATGATAACTTACTACAACAAAATCCTTTGTAGTCTAACAGTTCCTTGGTTTTTTAACTCTGATGTTTTTGTAAAAACATGTCAAGATGTTTACAATATTCAACAAGCAAACAAAAACGGACTTTAGCTATAACATTTTAATTAATAGACAATTTATAAACAATTAATAGACAATAGACAAGGTACAGATCACAAATTAATGTCTTAGTTTAAAGGTGCGCAATAACAGTTACGGATATTATTTCGTTTGATAAAAATATGAAACATTCAGTACTGTAAAATCGGAATCAATAAAATTATATTTTTTTTTTTTTTATTGCCACTAGTTTCATCATCAATTGATAATTGGCGCTGTTTTGTATCCGTAAGAATCGACAATTACAGGTAACTCTCTTGAGGGGCTTGCTTTAAGAATTAGTTATCCCTTAAATATGTTATTCGATACTTGTTGTCTATTATCTATGTAAAAGTGAATTAAGTAATATTTATATAATGACTGTTTATGCCATAATAAAAAATGAAAACAAGATATACTGCATTTTAACTTATTATGTTATTAATTCAGCACTATTAAAACTTTCCCATTATAGACCTTCTACGTCCACATTTAAATGTGTACCCTCCTCTAAATAGTCGGATATGTTACAATAACAGTTTGTCTTCCGAACGGGTTGTAATTACAACCGAAAATAACAATAAAATAACCCTTAATTATTGCTTCAGTGTTTCAGAATGTGCGGCCGTGGCATCCGTAACACAGCCTAGCTATATTTCAGCGTGTTATAACAGTATGTCAACGGTTGTACCGTAATCCGCGTTTATGGGCTCACTCGCTATAATTTTAACCTGTATTATTTTATACGCTGCGCCATTATCGCGGCTTAAGCCGAATATCTCAAATTATTTATGTATTCCGTGTGTATTAACGTTTTATGTCGGCCGACCGCTGTTTTGTCTTGCAACGGGGGCATTTTTCGTTTCGGAATTTGTCGCAGTGTTTTTCGGGTTTAGCAATTTGGGAAACGCATTTTTGAGCGCGTTTGTCTGTTGTTTGTTTTGGTCGCGTTTGTTTTTTGTGGGTCTAGTATTTTAAGGTTAATAAATATTTTAAGCAAAGCCTTTTGTCGCAGATGTACCTTTGGATTTGGTAATGGGCGGTCATTTTGTAAACTTTTGAGGTTAGATTTCGGATATCAGATTTTACTTTATACAAGTTTTAAGTTTTTAATTGTGAAACAAATTTGCTTAACTATTGATGATGATGATGTTTCCTTGGCCCCTTCCTTCATCAGGGACATAGGGCTCGCAGAAGGTCTTTCCAATTTTGTCGATTCTGCGCAGCAACTTCCAGCTCCTCCTAGCTTAGACCAGTTGAAGCAGCCTCTTGTCCTACTGATCGCCGCCAAGTCAAGCAGGGGCGTCCTCGTTTTCTTTTGCCCGATGGTTGCCACTTTAGGCTCTGTTTTACAATGTGGCAGCCTGGTCTACGAAAAGTGTGCCCGATCCAACGCCATTTACGAAGCAGTATTTCTTCTCCTAACGGTTTTTGGCTCGTTAGCTCCCACAGCTTTCTGTTAGAAATTGTTCGTGGCCAATGAATCTTAAGTATTCGGCGCAAGCACTTATTTACGAACACTTGTAGTCTGCTGGTGGTGTCTTTTCGAACTAGCCAGGTCTCGCAGCCGTACAGGAGTACCGACTTGACGTTGGAGTTGCTTTACTATTAAGATAATATAGTTATCTATTAATATATTTTTGATTAAGTTGGGACGAGTTGCCGAGCAATTAAAGTAATTTCTGTATAATAAATAATTCCCTAGTGATTTCCAGATTAATGTATATTAAAACTTATTAATTATTTATAAATTTCCGATTAGCAATACATCAAATTTTTTATTCACCTTTACACAATCTAAATTTAAACTAATTGCAGTTTACTTCATCGCCTGCAATTTATCTTTGATTTATGTTGCAAAAACTATAATTCCCGCCGATCGATCAAGGACACACTCGTAAATCACGAAACATTATTAAACTGACGGACGCACAATATTTAATTTCATGAAATTTACTTTCACATAATAAATCTAATTACGATCCTGTCATAGCTGATCGAGAAAAGGATGGAAATAATTACGATGACACAGTCAGAATTTGTGGTAGTAACTTGTCTCGAATATAATTGTCTATATGCAATTATTGATACATAAATTAAGTTTTTGGGGGTGAGAGGAACAGGGTGTAAAGTTCCTCATCCCCCATTGAAATGGGAGGATCCTCTGACCAGACAGGTGTTATGTCTGGTGGGCTACTGCCCGACGGTTGTTTGTCGGGTTTTTGTATATAAGTTTCAATCGCTCCGATAACTTTAATATCGCGATGTAGGATACGTCAGTTTAGTTTGTATGTGGCGAGATAGATGTCGCTACAAGTTTATAATATGTTTCATGATAATGAAGCGACTTTTTCTATGGGGCTAAATCGAAATAGCAAAAAAAAAAACACTTAACCCATACTGAGCCGACTAGCTGTTTGTATGGAGAAGTAAAATTTTTTTTTTTCGAGATTTCGGTGTTGGTCCCATAGATAAAATTATCGTATATGCAGTATAATCGACCCCTAGAAGGAAGGTAATTAATGCATTAGGAGGACTTTGTTATTCGCTATGTGCAAAGTGGGTGGTGGGGGCCGTCAAATCGATCGCAGCACGCAATGTGGCAGAAATGTGAAACCTTTTTGCACAGTTTGAGGTTGGAATGTTATATCATGTTGTATTGCTCCAAATCCCGTACGTATTACAACATACATATTTAGTTTAGGAAAGAAAATCACTTAGGTATTATAATATGCACAAACTTTTAAGATATTTTCATCTAATTTCGAAGAAAAACAATTCGAAAATCATTCTCAAACCACCTAGCTGCCATAATTTGAAAGATCTTAAGTCCACAATAATTTTGGTCACTAGGGGCGCTGTCATCGCGCACACAGCAAATAGCACCATTGACGTAAATAAAAAATAAAAAAAATATAGAAAAAATATTATTTAAATCGTTTCACATTATTTTGACGGAGATGTCGCGTAACGTATATATAAAAAACAGTCGAATTAAGCACCTTCTCTATTTGAAATTATTTTTAAAATAAAACTTGATGAAAAAATCATTTATTTTTTGTTAATGCTTAGGTATATTATAAGTTTTCGGCCGCGCTCCTAACTGCGAACCCATATAGTACGTCCTTATATAAATGAATTCTATTTATTTTACCCTTTGAAAATTGCAAATGTTTTTTTAGGTTACTGTTAAATGTTGCACTATGCTGATACAATATTAATAACAGTGAATGAGGAAGGAGTTCTGTCTCTTGACGAGACAAATGTTGTATTAATGAGTGCGTCGCGTCGCATCGCGGATCTAAATAGGTTAACTACAGAAATAGAGATTCAAGCGAATCGAGCAACAAGTCCAAATGAATTGTTCATTTAGTTTTTAGATATGTTGATTTGAATGTTTATATTAATCTTGGAATGGAATTTAGAATATTAATTTCTGTTTACGCAATACCTCAAAATGCTGATTCAGGTGCTCAACTCAAATACAACACCTTTTCAGTGTTGTTCGTATTTTAACACAACACTGAAAAGTTGTTGCATTGGAGCATCGAGTACATATCCTATAGAGCAGCAATACAAACCATCTTTCTCCAAAACTAGTAAGTGATTTTTCACTTACATTTAGTATGAAATGACAACTCCTGTCAACGCTCGCCCATACAAAAACAGCCCCGATACAGGTTTAAAAATGGCGGAAAATTTTGTCGAACAAATCATATGACATTTCTACTGTGCTCCATGCATTTGAGTATGATATTGAGAGCTATCCTCTCCTCCTCTGTAAATTCTAGTTTGCACTGTATCAAATACTTAGTCGAGTGACGAGTAATTTAGTTAAAAAATTAACCTAAACTACTTGACTCATCATTTATAATTCTATCTCGCAAAGAAACACCAAGCATAGCCCTTTCCATAGCACGCTGCGCAACCTTGACATTTTAGAGGCCGATAGTGGCCACGTTTCTGCTTCATATGTTATCATTGGCAACACATACTGGTTGTAGACTTTCATCTTAATCGCAAATGAACAAAATTCTCGGATATAGCCTGACAGATAAACACGCTAAAGTGGAAGTCAGTGGGGCACATAACACGTAGAACTGATGGCTGATGTGGCGAAAGGTTTTAAAATGGAGGCCACGTCCCAGCAAGCGCAGCGTATGACGTCCACCCACAAGTTGGATAGACGACCTGGTAAAGGTTGCGGGAACCTGCAGGATGTATGCTGTTTCCAACCGGCTAATCTGGTAGTCATTGGGGGAGGCCTATGTTCACCAGTAGATGTCTTAAAGCTGAAATGATTATGATGATGATGACTCGACAAAATGTTTGTTATTTGTTTTTTTTTTCTAAGGTACTTATGCTGTTGGCAGAAGGCATTGTACAGCATCACAAGGCAGATTTGGTGAGTACAGAGGGTACCTATAAAGCGGCCAGCCAGCGAGTTCCTCGTGCGCGGATCAGGCCTCAGGCTTCCGCGTCCTGGCCCCGTACTAGCGGGAGCAACCTGACCGTGCCGAGTGCTGAGGGCACCTGGCCAAGAGGTGAAACCGACTAGTGGTTGCACCGTCGTCATCTATAGCTGCGTTACAGACCAGTCTGTGAACGCAGATCAGTACACGCAGGCTCCAATCTAGTGGGCCCGGTGAAGCGGAATCAAACACAGCTGCAGGAACACGACAAATATACTTGCCCAATTGAACTAGGCTTAAGTGACTATTAGGCGTTGGTAAAGGTGGGTTCTATCATGTGAACTAAACGTCTAAATATTTAGGATCATAATAAAAAAATCCTAAACAAGAAAAAACTTTACTATGAATCGTTAATTAATATTGTATTCAATATTGACATTCCCTTTTTTTAGAGAAAATCTTTTTTAATATCTATTTGCAAATCACAAATATTTATAATTGTTATTGAGTTGTCTAGGGATTGTGAACAGAAAGTGATATAATTATACTCTATTTCGTAACTAACCTGCACGCGTCCAGAGCACGAGTATGACGTTTAATTTTGTGCACAATGATTGATGGCGAGCCGTTCATTTTAATACTTTTGTACTTCGAACTCACCTTTGTGGACAGTGTGGACGATTGTAGCATTGTTGCGAATGGATCCCGATTGTTGTGATAGATTCGACGGACGCTGTTACTAGGTTTTCGGAACTTTATTTTGATTCTTTTTATGTTCCAAACGAGAGTAGTGACACTTTTAGTGTTTTTTCTGGAATAAACCGGTTTTATGCAGTTTTAATCTTGTGAATATCTGGAAGGTTTAGGTTTAATAAAGTCTTGTTGTTTAATGTCAGTTAATTCCTTCTCGACTAATTTAACTTTAGGCTATTTATTCTATAATTTGTTTGTAAAATTCCCATTAAGTATCTATACCTGTATTTTAAGATGAAGTAAAAAAATGTTAAATCTAGGATTGCAAATGGCAATGTAATACCTACCAACCTTCGTATTTTCAGTTGCCCTTTTAATTGCACACTTCGTTTTAGATGACGTGTAGAATAATGGGTACAATTATTTAAACTGTATTGTCGTAGAAGCATCAAATAGAAAAGAAGAGTAAGGGTGCTCTGTCGTTTTGAGTTGATCTCCGGTAAGTTAAGTTTCTTTTTTCAAATTACATTGTCTGTTACCTCGTAACACAATAGGCTATTTGACTGTTTTCTGAAATAGAGTTATTAATGTTGGTAATATTCAAATAGAGCGTCAACAATTTTATTTCATTTTTTAAAACCTTGAGAATAATAAAAAAATGCATTTTATTCTATACGTTTTTAAAAGCCTTTGAAAACGCCGTCGGCCATGATGTACTTGTTTGTGACGTCACGAACCTTTAAATATCCATTGATTTATAAAATACTAGAACAGGCATGTTAAAAACCTTTGTCGACGGTCACACTATTCATACTTTGTGCAAGCGTAGCGCAAAATCTCGCGTTGGGATGTCAGTTCTAGTACAAAGTTACTCAATAGTGACGTGCCTGTCATTGTTACCGGCGTTTTTGACAATGTAAAATACCGACAAAAATATAATATGTGAAAATGATTTTTTTACAGTAATCATTTATTATTTTTAATAACTATTGATATGTTTCGGTTTCATATGGTGCAAACTATTAAACTCAATTATTAGATATGTCAATTTTGGTACAAGGCAAATAGCCTATTGTGTTAATCACAAAATCTTATCAAACAAACAAAATCTTATCTCTTTACTTTGAGACTACAGCAATTAGTGCTTTGTCTGGCCTATTTTTATTTGGAGTAGGCCTACTAACCTACGCTGGAGTAGAAGCTTCAACTATATTGGGTCATGTCAAAGCCTGCCTATCAGACGATGCATTATCAATAACAAGTTTGATGCGGGCTCGTCAATCATACCTCGAATCAATGATGGTTGGAACGCCTAATATGTGTTGCTCAAAATATTGACGTATAAGATACGGGTACAAACAATGTCCCATTGACTCCTGTCATAACGTCAGTTATACAATTTATTTAAATCTTGCTTTCATTCCAAAAAGATGTTAAAGTAAATATTAAAGATCCGAATATGGTCTGATGTAGCAAATAACAAAAGCCTAGATGCTGAACTTCAACTGATAAAAGGGTTGTGGACAAACTCGGAAAGTTCCGTCACCATAGTCCGAAATACTTTTGGCACAATTTAATGTTTTTCTCATCTTTCGGGAACAAATTAGAATTATCTTTTCCTCATTTTGAAATTGATGCAGCCCTTTGTAATTGACAGAAACTCAGATCTACCTCTACGTACGTAAGTAAAAGGAAATATTCTTATTTTTTATTTTATTAATTATTATGACTACTTGTAGTTTTTTTTTTCAACAGTATTGTACATTTAACTATAGTGTCCTACCGACACGTCGTGTTGCCTCGCTATCTGATCAAAGGAAACCTGGCTATTTAATAAGTAGTCGGACACAACTCAACTCAAAATATAAGAGTACCTTGATAAACTTGTAAAATATACTAATATACAATATAATATTTGTCGACCGAACGGACTCACAAAGTTTTGGCGCAAGGTCGCAACCAAAAAATTCCTTTTTAAAAGTAGAAAAATACTTTGGAGCCATTATTAGACACAATATCCAATTTATGATTTACTGCCACGATTTTTATTTTTATAATAAATCACTCTAATTAAACCCTTACAAGGTGGACAGACGACCTGGTAAAGGACCTGGTAAGCTGCTGGATACAGGCCGCTTCCAACCACATATGGAAGACATTAGGGAAGGCCAATGTTCAGCAGTATAATAGACGTCATGTGGCTGAAACTATGAAATGATAAAAGAAAACTTCATCATCATATCATCATTCAGCCATAGGACGTCCACTGCTGAACATAGGTCTCCCCCAGTGACTTCCAGATTGGCCGGTTGGCAGCGGCCCGCATCCAGCGGCTTCCTGCAACCTTTACCAAGTCGTCTGTCCACCTTGTAGGTGGACTACCTACGCTGCGCTTGTTGGTACGTGACCTCTATTCCAGAACCTTTCTGCCCCATCGGTCGTCAGTTCTACGAGCTATGTGCCCCGCCCACTGCCACCTTAGCTTGTTAGTCCGTTGGGCTACGTCAGCGACTTTTGTTCGTTTACGAATCTTCTCATTCCTGATTCGATCTCGCAAAGAAACACCGAGCATAGCACTTTCCGTAGCACGCTGTGCAACCTTGAGCTTTTAAAAAGAAAACCTAAATCTTTTTAAAGGTAGAAAGGGGGATGTCCTCATATTTTGCATACTTAACTCCCTATAGCGCCTACACCTGGCGGTATTTATCAAACTACACCTGATGAGGAAAATAAAATAAATCTTGAATGAAACTCAGCCTATAAGTGTTCATGAATACAGTAAATAACAGAAACAATAAATAAACTTAAAATAATATGAATTATAATTTTCTTTTTAAAACCTATATTTACGAACATGATAGGTTAAGATAATTGTTACTAACAACTTTATGGGCTAAGCCTGAAATATATGAATTTTAATTTTAATTTATGAATCTGAAATACAAATTAACGTAGAAATTTAGTCAAAAACAGCTATCGTTCGTGTTAATTTCCGAATACCTTTTAAGTCCGTCACCGGCAAATTTCATATACACCGTGTACAAAGTTATCCGTATCGTATGACGGTATGGCCTTAATTGACCGAGTCCAGCACTAATGACCAGTTCATTAAAGCTCGGGCTGTGAATTACATGTCAAAATACAACACTATTAAGCCGTCCATCCTGCCTGACGGCCCGTGGGAAAGTAAATAAGGAATGGTGATTTGTAACTGTTTTGTTAGTTTGTACGTAATATTTGGTCTTACCTTAATTAAAGTTAAATTGATCTGACAACCCAATGCTATGGTCTTTCAACTGAGGAATAATGTTAAGCTTGAACACAGTGTTCAAGCAGGGAATGAACAGTACCAACTATATTAAAAGTTTTTTATGAAATCTGTATTAGGATGGCTCATATCATATCATACATGTGTGCCATCCTAACACATTGGACACCTCTTCTAATACCCAATTTGCAAAAAAAATACATGAAACCTTCCACAACACTTTTATTTATTTTTTCTGGATTTGAGACAATCATGGCTCGATTATCTTTACTACCGTGACATCATTTTTAGCGTAATTAAAAAAAAACACAACTTACTCTGAGAAAGTAAAAAAAAAAATACATCGTATTTAATTATTTTACAAATTATCTGTAACTTCATGGTAGGGCTCGGTAGCCTACATTTAAAATATGTAATATTTATTATCACTAAATATGTACCTCTATACATTATATTTTTTTTCCAAATTAATAAATAAACAATGTTTTGTTCGACTGTTCAGTTCAGTTTTGTATCAGAGGTTTTTCAAATTAACAATTTAACTTTTAGATGGTAGCGAAACCTAGATTAATATTAAGCCTCATGGAAATATTCTCGTAGTTGCAATGAAGATTGCATCCATCAAGATGCTACAGATACCTTACATGATAGCCAGTTACCTAAAGAAAAGTAATATAAGTTACCAAACTGTATTTTAACCGCTACTGAAGCGTGAAAGCATGAAACTATTGAAATTCACGTTACATACTAAATTACTAGCAGCTCTAAGTTCCGTGCGCCAAACTTACTGCATCATCTTAAATAACTTGCCTTACCACTTGTGCATATCAATTCTAACATTTGCGGATTCATATCTTAGTGCATATTTACTGTTCGGTAAAGCAAATAAATTTGTAAATGAATGATATTGTACGTTTATTTGATTAAGGGCCAATTTTTCAATCGCCAGATAACTTTTATCCGACGAATAAAAGTGACGCTATGACACATTTTCTATACGAAAACTGTCAACATGTCAAACTCATTCTTCAAATTAATAGTTATCTGGCGATTGAAAAATCAGGCCTAAGTCGCGAGCAGAAACTAGCAGTAAAAATACACTTCAAAAATGCATCATTACATCATTCACAGCTTTATATTGAAACAAAACGCGGGACATTAAATAAAAATCTGTAGCAGTAAATTTGTCGTCGTTCATAGAGATTAAAAGAGAATGTACCGTGAGATTGAATGGCTAATTCATTTGAACCCTCCGTTCGTGGAATTCGGCCTGAGTTTGATTTTGGTCTGAGAAATTTTTATAATAAAAATCTGAAGAAAAGGATCGAAACTTGGATCACAGGCAATTATAAAGGAGTATTTAAGTGCTTGTAGCTAGCTCAGTGGCAGCAGCGCTTTGGTAGTGATTACCAAAGTTAAGCAACTGACGCCACGGTTGGAGTGGATGGGTGACCATTTCGACCATATTTAGTGACAATTATCAGAAGCATCTCCGTGCATCGGAAGGCAAGTTAAAAGTTGATCTCGGCTAATATCACTTGTACTAGTCGTAAAGCCTAGTCAGAGGCCTTAAGTCAGTTTGATTACATCTGAGAGTAACGTTTAGTCAGGTTTACAACAGTTACACCTCTTCACCAATCCGCACTGGGCTCACGCAGTAGAGTATGGTCCAAACCACCTCACAGTTGAGGTGATGCCTGTGCCCTGCATGTGCATTTTAACAGGGATGCCCTGGTGATGAGTATGCCTGTTAAAATGACTAATTACAGACGGTAGGTTGTATATTTTTTCGAGTTTTCTAAATAGATCCCATTGTAATAATTGCTGTATATTAGCAGTAAAATTACCCCTTAAAAGGAATTTAACCAGTAAAATAGGACATTGAGACCGGATTCGACCAAGCTGGTGTAAGTTTTAACTTGAGAGTATACCACTGCTTAATCTAGAGTAAGCTGATTTTTCATTCTACCAACCACTAATCTATGAAAAATATTAAAACAGGCGATTTTGACAGTGTATCAATGAAACTGAGAATAAGTAAATGTCAAAGTTGTCACTTGTCAAATCCACTTTTGTCACCTAGAAACTGACAAGTTGTATATTCTACCATTGGCATTTTGCTATCCTACAAAATTTAATTGTTTTGGCAATTGATGACAACCTAGAAGATATAGATTACGTGGTTTTTAGTAGGTTTATCCATTCGTTCATCATTCACAATAAAATAAAACTGAGAATAGTCTGAAGTAAGTTGGAAAAACGCAAACGAAGTTATCAAAAAGTAAATTTAAGAAGTAAAGTTATTCCTGTTATAGTTAAACTGGTTTAACTTTGTGTTCGGTCATCGGGCCTAAATTGTATATTTATATCTTATTACTATTCAAAACGAAAAAGTATGATAATTATGTAATGGTATTTTATTTATCAGTATTCGTCTTAACAAATCTTCACTTCTTTTGCGACATTTTACGACTTCCCAGATGTATAGAACCAATAAATCCTGTTTAATATGCACTAATCATTTCATACGAGCGGCTGGCAGCGCGAATCCAACAATAACAGCAAAACTTTGTCTTTGCTCGTAAATGCTACTTGGAAAATAGTATGTGAACAAGGTTATACCAGCTATACTCTAATTAAAATAAAATGAGGTCTGTTAAACTAGATAATTTTGCTTCCTTGCATTTAAACAATAAATTGAGGTTTATTTTAAAATCAACTTTTTTGAATTACTGTTATTCACACTCACCATTTCAGCCATAGGACGTCCACTGCTAAACATTTTTACACAGTTAAGCCTGTCTCAATGACTTCTAGATTGACCGGTTGGTAGTGGCCTGCATTGAGCGGCTTCTTGCAACCTTTACCAAGTCGACTGTCGTCGAGTCGTCGAGTAGGTACATGTTTATATAATTCATTATACAATTGATATTTTCGGTAATAATAAAATTAGTATTTTGTACTGCTATGAGTACAATTAAAAAAACATCAACATAGCTACAGTATTTGATAACCTCGCTTTCGCGGTTTTGTCCGCGGTGGGATTCAAACCAAGAACCTCTGAGTAAGTAGCTGATATGTTAAACATTGCACCATCAAGTCCGTCATAACTTACAGTGGTTTCTTAAAAAGAATTTATTTTTGCTGTATACAAAAATTTGGCTGGTACTTTTATAACAAACTGTTTATTGGCTGGACCTTATTTTGATCCATAGCGAAGTGAATTCACAGTTTTTGTGGTTCATTTCGACTTTGTCACTGATCTCTTCGCGGCTTTCACTATGCACTGAAGCAGATGGATATTTCTGATCCTCTATTACATGACTAAACTTTAACAATAATGACAGATGCATCACCATTGCCACAAAACATAAAAACCGACACTAGCACGTGACATTAACAATAGCATTGTGTAAGGATTTGCACTCTCCAGTAATAACCTTTATATCTTAACGCCGTCGACGCAAAGTGAGGCACGTACTGCAAATAAATGGGCTATAGATGTTGCTAATGAGGCAGATGATGATAAAAATCGTCTGTGCTCAAAATAGATTACCTACAAGTTGTTGAGATCACAATAAGGAAATAAGTTCTTTCAAGAGTCATACAAATTAACCAGCACCAAAATAAGCATATAGCTTCCACTATGTCGACTAGATAACTGATAGACATACACTTTCTCAATGTCGAAAGGGAGCGTTTCGTAGGAGTAGACTAATTCCTGTAGCACGAGATGGGAAGCAGCGTCTTCGTGCGAAATTTTATAAAAAACTGCGCTCGCCAACCCGCCTGCCAACACCGGCGAGTATTGACAATCCTCCTAATGGTAGGTCATTGGGGTAGGCCTTTTTTCGGCAGTGGAGGTCCTATGGCTGCAATGATGATGACGATGAAATCTTTTGTAAACAGAAATAGCTCAGATTTTTATTTTGTTATTCTAAATAATCAATTAAACAAAAATATAAGACGTTTTATTTTCTTGTTAAAAGATTATGAGTATAAAACTTCACGAGTTAAATGCATGTTAGCATATCCAATAAAATAATTTAGGATACCAAATAAAAATAGCCAATATTCAAAATAAAATGATTAGTTTACATTATGGTATTCGAATTTATGATTTTTGGTGGCTCCGATACGCAACCGTTATAATTTCGGATTTTATGTCCGGATTATGCATTGTCGTAAAACGTTTTACGATACTGTAATGCGTACTCAAGTATCAAATCTTGGCTTTCAGCGGCTCTTAACATTGAAACGAGTACAGTTTAATGGCGGTGAGGTAGAAAATTGTTTTATTACAACAACAAAGTTTTTTTTTTATAATTCAGTGATCCCAAAATTGTTGCATCTTTAAAACCACTCTAAAAGTGAGTTCAAACAGAAGCTTTCTCCAACCAACAGTAACTTATACTAATCAGTAAGTTTATGTAAGTTTGACCGAGTTTTTATTTTATAATTTATGAGATTTAAATCAACAGTTTAAAAACGCTAATGCTATTGATGAAGACGCTCGAAAAACTAAAGAGTGATATAAATTAAACCAATGAAAAAACAGCACAATACTTTACAGCGACAACCTCTAAAAATGACTTGATTTTTTCTCCTTTGTTTATCTTATATACTTAAGTTGACATCGTTTCGGGTCTCAAGACAGTTTACTGTCCTTCAAGACGTCATTAGCTTGACTGGTTTCCAGTGAAAATTATCTTAATCATTTTCAATCGAAACTTACCGACGGAATTATGAGCAAGGAATGACGGTGACGTAAAACAATTTATATCTGTGTGGACCTGTAAGAGGTTTTCTTAGGGTTATTTGTGTATACCTATAGAAAAATTGTGAACCTCGGACTTCTTAAAATAAGTAAATAAATAACAGATTACTCTCGATTAATAATAACGCACGAATTTCTGGGTGGTAGATTTACATCTGTTGAAAAAATACGAACCGGCTGCTCAATAGCTTGGTTCATAGGTTTACCACAGAACCGATAGCTGATGAAGCAGACAAGCGATAACTAGATGAGGAGGGCAAGTGAAGTTGGAGGAGGCCTATGTTCAGCATTGGACAGCAAACAGCTGATAAATAATGAAATACGTAATTACGACACAAGCTACCTTATCATTAACTTTATTAACTAGCAGTATAATACTACCCAATAATTTTAAGGCAATTATAAGACCTAGACAGTTTTAGCACCATTTACTTGATGAAAACATCCAATCTCCTTCCTGATAGCAGACTAAGATTTAAACTTATCACTTCCTTTTAAATAATGGATCAATTATCGCTTTGAGCCTATCAGACTGTATTTATCAAATACTCTGAATTGCTAAAGGAAAACCTAGCTAAGTTAATACTGCCTCTATTCGTTAGGAAGTAAAGTTTAATTTAGTTTGTAGATTGAGTCCTGGCTTAAAGAATGGCCTGACCGGAGAACATTATCTCCTTAGTTTAGTCTCGTTCAACGTAACCACAGCCAAGATAGAAAGGTCAGTCCAATTTCCCTTGACTAACAGGGTAAGCTAAGCTAACAAAAACTGATTTCCAAAATAATTTTATTGAGTAATATGAGTAACTAAATTGAAAAAAGGAAAAAAAAAAAGATTCCATTTATGTAGGTATTTTGTAAAAAGTTATTTACCTGGGTACTCAATTGTGTTTTATACCTCTAAGCTAGTTTAAATGTAGGAAAAACTGCATTTTGTTAAGTCTGATAATCTGATTGTTTTTATAAGAAAAAAGTCGGCCACCTGAAAAGTTATCCATCAAAGAGAGTACTGATAAACTCAACCTCGGTTTTTGTCTACCATCTTTAAAAAAAATAATTATTAAATAAATAAATATTGGACAACAATATATACATTGTTCTGATCTTTAGTAAGCTATAGCACTTGTGTTACAGAAATCAGAAACAACGACGGTACCACAACACCCAGACCCGAGACAATATAGAAAAGTATTTTTTCTACATTGACCGATCGGGAATCGAACCTGGGACCTCAGAGATAGCGACACCAACAAGTCCGGTATGCTCGCCTCTCGGCTACGAAGGTCAAATTGGCCATGCCGATGAATTTACATCTTTTCGTGGAAGCTTATGATTAAATACTCAATATAAAAGCTTTCGAACTGTCAAAGAAATAATAAGAGGATGGTGTGCTTTAACGCAATTAGGCTTACTGTTCTCTCATGTCTATGGTCCAACGCAAAACTTTATAACTCAGTCGGAGATTTATTGTAACGAAATCGTAAGGATAGCATTTTCCTGTGCGTGAGTAATAGTTGACGATTGGAATCGTAAATAGTTTGGTACGCTTTCATAAATATCGGTCGATCGTAAAACAAGTATTGATGATGGCGGATTCGGGTTTATTACTGAGAGAATTTTAAATAGGGATTTGAGTCCAATTCAATTTACCGAAAATTCTGTAATCGGTTAGATACGGATTCGACACAAAGGTATTCATTCAGATTTGGGTTTCAATTTTTCTAAAAGGTACAGCGAGTAAATTTAGTAAATTATGTAATTTAGCCAACGACCATTATAGCAGGGGGGGTATCTTCTATCTTAGGATTGAGTAAGTAGCCCTGTTTAGGTATTCGATCAACTAAAAACATCTACGTCTGACGAAAAAGCAAACGCTATAGGCTTTAATCGGAATAGAGAGATGACCTATCCGGGCCTAACAGTGGTGCTCTTAGAACAGTATTAAATAATTCAATATTGGACAACATCACTTAGGTAAATTTTTCTTTGATCCTAAGGCAAGTAGCTTAAGCACTTGTGTTATAAATCAGAAACAATGACGGTACTATAACACCTAGACCCGAGACATTACAGAAAAGTTCGTTTTTTACATCGACCCGATGGAAACGGGTTCGGTGCTTCTCGGCAACGGAGGTAGTCAAAATTATTACTTTAACCTAAACCCAGTTACCCAAAAAATGGTTTTACTAAATAAATTACAAATAAACGGGTCCCAAATCGCCGTCTAAAGACAGCTACATAGCATTTCCACGCTGAAAAGCCAAACTGAAACGTTCAATCTTGTTATATTTTTTTATAACCAACATTGCAGGTACTGTTAGGCCCCAGAGCTAATGGTTAGGCCCCGTTAGCAGAGCTAATGGTTAGGCCCCATGTATTAGTTCCTGCTAGTTAAGAATAGAACTACATACAGTCACTTTTAAACTACATACGCCGTATAAAATTATATGTGTTCAAATCATTTTGTTTAAAACTAGTAAGTAATTTTTTTTCACCAATTAATTGTTTTTGCATAATCATTTAACTATTTAATTCTTCAAGAAATATGTTATTTACATTTTTCTGTCTTTAATATTAAGGCCGTGGAATATAAAACGGTATATAGAGTTGAGTCTGCAAAATATAAGGACCGCTTTTTGTTCATTATTTTAAGCTCGGAAAAACTTGCAGATGACGATTGTGGGTGAGGCCGGAAAGTTTGTTGATCTATTTTTATACTCCCTTAGATATCAATCAACAAATAAGTTGAAGCGATTTTCTTTAATGATCAATTCAGTAACAATATTTTTTGGGCTTATAACAATTTAAAGAATGCCGTCTTCATATTTCGCATACTCAAATTCCTTTGAAGTCTGCATTATAAAGTGATAATGAGTACAGCACTTGAATCCGTTTATTCCGGATTTAAACATAACAACATTTGTGAATGAAATCGACAAAAGAAAATCGCTTCGTCGTGTAAATTCAGCTTATTCCGCGTGTCACTCGCGCAAGTCTGGTGCACAAATCTCGCAGTGTATTAGATTCGGTGGAATTTATCGCATCGCCGAGTTTGAAAGGGATCTTGCTCTGTGACACAGAGCCGGCAGCTTTGAGATATTCGTAGCGATATCAAGTATTTTTGATATGGTGACTTGTTGTTATGTCCACATAATTTTAAATTGTCATAAAACTAAATTTAGGGCTGAAACGCTGAAAAGAAAATAATGAATTTAGATATTTAAATTCTCGCCTTACTGTGGTTCCAGAAAGAATCCAGAAATTTCAGAGATCCAAACAAATTTAGAAGCCAGTAAGGCGCTTTGCACAATTGCTCACTAAGCAACTTTAGTTGACGTAGTTGTCTACTTTTTTTAACAGTTGCCAGTTGCCTCAAGGCGTAGTTTACGGTTGCTGCAATTTTTCATAATCATAATCATAATATTTTATTTGCGTAAGAAAATTAAATCAACTTTCCAAATCTGTGTGTAATGAATGAAAGGAAGTTACCGACGATACACGTTGCCGGGTGTGGAAACCAGTTTGTGCAATTTCAATAACTAATTGCAGCAACCTAAAACAGTTGTGATTGACAAAACTCGCAACTAGGGTTGCTACGTCTGCGAAGTCTCAACCGACGCCATAACAAATTAGCTGAGCGTTAATGACGCCACTGAAGTGTAGTTTACTGTTGCCAGCCTTAAAAAAATGTGTTGGTTTGTGGGTATGGGTAATGTATACCAGAAGTACACCAAGTGTTATGGTATAGAAATAATGAATTAGCATCCTTACATTACCAGGTAACAAGCAGTGAACCCGAGTCAATTTAAAAAAGTACCCATTTTTTATAGACCCGAGCCGGAAATCGAACCGCGACCCATTGCGTTCAAATCAAATAACTGTGCCAATATGCAAGTCGGGTCTTTTTTTTTTATAAAGATAGAACCATGCACATTCATTACATCAAATCATTTATTTGCTAGAACACATTAATTGGATAAAAAAATTGAGAGATTAGCATTATATTTGTGTACAAGCATGCAAATATTAATAATGTTATGTCACATAAGAAATAATAACAATACATTAAATTAAATTACATTGCATTAAATAACACTAAATTACAGATACACGTTCAGATATTCTTTTATATTTATAAAAGCCTTTCTCATGTAAAAACATACGCAATGTTGATTGAAATTAATTATAATTTTTAACCACTTGTATATTATTGCAGCAGTTAATTGAACGCTACGGTGCATGAACATATTAAATGTTATTTTTTGTAAATGCTATTGTGACAAGTTGACTTTTGTTCTGAAAATAAACAGGAGACGTATATTTAAATCGCAAGATTCGCATGCGAATTCCTAAAATCACTATTTTTGAAAATTCATTCCATGAATTTTGCAACGACCACGACATTGACAAGTAAACATAATATGGTTGACATAATAACTTTAAATTTACGTTCCGCTTTAAGCGATTCACTACCGGTTTTTTAAATCAATGAGTTTTTTCATTCCGTTTCATAATGTTTTCTGCGTGAAACGAAAATAGTTACGAGTGATTCAAAAATGCGTAAAGTCGTAACCAATAGAAATGAATTTCATACACGAATTGTTTTCGTGTTCGAATTCGAAATTCATTTCTAATGCTTCAAAAATACGTTTCCAGGACTAAAACGATGGCACTAAAGGTATCTAGCTGTTATAATTGATTATCCGATAATAATTCACATTGGCACGTTTGTTTTTAAAGCCTGTGAGACTGCAATAAACATTTTTACGATCGGGCCAATGGACCTTCGCGAATTGATGCTTTAAATTTATCGGTGGACCAATTGAATTTATCGCCAAAACTAAAAGTTTTATGGTTGAAATTTACATGACGTCGAGTATTCTGTTTAAACTATCAAAGATCAAGTGTTGTTTGTATGCAGATGGTGTATACAAAAGTACAAAACTCATTTTATGATTGCTTTGTTTGCACTAGAAGTTTTTTTTACACTTTTTAGCTTCACTTGTAACTAACAATGTTATCAAATTACATCGCACCTCATTACCCTCATACCTAAAGTTGCAAGTACTTATAATAACGTTATTTTGGTACCTATGAAGTATAATTATGCTAATTGACAGAGAAAATAATTACAAACAACAAATACTTTTTGACAAAATGTCGTAAATGATATACATTGTTCAGAATTTCAGTTTGAATAAGTAATATTTATTTTTATTTACATAGAAATTCTAAACAAAGTCTTAGCAGGTAGGTAATACGCTAGTAAGAATCACATAATATCAAATACAATTAATGTTTGTTTGAAAGATACAAGATAATCTTCACCCTACATTATGTTGGGGGTGCGATAAGTAAGCGTCCAATTCTACAGAATCCCAATCAGAATAGAATATCAAGCGTCACCTTCTCGTATAGATGCTATCCTGGTTTGCAAGGCTACACTACTCGAGTAACAACCCTGCCCTATGATTGTCTTATAGGGTATGTATACCAGAAAAGAAAAGTGACGTTCAAAAAATATTTTTCGGTGTCTCGTGTTGAGAGGTATCTGAATCACCCCTGTGTGTATGTTCTACGATTATTCGTAGTTTTCAAGTTACGATTTTTTAATAGCCTATGAAGCCTATGACGTACTACTTTTTTATTATTATTATGAAAGCTTAGAGTCTAGCGCATTCTCTGAAGCCACTTAGAAACTATGAAATGTTTAGATTTTAATTTTAAGTTGATTTAAATGATAACTCACTTAACATAAATTCTCAACTTTAGGTCAATTTAGTAGTAACTTGCGTTTACGTTCTGAGGCAGTTTATTTTATGCATAAATGCACAGTTTATAGAGATTTAGCTGCAATTTTTTTTTTTTGAGAAAACTTTTTTTTTAGAAATTTTTCAAACTTATCCGTTTGCAAAGAATCATTAAAAAAAACTTAACTCAAATACTACGAAAAATCGTAGAACATACATATCTCTCAACACATGGCATCTAAAAAATATTTTTGGACGTCACTTTTCTGGCCACCCTTTATATTATGTATTCCCTGTGTTTAATAGGAATAAGAAACTTAAACTGAAAGTGTGTGATTTCATCATTCTGTGATCATCATCATCATCATTTCAGCCATAGGAGGTCTACTGCTGAACAAATGATTGATCATCGGGGGGGATTGCCAATACTCGCTACGCTTGGCAGGCGGGTTGGCGAGCGTAGTTTTTTTATAAGATTTCGCACGAAGACGCTGCTGCCCGTCTCGTGCTACAGGAATTAGTCGACTCTTACGACACTCCTCCTGTTGACGGTGGGGAAGTGTATTCTTTACGGCCGTCCCCACACGGAAAGTGTGTAATTTACGCACAATCTATATTGCACTGACCTAATTTGCACTTGGACACACAGACCCTGCGACGGCCCTGTCCGGTAATCAATCAAGGGATGTCCAATTTAACCCTTAACCGGAACCGTGGGTCAGTTTGGACCCAACAGCAACAAAAAAACCGTTTAATTTCGAAACGCGCGCAGTCACAGTTGTACGCGCCAATCTAATCTCATTACGTCGCAAGGTGCAGCGGGTGCTGGACGCGCGGCGCTTAGAATTTACTGGAAGTGGAGGTAATGAGCCAACGCGGGTCCAATTGGACCCACGATTCCAAGTACGTAACTTTTTTTCAAATTGTATTCTTATTAATATTGTATTTTTTTAGATTGTGTTTTGGAAAAATGGCACGTAATCTTACGGAAAAAGATATCCAAGAACTATTAGATGAAAATGACTCACATTCAGAACCATTGAGTGATTTCAAACCATGTGAGGAGGAAAACACAAGTGACAGTGAAAACCAGTAACAAATCCTCATCTTATTCAACCGATTCTTCATCTGACCATGATGTCGAATCTAAGAGGGACGAAGAAGATATTTCAAGGCCATCTAGCACTTGCAGTGGTTCCATCTGTAAGCTTCATGTACAAAAAACAATGTTGTATACCAAGTGCCATACATAAAATATATAAGACTGATAATTGGTTTTTACGATTTTAAAATAGATTGTCGTTTTTTTTGTTTTTAATTGATATTATAAAAAATCTCTATTTTTGTTAACGGGAAGATACCTAAAACCCTGCAGTATGATTTGATTTTAAATTTAGTTTTTTGTTATTAAAATTTAGCATGTCAAAGAGAACACTAAAAAAAATGTACCAAATTGGAGACCTAAGACATAAAATTCAGTAAAACTGTTAATTCTAAGATGTTGATGAATTAAACTGGATTTATATAGTACACTAAACTTTTATTAATACGCCTATAACCCATTTGTGTGTTAATTGTATCTTAATTACAAAAAAATATGTAAGTTATTTAAAGGGTCCATTTGGACCCGCGATACCAGTTATGTTGAACGAAATAGCGATTCCGGCTAAGGGTTAACATAAATATAAACTTTAGCCAATATCACTGATTTGTAGGTTGCGTTCTTTAAACTGTACAGGTATTTCCGTTAAATATTACCTTATATCGTTTTTTTTATTTAGATGGTTTTTTTGGGAAAATTATTAAAATACAATAGATCCCGTTTATGAATGAATACCCCTAAAATCTAAATAAAATGTTTTTAAATTTAAACTTGTGTTAAGACGTCCAAAATTATGTTTTAGGTAGCTATATAAAATGGACCTGCTTTTGGCATATGAGTACCTGCACGTTTTTTTATAAGTAGAATTTAATTTATGTGCCATATATTCAATTTATATTACTGGCGGACTTGCGATTTGCGTAAGCCCTAACCGGTAATCAATCAAGGGCTGTCCAAACTCGGAATACAATTATGAACTTAGCCGGTGTCACAGGTTCACCCAAGTTGTGTTCACCAAGTGATTAATTAGTGGTTCCGTATCAAATTGGACGTAGTTAGTTATAATTTTAAAATTTGGACTCAAGTTATAGTTTTCATGTAAATATGAATTAAAAAAAACATTCTTAGTCTATTTGATCTAATGTAAAATAATCGTTTAAACAGAGATGTATTTGTACAATAAGTATTATGACCTATCTGTAGAGTTGTGTATGGTTATGACACCAAACCAAATAGGCTTTCGCACCCAAAAGATGGCAACGGGGCCCTTAAGGCTCCGCTGTCTGTATGCCCGTCTGTCTGTCATAGGGTGTATCATCAGGGCTGTATGTTAAATCTAAATTTTAGAAAAGTTATGTGGTCCAAATTTTCTTTGGATACATCATTAAAATAGTCACACAATAATGGAACATTTAGATCAAAAATAAGGGCTGTATAGCACAAATGCCATTAATTCGCTCTCGGGGTCGGCGCAACCGCACTATTCTACGTGGGCCGTGGATGCTTACATTACAATCTAAGAAAGCGAATACAAAGTATTATAAAGTATTAAAAAAAATCTCTCCTGTTAACTGAAGTTTATGCAGAATATCAGGTTACTTTTGAAAATAAAAAATAAATTCTCGTTTATATGTATTAAATTAGTTTTTTGTCATTTTGTTACTTGTTAAAAAATGCTTTTTCTCATTTCTTAACAATTAAGTACTCTATTGATCTAACTCTCTGAATATTGTTCAGAGAATATCGACAGATGGCGCTACTAAGGCTGACCGTAGTTTTCAAAATGCACGTGGTTATGTGCATTTTTTCTGCTTACGCAACGATGTAATTATCAATGGCACTTTATATTTCTCTGTTAAAATGGTATTTAGTTTTGTACAACTGAATAACTATCCTATTCAAAAATAATCTGTTTCAAACACTGCAGGAGGTAGATACCTACGAAGTCTAGATAAAAATCCTAATTCACCAGTTACAATATTTAGTGTTTTATATTTTTTACACCTATGAAAATATTTTCTTCCAACATGTATTTTCTGTTGAACATAAATCAGGTGTGTTGAAAACTTTAAATCTCCTTGAAAACTGCGACGCTTTTGCCGTCTAGGGTTGTCTCTGTGTGTTATAATACTTTTATGAAGAGTACCTACATGATAAGTATTTTGAAACCCTTAGGGTGTAACGAAAAGGTGAAATAAAACTTTAAGGGGTTATTCTACGGCTAAATTACATCAACTTTTTCTATGGGACCAACATCGAATTCTCAAAAAAAAAATTGACGTTTCCATACAAACTGATACCAGCTGGTTGCGTTTTAGTATGGGAAAGTGTTTTTTTTTTGCGATTTCGATGTTGGTCCCATAGAAAAAGTTGATGTAATTTAGCCGTAGAATAACCCTTTAAAGTTTTATTTCACCTTTTCGTTACACCCTGTATAGAATTTCATATAGGCTGAGAATGATGATGATGAATGATTCAATAGTTAATAAATAGCTATGTTAAGATTTTCTGTTACCAACAAAGGTATAAAAAATAACTCAATGAATTTAATAGAATAGCTGTAAATAAATAAAGTATGAATATAATAAGGATAGTTAAACCAAGCGATAGCGAAAAAACCAGCTAAGTGTGAGTCGAAATCGCGCACCGAGGGTTCTGTATAAATTTGTAGGTACCTATGAAAATAATTCGTCCATAACAGGAATTGAGTTTCTAAGATTTTTACAGATTTGTTTTGAGGTTAACTACATATTTAAATTTTTCGGTCTTCACTTGCGCTTTAAGATATTACTTCTTGCCAATTTTCATGATTCTAAGTCAACGGCAAGTATTTCATAGGTTCTGGTACCCTTGCGAGTATAAAAACATGTGCCATAAACAACTGTACCTATCATTCCGTTGACTTAGAAATTCGATTTTGTGCCAATTTGAAAATGTAATATTAATTTCAACTTGATACCTCGACGCGTTAATGTTAAAAAGGATATTGATAGACAGACTGAAAGACAGATATACAGACAGAGAGACGGACAACGCAGTAATCTTATAAGGGTTCTTCTCTTACCTTTTGAGGTACGAGACCCTAAAAATAGTAAAACATTTTGTAATTTCAAATGTATGTTCCAAAAGAGTTACAGATTCATAACAGTGATAATTATAGTGTAAAGAATATTATAATGCATCACGAGTGATTGTCGTTTTTGCTGTCACTGTTACCAATACACGAAAATATGACAGATTCGGTTCGTTATAGACATCGGACTGCACCGTCAGCATTTTCAATTTCACAGACAGCAAACTCAACACTGTTTCAATATAAGAACCAATTTGAAGAATGTCGCTTTTCCGATCTGGCATAACGCCAGCGTATTTCTAAATAACACAAAAATGTATGACATACCTACGTGTATTTTTATTAGACTTTTTATTTTTTCAATCGACTATGTAAAACCTTTATTAGAAATTTGAAGAAATTAGTCTAATGTAATAGTTACATTAATGGTAAGTTATATGAAATCGGTATCAGTGTTTGAATTTTAGTCGATTCAACAAGTCTACCTACTTTGCGTGTCAAAAATCCGATTTTTTAACGGAGATGGGTCCGACTAAAGCCATTCTTACTTTTGTCGGTTGTCGCGGCAACACGTATCAGTGTGACACATCATCATCATAATCAGTCCACTTCAGTTCATTATCATAATAATTATATCCAGCCCAAGTCAATCAACTACTGGGCATGGGTCTTTCCCAATGCATGCGATCGAGCCCAATCCTCAGCTATTCTTTTCCATCCGCTGCCAGCAGATTTTGCATATATCATCGCTTGAACTTTTCGAAGGGCATAATAATCTTAATCCACAAGGGGCAAGTATTTGTGTGTCATGGATGTCATATATTGTATTAATGTATGTCTAGCCGTTTTCTAGTCACTATAATACAAGAAATGATTATTTTGGGACTCAAAATCATCATTATTTTAGCCATAGGATGTCCACTGCTGAACATAGGCCTCCCCCATTGACCGGTTTGGCCGGTTAGAAGCGGCATGCATCCAGCTGATTGCCGCAACCTTTACCAGATCGTCTGTCCACCTTGTAAGACTAGATAATTGGTGTGATTTTTGGAACAATTTTTTGTATATATTTTTTTATAATCAGTCTACGTCAGGCCACTTTTAGACATAAGCCTCTCCCAATGCACACCAACTGACTAAATGGGATAAGCCCAGACTGTTATTTTCCTTGCAACAACTACATGTATTACACGCCTTTATTTGGGCCGTCTTTTCGTATTAAATCCGTATACATTACCTCCGGGGCACCATAAACATGATTCCAACGTTTACCCTAACACAATATTTTCGAGACTATCGTACAAGAAAAGGTATTCTCATTCTGTATTGAGGGTTGTACCAAAAATCGACGGCAATATCGAGGATTGCGGCGGACGCTTTAGCTACACTAACTAGATATTGGCTAGTCCAATATACAGGGCGTTGGATTATATACCGTGTGGGAAAATACGGGGTGTGTCACGTGGATATAGGAAGAAACGACTAGATGTGATAAGTTCAGAATTAGCCCTTAGCCCAGTCCGCCTTCGGAGTGAATGGCATAATATTAGATTTTTTATTTTAATTAAATTACATACTTGTTTCCAATTCCAAATAGCTGAGAAGATTTTAAAATAGACACAAGTGAGTGACCCGCTTCAGCTTCAAACGTAACACTAATTGGCAAACCTTTAAAGTATTTTAAAACCTCGTGCACCTAGTGACTCTTAAATGTAATTAATTTAATAAATTGATCACCAAAAAAAAATTTGATAAAAGCTTGTACTTTTCTAGAATGCTTTAGAAAGAAATGTATAATTCAGGTTTTTTATATATTTCAACTGTTTACAATTTCATCTTTATCCTCTCATTGATCACAATATTTATTGCTGTGCCCTAGAGTCTATATAATGATCTGTTTAATTTACCTATTTATAACACCTGTGTAACAATATAGAACGCAATAAATTTATGAGGTTGAATAAAAAAATACAATATATTATTATCCCTTCCAGTTACTTCAGTTTCATTTTGTATCTACAACGCGCGCCCGCTGACTCAGCGGTATCGCGTACACCAGAAACAATATTTTAGCGGTTTAAAAGTATAAAGCGAACCGAGCAGCCTGTATGCTCTACAGGATGCTTATAAAACCGGGGATTTGTGTTCGCGTGAGTAAGGACGGAGGAATGAAGTCTATTAGTTTGATTGGAAAAACATTTCAATACAGTTATTAGAGTAGTTTTGTTTATAAAGATAGATAAAGATAGCTATAGTTATTACGGTAGGAGGATCTGTCTTGGGTTTTATTTTAGTTTGAATGCTTATACATGGATTAGTAGTTTTTGTAATCTACTTATTATACTAGCTGTGCCCTCAGCTTTAATAATAGGAGGTAGATTGAATAATAGTAGCCTTCCTTCCTTTCGTAGGGTTTAACGTTTTTACAAAATTTTAATAAAATCGATTCAGTTTTCGCAACAACAAGTAGCCTATGCCCTTCTCCAAGGTTCATTTTATCTCTTCAACATAATAATCAAGCTCCTGGAATGGAAAGGATTCGGCATCAACATTAACGGCGAGTACATCACTCACCTTCGGTTTGCCGAAGATATCGTGGTCGTGGCAGAATCGCTTGAAGACCTCGGCACAATGCTCGATGGCCTTAGTCGAGTTTCCCAACAAGTAGGCCTTCGGATGAATACGGACAAAACAAAGATCATGTCCAATGCCCATGTTGCGCCCTACCCAGTATCAGTTGGGAGCTCTACTCTCGAAATTGTTAACAAATATGTCTACCTGGGATAAGTGATCCAGTTGGGTAGGTCAAATTTTGAGAAGGAGGTCAATCGTCGAATCCAACTCGGCTGGGCAGCGTTCGGAAAACTACGTAACAACGTAGTCGTCCAAAATACTTCAGTACCTAAAGACGAAAGTCTACAACCAGTGTGTGTTACTAGTGATGACATATAACTGAAACGTGGCCTCTCACTATGGGCCTCATAAGAAAGCTCAAGGTTGCACAGCGTGCTATGGAAAGGGCTATGCTCGGCGTTTCCTTGCAAGATCGAATCAGGAATGAGGAGATTCGTAAACGAACAAAAGTTGCTGACATAGCCCAACGGATAAGCAAGCTGAAGTGGCAGTGGGCGGGGCACATAGCAAGTAGAACTGACGGCCGATGGGGCAGAAAGGTTCTGGAATGGAGGCCACGTACCGGCAAGCGTAGCGGAGGACCTCCACCTACAAGGTGGACAGACGACCTGGTAAAGGTTGTAGGAAGCCGCTGGATGCGGGCCGCTTTCAACCGGCCAATCTGGAAGTCACTGGGGGAGGCCTATGTTCAGCAGTGGACGTCTTATGGCTGAAATGATGATGATGATGATGATAATAATCAAAATTGGATCAAATAACAGACAGACAGACAAAGACAAAGTAGAGTTACTTTCGCATTGATAATATTACTTGTAGTAAGTATGGATTATACAACATAAAGATTCTGAGAAAATTTATAAAGAGATCAAGTAACAAATTTCGAAATGACTATAACGCAGACAATATTGTGTCCCTTGCACTGCGAAAAACTCACTTCAATCAATTTCTATAGTACAAAATTTGTTTCGCCCCATCTTACAATACGAAAATCTTGTTGCGATGTCAGAGAACGAACGTGAGATCACGTGATACATTTTCTGTTTTCAATTGCCGCACTAAATTTTCACAAAACCGTTTTATCCAATTTTATAATTTCATTTATTATCACATAATATTTTTAGTCTTAAACCAAACGAATTCAAGTGTGTTAAAATAATAAAAATTTGCAGCAAAAAGTTCAAGTGCGTATTTGGTGTTTATTTAACTACTTAATAATACATTATTATCATAAACTTATGTAAGATCTATTAGTGAAAATTCTTTAGCAAATATAAAGTTTTTTTTTGTATGTGTTTAAAAAATAAAAAGTCTCACTTGAGTGTTCACTTCATTGTGTATGTTATAGTACAGATTTAAAACCAATAGCAACTCATAACTCCTAACCGCTTCTGTGGAGTTATTTTAAGTACGCTCAGTAAGTACAATGTCAGTGAAAAGTTTCGAGAGAGGTCTCATTTCAAGATCCCACAGAGCTGAACAATTTCACTTGAACTGGAGCAATTCCTCCCACAATGACCGTATCGTTGCTTCGTTGCAAAATGCGCTATATGTTGGATTTAATTTAATTGAATAAACTCCCGACCATGGCAAAATAAAGTGAAACGAAGTGGGTACGGATTCTTCTTGAACTGAAGCAATAGCCAATGTGAATCTGAGATATATAAAGCCACCCCTAAAACATTATAAGTGCACTTGATTCAAACTTATTGTGTAACAACGCGGAACTCTAAATACAAATAGCTGAAAATATAACATTGTGGCCAAAAAATGGTAGGGTCCCATAAGAGTATCGGAAGTCTGGTTCTAAATGTAATACTAGACTTGCTGAATCTAGAATTATTTTCAAGCTTACCAACCCTAAGATAAAATATTATTAGGTAAAACTAAACTTATACTGTAAAAGAAATATCAAAATAAAAAAGAACCCCTTAAATACAAAATAGTAATTTTGTATTTATTTAAGACCTACACGATTATGTTTTTTTTTTCATGTTGCGATATATTTCAAATTTTTCTACCTTATTGGTCAAAATATCCTGTTATCCTGCGGTTTTGGCAATATGTTGACTGATACTTGTATCTGATTTTACTTTCAACTAGCTTATAAATGAATGATGAATACAGAGGGATGAATATACATCCCACGGGACCTTATAGAAGGAAAAAAGATGTGTTACCTATTAGTAGATCAACACGCCAAATGTATGTATGCCAAATTACAGCTGATTCCGTTCAGCAGTTAAAGCGTGATTGAATAACAACATCAAAGAACTGTATATACCATGTTTGATGCAAATAAATAAATTTGAATTTGAATTTGAATTTGAAAGCTTATAAACTTTTACATTTATAATACTATAGGTGACTAATAAAACTAAAAGAAAGGAAACAGGATATTTTACCTAATAATACAATTTTTTACTGTAGCACTATGATAGAAATAAATAAAAATGTTTACCCTAAATACAAAATACTAATTTACCTACACGATACTATGTGGATTACCAGTACATAGGACACCTTAAAGGGAAAAAGCTATTCACTCGTCTTGCCAGTCACCTTGTATGTATTTGTAAGATTGTGTAGTATTACACAAGCCAAATACATCTAAGTTAATAAGTTATCAAGCCAATTAACCATTCATAACCATCCAAGCCTTTTAACTAGTATCGATCTCAGTCTGGAGCATAAAAAATTAAAGAGATATAAAACCGTAGTATATTTTTTACTTTATTACGTGCTTTCTGTTTAAGAACAGTCTGGATTTCTTCAAACAGAGTATATTTTATCTTTGTTCACTTTACTTCGTCTAGTCATGCTGTCAACGCAGCTATTAATATTTCTATTTCCAGTAAGGTAATTTCGCTTTCATCGCGTCGATCAGTCCTTTTTGAAGGTAGCACCTACACAAATATATTAAAATTAGTTAATGTATTCAATCAATTTCTTTTTTTAGAGTTTCATTTCTTTTATTGCTTTATGCATAAGTAATAGAATTATATTTATTCAATTATTTGCAAAATCAAACCGAAAACTAACATAAAAGCATATCCTAAACAAAGATAAAGACAATACAAAGTAATTTAAAAAAAATCTAAAATATTTGCACATTTTCTGATGTTTTTTTATATAGAGAAAAAATACCTATAAATAAATTATCTAAACTCTTATTTGTTACATCTGAAATATAATATTTGTCACTGTTGACAATCGCAAAGAGGTTCAATTCTATTCTCGGTTCGGGTCAATTCAGAAAACGAGCTTCCTAGATTGGCTTGAGTGTGGGTGTGCTGGTAGAGTTTATTGTCTCGTACCTCGTAACGCATGTATGTTCATTCCTTATTTTGAGACCATGGCAATTGGTGTGCTGTCTGGCGCATATTCATCTTCATCATCATCATCATTTCAGCCATATGTCCCATCCCCCAATGACCTATCATGGGGGGTGCCGTATGGGGACGACTGTAAAGAATACACTTTTCCACTGCCAACAGGAGGCGTGTCGTAAGAGGCGACCAATTCCTATCAGTAGCACAAGACGAGCAGCAGCGTCTGCGTGCGAAATCTTATAAAATATCCAAACTTATCTTTCTTTATTATTAAAATAGACTTGTATGTCGATCCTAGTACTTAGTATCTATTGCTACTAATATCATACACAATATATTTTCGTGAGCAATTATTCTTTAAAAATATGAAATATTAGTTTCTATAACTAGAAAACTGTTTAAAAATCAAGGTGCTTTAAGAATGTTAGATTTTATCACGTTTTTTGATCCTAACGAACAAATAATTTAAACTGCTAAAAATTACAACTCCTGGATGAACAGATTTTGTCCTAACCATGGAGTCTTCATCATCATCATTTCAGCCATAAGACGTCTACTGTAATGAATATAGGCCTCCCCCAATGACTTCCAAATTTGCCGGTTGGAAGCGGCCTGCATCCAGCGGCTTCTGGCAATCTTAACCAGGTCGTCTGTTCACCTTGTGGGTGGACGTTCTACGCTGCGCTTGCCGATATGTGGCCCACGTTCCAGAACCTTTCTGCCCCATCGGCCGTCAGTTCTGTGCCCCGCCCACTGCCACTTTAACTTGTTAATCCGTTGGGCCATATCAGTGACTTTTGTTTGCGTGCGGATCTCCTCATTTCTTTATTTTTAGGTCTTTAGGGACTAAAGTATTTTAGACAAGAAGACGTTGTGTAGTTCCCTAAACGCTGCCTAGCCGAGTTGGATTTAACGACTGACCTCCTTCTCAAAATTGTACCTACTCAATTAACTGGATCACTTGTCCTAGGTAAACATATTTGTCAACAATTTTAAGAGAAGAGCTCTCAGCTGATACTGGATAGGTAGGGCGCAACATGGGCATTTGACATGACCTCCGTTTTGTTCATGTTCATCCGAAGGCCTACCTGTTAAGAAACTCGACTAAGGCTATCGAGCATTGTGCTGAGGTCTTCGAGCAATTCTGTCATGACAATAATACCGTCGGCAAACCGAAGTCAGCATAGAGTCTTAAACACAGCTAATTAGCAAGACACATAAAAGATATTAAAATTGAAAACCCTTCCAAAACAAACAACAAATCCAGACAGAAAGATCATAATATTTTTTAAACGCAATATAACATTAATGATTACTTTTAAAGAGCTCGAAGCGATTTCTAATGAAGCGGCACGAAGTATTGTTAACAGCGCTACTAATGTACCGAACGACCAGGAATTTGAGACCTTCGCGCCTTCCTTAACTGTTCGGAGATTAAGGCAAAGACAAATAATGAATGGAGTAATCATGGGTCTGGGTAAGCTGGTGGTTTATGAATGGGATGGCAATATTTCACTGGAGATGAAAACAATCGGTAAATATTAAAGAGCAAACTGATTTCTTTACGCCCGGAGTGCAATAATTTAGGCGTGCCCTCTGTCGATACAATATTGTCTCTCTTTAATTATGTCGTGGGTTTAATGAACTTACATTCGAGTTTCGATAAGGCGGTATGTTAAGCGTGGGCATTTATTTTACAGTCTTTTTTATAATCATTCATCGGAATTGTAAATCATTATTTGTATTTTTAATTCAACTATTATCTCGTAGGTTACACATTTCGTTAAACAGAGTTTAAAACTTAGTAACCTAGGGGTAATGCAAACATTTGAGAGAAGAAAAAGTCCAGGTTATTTTTTGTGTATTTTTCATAAATTCGTGGAATCTTCCGATTTGATCATAAGCCTCCAGGGCTTGATACATGCGGATGTATTAGTAGTTAAAGCCATTGCATGTACAAAATTTGACAAGGTTTGTACTGTTCACAAAGTTATATAATCTGTCCAGAATGTGTCAAAACTTGCACATTTTTGTTGACACTTGTAAATTGTTATTAAGACTTCGATTTTTGGTTGATTTCGTTTGTTTTTTACAAAGTAAATAATTTTCGTAATACGAGTATATTTCGAAAATATATATTCTATAATAAGTCTATAAATAAAAACGTATTTTTTTCTATTGAATAATTTTCCAAACGAAATCAACAATGGGCTACATTTATGTAGCGTACGCAAGCAGCTAGAGTTAAGTAAGTAGCTAGAAGTGTTTAAACATAATAGTAAAATATCAGGTCCTTAAAATTTTCAAAGAAAAAATACCTAAATCAATTTGTTTTGTAGCACGTTGATGTTAACGAAGATAAAGGAAGGATTCGGTGGAGGGTAGTCAATCGAAAAGCATGGTCGATCTATTTCATTGGTTTTTATTTATTATTTGAAGAGCTTTAGAGTGCAAGTTTGGTGTAGTTTGTGGTCTAATGTTTGGTGAAGTGATAAAGATCTGAAATTATTGAAATATCATTGTATTCATCGCCGCATCGAGTGTCAAATGACTTGTCTCAAGACAACTTGTTTCAGACCTGATAGCGTCCTGAAACCTGACTCTACGGAAAGTGTAGCCTCCACTGAATCCAAGAAAAGCAATAAAAACTAAACACCCGTTATTAATTTTATACTATGTCAAGCTTTGTCTATATATCAAGAATACACTCGACATTAGCAGAATCACTGCTCTGTTTTAAAGAGCGGGATGAGTCCATATTAAAAACAAAAAAAAAAAAAAAAAATTTAAATAAAGTTTTAGTATTTAGTTAGTTTAGTTTTTCATCATCATCATAATCAGCTCATGTCAGTCTACCATATCTGTAGCTGGTCATTTCACCCAGTGCACGCCATTAAAACACATAAAAAAGGTCGTTGTACAATCGAATGTACGTACTTACGTCAAGCTTGATAGAACTTTATAATAGCCTTAAACTATGTGCCTCACTCGCGTCGTTTGATATTATAAGCTTGACTGTATTTCTATATCAAGCATATTTCTTTTTGCTTCTTTCAACGTCTTTTTAATACATTTCCCTTTAAGAATTGTTTCAAAAAACTTTTTTTTTTTGGTTTATCGATAAGCAATACACAAAAAACTAGTAACAACTCATAAGTACATGAGGCATAACACATTAAGCTAATAATCCATAGCTATCCAAGCTAATAATAACGTAACTCCTGTGTCGATCCCTACATCGATACAAATTCATAACGTGCAATAGTAATTCTATCGATAATTGCAAACGGCATGACTGCACAAGATTTTCTCTACTATCCCCTACTACCTAGTTCCCCTAGTCTCAAGGGAGACACAGTGTGACCGGAATGCGTACCAATAATGCTATAACTATTTATAACGAGGGAAAACTTAATCATTGGGTATAGTAATGTCATCACTATATACTCAAAGGGGTTCAAATACTTTTGGTAGAAAATCAGGTAGATAAAAAGGATCACATTAGCATGTAATATTAATACACACACATTTTATATAATACCCAAACTAATTAGTAATGTGCAGTTTAAAATTGGTTGCTTACATATTTATTTTTAATATATTTATCATTTCATTTTCACCTCATAACCTCGGAAAGATTCTGTTTGTCATTAGAAATCTGAGTGCAAAAGTGCATTCGAACCTTTATATTCCATACTTTTCAATGCTGCAAGTCCATTTTTATGCCAGTGTGCCAACCTCATTTCTTTGAATAAAAAATTAAAAGCGTAAAATTTTTTCAATGTATGGAGACATTCTAAAGGCGCGAAAACGTTTTCGGTGACTACAATGCTATCATACCTTAAAACTATTTATCAATTTTAATCAAGGAAAGCGGACCTTTGGCTCCAAAGCAATGACTTTGGACGCAACCGGGATTGACCGTATAGATAAAGAAGAAGACTTCAACAGAAGAAGAAACAAGAAAATCAATCAAATGAATAAAAACTAATTTAATAACTAAGCAGTTTTTTTGCACCTAGCGTTTTCCTCGCTGTAGTGAGGTGAAAAATTGTGTGTTTCACTCGGCAGCAAAGTTATTGTGCATCTCGTACCTTTGAAACCCTCGCTACGCTCAGGATTTTTATATTTGAACCACCCGCTTCGCTCGTGGTTCAATCCTAAAATCCTTCGCTTGCTCAGGTTTCAATACAAGTACTCGCAGAGTCGCACCAAAAACTTACTTTGCAGCCTTTCACAACGAATAACTATTAATTATTGCTTTATTGGTCAAAGAGAAGTACTACAAGTGCCTCCTTTTTTCTTTAATTAAATTGATTTGAAAAATTTATTATAATCAAATTGCTTAGCATATATGTGATATTATTGGAGTTAATAAAGTAGTGGCGTGTGCTATTCATAATATGCGTTATGATGATTCTGGAGTAATTAAACAGTATTTTTATAGCGAGAAGTATTTCTTGTTTTTGTTTGTAAGTCAAGTGGACTTCTATCTATCGATCTAAAACTTTTAAAGGTCGACTATTTTCATAAACATATTTTTAAGAATTGTTAATGAAAAAACAGAGTCGACCTCATTTTAAACGTCTCAAATTGGAAGCTGAATTAAGTGGTCTGATATTTTTTCCCTAAGCAGTTTTAGTCTTTGAGGACTAAATTCAAGGACGCAATTTCATTAGGATTCTTTTTTATTGAATTTATTAAAGTTAGTCATGATTTTTGTAATATTTTATGCTAACATTTGATTGTCAAGATACTTATTAAAAGTGAAAAATTTCAATTCTTCAATTTTCTTTTGGTCTTTGTATTTTGTTGTAGTTTGTAAAAATACTTATGGGTTTCTAGGTAATAAGCTAATACAGGGTGTAAGTATAGTCAATCTAAATATTAAAGGAGGTAAATGTGTTCAATGGCAACAGGTAGACGGTTAAGATATTCACAGAATATTATAGATAATGGTACGCAACCCTCCGTGCGCGAGTACGACTCACACTTGGTCGTTTTTTTTGTTTTTTTCATGATTTCGATGAAACTAAAAGTTGTTCGTATGTATAAACACATTCACCTCATTTACTTAACTTACACCCTGTATATACCCATGGTAATGCACAGCAAATTAATAACTTATCTCAACTTAATTTTGTTAAAGTACGTTTGCCGTGTGGGTTAAGTATTTCATAGTAATAAGTGCATTTTTGTATACACCTATATATTTTTGTATTAGAAATAAAAACTTAGCACGAGACACAAGGAGGATTAGTGTTATATAATATACCTTGTATATAACTGAGGGACAGACCCTTATTTCTGCTCAGTGGTCAAAACGTTTCTTATGTTAACGTCATTTTGTGAATTATCGTAAACGCGAATTTATTGTTATTTACTATTATTTCGATTTTACTTTTTTTACTTAAGCTTATTACTATGGGTATTATTTGTATGATTAAAAGGTAATAATGTTGTAATGTATAATCACGAGCAAAAATACACTTCATAACGTATTCCGTTGTTATAAAGTGTAAGTCAAATAAAACCTTATACAATATTTAATAAATAAATAGTTTTTTTTACAATCACACCAATTAGCTAGCCCCAAACTAAGCAAAGCTTGTACAATGGGGACTAGATAACGGATAAACATACTTAAATAGTTTTATAAACATCCATGACTTAGGTACAAACGCTCGTGCTCATCACACAAACATTTGCCCCTTGCGGGATTCGAACCTTATAGTCCGGAACGCGAACCACTATACGACGGTCGTCGGTCTTCGCTCTTCGGTCGTCAGACGATGGGTATTTATGGAACTATTTATCATCATCATAATCCTATTTAAGAGCATTGCTTTTGTCGGTAAAGTTTTCCATCTCTTCGTGTAATTTGCCTCTCTCCTAACATCCTGATACGATACGACGTTCAGCTTCCACTTTATCTGCTGTATGCTTTTTTTTTAAACTGTTTATAATACTTAAATTAATCCATTTTAAATCCACAAACAATTTATACTCAATTTAGTAAATGGAATTTTTATATATTTATTTTAATATTATCTGTCTTTTTTGTGACAAACCGAATTGCACGCGGGAAAAATATTGTAATTTATAAACTATTGAGAAAAAGTAAAATGAAAAGAAATTATCTGAAAAAAATAATTTAAAACACATAAAAAACGAACGACTCAGGTGGGAATCGAACCCACGTCTTTTCGCCATCTGGACGGTCGATTATTTTTCTAAGTAACGTGTAATTTATAAAAATAAATTTCAAATTATCACAAACAAACTCATTTTTTGTAAATGTCAATTAAAATCTCACGTTAACCTGTTGAAGATCCAAAGATTTTAATCCGATTGAAATCTTAAACCAATTCTTAATAAATACATAAAAAGTAAGTACTTTACCCAATAATATATCGTCCAATTGAACTATCCGCGACCTGTCAGTCCCAATAGTTAATCGATGCATAGACATTGGAGCACCAAGAAAAGCGTTTCTTAGTAAAATCTAAGTAATACCGAGAGCTAAAATATGAACTTCTTATAAATATATGGAATTCTCTTCCCGAATATATCAAAGCAGCTCCCAATAGATACACCTTTAAGATACTTGCTCGCACTTAATTTCTTGGTAAAATAAAATCGTCATCGTTGAACCCTTGATTCTCTACTTTCCAGTTAACGTCATCATATTTATGTATGTATGTATTTTATCTATGTAGTCTATGTATTATAATATTTGACATAGATACTGTGTGTAGTTTATGCTGTGATTATATAATAATGTTCATTTTTGTAACGTCATATGCACCGCCCACAAAACATTTCTGTTTAGCCTAATCGTCGACTGGTAGAGAATGCCACATGGCATTAAGTCCACCTTTTGTACGATTTTATTTTGTGCAATAAAGTTTAAATAAATAAATAAAGAAATAAACTTGGTGCAATTTATTAAACAACGAAATAATTAAATAGTGAGCGCCTACAACCTACTTTTACTTGGTTATTAAAGTTTTGTCGATCCTGCTTAAAGATTTATTTATTGTATCAATTCTTCTCCTCTGTCTATCTTTCTATGAAAAACTGTGATGCAGTTCGTCGTTAACGAAGATTAAATTATACGACTCAAAATTACTTAATCTCCTGATTATTGAGTGTTGGCAAAGTTTGAGGTCACTGAACGCTCCAAGATCCGAACATGCTTAGGATAGCATGTACGGATTACCAGTTAGCATATACACTTATAAATAATAATAGATATTTTGATTACCTATATTCTAAAGAGCGTTAAGCACCTACCATCGAACAAGAGGGACCTACAAAACTTATCGTTCCGTCAGAAAAGCAGGAATGTATATGTAAAATATTTCACCTTGTCAAAAATGTGGCTTGTTCTCGCTACTTTTGTGGCCCCATCCAGAAATAAACGCGTATTCCACACGGAGTGAGGGACGTTATCACGTGCGGCGTCCCAGGGGCGGGTCGGAGGGCGACAGGTCCGACTAATGATGCAGGGACACTGTTATTTTTCTTTATTATCCCGCGGGATTATAGTCCAAATAGCATATTCAGCCGTAAAGCCTAATTTGATTTTATTACCTTTTTTGCTATTGAAAGAAAATAATAATAAATATGGAAATTTATGAACAGTTCTGCCGCGCTAACAGTAAGAGCAGTAAGTCGATTTTTTTCAAAAATGAGATAAGTATATATCCTGGATCGCGATGTAATGCTCTATAAACTGGTCTAACTCCCGCTTTTATAGCTTTTCTGGAACCTAAAAATACCATTAAGCATAAAGCAGTAAGTCAAATGCAATGTTTTTCTTTTCTTAGCATAAAAGCAGGAACTATACTTACTTCACGGTAATAAGTGTACCTCCGACGTCTTTATTCTGTTTTGCTAGTAATAAAAACAGTAAGTGAACATACTGCTGTGTAAATGAGCTTAACCAAAAACTTTTAACTACCGGATACTTAGGATGTCAGCAGTAATCACACTTACTGCTTTTACGTCAACCATACTTTGCAAGCTGATTTACCCAAATGTCTAAGTATATAAGCAGTAGCCCCACGTACTGCTGTTACGATAGACATTTTTTAATACTTTTTTCATTATCCCACTAATCATATCAGCAGCAAGTACAGAAACTACGCTTTTAACTAGCGAAGTTAATTAATCAGTTCATTTATCGACAAACATAATAACATCAACTCAGTCTACTGCGATCATACCTGGATATGATCAGATAAGTACAAAAATTCTCAAGTCATGTAAGGAACAAATAGCCCCCATTTTGGCATATTTGATAAATCTTTCCATGTCCTCGGGAACCTTTCCTGATAAGTTAAAGCTATCATTGGTCAAACCTTTACATAAAAAAGACAATAAAACAACTATAGACAACTATAGACCAATCACACTAAAATCTATTATATCAAAGATCTTTGAAGAAGTTGTACTTACTAAACTTACGTTGTTCTTTGAAAAATATGACATACTACAACAAGACCAATACGGATTTCAAAAGAACAAATCAACATCCCACGCAATATTCAATTTAGTAAATAAAGTGTTGAATAGACTTAATGAAAATAAATATACTACAGCTGTCTTCCTCGATATGTCCAAGGCGTTTGATTTTTGCTCACACAATCAATTATTAAAAAAGCTGGATAATTGTGGAATCAGAGGTCTGGCCTTAAGTTGGATAAAAAGCTATCTCAGCGGTAGAATGCAAGCTGTGGAAATAGTGAAACCTGATACAAATAATGTCATACAAAAATATCAGTCAGAGTTTAAAGAAAACAGATTTGGAGTACCACAGGGGAGTGTATTAGGCCCTCTTCTCTTCCTTGTTTATATCAACAAGCTGCCTAATTTGACAAAGCACCGCTGCATCCTTTTTGCTGACGATATTGCTATAATAGTGACTACTGATAAAAGTTCGACATTAAATGAACATATTAAGGACATCAACAATACAATTAATACAATAACTAATTGGCTTAAAGATAACAATCTAATAAGAAATTTTGACAAAACTTACTATATAAATTTCAATAATGTAACTCATGAACAATTGAATATTAACTATCAGGGAAAATATATAAATAAGACAAATGCGACTAAGTTTTTAGATATAGAGATTGACCATAATTTAGACTGGAAACAACAAATGATAAAAATATGTAAATAAATAGGTTTGCATACGCACTTTATAAACTTACTAAAGTAGCATCACAAAAGACAGCCCTTACAGCATACTTTGCCTATGTGGAGTCAATCCTACGATATGGCCTCATCATATGGGGCAATAGCACTGACATTAAAAAGGTATTTCTTGCACAAAAAAGTGCATCAGAGCAATCTGCGGTGCTCCACCAGACGAACCGTGTGCCCCTCTGTTTAAATCATTAAACATCTTACCTGTCCCATGTGTACAGGATATATGAAATAGCCAAGTTTATAAAACCAAATCTACATTACTTCAAACAGGCACGTGATATTCATCCACGAAACACAAGGAATGGAAATAGGTTGGGGTCAGCATTTGTCCCAAAAAGTGATCGTTTAAAAAAAAATTTCGCCTGGATGTGTATGGTCATTTATAATAGATTGTCTGAGACAATTAGAGAACTATCTGGTAAAAGGTTTCAGGCACATTTGTTTGAATGGCTAATTGCACATGTCTTTTATACTGTAGACGAATATATAAAGCACAATTGTCACAATAATGCATGTACCTTGTGAGGCTTGGCTATTAACAACTGTATAAAGGTAACTAGTAAAGAAGAAAATTAAATAGCTGTTCTACACGGTTTAAATTTTCTTTAGGTTAAAAAACCAATTGAATTTGTTTTACTAGAACACATACTTTGACATTTGTTTATCTTTAATATTGACATTAAGCATGATTGATTGATTTTATAAAATTGACATTTATTTACATACAGAATCTAATAATGAAATCTAATATAAATAATGCATGTTTTAAAAAAATATTGAATTAAATAAGTAATTATGTATTGTAGTTAAATTGAACATAATAATATTTGTATGCAACACTGGTTAGCTGAAGAAGAGGATCGTAACTCTATGTACCTAACTAACAACTAAAATGTACCTTCTTCAAGGACAAATAAATAAATTTCATTTCATTTCATAAAATTACCCTAAAATACTTAGAGCCTGGTCACACTTTTATGTCTGCCGACAGCTTCCACCACCAGGTTGAACAAGCTTTGCAAAGAAAACAAAAAGTGTATGACTTTTCAGATTTTGTCGATTCAGTGCAGCAGGCGAATTCTAAAAAGTGTTTAGTAAAATCAATGGTAGTCGGTGATTTTTCATATTGTACTGATTTATCTTACGTCGTCGACAAGATACGTCGAACTGAACCAAGAGTTTATCTTAAAAATATAATGGTGATAATAGCAAATCGGGGCGAGTACCAGCTCAAATATAAGCTCAACCATAACGAGGAAGAAGAAGAACAATGTTTAGAGTTTCTACAAACAAAAATTTGTAAACATCAAATGTTTCCGGAATATAAAAAAAGGTATCTCCTAGAGGAACAACAATGCCTACCAAAGATGAGATTATAAACAAACTCTTGCCCTTAATGCCAGATAACAGAAAAGGGTTTTGGTTAAACTTGCCGGTGTCAGAACACGTTACTAACATTGAATAGTTTTTGTTTGTTCAAGTGTTTTTATTATTATACTGTTAGACGGAAGTACAACATTTGAAATGTTCCTTTCTTACAATTAGTGATTTTAAATGTGCCTTTGATCTCAAATTGTGTCCACGTAATTTAGTTTTAAGGTATTATAATAGGATAAATAAGGAGGCTTAATTGTCTAAATTTAAATTAATGCTAAAACTAGCTAGTTTTAATACTTTTTTCTTGGATTTTTATAAGTTCCATAGGAGCATTTAAAGTTGCAGATGTTATTGCAAGACTGATTATCATATTTTAGAAATAGGTACAGGAGTAGGTTCCTATTATACTCTAAGTATTGTTTAAAATATTCTTTGTTTATTGTGTTTGTTATTTTGATAAGAAGTTTGAAACAAATAAAATTTTGATTTTTATAATAAACATATATTCTTTTATTTATTACTCATCGCTACCATTTTAACAAGTACAAACACTTAGTAACTCAGTCAGTTTTACTTCATATCAAATGAATTTTAAATAAGTTAAAAACATAAAACTAAATCAAAATTGCTTGAGAAATTAAACTATATTCACTTTAATTACTTGCCTTCAGAGCCTTGTAATAAAAAACCTATACGTAATTTACTACATTTGAAGGTAGGTTTATATTTTTCACTATATGATCTTCTAAATGATGTATAATTATTAATACTATTTAGCTAATATCTTAGTTTTTTTTACCCCAAAGTGACACGTAATTTCATACAAAATTTAGACATCGTATATATGGAATACTTAGCATTAAAGCAGTAACTAGGGTACTTACTGCGGTTCTTCTAAGCAATCAGTACAAATATATTTAACTCGTACTAGATATAATAGGAGTTTTCGTCAATTAAATATATTATAATGAATAAAGAGCAATTATTAAGTATGTATCATGAAAGAACTCCATTTAAGCTACATATTGAAAAAAACAGACCTATTAAAACTTATAAGCTAAGGTAGTAGTAAGCAAAAATTTCATCGAAAACTTTGCCCGCCATTTTCTCAACTTTGACATTTTCGACTTACTGCTCTTACTGTTAGCGCGGCAGAGTTAACGGCTCATCAATCGTATATAAAACCTCATTTCTAGGGATCCTTACCTCAAAAGGTTGAAAGGACTCTTAAAGAATCACTTCACCATCTATCAAGATCCTTTTCATCAGGAACGCGTAGAGGTATCGATTTAAAATCATATCAAATACTCAGCTCTGCAATACCATGATGCTGTAAACAAATCAAACTTCTAAGCGAACGCAATCAAAAGATACGCCCGTTTATGCCACATTTTTGATACTCGCAAAGGTATTAAAACTTATAGGGTACTATAGTGTCGTTGACCTACAATAATTAAATTTGGAAAAAAGTAAGTAATGATATCACAATTAAGGGAAACACCGTAAATCGTAGTATTACCTAAATTAATTTTTTTTTTGGGAACGAACCCCGAAAAAATCTTTGAGACTCGATTCCTGCTATTGATGAAATATTTACATACTTACAGGTTTGATCGGAGCCCTCAGTGCGCGGGTCCAATTTGCACTTGGCCGGTTTTTTTCTCAATAGATAGATCTGTGTTGGACTTAAAGTTGAAAATTTATTGAATGATATTTAACTGTTTGGGTTGGTTGACCTGCTGTTCAATGTACCTTGTATCTGTTACCTAAACACACTTTATCGCCTAAACAGATCAGAGACGTCAGTCTTCGAATGATCATTATTTGTTATCCAAAAATTTTTAAGACATACTTATCGATTTTTAAACGCGAGATAGAGATGTTTTTGGGACACAGAACACATTCCAAATTGCTCCATTTATTCCGGAAATAATATTAAAATTACTCAGCGTTTTACTAGGACACTTTTAAAGGTCAAAAAGATAAAATGTGAAACCTAAAAAGTGAAAACGAAAGTTGGCAATATGGCAATTTGTCTCAACCTTACAGAATAACTAATGAAGCTCGCAATTAAAAGAGCGATCAGCGAATATAAAGTGTCTGCAGTTAAGACGTTACAACGCTATTAACTTTCAGATAAAGGGTCCGACTTCATTTGGCCGCATACTGAGCCGGTACCTAAAGAACTCTTTTCAATCCCTTTAAAAAAAACAAGCAATCAATAAATGATTAGTACCTATGATCAACTTCATCAGGCAGTATCTAATCCGAAGAGATGTCTCTTTCCTTTCGAAATTATCGGAAAGACCTTACTTGTTCTGGGGAGTAGTCACATGATGACCATCATAAAATCTCATTTTTATAGCCATCAAGGTTTCTAGTTTTTCAATGACTGATGGGCGAATTGAATATAGAACGTATTTTTAAGATAACATCTCAACAAAAAAAACATTCCAAGTCACAAATGAACATTTGTAAAGTTTTTTTTTTTCGGTGATTGAGGTCGTATTTAAATATTGCTTTATTTTCGAACATTTTTTATTTTATTTAAACAGATTTTAGATAAAATTAGCTCTTAGACTTCCCAGTTAGAATCCACCATCAGCAATTTTCCTTTGATAAAGATCGTTGTGAAACCCTTGGGTCGGTTCTCCGTCTATAAAACAATGTCAAAGTATATTATTATTATATTATGCCTTCCGGACGTAAGTCCACCAATTGTAAACCTTCACTGCTACTCTAAGCAGGCAAATAAATAAAACATTGAAATTGCGCGTTATACGCGAAAAGCCCTAGTATAGACTACCTATTTTTAGAGACATACTGCTGTCAAGTTTATCAGACAAACAATAAACACAAAAATATAAGTGTCAAATTGTCTGTAACGTCCTTTATTTAACGAATAAACTGTCTTACTTACTATATTTTCTTTATCTGTCCCTTCCTAATAGGGTAGGTTAGAAAGATTTACATTTTTTTTTTCAATACTAGGGTTTGTCGTCGTGTTCTATGTAAAAATATAAAAAAGAAGAGGTCGTACCACCGACCTCCGACCAGTCGGACGACCGACGGTAATTCTGTAAATTGAATATAGAAATTGGTGGTCAAACAAATAAATAAAAATCATAGTACCATAAAATGTTAACTAAGGGTATATTACAAATTTGCGTAGTCTTCAGTGCAATTTAATTGAGAAACCTTCCCCGGTACAACAATTTTCCAAAGTTCCATAGTAATCAGATGATTGGTGTAAGAGCGTTTGTTTATACAAACAGTAATTTTATATGTGTAATGATAACGTAAAGTGATGAATCACCGTGACTTTTTAAATACGCAAGAAAATTTTAATTCGGTTTTGTAATTTATGTATATCAGGTATTACCATTCAACTGGGTCAGCATTCATATAAAAATAAAAAGATAAGAGACTAAAGTTATTCTAAAAAATTAATTAAATGCTTGTACGTACACCATCTTCGTAGTATTTTGTACTACTAACACGCACGCACAATGCAATATTAGGTTTTTCAACAGCACGCACGCCCGGATTCTTGTATGTGTGTTGTTGTACATTTCTTCTGTAAATTGTGGACGTTTATAATTAGTATTTGTATTATTAAAAAAATAAAAATAATAATAGGAATTATGATGTTAATCGATGTCTAAATATATTGGTAAAATTTCTTGCGTAGTTAAAATTTCACGGTTTATAAATGAACAAACTCTCCATAAAAACTCATTAATATTTTGGTAAATGCCTTTGAGGGTTTAAAACCTAAATGAATTGCGTTGATCCTATTACTACTACTAAGTAAGTGCAAAAAAAATCAATCATAGTAGTCAGGTTCTATAAAAGAGAAGTTTCATCAAAGTATTATAGCATTAATAAAATGGACTGAGTTGTCAGCTATACTGACAAAAACTAAGGCTAAGCCATAATATCGAAATTAACTAAAAAAAGGATAGAAAAATATTTAACTTTAACACTCGACATTAGATAGTAAAACGGATGTCGGTATTCGTTACTTTTTCAAACTTACTTGTCGTTTTATCTGCCCGTACGTTATCATAAGATAACTGTACTTCCATCGAAGTGATTCAATCAAAGTCAATGTTTGAGCGAAGATAACAAACGGTTGAAAATTTCACAGTTTACTGTTGACTGGATAAGTAAGGAGTCGGCCGGTTCCGTTTAAATAACAAGCTATCACAATACACCTCTACATAGATAGGATCAGTAGTTCCCAACCTTACCCAGTAGCAATGCCTGTCAGTAAGGTGCAAGCGAATTGCTTACGTACCGTTTGTTTTCCTTAAAAATCATATCTCTCATCTAATCACAAGAGAATAAAGTTGTGACCGCAACGCAAACACAAAAAAAAACATAGCTCTGAATAGAAATGGAATTCCAGAAAGAACCTATCGATCTATTAGTACCTCTTCTTCTTCTCTATTTTTAAAAATCGGCATAAAGCACACTTTCTTTCTTCTTGACACAAACTGCTTTCATATCTTAGAATATTACTGGTCACTGTTGGTCTCGACATCTCCTAGCATTTATCAAGTAGTATTAAGTATGTTTAGTATATGTATGTATATATACATATTATTGTAATGTATTTATAAAATTGTATTTATTTATTATTGTATGTATTTTTGTGTAAGTATACGCATACATTTTTGCAATCCTGTTTGCAGCAGGTAAATTTAAAAATTATAAGAACTATGCACCTCCTTTCCCTTTCTCTAATGGTTGTCCTTTACCTGAAGGTTATCTGGAAGAGATCGCTATTAGCGATAAGACTGCCTAAATTGTACGTCTTTCTGTAAAAATCATGTCTTATTTACTTGTATGGTGTGCAATAAAGAGTATCTATCTATCTATCCATCTATCTTCTCTCTTCGCAGGCGAGTAGAGCGACTCATCGAATTTTGTGAGTTACTTTACTATTTCATATTCACTCTGGGACCAGCTAATGGTGATCAGGAATCAAAGATGTAATACTATCATATTATTTATCTTAGTGTTTTAAAGGTCGTATATTTCTTTGGTTCCACTTATAGCGCTCACTAGTTTTAAAGTAAACAGCAAAGAAATAAGAGAGTCACTGAAATCAATGAGTTTGAATTGAATTTCACTGTCACTTACTCCATAGGAAAAATTACCCACATTATCTCTTATATTATATTTATTTACATGTACCCACTACCTACTTGGTCACAGAGCTAATGTATAACGTTATTGTTTTTGTGTTTATTTAAACATTATTTGTACTGTTGTGTGTAAACAAGTGTACCTAACTATAAGTAAAAATTAAATTAAATATGTATCCAACTTAGCTGCAAACAAGTACCATTTACTGTAAATACATATAGAAGAGCAGTCTCATCCCAACACAAGTTTAAAAATAACTTAAAGGGACGAGACTCACACCTTAGTTATGTGACTTGTTCTATGAATAAATAATTTTGAATTTTTTGAATTTTTGAGTTTGTTATACAAGTGCCTTTTCGCTCAAAGACAGCTGACCTCACCCTCAATGAGACAGTATTTACATTGTACTGATTGTAGGACATGAGCCAAGCTATGACTCACTTCCAGTCCTGTGTATTTAGTCTATACAGCTACTGATTTACCGAACGGTGCTTCTGCGATTATATAATTTGTGGCTAAACGTAAATAACTAGTTGGGCTAAGGGCTTGTAACCCGGCATCAACGGATGCATTCTTTAATGATTCTCGATGCTGGACTATTAAGATTTATTGGGCAATAAAATCAGGTATGTTTCCCAATACATAATGGCAGTTAGTGCCGTGGGGGACGGCCGTAGAGAATACACTTCCCCACCGCCAACAGGAGGCGTGTCGTAAGAGGCGACTAATTCCTGTAGTACGAGACGGACAGCAGCGTCTGCGTTCAAAATTTTATAAAAAACTGCGCTCGCCAACCCGCTTGCCAAGCGTCGCGAGTATTGGCAATCTCCTCTGATGATGGAAATCATTGGGGAAGGCCTATGTTCAGCAGTGGACATCCGACTGCTGAAATGATGATGATGATGAATGGCAGTTAAACCGAATAAACCATGTAAGGTCATACAAATGTTTTGCACATACATGTATAATTTTTGACAAACTTTTCAAGGATTTCGACGATGCATTGCATATCAGCAGAATGTACCTTCGGAGATAGTCGCACATAGTTGCTTACTGGTTGCCAATAGACGTTGTCAAAATGGGGCCTACCAAGAAAAGATGGCCTTACGATTGGGTCGTTTTTCCTAAGACGCAAACTTTGGACAGATATACGGACGAAGTAAAAAAAAACACTTACTACATACTTACTAGCTAAAGCTCTAATTGTGTTATCAAATCTTAAGCTTGATTAAAGTGAAGATTTCCTAAAGTTGCCACAAGAATACATTCAAGAGCTTAGCGTCAATTTATTGTACTAAATAGCAACTCTGCATCTCATTAACTAAGGATCCATCCAGTGGCGATTGATCTCTTCAATGACGTGATCGTCCGATTCCAGTTGCGATAAGTCCTATCGCGATTTAGACGGGCGTTGCCATCAGAGATTCAATTAACTTAATGACGTCTGCCCGGGACTTGCTGAACCTTATTTCTAAATTTTTCTTTTAAGATATGCAAAGCGAATGTAGACAACGATGGATCTATTCCAAAAAAGAAATCCTTTCTCTCTTTGCCTAGCCAATTTTATTTGGATTTGGATCTCTTTCGCTATCTTTCGTCGTCTTTTGCTATCCCTTTCGGCCCTGTGATAACTTGTGTCATACCTTTGGGCTTTTTTACTGGTTGTTCTAAACTTAAGTTGACATAAATGTCTAATGTAAAGCAATACATTACTTCTCTGGCACCAACGTTGAAATCGAGAAAAATAAACTAAAATTCTTTACATACATTTATCGTTGTCAATAAAATTGTAGTTATTGTTCCCATGTTGCTTGCATTGTAATTTTCTATGGTAAAATTATTGGCTACCAAGCCGTCACATGAGACCACACGATACAATTTCTTTTGACTTGTTTTGCTAGGCTGTGAAGTCACTTAAAAATACATAAAACACTGTTTGTGTTGTTATTGAAGAATACCAGTACCTACATCAAAAAATTACGAACTATTTGCGAATTAGCTCAAGCAAATGCTCAATGGAATGAAACTGCGTGTTTGTTGACTTTTCTTGAAACTGGGATAAGTTATCCGACAATCAGTAAGCGCATCGACAGTCATGACGTCATTAGGTTAATTGAGCGCCGACATCGTCCGGATAAGGCTTATCGCGTCACTGTCGCAGATCGGCTCGTTACACTCTAATGACCTTCCTTGTGTCCATCGTTGATTCAATGCAGTAACATTATAGCAACGATCGAATTTGCAATCAAGGGTTGCAATACATTTTTTTTAAATTGGCGATTCAACCAGCCCCCCTAGCATGACTACAAAAACACGATAATATGATATAGCGATATATCGACATAAATGTAAAAATATGATAGATGTTGAATCGCCATGGCGATTACGTCACATGATAAGATAGCTGTTTCGATAAAAAATCAACATAGCGGCTATATCTATCATATTTAAAAATACTTTAATATGGTGTCGATAAATCTCTACAGGGTGTAACGAAAAGGTGAAATAAAACTTTAAGGGATTATTCTACGGCTAAATTACATCAACTTTTTGTATGAGACCAACATCGAAATCTCAACAAAAAAAATTGACGTTTCCATACAAACTGATGCCAGCTGGTCGCGTTTTAGTATCGGAAAGTGTTTTTTTTTTTTTTGCGAATTCGATGTTGGTCCCATAGAAAAAGTTGATGTAATTTAGCCGTAGAATAACCCCTTAAAGTTTTATTTCACCTTTTTGTTACACCCTGTATAATAATATCGTATTTTGGTGGTCATACTACGACTGCTTTCAAATTAAAACATTTTATACAATATCAACTTTCTAAAAAGAGGAAATTATTCAATGTAATGTGTTCCAAATTTCAGCTGCTTCTGTTTAGCTGACAAAGCGTGATTAAGAATCAAACATATAAACTGTCACATTCATAATATTAAAGTAAAACTATTTTGCATATCAAGTTATAGGCAAGTCCGTACGTGCCATCTAAGCTATGTGCTGGATTGTCTAGGATTTTCTGTGGCCGACCTAGAAAATCATTGTGTACTCAGTTCAGTCAATGTAAAGACAACTTATGCGGGTAGAGATAAATAGTAACACCGAAAATGCTGTCAAAGTAGCAAAGTATACAGAGTTATTTGTAAAACATCAACAACCTCCTCGGGGCTGATTCTGGTGCTCAAATACAACAACTTTTTCTATAGGACCAACATTGAAATCTAAAAAAAAACCACTTCTCTATACAAACTCGTATACAAGCTAATACGGCCTATAAGATTATGCCGCGCGTAAAACCAGCCAATATTATAAACCTACCTTCGATATATTATAAATTTTGGTGTCTCCGAGGGGCGTTGATACTGGAAAATCTATTTTCCGCACCAAAATGAATAAATAAAATTATTTGCTTATAACATAAACACAACATACACTAAGCTAACTACTGAGCTTAGTAAAATAAAGTATGCACCCACCCTGTATGCTATACAGGGTGGCCAGAAAAGTATCATCCAAAAAATTTTTTTAGGTGCCTTGTGTTGAGAGGTATCTGAATCACCCCTATGACGTATGTTCTACGATTTTTCGTAGTTATGGTACGAAACGGCTATGTTATAGTCATACTCCGCCATGCAGGCCCAGTTCGGATTGGTGGAGGAGTGACTAAACCTTACTGTCAGATGTAATCAAGCCATATATATCTTAAGGCCTCTGACTAGGCTTCACGACTAATATCACGCGATATTAGCCGGGACCAACTATGAACGTGCCTTCCGAAGCACGGAGATGCTTGTGATAAATGTTACTAAATATGGTCGGAATGGTCACCCATCCACTCACAACCGCGACGTGGGTTGCCTAACTTTGATAATTCCTACCAAAGCGCTGCCGCCCCACTCAAGTGCTGCAAGCACAGAAAACTTTAAGAAAAATACATAAAACATATTTTTTTTGCTTTTCAACGTTTGAATGTTAACTGTAATCAAATAATCTGTCTAATATACGACTACTAGTAGAATCCTTTAAACAAAATATATTACAGCGTGTGATAGTACTTAGAAACCATAAATGTTTAATTGAAACATAAAAGTTAAAAAACTATAAAACATGCTTGACTACAAGCTCATTAAAACTAATCAAACTAAACCCAAACTCAAGGGTCCTACTAGTTATTATTTTCATCCGAATATCATTTTATTTTTGGAGTACCAACGCTTCTATTAAAACAGTGTACCGTAATTAAAATTATTAAAAATGCTCTTGAGCATTTTGATTAATGTGTCAAGAAGACACACCGATTGTCAAGTGTCGAAGTAAAAATCAAAATTCATTACAAGGTACGGTCAGCATCAAAATTCGATGACCACATTCTGATTTTACAATCGTTATACACCATTTAAATTTCTTAACATGACAAGCGCCAGAATTGGCCTTATAATAAGACAACCATCAAATTTTGGCGTTTGTCATGTTGAGCAATTTAGGTGGTACCATAATATGGTATCGACTTTGTAAATCTGAATATTGTCATCAACTTTTGATGCTGACCGTACTAGACAATGTTTTTTTTTTGCTGCATCTCCCAGCACATCGAGAGACTAAACTATTTCAAAAAATCTTTAAAAAAAATTAGATAATTAGATAATCAGTTTAGGTACTTACCAGTTTCTAAGCTTTATACTCGTATCAAGGAAAATTTTACTCAAGAAATTTTTTCAACTGCCTCTATTGGTGGGATTAGAACTTATGACCTTTCGCTATCCGGTTGACTGCTCTTTCAACTGAGCTACGGAGGGCATAGTAATGTTGTAGAATTTAAAATGTTGATTTTTTTATGTTAAATTATTTTCCTTTATCTTAGAAACTGATAGGTATCTAGACTGAATCTTATTATCTAATTATCTACATTAAAAAAAATGCATATAAAAAGTTTACATTCTAAGCTTTATATTTCAGCCAACCAATTAAATAGGAACAGCCCTAAATTGTGGCATTCCTTTTTTTTGCTTTTAAATTCATGAGCTCACATTCGTGAGACAGTTTATGCGGTAATAACTTTTTTAATATAAATTTTGGTTTGTCAGCCATCGGATCAAAGGAAGGGTTCCGTTAAAGCTTGGACCTTCGTCAAGGAGGTCACTTGACGCGCAAGCAATCTTCTGAATTGATCACAGCGATCACGATATTGAGTTCTTCTAGTACCTCTGATTTGCATGAAACTTATTAAAAACGTTACGTCGGCTGTTTTGCGGCGACCCAGATATGGAAATGGTTTTTAAAATGCTAAAATATCTTATGAGAATTGTCTTCACACAGGTATTGTTACGTTCAAATATTTTTAAAGAATCATCATCATCATGGCAGCCTATTGCAGTCTACTGCTGGACGTAAGCGTAATTTTTTTATCTGGCCACTGCCAGCCTTCCTAAAGTTGTCGGTCTGTAAATCTTCCTAAAGCTGGTGGGCGTTTTACTTACACTACGTTGGCCTCTTCATGACTTCTATACCTAGTGTCGATGTCAAACTACATATTTTTATGTGAGCAATATACATAGTTATTAATTGTAAAACATCAACAACCTCCTAGGGACTGATTCTGGTGCTCAACAACACAACATACAACAACTTTTTCTATGGGACCAACATTTAAATCTAAAAAAACACTTCCCCTTATTAAGCCGCTACCAGCTGACATAAGTTTGTATGGAAAAATGTTTTTTTTTTTAGATTTCAATGTTGCTATATATGATATCGCTTGATATTAGTCGTGAAGCCTAGTCAGAGGCCATAGTCAAAGTCAAAGTCAAAAATCATTTATTCAATTTAGGACAAAATTGCCACTTATTAAAGTCAATAATAACATTATTGGCCCATATGGGGCAGAACATGTCTCCTTATTTTTTGGGCCCTACTAGCGCTTCGAGACAAGACACAGACAACTGGCAAGTGCTGAGAAGAAACGCCGGAACGAACTCAGTCACCACTAGCTGCCACACAAAAAATATAAATCAAAATAAACAGGTAGGTACATCAGTTTAGTGCAGGCTGGACTGACCATACATTCTTGTCATCAAGATAGTCTTGAATTTTATAATACCCCTTAGACATTAGTGTAGTTTTGACATGTGACTTAAATTTATTAATAGGAAGTTTGATAACATTGTAAGGTATATTATTGAAAAATTAAATACAATTACCCAAGAATGAATTACTTGTTTTGGCCAATCTTAAGTTTGGGACTACAAGTTTGTTTTTGTTTCTTGTGTTATATGAATGAATATCACTTTTTTTATAAAAAGATCTAAATTTTTGTGTACGTACATCAAATATGTATTGAAAGGCCACAGTGAGTATGCTAATTTCTTTAAAGAAATCTCTCAGGGATTCGCGAGGACTAAGTTTGTATATACCACGAATGGCTCTTTTCTGTAAAATAAAGATGGTATCGATGTCCGCAGCAGAACCCCACAAGAGAAGACCATAAGACATAATACTATGAAAGTAACTGAAATACACCAGCCTTGCCGTTACAACGTCAGTTAGATGTCTAATTTTTCTAACCGCAAAGGCAGCTGAAGCAAGTATCCCAGCCAGAGTGTCAACATGTAGTCCCCATTGCAACTTCGAATCCAATGTAATGCCCAGAAAAACAGTGGAGTTTGATAGATCAAGATTTTCACCATTTAGTAAAATTTCTGTGTTAGCTTGTTTCACGTTAGGCATAGTAAATTTAATACATTTGGTTTTACATACATTAAGAAGTAAGTTGTTACTTGTGAACCAATTTAATACCTTAGAGAGAGCTCCGCTTACATCGTCAAATACCTCTTCGCCTCTTTTTAATTTGAAGATTAAAGAAGTATCATCAGCAAACAGAACTATCTCACAGGAGTCTTTAGAATAGAAAGGGAGATCATTAATATAGATCAAAAATAGCAACGGTCCCAATATTGAGCCCTGGGGCACTCCCATTTGAAGCGGGGCGCCAGAGGAGTTAGTACCATTAACGTTTACTGTTTGTAATCTGCCTGAGAGGTAAGAATTTAACAATTTTGATGCGTTATTAGATATATTAGATGGCTTGATTACATCTGACAGTAAGGTTTAGTCACTCCACAAATCCCCTTTGGGCCCGCGTAGCGCAGTATAACCATACCATAGCCGTTTCGTACTATAACTACGAAAAATCGTGGAACATACGTCATAGGGGTGATTCAGAAACCTCTCAACACAAGGCACCTAAAAAAAATTTTTGGGTTTCACTTTTCTGGCCACCCTGTATACTTTACTTTACTAAGCTCAGTAGTTAACTTCTCTGTGTCATCATCATCATCATCATTTCAGCCATAGGAGGTCTACTGCTGAACAAAGGCCACGCTTGGCAGGCGGGTTGGCGAGCGCAGTTTTTTTATAAGATTTCGTACGAAGACGCTACTGCCCGTCTCGTGCTACAGGAATCAGTCGACTCTAACGACACGCCCCCTGTTGGCGGTGAGGAACTGTATTCTTTACGGCCGTCCCCACACGGCTTCTCTGTGTATGTTGTGTTTATGTTATAAGCAAACAATTTTATTAATTCATTTTGGTGCGGAAAATAGATTTTCCTGTATCTACGCCCCTCGGAGACAGGAAAATTTATAATCTCTCGAAGGTAGGTTTATAATATTGGCTGGTTTTACGCGCGGCATAATCTTATAGGCCGTATTAGCTTGTATACGAGTTGAAACGTTTCAAACCGTAAAACACTCGCTCATCACGGCTCAAACCGTAAATTTAAAAGCCTTCGTTATTCGGGGGTTGTAGGCCACCCAGCCATTATCATAAAATTACGCGATATCACTTTCTTTTGATGTGTCGTAAAAAATGAAAATACATGAACACACTCTGGGCTTTTACCGTGTGGGTATGTTAATTAAATTTGCCGGTTTATGCGAGTGATATCGATCAACCCAGTTTTTATCCGGGAGCGATGTAACATTCACCTTTCAAACGTAATGCGCGTGTGGATGGAAAATCAATTATACATTTTGTAGGAAAGAGTTAACAATTAGTTACCAATTTTTTTTACGTGGAATAATTTTCACGCAACTGACAAGCTATTTACTGTTTTTCGAAGATTCATTATGCGGAATAACGTAGTTGGCTTTTATCATTCTGTCTCCAGACTTTAAATCTTGTCATTCTTTCTTAGCGAAATAAATCACTTCAAAATAAGATGGACAGAACCTACTATTATAATTTATCATTTAACATGAAATCCGTTTTTATTTATTACAGTTAGTTTATTTTATACTCTGGTAGTTTTGTAAAAATACATGCCAAGATTGTTAACAATATTCGACAAAGACAAACGTACTCAAAATTTCTAAATTAAAATAATATTATAACAATATTATTGTGAAATATAAAGCATTTTATTTATATATATTATATTTTATTTATAATTAATAACAAAATTGATAAACTGCCAGCCTTATAACCTTAAAATTTTTTTTCTTTTAATTGATTGCTCATATCGATTGCTTTCACCTATATAGTCACTGGTTAACGGGATGTACACTAATAAAATAGGACCTTATATACCTATATATATATATTAATGCATCTCTATTTCCCTTGGTCATCGCATCACGTGAACGGATGGAACAATTTCGCTAATTCTTTTTTAGTTGTGTTAATTATTGTCAGGAGAAGGTTCTTTAAAAGAAAAAGTTGAGAAAGTTGCGTAGAAAATCCTTTATGAATAAACTAAAAACGACGCGAACAAAGTCACGGGCAACAGCTAGTTTAAAATAAAGAAATATTGGAAAACATCACATTGTATACATTGGTTTGATCCGAATGTAAGTAGCCAAAGCACTTGTGTTACAGAAATCAGAATCAACGACTAATACCACACCCGAGTAATTACAGACAAGTTTGTTTACTACATTGTTCCGACCGGGAATCGAACCTGGGACCTCAGAGATGGCGATGCTAAGTCCGGCGTGCATTGGTCTCGAACTCTAGGCAGACTTTTGATCCGGGAGCATGGACAAGACTACTCAGACCAAAAAACCATAAAAGATGTGAATACAAATTAGACTCTGTTCTTCTCAGTTTGTTTATGAAGTTCCGTGGTCTGAAATAAACGGTTGTTCATGTACAATTATGTACGTGTACACTCGTAATGTAACGTCAACTTACGAATCAAAAAATGTGTTACTGTGACCCAATAAAACACTTCAGCAAACATACCAATATTGGAATCCATTTCCATATTCCAATAAGGCTTAATGAGGTCGCATGTACCGAAATTCGTCCAGTGAGCACAATACTTTATTGCCACTTCAGTATCCAAATGATACAGGGTGGATTTAAATTCTTGCATAACCTTTCAACTTCTTTTTTTAAATTTTATTTGAAATTATTTTTGATAAGTTGATTTTAGTTTAAGCATAAATTACACAAGGTTTGCAATCGTTTGGTGCTCGGATAATTATTTCGAAAATACAATAGAATAGAAACATAAAAAAGGTATACAAAATACGTTATCTATTGAGTAAAATGAGATTATTATCTTGTTTAAATAAAACGAGTAAACCAATTTTTTACATTTCACGCTCTCATACATTTGGTATGAAATTCGTAGCTACAGATGTTTAATTTAACTTTTTTAAGAGGTAACAATAAGCTTATGTACTTATATTTTAGGGGCCTGCCCTTCACCTAATAAAAAAAAACACTAAATACATTTAAACGAACTAGTACACTTCGTTTAACTCACAGAATCATCACGAGGCCTCACGGAATCACATAAAATAGTATGGTTATTTCGACGGTTCATCCATACTATTGGTAAAGTAGGTCAAGTATTTTCATGACAACAAAAAACCTAACACCCTGTATAGAAACGTAATTTTACGCGGTCGCACGCGACCCGGCCGCTTATCGGTGTGTTTGGACAAAACTCGAAAACCCCACAATACAGTTGTTTACATCGTAAATAATAATTCACTCGATGTTAGCATCGGATAAAATTCGGTCGCTTTCAAGCGATTTGGGGACATTGCATTGTGTCAAAAATATAATAAAAAAGTATACTTCATCGCGTTGTTATGTCGTATACATTGAGGTCGATGCAAGCCTTAGGAAATTTTTGGTTACATTAAGTTTTTATATTTAAATAAATATTGCACATTTATACATTGCTTTGATCATATGGAAAATAGACAAAGCACTTGTGTTTCAGAAATCAGAAACAACGACGGTACCATAACACCTAAACCCGAGACAAAATAAAATAGTATTTTTTCTACATTGGCCGACCGGGAATCGAACCCTGAGGTCCCTCAGAGATCCTTATCCTTAGAGACATCAGTTACCAAGTGCAGTATTCTCGCCTTTCGGCTACGGAGGTCGTCTATTACCAATACTTTAATTCCGACGAGACGACCTGATTGGGGTAGTGGTATGGTAATTCGCCTTGGATTTCAGGAGTCCCGGGTTTGATTCCCGGTTCCGGTCAATTCAGAAAACTAATTTTCTAAATTGGCTCAAGTCTGGGTGTGGGGACGCCTTTGAAAAAATCGTCTGGTACTTTGTAACATAAGGAGGTTAATTCCTTCCTACTAAACCATGACAATCGGTGTATTTTCTGGCGCATATTTATTTATTGCTGTTTTTTTTATTGTTTTCACAATCACACCAATTATGCCTTCGCGTGCCACAACATTTTCATTCATTCATCATTCATTGTTTTCCATTATTTTTCCGGTCTGCCACGGGTAAGCGGAACGCGAAGGGTCTAGCCTCAAACTAAGCAAAGCTTAATAATATATAATAATAAACATACCTAAATGCTTTTATAAACATCCATGATTTAGGAACAAATGCTCGTGCTCATTACACAAAAATTTGCCCATTGCGGGATTCGAACCCGCAACTACTGGCTTTGTAGTCCAAATTGTTGTAAAAAATGATATTGTAACACCACATCATTATGCCATAAAGCATTAAACCTTAAAACAAACACCACCTTATCACTATGGTAGTCAAGTATCGAACCATTATACTACTACGCACTAGATGGCGCTGAATGTCGTTTGACTCGCGCCAACACCCAACGTCTTTCAATCGAATAAGACCCCAGGTTACTACTACCACTACTATGCAATAGATGGCGCTGGCTGTCGATTGACGCGCGCAAACACCCACGGTCCTCCAATAGTATAAGACACCTGCAATACATTTGTAAGGCGATTCCGATCTCACTGAGTGTCTGCGCTAGGTAGTGGTACGCCCTTAGTTCCCAAGTCTTGAGACTTCGTGGTGTCCCTACTCGTGCCTCTCGCTCGGTATTTCGCATTCGACCCCCCCCCCCTCCCCCACTTCGTGCGCATACAAGCAACCAAGTGATTGCAATATTTGTATCCACGTTTTTTGTCTGAATAAATTCCTCTAAGAACCAATAAGCTCCTGATTACTTAGTTTCTACGCATCGTGTACCTGGACGACGTCATCACTACTACCCTTGCCAAGCAACGAGGTCCCTACCAGGATAACCCCGAGTAGCGGCTTCACAACTGGCGCTCCAACTTAGTGGCCTTCTTTGCTCACCAGCGACCCACAACATCTAAAGTGGCTTCCCGCTCGGGCAAAGACCTACAACCCAAATTTATTGTGACAAGGGCGGGACGAATAACGACGACCAGAGACACCAGGCCTCCTTCAAACTTCATCGATGAATCAGAGATTTGAAGTAGTTGCGTTCGATTTGTTTGGTCCTTTACTTACATCAGTCGATGGAAAGACATGGATATTGATCGTAGAGGACATAGCTACCCGTTGGATAGAGTTGTTTGCATTGGAGGTTGCATCCGCAGAGGCGTGTGCCAAAGTGCTAATTGATGAGATATTTTTAAGATATGGCATGCCGAGACGATTAACGAGTGACAATGGACCACAGTTCGTCAGTGCTGTAATGCAACAGGTGACGTTTTGTCTTCAAATCAAACATTCATTTACACCAGTCTACCACCCGGAAGCGAATCCTGTTGAGCGTAGAAACAGAGATCCCAACAGCTTGCGTGTATTCGTTTTGCAATGAACAGCGCAACTTGCTCTTCAACTGAGTATACCCCTGCGTATCTTACGTTTGGGCGAGAACTCAGGACCCCTGATGACACTGAGAACGACTTGAGAGCAATCATAATATCAGAAAACTTTATTCCTGAGATTACACCTAAACTACTCCAGTTAGCGGACTCGTTTAAGCGTGCAAGAGAAATACAGGAAGGTAAAGAGAAAAGACTACGTCGATCAAAGCCGCCGACAGAGCCCAACCTATTTGATAGGGGACCTTGTCCTTGTAACACTACACACGCTCAGTAACGCATCTAAGGGATACAGCTCAAAATTAGCACCCCGAAGAGATGGACCGTACTTGATCTTGAAGCAGTCTGGCCCAGCATCCTACATGATAGCCAATCCTACAACCAAGGAACCAATGGGAATTTACCATTCATCTGCGTTGACGCCTTATTTGGGAGAACAGGCATCTTTGCCTACACCAGTGCAACCTATAAGAAAGAGGGGTAGACCGAAAAAGGAAAACCCTAAACCTAGAGAGGGAACAAACCCCGCACGTCGAGGCCGGGGCCGCCCCAAGAAAAATTGAAAACCATCTTCCTCGTCGGGGTGACGTCGGAACCTGATGGGGGAGACTGTAACACCACATCATTATGCCATAAAGCATTAAACCTTAAAACAAACACCACCTTATCACTATGGTAGTCAAGTATCGAACCATTATACTACTACGCACTAGATGGCGCTGAATGTCGTTTGACTCGCGCCAACACCCAACGTCTTTCAATCGAATAAGACCCCAGGTTACTACTACCACTACTATGCAATAGATGGCGCTGGCTGTCGATTGACGCGCGCAAACACCCACGGTCCTCCAATAGTATAAGACACCTGCAATACATTTGTAAGGCGATTCCGATCTCACTGAGTGTCTGCGCTAGGTAGTGGTACGCCCTTAGTTCCCAAGTCTTGAGACTTCGTGGTGTCCCTACTCGTGCCTCTCGCTCGGTATTTCGCATTCGACCCCCCCCCCCTCCCCCACTTCGTGCGCATACAAGCAACCAAGTGATTGCAATATTTGTATCCACGTTTTTTTAAATAAATTCCTCTAAGAACCAATAAGCTCCTGATTACTTAGTTTCTACGCATCGTGTACCTGGACGACGTCATCACTACTACCCTTGCCAAACAACGAGGTCCCTACCAGGATAACCCCGAGTAGCGGCTTCACAATATAAAAATAAGAAAAACATAGGTATATAAATTAGTACGCAGACAAATGTTAAAGAAATATTATATAAATAATAGAATTAAAATTGACGAAGAAGTAAAAAAATTTAACGGTTTCGTAGAATACGCAAAATAAAAATACCTTTTTGTTACATTGTTTAGTGTAGGTATTTAACTGTTTCTAAATGTTTTTTTATGCATGCTGTGGTAGCTTTTAATGAAGGCAATACTATAAAATGAAAATTTATAAACTGTATTTTGCATTTTCTAGGTCGATGCTTTGTTCGCCGTTCATAATTAAATAAATATATTAATATCCTGCACATAAAATATTGAACACCACAGGGTATCAAGTCCACTTCTTTTTTAAATCGGTACAATAATGTTTAGTTCTAGAATGGCGGCAAACGTACCGGACAAGCGCAGCGTAGGTTGTCCTCCTACAAGGTGGACAGACGACCTGGTAAGGGTTGCAGAAAGTCGCTAGACGCAGTTCGCTTCTACGCTTCTAATCAGCCAATCTGGAAGACATTGGCCTATGTTCACCAGTGGATGTCTTATGGCTGAAATGATAAGAGTGATAATAAATGTTTAAATAAATGATATTATTAGTAATCATAAACACGCGCGGTTGATCGTCACAACCTATTTGCTATTTGTGATCGTAATCTTAAAACGATATGCTTAAAATGACACAAATAATGCTTGATTCTTTATTGAAATGATAATTTTGGCCAAGTAGCCCTAAAAAGGTTGTTGTTTTACGTAACAGCATTGTAGTTCCTATTCGTAGAAATAATTTTCAGTATGAATATTGTTTTCTTCAAACAAACATACTAACTCATTTAACTCTTACTTTTAAAAAAAGATTAGCAAAAGCTCACATTACAAAGACGCTAAGCTGCATAGAATGCTGCACAAGAGCTGAAATAAAGATAAAGTGCTTACCTTTTATATTTTGGAACCCTAAAACGGAAATGGTGAGCTGACACGATTTTCACAGGCAAATAAATGTAACGGAATATGCAAATAGGTAAAATTGTAAAGTTTCGGCGCTTAAAAATTTACCGGTCGTTAAAATATTCCGCGGACAGTATCGTTATGATCTCCGATATTGTTTTAAAGCGAAATAAAAGTTTAATGTATTGTAAAATCGTTATTAATACCCGGCTGTTGTTTGTGCTAAGTTCAATTTTGAATTACTTTTCAATTTTAAATACAGTTGTTTATACTTTTTTGAGTTCCACTGGAACAATTTAAATGTTTAAATAAAAAATACTTGCCGTATTACGGTATGTGATAATCTTAATTATTATGACAAACCTGGATATTGCCATAATTAAGAAAAATAAAATTATCTTTTTAAATACTGTTGCATTCAGCAGCTTCCTGCAACCTTTACCAGGTCGTCTGTCCACCTTGCGGGTGGACGTCCTACGCTGCGTTTGCCGGTACGTGTCTTCCATGCCAAAACTTTTCTGCCTCATTGGCCGTCAGTTTTACGTAAGAACTACCGCTTCCAACCGGCCAATCTGGAAATCACGCTGTTCAGCAATGGACGTTTTCGCTAAAATGATGATGATGATGATGAAATACTTTTGGAAAAGGGGTGGGGTGTTTGTGTGGTGAGCACGAGCATTTGTACTAATTCATGGCTAGTTAAAAATGTATTTATGTATGTTTATCCGTTTTCTAGTGACTTTAGTACAAGATTTTAATTACCTAGTTTGTGGTTAGAAAATTGAGTGATTGTTGAAAAAAATATTTATTTTATAAATTATTTGAAAATATTGTATAATTTTTCTTAAATCAGAAGTAAGGGATATTGCCGTAGTCTATTCGTAGTAGTTTTTCAATACAACAAAGAATTTAATTATAGTAGTGTGCAATCAATATTCGATTGTAATAGATTTTTATCGGCGATGTTGACAGCCGCGGTGCATATCAATATGTCAGCATATCAGACATTTGCTATCTACAAATGAGTGGGGTGGGCAATAGGGTGACAATACCATGGAATATAATTTCACCCTTACTCTATATTTAATTTTGTTCTCCGTAAGTTGTGTAGAAGAGATCGCTTTAAGCAGACCGCCTAAATTGTACATTTTACAATAACAAATATCTATCAATCCTTAAATTTATAAATATCTAGTGCAAAAATTCGAGAATTGCGTGACTAATTGCTTTTTTACTGTGTTTGTAATTGCCAGGACAAGGTTTGTAGTTTATTTTTTAAAGATTTCTAGTAAAAAAAATGGCAAAAACTGTCGCTTTTTCTATGGGAATTCTGTTACTACGGGCGCAAAAATCGTTTAACAGGTGATAACGTCTGCCAGGACTGCTAGTATTTAAAAGAATATACTGACAGATTAACTAACCGTCGTTCTCACTGGTTTTAGCTCACTAGTGGTGGCAACCTATCCACCTTATCGTAGGTTGGTAGAAGCCTTAATTTTGTTTGTTTTTTATGGGTTAAAAAGTTGCAATTATTATTATAATTTTCTTTAAATTTTTTAGTTTATTTAAAAATGCTGTGTTAAAATGTATAAGAACTTATTAGCTCAAATAAGTATATCTTTTAAGAATGTATTTATATATATGCTGTTGGTGTACCTTATTGAATAAATAAATAAACCCGCGAACATCTATGGTAGTTTTGCTGCAGCCTTGGGCTGCAAATAACATGACACTCTACAATGATACCGGATCTTATAATCATATTGGATGACTTTTGTAAAGAAACCTTTTTTTTCATGAGACTACTAAAAAACATAAAAAAATAAAAACTGATCAACATTTAATTTGCAATAATTAAAGTTATACGGGCCATATTAAACATAAAACAAACTGAAATAAGACATAAAATATACACTTACGTGTAAAACAATAAATAACAATATATTTTGCCCCCAGTTAAAAATCAATTCAATATCCTTAACTTTTTACGCAAACTAGCTATTGTTATATTTTGAAAAATTGAAATTCACATCCTTATTGGTTTTGCTTAAAATAGTTTACGAAAATGGTAGCTTCTACTAGAGATGCAGATCATACAGATTAACATTGATTATCCTATATTTCCCAAGACAGTTAGTCACCCTACGTAATGGTAGCTCACCACTGCCCAACACAATCAATAGAGGCGTTCACCTGCAATCAAACCGTTGGGTAGAATTCAATATCTAGTGCACATTACCAAAAGGGTAGATTGATGTGAATGGCACGGGAGATCTAGCCCACAAATTGCCTAAGCTACCAACTGAGTTCCTACATTTAGACTTAGCTCAGTCAATTAGTCTATCATTGAAGGATACACCCTATCAATTTAGTCGATATTCTTCATTCCAGGTATGATAAGGTAAGGTGAAAACTCATGACATACTGATGAAACTGTTTATTTTCTGTGTGAAATAAACTGCACTAGTTTAAAGTTAAATAATTGTTACTAACTTTGTATTTATAGTCGCAGAATAAAATAAAATAAAATATAATTAAACAACCTTTAATTATTATTAGCTTCACTTTACTAACTAACGTGTAATCAAATCTTGAAAGTAGTTTTAATCTACTTCTTACTGACATATCAATATAATACTTTGTAAATATTTGACATTTGGATGACAATATAATATTTTGCTAATATCATGCTGATCTGATGATGGAGTCAGGAGGTGTATAGAGGAACTTTTTAATAACTACTGTACATACAACCTTCGTATTTAGACTCATTTGTTGTTAAGATTTACGACTGAGAGAGCATTTGACTCCAATCTCACATAGCGGTGATGATGTACAAGTGATGTTGAATTCAGGTGAAGCATGCGCATTTAGTAAATCTCTGCCTTAATAACCTTCTATTCGGAAACTCAAGAATATAAACCTAACCTAGGTACTGCTGATACAAAAGCTGTATTTCACTCGAGTGTACTTGGAAATGTCAACAGTATTCTATGCCCGCGGTGAAGTAGGTTTGTCCCTTCCATACACAGGGTTTTGGTAGATTCACTTATTTCTATACAAATATAAACCTACAACTCACACACAACGAAGTGAAAAATGAAAAAAAGTTTCAAATATTTTTTGTTTCTTTTCTAATACCGTCCCGAACCATTCACCAATTTATTGGTTCTCCTTTTGCGTCCACGTTAGATGGATAGGTTGATTGTCTACAGGGGAGAACAATGTGAAATATTCATGTTACCACGGGACGGGTATAGACGCGGCAGGGGAAATATTCATGTTACTAGAGGACTGACACGACAGGGAAATGATTGAGAGTTCCACAAGCTGATTGGCGTGTCCATTCGCGAAATTTCAAAAGTGACGGGAATGAAAATAAAATTGCATGTGTTTGTGACGTCGGTTGAGAAGTGCGGTGAGTTATGAGGGGTTAATGAGAATGCTTAAGTACCAGTCACTGACCGGAATGTCATTAGCATATTTCATTCCTTTTTTTGTGATCGATCATTCACAAATTAAAACACATAAAAAATCTGTACAATAATAAAATATATAGGTAACGTTATTCAGTTCTTTTTTCACGATTTTGAAACGTTAAATTTTATTTTAGTTTATTTATGCGTATAAATTGAATAAATTCACATGCATGCATATGCAGTTAAATACTTGTTGGACCAGCCATGCAAAAATATGGCTTATTTTATTTGTTCATTGATATAAATGCCCTTTAAAATTCGAGTTTACGTACCAACTAACAAAAAGTGTTTGATTGTAGCTGTTTGGCTCGCTCGCATTGATCATAATTTTGTAATCGCACGTCTTAGGATAAATAAAAATACTTTTATGTTTAGTTGGCAATAATAGTTTTTCATAAAATTATATTCAGTTTAGTGTTTTTGAAAACATCTAATATCGGTATCTTATAATTAGAAAAAGAAAAAGAAAAAGGTGAAAAAAATACGGTTGAACTAAATGAAGTGTCCAATTTGTGCAGGCTTAGTCGTGGGATAACTGTTCTTTTCTTCTCGTATCTAAAGGTAAATAAACGTATCTATGTGGCCAATAATAATGAATTATACTCTTTAAAGACTATGATAATTATAAATCCTAGTAACCCTCTAGCTATATTAACAAATGAGCTCACAACTTTTAGCAATATCCGGACCTTAATAAAGCGAATTAATGTACTTACCCGCTAAACAATAGGGCCACTATCTGTAATATGTGAAAGCGCGCTGAACTATCACCGCAAACTTACTCAGCAAACGGCCTAACTGGCCCCAGGCTATATTATAGTATTGGGACATTTTCGTAGTAAAACTAACTAATTTACAACAGTGCGTCGGCTACCCGCCACAGTATCATCTATTGCCAGTATGTATTATAGCAATGCATGTTACTATAAGAAATCTTTTTTGTATTAGTTTTGTAATACAGTCACAAATTGGAATAAAATAAAAGTAAAAAGCGCAAAATATATGTCAGGAGTTTTTATAAAATATCCGACTAATCAACACATCCATTGCTCTGGTCCTATGGTAAGTAGCTAAAGCACTTGTATTACAGAAATCCGAAACAACGACGGTACCACAGCACCCAGACCCGAGACAATATGGAAAAGTTATTTTTATACATTGACCGACCGGGAATCGAACCCGGGACCTAAGAGATAGCGACACCAAGTCCGGTATGCTCGCCTCTCGACTACGGAGTTTTATTTCATTATCATTTGGGCATAAGCTTTTCCCATAGAACGCCACAGCAAGCGGTTCAATGCCGTTTGCATATAGCATCTCTCGGTTTGCTATTTTTTTTTGATAAGAATTAATATTAATTGATTTCAAGTTTTCATTTGCATTACATCAAAGAAAAAATCTAATTTGCAATAGTAGTGAGACTATATTTGATTTTAGCATGAAAAATCAACAAGCTAATTAAGTAATAAAATTAAGTTTTTAGTAGCACTGTAATACTATAATACTACATGCAAGTGTCATCTCGTGTTTTATAAGTTTTTCGTGAACTGCCCAAAATTGGTGCCAATGGCTATTATACGACTTGAGGTTCTGAGTTAGTTTGTACTGTGGCTCAGAACAGTAACGTTGTTTTGGATCATATAGGCGTTGTATCAACATGCTTCTAATATGAGCTATTAACTTCTGCGCGAGATGGAGCGTACTGATATGCGCTTAATGGCCGAGATGGGCGCAAGTGATAATTACTTAGTGCCGGAATTAAACGCATCGTATGTTTGATGATTTGTTTTTGGGTCGACTTTATTGGTGTGTGAATTTTGGCTGGTTAATATCTTAATTGATGGAGAGTTGGTTAGATGTCACTAATAATGCGTTTTTAACACGTTAACAGACACCTATAACTGTTGTTTTGTTGTTTACCATATTGTCCTACATTATACATACAATATTAGGTATATGTCGTCAGAATATTGTTTGATTTGTCATACATTATAGACTCAAGTGACCTCGTGGACTGAACCGTTACTCCGAAAATCGAAGGTAGAAAAATTTACTTTTGCATTAATTTTGATTTTTATTATTGCAGATTGTTACCAAAGTAGAAAATAATGGCAATAACTTAGAAAAAGTTTTCATTTGTAGTTAGTTCAGCCATAGAAGAAATTGAATGTTTATCAGCCCTACTTGTTTTTACCTCAAAAACTTGTAGACAAAATATTTTGTTACACTTTAGTCATTTTTATTCTTAATAATTTTAAATAATAGTTACAAATTACTAAATGATGAATTTTATTTAGTTATTATTTAGTTTACTGTTATTTGATAAGCCGTCAATCCAATCCCTGCTATCCAAACGATATAGATTATAAATAGAGCTTGATTAAGTAAACTTCTGGTAGATTATCACACTTTATCACGCACCATATTTTATTGTGTGCATAGTTAAACAAACACTGTTATGTTATGATTTCATGTGCTTGATTACTTACTTGGGTTCAATTAACTAAGTACAAATATATGTGCAATGTTATCTCAGATAATAATCTAGCATGTAATCGCTAAAATAACATTTAAAAACAAAGCTGTGTTTTTTATTTGGAATGATATAATAGATGAATGAAAACTTGTTTGTAATTTTTTTAAATGTAGCCTCTAAGTCTTTTTTTTACTTTTACCCGATTGGAAAGTAAATCTATTTTATATTGCATTCGAGGTGGCGCCGCCTGGTGGTACATTATTGAAACCTCAGAGTTGCGTTTTTATCGCATAAAAGTGAGCAAACTTGGTTGAGGCTTTGAGAAATAATGTTTTCCCAAAATAAAAACTGCCTAGGTTCTGACTACCGTTCCGAAAAAAACGTAGTTCTGTTGCGATTACTGTCACGTAAGACAATCGTGCAAATAAGAGCTTAACCTTAACACCTTATTTACGGCAGTCATGTTACCATACATTCACAATTCTAATCACCACTTACATTGTCAAACAAAATAATGTTTTATAATCTAATCCGTAATCTCAAAACACATGAGCGCATTTAAAACAGATTAACAAGCCGAAACGCTATTAAACCGAAAACAAAACACCTTGAAGACAGCGAACAAATGTCTGCAAGGAACAATTACACCCCCAAGATTAATCAGGAAGCACTCAAGTTGGCGATTAACAAAGCCAAATTGGTGCAAAGGTACAACACGATCAATTAACTGGATCACCAATTGAGCTCTGAGTACATGAGGGCAAAGAACATTGCCCGGCGAAATAGAAGGTGGTCCACACACATAAAGTTCCATAGGATTGACGTCAATACTGTGGGTATTATACATGTACCGCGGATGAAGATGAAATTCTAAACAACTGACCATCAAAGATGTCTCTCCCTCTCTCTCGAAGCACGTCTTTACGGAGTAGTGAAACATTAGAATTGCACTTCAACACTCAAATTAGTTTTGTTCTAAACACAGCACTAGACTCACCAGCAAATGCTTCAAGTATAGTGTACGGTAAATTATTACAAAACAGTGCAAATGTAATTTAGTTTTTAGAAAATCTGTATAGTAACAAATTAAAAGAGTAAAACTAATAAAATAGTCGACCACTGATGTAATTTAAAAAACTCGAATATTTTAATGCCTTTTATAAGAACGACAGAGAAAACTATAAATCGAAGCCAAAAGGCCATTGAAATATTTTCAATTGTTTACAGTGTAACAATAATTCATGTAATATCCTGAAAGGACGTTATCAGCCACACGATCATTTAATATTAGCAACTTTTAAACAAGCATAATTCTAGAAAGGAGTCAACATCGAAATTGCTTGAAAATGTTGTCAAATCATTCGCTTCAAGTTCAGTTCAGTAATTTTACAACAGATTCTCTTACGTATTCTAGTTTTTGTTTGTCTATTAAGTCAATACATATATCTTTAGTAGATATCTGCATTTATTAGTAGAAATTTTTACCCTGCAGTGGGGCAGGAACTTAGTAATTTTACTTCTATCAACACTCGCAACTTTCTACCGCCTCCCAAACGGCTCCCTCGAATTACTCTCGGTGGCACAACTAGAGAAGAGGGTGGTCGCAATAAACCATAACATTCATAAAGGGAAAGTGTCGCAAAGTACACAGACCGACATACAATCGGTGCCAATAAAATAGACCAGCGCGGCGCCCCACGCAATAAGCAAAGGAGAAATAGCGCGGAAACATTGGGGAAACAGTATTAATACTTATGGTTAATTGTACCGGGGATCTGGGGGCTTAAAATGATGCTGGGTGTAAGAAAAATGTGATAATACAAGGGCGGAATGAAAATAAAGATGAGATTGTTGACGCTGGAATGGTAATAAAAAAATACAACACAATTTATATTTTACTTTGGGTTCTAACTTTAACTAAGTTATTAGGTTAACGATAAAAAACAACAATAATAAAAACTACTTTGCGTAGTTATTAAAAATATTCGTTTTACTAATAGTACACACTTTAAATTGTATTAGTAACATTACGATTAAGAATGTAGTTTTATAAATTAATGATTATAAATAAATATGCCCCAAAAACACCAATAATAATTTTCATGGTCTTTAAGTAAAGAGTACCAGACAACATTGATTTTTGTCGGGGGCTGATGCTGAAATAGTAATAATTCTGAAAAAAACATTTTTCTACATGTTTAATATTGTATGTGCTATTTGAGTGTGATGTCCAATTGTTAAATGTTATTCTTCTTTTAAGTTTGCGCAAAAGGGAATTGAAACGTGCTAATTGGGTCGTTAAATAAATGTGATTATTATACATTCATTGTCACGGGTCAAACAAGTGCACTAAACTGTAGGCTGTTTACTTTAAACACCAAATGTTTTTTTAAAAATGCCTGTGTTCAAGTAATTGAGGCAAGTAGGTGTATTTAGTTAAGAGCGTCATCTTAGCGGCTCACCCCCGAAGGGTGACTCCACTGTCTTTTCCCTCGTAAACGTGTTCGGACTCAAGAATCACCCCTGAGGTGAGACGCAGTTCATTATCAGGCGCGAATAGGAACCTTGCAATTAAACTTGTATGTCCCTTTCACTTGTGTTATGGGGAAAACGGGGAAAATAACAATAATTCGTATCTTTTTCAGGGTTCCGTAACTCAAAAGGAAAAAGGAGCCCTTATAGGATTGTCTGTTAGCTTATCTAAGACCTTTTTTGCCAGGAATATGTGGAGATATCAAGCTGAAATTAAATACAGATACTCAGGTCTATGATCTGTTAAAGGAATTACAACTTATAGGGCTTGTCTCGTTGACCTAGAATCATGAAATTTGGCCGGAAGTAGTGTCGGAAAACACAAGTAAAGAAAAAAATCTGAAAACCGTTGTGTAAGTAAAAGTTTATTCCTGAGATAAACGAACTATTTAGATACATACCAAAAGTTTGTACGGACCCCACGGTGCGCTCCGACTCGCACTTGGCCGGTTTTTCCTACAGAGCGACGACAACCTTCCATAAAGGTAATCTTTTACCTACTTATTTTAGTCATGGTATTACAATAATCTAAAACAATAAATGAAATCCAAAGATAAATAAATATTTAAATGCCTAAAAATACTATTTATTTGATTATGTTATTCAATATATTATTCAATAATTATCATTTGATTTCTTAATGTATTTAAATTCTTTACAACTTCTTAAAATAAACAAATTGATCTAATTATGCATGGATCTTATTGTTGTGCCCTACAGGGTCCATAGTGATCTGTTTTATGTATCTATTTATAACACCTGTGTAACATTATAGAATGCAATAAATATTTTGAATTGAATTGAATTGAATATTAAGGTAAAGTGAAGTATGCCTGATACGTCCCACTGCAGGGCACAGGCCGCACCTCAACTATGAGGTAGTTTGAGCCATACTCCACCAGGCGGGCCCAGTGCGGATTGGTGGAGGGGTGTTGTAAGAAAAGTGACTTAGGGCCTCTTTCACCACTTCCTGATAAGTTCCAGATAACCTATCTTACACTTTTTGACGGCTAATTGTATAAGTTATTTAACAAAACAAGTGCCAGATAGGTTATCCGGAACTTATCAGCAAGTGGTGTAAGTGGCCCTAAACCTTACTGTCAGATGTTATTAAATCGCCCTAAGGCCTCTAACTAGGCTATACGACTCAAGCGATATTAGCCGGGACCAACTTTTAACGTGCCTTTCGAACTACGGAGTTGCTTGTGATAAATATCACTAAATATGGTTAGAATGGTCACCCAATGAGTAAAAGGTTAAAAAACAAAATAGCCGAGACATAAAAAAGAACACGAAAACCCTAAATGACCTGTTTAAAATATTTTTTGTAATTTGCTTAAATATAACAATGAAGCAAAATGGACGCTAAAAGTGAAATACCTAATTCCCAGTCTAGACAGCTGATTACTGTGGAAGGTAATATTTAACTCTAACCAATTTAAATACAATTATGAGTAAGGTATGTAATTAATATCTAACAGCTTTAAACCCACTCGTTTTCTTTGTTGTTTTAAAGAGATTCAATTACAAATTAATTAACACTTACTTACATATCTGCTTACTAATTCAAAGTAGTTTTTTACCTTTCTATGACTTAGGTATAGAGTGGCTTTTCTCTAAGTTTTAAGTTTTGTTTGGAATAAACCTAATGATGATCTATACAGAAATGAAATTGCTGAAATCTTTCTGCATTAACAAGCTAAAATTGTCGTATCGTTACGTCGTTCGTGAGTTTTTTTAAAGTTCGATCCAGATCCAATTGCATGTTTTATTGTATGTTTTTATTATCAAATACTATTATAATATTATATTTAAGATATTTACAAAATAATATATACAATTAACCTAAACTTAAACAATTACTTTAAATAGAAACTAATAATAAACATAAATACAGAAAATATAAAATACTATAAAATGTAAAAGATATCAGCCCCAGCGCTGCCAGTAGGGATGGTGCCCAAAAGGCTAGCAGCATTGCCCCTCTGGATAGCGATGCTGATCCTTTGTCCGAGGTAGCTGCCAGCCCTTGGATCACCAGTGGCTTGAGTCAGCCTTTTAGCTAACTCTTTAAATAGAGCTAGGGCACTTGGGCCCCAAGGACCCATGGTCTCAACGCCAAACGGCGCAAAAATGTAATTATCACTAAGAGCTGCATATTTGCGCCGCTTCAAACACTCAGCAGAGGCCGCCGCCGCACCTGCAACAGAGGAAGTATTACTTATATGGGACGGTGCTAGAGTATCTACGCAGGTTGCGTCCCATATAAGAGCACGACCTTGTTTCCAAGGAATGAGCGTCATGCCATCAGGTCTCTTGCCGTCGTCACGGAAAATCCCAGCAGGTTCAAGTACTGCTGGCATATTGGCGGCGACAAGAGCTCTGCGGATGATGTCATTAATACAGGCGTGACGAGTGACGTTCTCAAATACTTAACATTTAAGACTTACTTTAGTTCTTCTTTTTTTTTTTTTTTAAATATATGTTAAAAATATATGTGACCATCGTGACAATAAATGTCCAATGTGACCAAGCATTTATCATAAATGACGGACGCTTATGACGTATACGACCGTCAATTTACAACTCTAGGTATGAATGAGAATTTGTCGTAAAGTAAACTTCTTACCGCTAGGTGATTAGGTTGTCCCTATCCAACATTTTTTTTTAAAGTAAAGACCACGCGAACGAAATCGCGGGAAACCGCTAGTAAGATATTTTTTTCTATAAACAAAAACAAAATTAAAATGCTCAATATTCTTAAACGAACTAACCTCAATCGGGTCAGATCCTATATTTAATCGGATTTAAAATTTGGAGGGCTTCGAGGATCACAGTAAATCCGTGCCATAAATAACGTTTAGTGAAGTCATCAAAAGGGTAGCTTTCGTTCAGGGCGAGCGGTGTCATGTGAACCTGCCATCAATCTTGGAAGCCGAGGCACGCACAGCCCTAGCTCTATTAGGCATAGAGCACAGTGGGATTTTAAAACGGATTTATATTGAGTCAATGTTTATAAAAGCTCTAATGTGCTGAAGTTTTCAGAAAAACCACTACAATATTATCTGTTTTTTTTTATAAAGAATATTCTGTGTTTGTCTATTTATAGTGAGAAGTACTCATCAATATCCTCTCAATTTAAGTCCACACACAGGTTCTTTATTCCTAATTCCCTTTAGAGTTTTGATATTTTATCATATTTAAAAAGATAGATATATACTCTTTATTGCACACCATACAACGAAATGGGTACAGTTGATGTTTGCAAATAAAAAACACAATAAGACAGTCGAGGCGCTAAATGCGATTTCATTTAAACAACCTTCAGGCAGAAAACCACTAAGAAGAAAGAGGAAAGTGGTGCAGAACGAAGATTTTACACCATAAAGAAATGATCATCTAAATCGGTTTAAATCGGCAAAGTGACTGCGTATAATATACATACATACAGTTGAATTAAGAACCTGTAAATTTTTCTTTTAATTTTTCTTCGCTTATGCACTCAGGACACAACCTACAAAAGGCCCGAAACGGCTTTGTCTCTCGTCTAGACTGGTAATCCATTATTACAGACGCCCAAGCGCAGGAAGCGGAGCGATTCTTCCATACTCCAAAACTTTGCATGTTTACGTAACTGATAAATGTCTATTCTTTTTCTTCGCTATCGCTGGCAACAAACTAAAAAAGTGTAGAAGCTGACCTTTTGCAGTCAATTTTGAATAGTGAAGGTGGAAAAAGGAGGTAATTTGGTAGTGATAACGAAGTTAATCAAATGACGACACGTTTGTTATTTGCAGGGTAACCATTCCGACCATATTGAGTGACATTTATCACAAGTATTTTCTTGCTTTGGAGGACATTGTAATTAGGTCCCGGCTAATATAGCTTGATATTCGACGAGAAACTTAATTTAGGGGCCTTAAAGGGGCTTGATTACATCTGACTGTATGGTTTAGTCACTACAAAACTTCTCAAATCGTACTGGGCTCGCGTAACGGAGTATGGCCTGTAGTACCTCACAGTTGAGATAAAGCCTGCCCTGTAGTTAATAAATAAATAAGAATTACTTTCTCCTCGTACTAATAAATACGAGCTATGTGATAAAAACAGAGACACCATTCTCACGTCATAGTGACCTAATATTCTGTACTCGTATTGCAGGTATTCTGTAGTTTGTTTGTTCATCATGCTTCTATGCTTGTTGCTTTCCTCGTTCGCTGATAGTAGGGCGTGGATAGGGGCGATGCATTTTTCTTTCCCTCAAGATAACGGCAATGACAATAGAAAGAGTTTTCTAGAGACATCGAGGCCTGGCCCGGTAATGACTAGATTTTATTAGACGGAGGATAAATAAGCTTGAATTTAGATCAGCTATGGCAAGTAAAGCCTTCATTTGTTTCTTGCTAAGTTTACTCTGAGACGATGCGTTCTTAATCTATGTATAAAACAAAGACGGGTTAATAACATCATTTATAAGTGAAGAACGGCTGGGCCGATTTTTATGAATGATGATTTTTTTTTATTTGTCTCCGTCCCGAATAGCAGAATTCACGAAAAAAAACGTATGAAGAGGCGATACGAAGTTCGCTGGGACGGCTAGTAACCATTAAAAATAGAAGGGAATTTAACAAAATACTTTTAATATTATATTATTGTACTATAGTAGGTATAGGTACAATTGACTCGATGACGTGTTACGTTACGTTACGGGCAAGTTAAAAGTTGGTTCCGGCTAATATCGCTTGATAATAACCGTGAAGCCTACTCAGAGGCTTTAGGGCGGCTTAATAACATCTGACAGTAAGGTTGTCACTGGCCTAACAAACCCCTTCACCAACCTGCACTGGGCCCGCGTGGTAGAGTATGGCCCTAGTCACCTCATAGTTGAGGTGAGGTCTGTGCCCTGCTGTGGGACGTACCTATATGGGCATACTTTTACCATAAACAGATGTATCAATGGTTTTTGATCAGCATATAGATGTCTTGGAATAGACATTTATGATACGTTTACCTCGAAAATATCTTCGAAAACTCCGCACTTACGTCTATTATAAAACAAACTCCACAGAGGTTTAGCTGTGTTAAAAGTCCAACCAAAGGTATTATAACATCTAGACATTTTGCTTCTAGTAATCAAACGAAGTATTAAAAATTCAAATCAAAAACAAAAGCGTTTATTAAAAAATCCTCATTCTTAGAATTTCCCCACTTTCATTTCATTGCATTTCCCATACAACTTCAAAGTACCGTCAACCCCTCGATACGAATATGACTCTGAATTGTTCTCCGCGTTCGAATCACTATAACAATGGCGAAATTTAAAATAATCGAAGGGGTGTTCCTTATAGGGTCCCATTTCAATGAACTTTTTATAGCCCAATACCGGGAGAATGCTTTGCCGGGACCATTAGTACGCCTAATAACCGCTAGGGGCGCTGCCTTTTCAAATCAGCTGATCAAATTATCATACATAACTTACATTATTGGTGCAGTAAAGTAATGTAGTTTGTTTAAACACTGCTTTCCGGTGGTGTTTTGGTATAGTTAGTTTTTTATTAGAGGGGAGTAGTAACATAATAGAAGTATGTATATGGTAGACTCTTTTCCATCTTTGTGAACTAGGTGACGCTCACATAAAAATAAGTCCCAATTATGATCAGCACAATTATGTTGCAACGCAAGTAGGTTAATACGCAGTAAAAACACCTCAGGGCAAAACAAATATTAATCAAACACATAACTGTATAAGTTGTGACCCTGGTATTGCAGATGCTTACATTGAAGCTCCTTGAGCATTTTTTGGGTACCTAATGTCAAATACCGTCAAGTAGACAATAAATGTTTAGCTTAAATGATGGCATTACACTTGAATTTCTCTACAGGCGCTAGAAAAGAATAAGTCGGGAAATGTCAAAATACATGGGGCACACTGAAAGTTTTGCACTTCTAGCTAATCGGAACTATTTGAATTTCGAATGTTATATTTTTTTTAAAGTTGCAACGTTCTTCTTAGTAATAAAAAAAAAAAAATTGGCGGGAAATGATCTGTCAATAGTTTTTTATTACACATCAAAGTTCCTACGTACGAATATAGAATTAAGTCGAAAAGATTTTAGAGCGATGAATTTTTATGATTTTAAAAGTTCTTCGCAAGACTGTGCTGCTCGTCTTCAAAATGCTTTTGGGAGAGAAGCACCTTGTTTGAACACCGTGAGGCGATGGTTTGCTGAATTTGAGAGAGCTCGAGTTTCTTTACATGACGAATTTCGTGAAGGGCGGCCTTCAACTGCCGTCAACGAAAATAATGTGGCTACTGTTAAGCGGCTAATTGAAGAAAACCCGCGGATTACCTATGAGACAATTCGGGGACTATTAGGGATTGGTATGAGCCAAATTCAGTAAATTTTACACGAAGAATTGAAAGTTCCGAAACTTGTCCTTATGAACTGACAGCGGAGCAGAAGCGGGCTCGCGTGGAATGGTGCTCACAGATGCTACTAAAGTACGACCACAGACATTCTAATGCTGTTTATGACATTGTCACAGGAGACGAAACGTGGATTTATTGTTTTGGACCCGAAAAAAAAAAACAGCAATCTTGTGAATGGGTGTTTGAAAATGAGAACAGGCCAACAAAAGTGAGGCAGGCGAGAAACGTTGGTAAAAAAATGATCGCGTTTTTTTTCTCAGCTACGTGTCCCATCTGTACAATTCGACTTGAAGATCAAAAGAGTGTTAATGCCGAGTGGTATTCTACCATTTCTTTACCCAGGGTGTTAGAAAAAGTTAACGGTTAACAAAACAAAGTCAATTTTAGCTTCCGAAAAAGTCGTCACCCATCCTGCGCATAGCCCCGACCTAGCACCCTGTGATTTCAGTATTTTCCCCAAAATCTAATATTTGATGAGAGGTTTTACTTTACCAACTCCGAAGAGGCAGTGATAGCGTTCAATCAGGACGTAGAAAACATGCCTTCAGATCTGTGGTCCTCCTGTTTTAAAAAATGGTTCGATCGCATGAAAAAATTTTTAAAATGTAAAGGAGAGTATTTTGAAAAGCAATAAACATAATATTTTGGTTATAACATGTTGTTTTTTAAGTTACGCAAAATTTATAGTGTGACCTACGTATTTAAGTATGAACAACTGTATTAGGAGTAAGACTACTGCATCAAACTCTATAGTAGCAGTAATTTATCGCTTGCAGTGATAAATTTCCCTAATGGATATCGTACACGGCATAGAGTAGTCTATTATGGTGGCTTGTTAAGGTTTTTGGGGACGATAAATTTTGGGCGATTTCGCAGTGTTTTGGTTTGAAAGAAATTACCTACCTATAAGTATGTGGTGCATATTGTATGTATAAAGCACTGATCAATATAAACTTTTATTACAAAACCAAGCATTCGAATACCTACTGGCAGTTTTTTTTGTATTGCGCCTTCAAATCATTTTCCACGTCAAGATGCAGTAAGAAATTTAACTGAAGAAAATACGGATTACGATTTGGCTAAGCTAAAATATTTCAACAAATGAAAACTTTGGAAAAAATACTTCTAAAATGTCACACTCAATTTCTTGAGCTTACACCCCTTAATTTTTCTCTAAGCAGAACGAATAAATAAATGCAATAATGCTTATAAAGCATATTATTTACACTAGTACATTCCAGTGTCATTTACTAGCGCTAAGTCTAGTTTATTAAATTCCTTACACACTGTCTGCTGTCAGACAAAATGAGACAGCCAACATTATGGGCTTGAAACACAACACTTAAATGCTCTCGCGCGATTTGCAGTGCACCGGTAACGCTATACCTTACAGTAATTAAAATGCTTTGACTAAAGTGAACCAAGACAACGTAGAAGAGCAAAGAACATCTGCCCACGGTATAAATCTATATCTATAATAATATACAGGGTTATTTGTAAAACATCAACCACCTCCTAGGGGCTGATTCTGGTGCTTAAATACAACAACTTTATCTATGGGACCAACATTAAAATCTAAAAAAAAATTTCACTTCTCCATACAAACTGATGTCAACTGGTGGCGGCTTAGTATGAGGAAGAGATTTTTTTTGCGATTTTAATGTTGGTCCCATAGAAAAAGTTGTTGTATTTAAGCACCAGAATCAGCCATTAGGAGGTTGTTGATGTTTTACAAATAACCCTGTATATAAAACAAAGTCGGGTTAGTTACACCATTAATAAGTCAAGAATGGCCGGACCGATTTTTATGATCTTTGATTTGTCACATTTGTCTCCGCCCCGAATAGCAGAATAACTTTAAAAAACACGAATAAATTCACGAAAAAAAAGTATGAAGGGGCTGTACGAAGTTCGCCGGGACAGCTAGTTAATATTAAATATGTATTTTAATCACTGCTATGTTTAACAAGATACAATATACATAGTGTTGTTTTGATCACTCGCCAAATTTAAAGAGGCGAATGAGTTCAATAATACAAACAACTTTCAATAAGGGATCAACATCGAAATCATAAAAAAAATGTTACTGTTGCATACATCATTGTCGAGGTAGAGCGTTAGTTTGTAGGGAGAAACGATAAAAAAAATGCGATTTCGATGTTGACCACTAACAAGAAGTTTATCATTCGTCGTCATTTTCCTCCTTAAATTTGGTGAGTGTTCAAAACTACACCCTGTATAGCGAAATGACAGGCTTTTACCGCGGCTTCGTTGCGTTTTATGTGACATCTAGTGCAAAGTAATTTTTGTCAAACTGTTTGTACCAAGTAACATACTATTGGGATTCGGTGGGGGGTAGTCGAACGAAAAGCATGGTTGATCTATTATAATGGTTCTTATTTATCATTTAAAGAGTTTTAGAGTGCAAGTTTGGTGTAGTTTGTTGTAGTTGAAATATCATTGTACTCAACGCCGCATCGAGTGTCAAGTGACTTGTCTCAAGACAACTTGCTTTAGACCCAATAGCGTCCTGAAACCTGTTTATACGAGAAGAGTAGCTTCCACAGAATCCAAGAAAAGCAATAAAAAGTAAACACCTGTTATTTATTGTGAACTTTGTCAAGCTTTGACTTTAAATCAAGAATACACTCGACATTGACAGAATCACCGCTCTACTGTAAGAGCGGGCCATAATTTAAAAAAAAACTATTGCTAACGTCATTCGTATTTTGTGACATGACTATATGTACACTGTGACGAATTGTAAAACCAAATCGTTTACTAGCGGTGTAATCGACAAAAAAATGGTTTACTACCTAATGTTTAATTTCACTCACTCATAAAACTCCATAACTCCTTAATTAACTCATTCCATTACGTCAGTAGTGTCATTGTTATGTCATTATTAAAACTTACAAGTGATAACTGTGCTTCCAATTGAACCTCCTGCAACTTCAAATGCAATAGAATGTGTTAAACAACTTATAAATACATTAAAGTCTTAAAACCATTTTATTAAAATGATTTGATCTGTCAATTGATTTGAGGTGTCAATAAAAGATGATACATAACTCAAAAGCTTATTATTTTTACGGTTAAATATGGTTTCTAGCACAAACCTCTTTGATTTATAAGGACAAGTCCGTTCTTGCATATGCAGAATATTTTCTATTGCTTTGGTATCACAGTTCAAATTGCATGCACCTTTAACCTTTACCTTCTGATTAAATTACAGTTAACTAATTACGTTAATGTCTTACAAGCCTTAGGACCAGTTTCACCATTTGCTGATAAGTTCCAGGTAACCTATCTGGCACTTTTTTGACAGCTAATTGTATGGGTTATCTGTCAAAACAAGGGAACTTATCAGCAAGTGGTGAAACTGGCCCTTAGTGAAATATTTTTTACTGGGATATTTATCAATAGTGGTAAAGCAATTCCCTGGTCGAATTGTATTGTTTACATCTGTAGGGTGAAGTATGGCGTACTAGCAGGCGTGATCGGGCCAATGTGGAGTGCAAAAGGCACCCTACCAAGCGGCGAACCCGCTAGTGGTGGCGCCGACGGGACCGAAACAGGCCGGACCGCTGCCGGGCTCCTTTCTAGCGGGCCCGATCTGGGGGTGAGTCTGACTCTGGCCTCAAGGGCGCCTCTATAGGCTCGGACCTCGGCTTGGGCCGTCGTCCGTAGGGTGGGCAGGGGAAAAACGGCCATTATTTTGTAAAAAATCTGTATTTCTATTTATAGAGTGAGTAAAGGTACTTAACTTAAAGTTGAGACTGTGCAAAAAAATTTTTTTAGGTAGGTATATTATCAGAATCTGAACGTTCAATATTGATAAAATAGCATCTTATATCTTTTATCATTTTATAATAATATGTCAGCTTATAAAACTTCCGTCCACTGGATAGTGCTCCTTCCTTAGCTGGTTTTCTTTGAAAGTGTCAAATCTATCACGGGATAGCCTTACCCATCCTTTATTATAGTAGACGTTAATTCTTTTTCCTTTACATTTTTCACGTAGAAAGCATGCAACTCGATTTGAGTTTAAAATCTTGTACTTTTTATGCTATTTTGTATTTCGTATTAGGTTAAGATCACAAGTAACTTTTTGAGGATACATATAATAACAGCTATAAATAGATATGAAATTAGGACTGATATAAATGAATAATATTTCCTTCGATGAAATACAGAAAGTGAAAATGTATTTTACCTTATAGTAATGAAAATAATATGGTCTCATATATTAGGTTGTTGGTGTACCTATAGCTTAAATATTGCGTTAAGTAGGCTCGCATTACAAATTCAGAATATCGTGCAACTTTGTTCAGAATTTTAGGATGAACATGTAATATTTATTTTTATTTACAAAATCAAATTGAAATTCTGGACAAAATATATATTTTACGACATTTTGTCAAAGAGTTTTTGTTGTTTGTAATTATTTTCTCTTTCGGTAAACGTAAATTATGTTTCATAGGTGTACATCAGAATAATGTTATTTAAGGTTACTTGCAACTTGAGGTATGCCAGACTCCATAACAAAAAGTTCGAAGTCTTTTATGTTTTGTACTATAAGTCTCAAGTATAAGGGCCTCTTTCACCACTTACTGATAAGTTCCAGATAACCTATCTGGCACTTTTTTGACAGCTAATTGTATGGGTTATCTGTCAAAACAAGTGCCAGATAGGTTATCCGGAACTTATCAGCAAGTAGTGAAAGTGGCCCCTAAGTTAAACTAAAATAAAATAAAATAACTAAACTAGGTGGTTATAGGCCCGTAATTGATACCCTTTGGGTACGGAACTCTAGAAAAATAGAAAAAATATTACACAGAAAATAACACGAAATGCAATAAGAAAGTTTTTATAACCGTCCCAGCAAAAAGACAAAGTCGCACATGCACCGGTGAAATTTTAAATTAGAAATAAAATAAGCAAGGAACCTGCATACGGAAGCAAGTTGCCTTGTTATAAACTTTAGAAGGGAATTTACTGCGGTTATAACATAAACAACGGTTTATTCCGACGTTTAATTTCTTTCGATAGTTAAAACTTTCTTGTTAAAAGGCCAACATTGTTTTATTTTTAGAATTATGTTAAAATTTCAGTATTTTTTTAATGATAAACCTTAAACGTAAGATAATGAATTAATTACTTTATCTACTGCTATCTTAGTCCTACTACTATTGTGTAATTATTTGACATACATATTAATTATTAATAATTATGTTCATCTTTCTTGCAATTATACTATAATACAAAACGTTGTTCCTTTACAAGACGATAAATAATCCGTTCTTTTGTTTAAATTTTTGTGAGACAATCCTCTTAAAAAACGCAATTAAAATTATCATCATCCTAGGCTAATCCTACGCCAGTCCACTTGCTGAGCGTAGACACTTAATAAATATTAGGTATCATAAGTTAAGATACTAATAGACACTCATAAAAGAGCATTCTTATAAGCATGCTTATTACTGGAAATGCTTGTTCACACATGCCACTAAGTAGCTATTGCTTATTAGTGGCATGCTTTCGTGCCACTAATGAGCTTATCTGTCAGTACCTTTATGCCTCATACAATAACGCACTCGGACAATGCACACGTAAACATCGCTCACGGACACCATCCCGGAACACTTTAAAAAAAAACTATAATTTTTCTGTGACATAGGCCTCTTCTAATACACGTTACTAAACCCGATCTCTGCCAGCTGCTTTGCGCTAACATTGTTCCACTTTGTTGGAGACACTTTACGCTGCGCTTGCCAAGACGCGGTCTCCACTCAAGAAGTCGTCTATTTTATCGGTTATCGTCATGTGACCAGCCAATTGCTATTCAGCTTGCTGATCTTTTGAGCTAAGTCGATTACTTAACTTTTATGATAACATTTTTTATTTTATCCTTCAGTGAGAAAAACATGATCATAGCTCTCTGTAGCTCGCCAAGCAACTTTAAGTTGGTGCACCAGTCGAACCGTTAGTGTGTTAGCTCACTCAATTGGTAAAAAAGTATCTTACCCTCAAAACCTATCTTATAGAGTATCTTACTTTGTGTAGTGGGATTTAAAACTATATTTTTAGAGGCTTAACAGTTTTCAAAGCACCAAAATGTCTCACCCACTTGGTTTCACTTGAGACGATCTGAAGGAGGATTTTAAACAGTAATTCTCAAACGCTTGAAAATTGTCGTTCGCATTTTAAATCTTCACACGTTCCAAATTTAAATTCATATCTCATTCGAATAATGGCAGGGGTGGCTGCGTGACGACTGGGAATTCCTTTAATTTTTAAAGTTTTTGGAATTTAAACATGCATCATGAATATTCTATATGACCTACATAAAATATGAGGAAACTACTGTTAAAATAAATTATTTAACGAAACGAACGTATTTTTAACACGAGTATTATTGTCGTTAAAGCCGATACTTTTATTGAATTACTAGGGGATCTGGTCTGGTCTCGTTCCACCATTTCCATGAAAAAAATCTTGTTTAGATTTTTTATAATTTTGTGCTTTGCTTTGGTTATTTCAGTGTCCCTAAAATAAAATAAAAAATGTTTAACTTCCGTTTGTTTCTTTGCATACGTTATAATTATTAATAAGTTTACCCATTAAAGTAAAGATTATGACTTATCCTGTTTAAAATAGACCTTACATTGGTCATTACCTAGTGGTTAATTTTTCCCTAGTGTAGCCCTAGCTTTCGTGTCAAGCGATAAGTCCCCGATGACACGTCACGCACTCTGGCCGGCACGACAATCGAAAAATAAATAAATTGCAACTGTTTTTTTATCACCTCTAAAAGATTTGGTGCCGTTAGCGTTAATTTTCTCTGGTCAGTATTTAAACGAATTTTTATTCAAACAAATGACAACTGTGTAAAACTTTCTGATGCAACATTAGGGTATAAGAACTACCCTTTTGACAGATCGACGTCAAATGCATGCTTTTTGATGCATTTTGCAACAAAGTTCTTGTTTTGCATCTAATCGTCATCTAATCTGATTTGTTTAGTATTAGCAGCAGAGTAATATAACAAAATAAAACTACAAAAAATTACACTAAGTGCAAGGTCGCACTCTGGAGGGATCCGTAGCATTTTGGATTCTTAGCACGTTACGAGTAAACGTTGAAAGAAACACGTTCCTTTTAAACCTTTTACATTTGAATATTTATTTGATTCTGAAACTAAAGTATAAATAACAAACGCAGACAGTTCTCAGAAACTTATTCCTTAAACAAAGTGGGAGTAAAAAATACGCTTAGTTGGTTCCTATTAGGATAAAGTACGTACGTGAAAATCCTGGCACCTTACTAAATTCTGAAACCTTAACTTAAAACTTTAAAAAAAAGCAAGTTCTGCTAGACAGTCAAAAGTAACCACAGTCTCGCGTCGGACTTGGCGGGGGTCGGACGCGTGTACGTGCACTGCATAAGTCCACAACTCGTTTGGCAGACAGAATTGATGTATTAAGGCTCTTGCTCACAAACCGTGGAGAAGTTCTGAACCGTGAGCGATGAGTAAAAATATTGGATCAGATTTTTATTTACAGGATGGATTTTGGTTTACACGTTATCTCTACTGGAAATACTTTTCAAATTTTGTTAGTAGTAAAATGCCAGATTTGCTTATGGCAAAGTGAGATCCCAGTTTCAAATCTTTAAAATATGTTTCTAATGGCTCTTGGCCATTACACAAGAGCGTGTATTATTTGACAAGTGTCCAATACGAGTATTAACAAATTATCATTTTTTTTATGTGCTTACAATTTTCCTATGAATGGTTGTTGGCTTCACCGATTGGATTTTATTGGGAATCGAATTGTAGATCCTGACTACACAATGGCATATTTCGTCTCGATACAGTTTCCATTCTTCGATATCTCTATAATTATTTTATCTATTTGAACTGAGAATCGAATTCAGAACCTTTTGCAGTCAAGGCGAATCACCGCACTACTACGCCAACTGGGCCATCAAACAATAAATAAACAACATGGCGTAAAAAACATCAGACGATCATCACTGCGGATGCTAAATCACCGTTCGCAATTCGAATTCTGGTTTAGGACCTTCTGAGTGTTGGTTCTTAAAAGTGAGTTTAGGTCTTCGAAATTGTGCATACACCTTAACGGTACAAAAGATTCGAATTGCGCACGTACAGAGACAAAGTGTAGCTTTTGTTACTGACAGAGCCGAGATTCCGGAGACCAGCGGATTGACTCGTCTTATTTCTATTATGAGCAACTTTGTAGCTCAATTCGATTTCTTGCAATCAACGACGCGTGTAGGTTTTGCGGTGGAATGGACTTCGGCTTTCGGAGCTTAAGAATGTCAATACACCGCACTCAAATCTTTACATACTCTTTGACTATTAAATTAAATAACTGTTGTAAATTAAATTAACTTGCTTATTTCTGCTGTAAATGTTGGTCAACATTTTAACTACAAATTAAATATAAACTTTAGCATTTTCACTAAATGGTTGCAAACAATCGAGACAGCGTGTCGTGACGTTAGCACGGCCGATAGTACCAATATGACTCAAAACATAAAAAGGCACAAGGCGCCAACAAAAAAAATAATGTTTAGAGCTGCTAATAGATAAAGTACTAACCTTTATTGCTTAGATGTACAATATAACTATGTATAGTGAAGCGAGGTGTGTAGTTAGATACATAGGTTAGATGCAATGTGAGAATTAGTTTACAGATCCACAGACCGACCGAATTTCTATACTCTTCACATCTTTTAGGCAGACTTGCCGAATCTTACCTAACTAGGATTGAAACACCATTCTGTCTCTGTCAACTTCAAATAAACTGACATACTTATTTTTAAATACAATTATCATTCTAAACCTTGATTAATTTAAATCTGGAATTAAATAGAGCCTTTAGCAATGTGTTTTTAACTAATTGTCTTTCGAGCACAACTTGAGGCCACGTATGTCTGGTTTGCGGGGCAGATGACGGGTTAAATTAAAACCATGCTCTTTGAAGAACCTAAAATTACTAACTATTTAACAGTCAAATAACTTAAATACTTATGAAAGTGTTACGGACAAACCAATCTATTTTTATGTAATAGTTATAAGTTTGATGTTTTGTAAATAACGCTTAATTTTCTATTAGGGCCTAGCTATAAGGCATATGTAATTAGCGCAGGGATTGTTTTATTTTAATAAAGTTTGTTTAGATGTATCCCACTTGCAACTAGGTAGGCAGGTAGGGCTGATAAAGGTAACTAGGTTTGTATGGTATTTGGTAAACGGGTGTGAAAGAGACCCTGTAAGGTTGTCTCACCCTACCAGGGAATCGACGGAACTGGAGGGTGGGACCGGTAGAACCTGCAGACTATCTCTGTCGCCCATCTTGCACATTCGGAGGGTAGGTAGGACACCCACAGAGGTAGAATGTTGTGAGTGGGAAATATAACATTTTCTGTAGGTAGGTTTAGAAATGTGTAGACAGAGATAGAACATAAACAATAGGTCGTCTCCCTCAGTATCTCGATGTTAGGAGGGTAGACATAAATGTTACACTAACGAATTTGGTAGACAGAGACAGAAGTTTGTATGTCCTTGTCTTATGAACTAACCCGCGATAGTCACTAGTAAACATAGGCTAAGATTGTATGAATATAGGGGCCGTGGGTCGCAAAATTTGTACTGCGCTCACGGTCAAGATCATCATTCGGAATAAAGGAACAAAGGAAGAAAGAAGTGTTTCATTTCAACTATAGGTACAGTCCACACGAAGGAGCAAGAAGATCTCTCAAGATTGTGTCACGGCGGACCCAAATCCGCTGTGATTTACAGAAAGCTTTGTAGAATTACAGGAATTAAACCTCTCTGTCATTAACCAACCCAATGAATTTGTATTTTCTATTAACAAATAACAAAACAAACTTTTGGTTGTTTCAAGTTATTTCAAATACGATTGTAGTCAAAAACAGTTAGGTTAAAATATTAAATTCTGTTTAAACAAATTAAAATGCTTGAGGCAATTTAAACGTATGGGTTTATTTTAATTACGCTGCAGATTTCTAGTGAAATTTAATTACTAGCTAGAAACTAGACAACGTAAAATGCAGTGTGCTTTCATAATTAGCTCAATCTTAAAACCTTTTGAATTTGTAAAATTTTGTTATTGAAATTTTAAATAATGAGTCTTAGTTTAATGAACGTTTTCACACACACTTCTTGACTTACCATTGGGTAGCTCATTAGCCAGTTTTTATGTACTTTAAGGGCCACTTTCACACTTGCTGATAAGTTCTAGATAACGTATCTGGCACTTGTTTTGACAGATAACCTATACAATTAGCTGTCAAAAAAGTGCCAGATAGGTTATTTGCAACTTATCAGAAAGTGGTGAAAGAGGCCCTAAGACAATTAAAAACTATATTCAAAATTAAAAACTCAACTATGCCATACCAGGCTCCCGTTTAAAAAAAATTGCCACCTTCTGAAACGACGCCATGGAGCATAAAAACGCCGCGGATCAGCAATGACGACCTTCTTGCTGCATCGATCCGTTGAAAAAGAAAGGGGTTTTGTTTCTCCATCGAGCAGATAAGCAGGCATTGCAGTCTCCGAACTGGGGGTGACTTTTGTACAGAGCTATCCCACTCTAGTTCTTAAAGTCCTACGCTGCTGAACGTAGGGAGCGAGGTGAGGAAGTCGTTCGGATTCCCATGCCTCGTCGACATAAGTTGACTAAGGACACTGCAGGTTTTTAGTTGGTTCAAATTGTTGGATACAGTTACTGTTAGTCCCACAACTCCCACATTAACTACTGGAGGCAGAGGATAACCCAGCAGTTAAAAAAGGCTCTCGATTCAGAACCATTTGATTAAAATTGACAAGCGCGATAATTTGAGTATTCATCATCATCATCATCATTTCAGCCATAGGAAGTCCCTGCGTAACATAGGCCTCACTCAATGACATATCAGCGGGTTGGCGAGCGCAGCTTTTTTTATAAGATTTTGCACGCAGACGCTGCTGCCCGTCTTGTGCAACAGGAATTAGTCGCCTCTTACGACACACCTCCTTTTGGCGGTAGAGAAGTGTATTATTTACGGCCGTCCCCACACGGTCTATCTGAATACTCAAATTATCACATCCAATTAACAAACACTTAAATATTAGTCGAGTCATCTTCCAAGACGCTGATTCAAGAAAAACAAATCCGAGGCAAACCTCTTAGCTGTTATTGAAACTTTTCTGAACCATACTTTTTCCAACTTTATTAGCTCTTGTGTATGAAGTGAGAACTTTGCCATTAGCTCTTTAGAGATTGTAACTATGGTCAAACTGTGGACCAGTATAAAAATAGTCGTTGAGGTACGAAGTTATTGTGCAGTGAGGTGCAAACTTAGCCTGGAAGTGTTATTTTTAAATCTCAAATACAGTTATGTAAGTTTTAGATTTAACTTATTTCTTTTGACTTTAACCTGTTGGGTCATGCATGCGAGACGAAATGGGAAACATCTGTCTTGTTCCCGGGTATTTTGTTAACATTAATAATTTACTATCATTACACTAACATTTGTCCCTTGCGGGATGCGAACCCGAAACCATTCGTTTTGTTGTTCAGTAATCAGGGTCCCGCGCCACTAAAGCACACGGTCGTATAACTTTTCTGTCAAACTGAAAAGGAATATGTACCTACCTACCTATTTAATATATGTTCGTATAGGTCACGGTCACTAAAAAAACCGACTTCAAAACACTAAAATGCTAAAAATAATCCTAACACTAAAGTACCTAATCAGTTAATTTTGGAGTCGGTGCAAACAAAAACATTGAATCTCTCATCGGCTGGCTTTACTTATTTCATCTATTTTTAGTGATAAATTCTAATCTAACTGCTGAACACCGATTTCATCCCCTATTTTCCTACCCTTAGGGATAATTTTTATTTTGCAAACTTTTATCATAGCATCTTTGAAGTATAAGCTATTCAATAAAACAAAAATCATCAAAATCGGCTCATATTTGTCGAAGATAGGTAACAAGAACCACAACCAAAATATTATCTGAGTATATATTTGTTGATTTAAGTTCTAAATCAATTTCGATAAAAAAAATTATGGGACCACCTGTGACGTATGATCTACCAAACAAAAAAAAGAATCATTAAAATTGATTCATAATTGGCGGAGTAATCGCGTAACATACATACAAAAAAAAAACATACAGTCGAATTGAGAACCTCCTCCTTTTTGAAGTCGGTTGAAAAGAGACTACAGTTTAAAGTAGCCTAACACCACTGCTTTATAAATGTTTAATCCCTTGCAATGCTATGGGATTAAATAAGCCTCAGAAAGTAATGACCTATTAATCGTCAGGTCAGTCAACCCTTTAACAGCAACAATCAACTCTTAACGCCATTTAGCCGGAAGACGAACAATTTGACGATCACCAACAAAATAAATGTACTTTATTTCTCGTAGACGTACCCCAACTCGGGAGCTTCTACACAATTAAATTTAATTAATTCGAATAGTTCGCGAGTCGTGGGCGCTAATGGGTTGAATGCGTCTAGCGAAGGGGTATAAATACAGGGTGAACGTGAATTCGAGTACCTTCAGTGTACGTGATATGCTGCTGATGTCATGTAGATATTGTGCACTGGATTTTCGTTGGTATTATAAAATAAAAAAAACCGACTTCAAAAAACTAAAATGCTAAAAATAATCTTAACACGTACCTATTCAGTTACTTTTGGAGTCGGTGCAAACGAAAACATAGAATCTCTCATCGATTGGCACCGATTTCATTTCCTATTTTTCCACCCTTAGGAATGAAATTTTTTCGGAATTTTTTTATTATAGTATCTTTGAAGTTTATGCTATTCATTAAAAAAAAAGAATCATCAAAATTGGTCTACATTTGGCAAATATATTAACTAAGATAAATACTAAAATCAGTTGGCGTGGTACGGAGTTCATGCAATGTTTGATAATTTTATTATAGATCCCATTATCAAAATTTAACAAAATTTATATGAGACCATTCTGAAAGTATTACCTTTCAAACAAAAAAATAATTATTGAAATCGGTCCACGTAGTAACAAATGATCGCTGAACATACATAAAAAATATAAAAAAACCGACGAATTGAGAACCTCGTCCTTTTTTGAAGTCGGTTAAAAATAAACACTAATAACCAACAAAAAAAAGGTTGTTTTACCCATTTTCGAATATCATCCCAACGTAAAAAGGTCAAATCATTTGACTTCGACTTGAAGATAGAAACGTAGAAAGGAAAATATAGAGAAAAACTTTGAAAATAAATTTCACAATTTTACAGCTGAAAAGTACCCCAAATTAATTTTACATGTTTTATAAATATTGGACAACATCACATACATTGCTCTGATCCTATGATAAGTGACTTAAGCACTTGTATTACAGAAATCAGAAACAACGATGGTACCACAACACCCAGACCAGAGACATTTATTATTAAATGTTGTTATAGGTAGGTTCTTTTGTGCTGTTGGTATAGGTACTTAATTATCGTAGATTAAGTGTTACGTAGTTACTGAGCAAAACTAAGTTGCTTATCGTCTGAGTTTAACTTTTATTATTTCGAAGAATAGTCTGTTACATTTTGTAAGCTCGTTAACTATAGCTAATCTCGAAGGTAATAACAACAACAATTGGATTCTAAATCTCATTGTGCCGCTATTACTCGAGTAATCGAGATAAAATACACAGTTTTGTTTTGGAAAATAAACAAAAAAGCCATTTAACATGACGAGGGGAGATCAAAACTCAATTATGATGTCGAATTTGTCACTTTCATACATAATCTAATGTCTCCTAAATTTACAAAAGTTGTTAATACATAACGTTATTAATCAACCAACACATAATGTAAGTAATATTAGTTTTGGTTAAGAAGAAAGCTAAAGTCTAGACAATAGTGATCGTAATAACATTTTATCGATAACAAAGTTTTTATAATACTTGGTTGATTGTTACTTAAAATTATGAATAGAAAGCTGAACTAATGTTAGTTAACTTATTTTTTATTATTGTATATATAAATATGTTAGTCTATAATTTTCACTTTTACTAACACTAGAATAAGATCAATTGTTACTAACATTTATATGGATTTTATCTGAAATAAATATTATATTATTATTATCTAGGAGTTCACGGGTCAAAAGTGACCCGGTCCTTTATAAGGCTTGCGTGGGGATACTGATCCAACACGTAGAGGCCGTTTTAAGCGCAAATAATCAAACCTGCAAGTGTTACACTGCTGGATCCAGTCTCTAACTACATCATGGAATGTAATCAGAGACTATACTCAGCATGTGTACAGGAACTATTGCAGCTAATGACAAGTTAATCAGGTCTATTGAAGGAAGATGGAGGGACTGGATTCTGGGCTATTGATGGAGACTACCGGTCACCTGCCTGGTTCATAGTCACAGACTAAAAAAAATTGGCAGGTGGTGACTCGCCGGCAACTGAATGGAAGGCGTCATGGGTCTTACAAGACCGGACTGAGGGGCAACACTGTTGTTGGCGGCTAAGAGTGGAGAAGTGGCTCTGGACTTTAAACGACGATCACTTGCTCCCCCCTGAGGGTCCGGCATCACGTGCCCACTCACCACTTACGAACCACATCCACCCTTCGAGCATCATGCTCTAGCGACTCCACTCTGGCCGGCCGGTTAAGGCGAGTCAGAGGTGAGAGTCCTGCAGCCCCTCTTGGGTTCCACTTCGGCAAACCGAAGACGAGGGTCTTGGCCGACTCTCGGGAGCACTCGGATTAACAATTGACCCCGTGGTGTCGCTACTCACCACAGCTCGCCACGAAGCTGCCCTGCGGGGTTTATTTTTATTATTATTATAAGGTATTTATTATATGGGCCTTTTATTATAAAGCATTAACACTGTAATAATTTGATGTATGAAATAAATGATACATTATTATGTATTGATATTAAATTATTATTATTATTGGCTGCCAAGCGGTAACATAAGACCGCTTAACAAAAAAAAAAACTCCTGTGTCTCATGATGCCGAATACATCTGGCAGTCAACCGAAATATAATGTAATATTAGTTTTTGTTAAGAAGAAAGCTAAAATCTAGGCAGTAGTACTAACAGTTTAACGATAGCGAAGTTTGTAATAATACTTGGTTGATTGTCACTTCAATACACATGTTATGATCGCTGTTTCGATTAAGATTCAACATAGCGTATTTCTACCTATCAGATTTAAAAAAAAAATACCGTTGATGTCGATAAAGCGCTTTATCATATCGTGTTTTGGTGGTCATGCTAGGGGGGCAGGGAATGTATACCGGTATGAATATGGGTACATTTTGTTTCTGTATAACGTCATACTTTTATATTTAGGTAACAGAAATTTTCAGGTATTTATTTCGGTTAATTTTGGGAACGCAAAATTTCCGAGCAGATATAAGATACTCTTATTCAAGTACTGGAACGAAATTTGGTCTATACTAGATACATTTCAGAATAACAAACATCTTTTCCCAAGAAACTACATATCTATCTATCTCAATTTAATTTAGTTAGTATACGTAACTATCAGCAAACGTACATACACTAAGTTTCACGGGAAAAGTCGTTTGTTATCATAAGTATAAACAAATCCTAAAGTATTAAATACCAATAAATTTCACTCGTTAAACATTTTTTTTAAAGTTCACTGTCCGATTAATTGATTGTCTGGACCTATAGAAGTTTTATAACTTTTATTTATAGTGTCAAACTGTGTTTATGATGTCCACATCATCTCTTCTTTCATAAATCAACGTAATCCCAACCGAATTTACTGTCCTACTAAATTGTAAAGTGGCCACAAACCGCGCGCATTCAATATTCAAACTGTCAAGTAAATTTAGCATCAAAATTCCAATTCGACTATACAAAACGTGGCGAATACAATTGCAATAGTGCACGGCCACCCAATGTCATGAATAAAGCATACCGTGTGAGGTTCAATTTTCCGCCGCTTTACACTACGGCGCTAATATCTCCTGACTATGATATGCTAGTTCCGGGTTAGGCAACCGATATTGTAATATAGCATGTTTTACCAGATATAGTATGAACAAACAATTTTGTAATTGGACAGGGAAAGCAAGCCGTTATCAGACTACCAGCCAGATGGGTCGAAGACAAAATTAATATAAACTATCACAAGGTAACACTAAAAGCGATTGGTACTATGAATAGCTCATGGGAGAGAAGCTGATCTGCTTGACACAATGGGCAGATACAACCTGTTGATGATGATTATGGTGAAAACTTTAAAATCTTTGCATTAAGTAAAATGACCATCACCGACAAGTTTTGGACAATACTTTCGGACTGCTGTGCCGTCTGGTTTGGACTTCGAACTACCAAACCAGAGATCGCGGGATTGGATCCTGTGAAACGCAAGTGTTCATGCGATGTATTTGAATACTAATTTGTAGGTAGGTACATAGATAGTAAATATATTTGTGACGAGGCAACGGAACTTGTCACAAACCAAGCTCTGCTTAGTTCCAAGCAAGATAATTGGTGTGATTGTGGAACAAATTATTTATTTACTACTCAAGTACTCAACCAGCAACTGCATAATACTGTTTTAAAGGTAGGCCAACGAAAGTTACTACCCCAACTTGTCTAATACAATATTGCAAAAGCTGCTATGGCGTAACATGACAATCGCGAGCATTGAAAACTGCAACAAAAGTGGTTTTAGAAGCGTATTAGCGAACCGCATAGCTTCGCGTGGCAAATTGCATCGCTAGCGATTGCAAAATTTAGCGGAATAGGTAAAACGCAGCGAAATCCTCGCCGTACTTTTGGGTACTAAAATTGTAGTGATTCGGTTTTGCTGTTTCTGGGAATTTGTTACATCGATGTTCGAGTTACCAGTTCATTAATTTTGAATTAAACAATATTAGTGGTAGCTCATTGGTCAAATTAGAAGGTAAGAATGGATTTATGATATCTGCTCGTCTGTAATGGTAAAACAACCTATAACCCTACACATTCAGATTCTCCACTTGATATGTAGCTGTATGTAGTTGATAATTCGAATGCAGTCTGGTTCTCCTGATGTTCGGTATTCGAACTTGGGACCTCAGAGATAGCGACACCAAAAGCCAGCCCCCCTAGCATGTCTACCAAAAGACGATATGATATGATATGATATAGCGATATATCGACACCAACTTTAAAAATATAAGACATATAGCCGCCATTTTAATTTTTAACCGAAACAGCGATCTTAATATGTGACGGCTATTTAACATGGCGGCTATTCGCTATGTGCAAAGTGGGTGGTGGGGGACGTCAAATCGATCGCAGCACGTTAGTTGGCAGAAATGTGAAATAACTCTGGACTGTCTGTGTCAAATTGCTATATTTCCATAGAATTCCATACTAACGAAATTAAATATTTTAAAGTAAAAACGTTAAAATTCGCGATACATTCGTCACAGTACGTGCTGTGTTATAAAGTGTAGAAACAATGGGAAAACCAGTTCGTGCATGTTTTATTCGTTTCCAACATCAAGATGGATAGAAATAAATGGATAGCTGCTGTGAAAAGAAAAAAGTTTGTAGGGGGTTTGTGTCACAGACGTTTATCTTATGATCATAGCTCTTATTAAGTAGCTTTGTCCGTTGGTTCTAAGCTCTTAATAACGCCTCTCACGTGCTGTGCTAATACTAATTCTTTCCTTTTTTGCACCTTTGCACTTTTTTTTAGAAAGTTATATCATGTTGTATGATTCAAATTCCGTACGTATTATAATATTTATATTTTAGTTCAAGTAAGAAAATCACTTATTATAATATGCACAAACTTTTTAGATATTTTCATCTAATTTCGAACAAAAACAATCCGAAAATCATTCTCAAACCATCCAGTTGTCATAATTTGAGAGATCTTAGTCCACAATAATTGTGGTCACTAGGGGCGCTATCATCGCGCACACAGCGAATATCTATCATATTTTTACAGTTGGTGTCGATATTTCGCTATATCATATCATATCGTGTTTTAGTGCTCATGCTAGGCAGGCAGGAATGCTCGCCTCAAGGCTACGCAGGTGAGTTAAATAGTGAAAGAATATACTACCACGTTGTTTGGAAAACTGCGAAAATTTTAGGCACTTGTTTAAACTTTTTCTAAATAATTACTTATAGAAAGCGTTTTCCGAGCATCCTTGTTCTATTCTTTTAGCTAACTAAATTGGCTACAATTTAAGTCTAACTTGAGCGATGTATGATAGGAAATACAACTAGGCAAATACTGTAAATTTTTTTAATATGAAAATTTTGTAGTAGGTTCATTTTCAAGTTACGTACTGGCTAAACTAATGCTCGTAGAGAAAAGTATGAGACAAAAATTAGTTACGGAGTTTTAATATTTAATGTATCATGGTTTTTTAACATTTATAAATGTCAAATTTTATAAAATTACTTGTTGTTGTCCGCGACTTCATTCGTGTGGTCTTTAGTTTAGAGAAAAAAAAACTGGATAAGAACACCCAATCACTCCGCAAGCATAGGAATCAACACATACAGATTATAGTAATACCAAGATTGTACTAGATACCAAGGGAGCGTAGATTTGGCCTATATGCAGCAGTGGAACTAATAAGACTGATAGTGAAAGCGATAGTTCTAATGTAATGATGATGAAAACGATAGTTCTAATGTAATGATGATGAAAACGATAGTTCTAATGTAATGATGATGAAAGCGATAGTTCTAAATAATGCAATTACCATATTATATGTACGATCTAAAACCATAGTCATAACCATAGTCATGCGTAAGATAACTGAAGACGGACCAATACGTTTTCAAAAGGATATCTTTTAAGCCCGATATTAAGACGTTATTCGAAACTGAAACAACATTCTACGTTTTAAAGCTTTAGTAGAGAAAATAGTCGCAGGTATTTTCATTCCAGATGAATGGTTTAAAAATATACCGCTTGGTCTTCGTGTGTGGTTTTTGAAGCAAAACAAATAAAATATTACTGATAAGTGTAAAAGTAGCAGCTGTTGAGAAGTTAATACCTTTAAAATGTTTTACAAATAGGTATAGATATGATGTACGGATTCTGATATATTTTTTATTATTATTTACTTTTGTTCGGGTACATAAATTAATAATACTTTATTCTGCAAGTATTAGGTTTTTTGTAAGTATGTTTTCCACGAGTCAAAAGTACCTTTAGCATAAACAAGTTTACATTTAATTCATTAAAAGCCTACACCACAAAATAGATTAGTACCTACTCCTACACGCTAATCTCAGCAACAAGATAAAAGCCTAGGCATACCTACTCCAAGTTGTGATAAGCTAAACCATGTTTTACCACAGTAAACACTAGAAAGAACATGGTTTAAAAAGTGTTTTTATACTAAAGATTTTTTCCAATCGACTGAATTAATTTATTTTTGCTAATTTTACACGTCTTAATTTTTTTTTACTCTACCACTGCTGCAATAATTTACACGAGATCTGTTCTGACACATGATTTTTGGTGATTTTTGAGCAAGTCACTTGTTGCGCGGGTGGAGAGGGGCGTGCTTTGAGCACATCTGAACACCTTTGCTTTTAAGCATGCTTATTTCAATTGACAACATTCCATTTTTGGGTTAGGTGCAAAAACTTGAAAACAATTTCGAGTCTCTCAGATACCAAACACGTTATGTATTTAATTAGATTTTTTTGGCCTAAATGTTAATTGATAACGGTGTACCGTAGTTTTTTGGAATTATCTATAAAGATATCCGCCATCATTCTGTTTCTGATCTGATCTGATCCGAACGGTTGTTACTTTGTAAGTGCGTCGCTCTAACGTACTTACCGCGTTTCTCGACCAAGTAATCCGAATCCATCCGTTTAATTGTTAGTTATTTTCTGTTTATGCTTTTGCTATATATAAAATAGACGTCTGTAATAATTAACTGGACTGTTATTTTGAGTTTTCCGCCATGTGAGACCCACCTGATAACAAATCCTCCTACCCACCGTCTTCATATAATATGTCAATTGCGTTGCAAGCAAAAACACTGTTTTATTACGTCTGTACGGATAGAACTGATACTATTATAGTAACTCTTCTTTTATCTTACATCTTAGTAACTCTAAAGGTGCTTGTAACTCACTGGCAACCGGGCTTTGGTAGTGATTACCAAAGTTAAGCCACCTACGCCGCGGTTGTAATTGGATGGGTGACAATTTCAACCATAAACAGTGTCATTTATCATGCATCTCCGTGCTTCGGAAGGCACGTTATAAGTTGATACTTTAGGTATATTCGGGCAGCGCGCCGCCCGAAGCGGCGTATGCCAGTGGGCTGTCGCTCGGCTCGCTCGACAGTCGCGGTCACGTCGCGCGAGCGCATACTTGATAAATTTTTTTTGCGTTTGCAAATTGACCTGCAATTTTGTTAAATTTCACATCATATTAAAATATTTATTCTTCTTTAATTTCATGTCCATAATAAGTAGTAATAGTTAAAATAAAAATCCTTAATTAGTTATATTAGCCCAGAAATAATATTAAGAATAGATAATGTTTACAATAGAATACCTACACCCGTAGGAATCGAACACACGACATTCAGATGTAATTTATATGTTTACAGAATCAACATTTGTAATGCTTAATCTACTTATTTTAATCGTAAAACTAATAAATTAACTAGGTAAAAAAACTTCTCAAGTGACAACCCCGTGCCGTTGTTCGCAGCTCGGTCATAAAACTGGGGCGCGCAAAGAAAATTCACTGTTCGCGCGCGGTTATAAGTTTCAATTTTGCTTGTAGGCGGGTAGCTCTGGCGAGTCTAGGTATATTTTTGTACCTAAACCTGCCTTTTGTTAGGAAGTGAGTCTTCTGTACGGTAGTACTATTAGGTATTCTGTGGCATTCGGGCGGCTTAATAACATCTGACTAAGGTTTAGTTACTGCCAAGAGGCCTTACAACACCCTTCCACCAATCCGCAGGCCCGCGTGGCGGAGTATGACACAAACCACCACATAGTTGTGGTAAGGCCTGTGCCCTGCAGTGGGATACGTATAGGCATACTTTACTTTTTTACTTTATTCTACAGAACCACTGATTTTATTATATTTTCATGTATAGCTTCCATTTTGTCCGATAGCTTGCGATTAAATGGCACGTGTTAACAGTTGTTTGCTTTGAGCATGCTTATTTTAAAAATAAGCATGCTTATTACTAGCAAATGTGAAAAGTGACATGAGCATGCCACTTTTATGAGCATGTCTGTCAGTACCTTTACAAAGTGCGGATAATTCACAAACGTCATCTATATGCATAACGTAAACACCCGTTTCCCACAATGCACCACGTAAATACGCGAACAGAACACAAAAATGCTACCTTAAAAATTGTCAACGCGCCCGAGCCGCCATATATCACATGGATTTATTTCCACCTTCACCCCATCCTCGATTTCCTCGTAACACCTTAATTTAATATTAAATTTTGCTCTTTCCTTTCCCCCTACAAGCAGATGTCTTTGCGTTCTGTTATTCATATTTCAAATCGGCGCATTGCTCTGATTAGGGATGCAAAAACGGGTGTGCTTATGGAAAACGTATGAGGTCTAGGTACGTTAAGTGGTGGAGATCTATTAAATATATACAGAATGCAGTATTTAAATTGGAAAAAGCCGAACCCTCATTTGATGACTTTGATCAATCTCTTTAATCTCTTGAATAGGTATAAATTTTAAGCTTCTAAGTCTATGTAATCAAAGGCCACAGCCGTTTATGCCAGTCCTGTTTTGAGCTTTGCAGACTTCATCAAAGATCGGGTACCTAATTTTCTTTGACCTAGAATTATTAAAATTTAAAAGGTCTCAAAGGTCAGCACAATTAAGAAAAGATCCGAATACCGTTTTAACACACAAAAATTTTTATATATAATACTTAAAAAACTATATCGAATAGTAGCCACTAAAAAGTACCAAATCATTATATAAATTTTTTAATCAATAAAACAAATAGAATTTGGTCACACTCGACCTTCAAGATTTTAAGTACTACTAACAGTGAAGTTAAAAAAGTATGCTAAAAAGAACTTACAAAATTATTGTCATTTCTAGATCTTTTTCATTGGGTTATTTACCAAAAAACGGTAACAACACACACAAGATTTGAACTTGGTTAGGTTTTTTTATACAATGACATACCATTATATTATAAACATGATGAAGACTGGAGTGGAAATCGAAATAAGAAATACTGAAAGCCATATTCTTTATAAATAAAATCATAAATCTTCAAGAAAGTTTCAGACATTAGACAAAATGTTTACATGTTGTTCATGTCGATGTGTTTTTCAACCTATCTTTAAAGATTTTGTTTGTATATTTAATAATGAACTAGACACTTCTTTTCATAATTTATATCTTTACCATTTCCTTTCCCAAGCTCTGAGCGTTGATTACACGGCTTTATCTCCTTTCATCGCTTCTTATACTTTTAGTCAATTTAAACTTTAAGTACACCACAAAAGACACGTTTTCCAATACCGCAAAGTAAATTAAGAGTTTCGTAAGGCAACATTACATTTACAATGTACCGAAAATACCTAGGGGCTTGCAAAACGTAAGCTAAGTAGGTAATTTAATTTTATTAAGTATTTATTACTGGCGATAATCACAATACTGAATCTATTAGAAATACACCTACAGAGTGTCTAAAGATGTCATTATAATTGATTAGGTTTGAAGCTACGTTCATTCAAATTTAAATCTATCTTTTAAAAGAAAGATGGATTGGGCTTAACTATATTCTGTGGTCAAAATGGTATTTTATTTTGTACATCATTAAATAAAATGTTCAAACAGACAATTATTGGTATTTTTTAAGGTTCCATACCTTAAAAGGTAAATGGGCACCATTTATTTTGTTGTAAGTCCGTCTGTTTGTCCGATTTTCTGTGTCTGCATTTCAAGACCCTGACCAGGACACGTAGAGGTATCAAGTTGAAGTTAATATCATTTATTCAGGTTTGTGGTGGTTGTGCCGCCCTACTGCCATTTTAGCTGACTAATTCCTCAGGCTATGTTAGCGACATTTGTTCGTTTACGAATCTCCTCGGTTCTATTTGGGAATATTGGATACTTAAGTGTACATGAAGACTTAAGTGTGGGCAGACCACCAGCCAGATGGTCGGACGATATTACAAAGACGGTAGGACCAACCTGTCGTTGCTCTGGACAAGAATCGCTGCACTAAGAGCTAGCTGGAGAAAGCTTCAGGAGGCATGTCCAACCGTGGACGAAACATTGAAGAATAAGAAGAGAAGAAGTGTATAGGATATTTCTGTAGTTCTTTAGAGCTACCTAAAAAAAAAAATACCCTTAGCAAACACAACTAAACATCATCAACATTTTGGTCAAAGGACGTTCACAGCTGAACTATTATACTACAAAGGCCAACTACACACTTAACGTTAAACGTTTTCTTAAAACTATGCGGAAGAAAGCTAGCAATAATTCAAGCTAAGTTGTTAAGTCATTCGGATAATTACTTACCCTTCTATGCATTAGCGGGAACGGAACCGTTGTTTGCCGATGTCAGGATTGCGAAATGTACGAAGCGTAAAATTCAATATTGAAAAAGGCAATGCATTTTAATCAAAATGGCATTAGTATAATCGCATAGGAATGTGCGTAACGCGGCTGATACACATTTATCATTTTTCTGGCAAACAAATAATATAATAATACTTTTTTAGATTATTTTTTTGAGTGTGTGTCAGCGCAATACAATTAACCTAATGATTACTTTTTTTGTTTTCTCAGGATTTTGATTTACCAAAGGTTCTTACGTAGGTATTAATGACAGTCCGTCTCTTAGTTTGACATTACCTTTTTTAAATGTATTAATAACGTTAGAGAAATCTGAGTTCATTTAGTCGAAAATGCCATTAGCCATTTTAATCATTATAATACTCAAAATAGAAACAAACTTGCCGTACCTAGCTGCAGACTACACAAAGTTGGAAATTAAAGCTTGGGAAAATAAATACACAACTCCTGTTGAATGACCTGTTCATAAGTTCATATACAATTTCCTTGTAAAAAATGATATCTTAAAATAGACAATTATTATACGATAATAAACCTATGTATGTCGCACTTTCATTAATGTTGTACGAACAGACCACCCGTGTGTAAAAACTATTAGTAAGGGGTGGTGAGTTCTGTACGCACTGCGATATCGCCCCTCGCAAGGGCGGCGGTAAGCTCTAGGTTTTACATTAAAGAAGTTAATAAAACGAAATTATATTTGTGTTTCAACTTACCGATATGATAAAACAAATGATGTTTACTAAAATGATTTCGGTACATTTTATTGACAGCAACGATTTCCTTTTTAGGGTTCCGTAGCCAAATGGCAAAAAACGGAACCCTTATGGATTCGTCATCTGCCTGTCTGTCTGTCCATCTGTGTGTCACAGCCACTTTTTTCCGAAACTATAAGAACTATACTGTTGAAACTTGGTAAGTAGATGTATTCTGTGAACCGCATTAAGATTTTTACACAAAAATAGAAAGTCTTCAATAATTATATTGAGGTTTCTAATATCATTTTTTTCTAAACTGAATGGTTTGCGCGAGAGACACTTCCAAAGTGGTAAAATGTGTGTCCCCCCCCCTGCAACTTCTATAATAAAAGTATGATAAAACTAAAAAAATATATGATGTACATTACCATGCAAACTTCCACCAAAAATTGGTTTGAACGAGATTTAGTAAGTAGTTTCTTTTTTAATACGTCATAAATCGTAAACCACAATTTACCTTTCATTCAATCAACTCAAATATTAAAAAAAAAAAAATTGCTTTATTAGCTCTTTAGAACTTTTATATTAAGTTATTTGCTGCTACGGAACCCTTCATGGGCGAGTCCGACTCTAACTTAGCCGGTTTTTTTTCATCATAAAACGCATCCATGCATGCTTTTCATAAATCTGAAGACAGTAAATATTTGAAGACAGCAAGAAAGTATGGTTCACCAATTGTAAACCATACTTGATAAGACCTGTTGCCGACTATCTTTGTCTTTAAATACGCTGAAAACAAATACAAAAATCCTTTAAAAAAATAAATTAAAACGCCATCATTGTATTCACCGTCCCCATCAAATCCGTAAAAATATTCCAAAATCGACAATGTTTTAGCGGAATCGGCATATCAAAGAGGTTTTAATCAGAGTTACAAATTGAATTTGGCCGACAGCCGATTGGGGGCGATATCGGAATAATTTGCATAGTTATTATAAACATGGGTCAGCCCCGCATAAACGTGCTCGGTGACAGCTCCCGTCTCCCGAATGCAAATGTTGCAAAGAGTTACGTAAACTTCTGGATGCGCCACGCACTGCCTGCGTCACGGTATGTAAATAAATTAATGTCATAAAAGTGTTTTTTTCAACGGTTACTGTATTTCTCCAGCCAATGTCAAATCTCGTACGTGAGAAAAAAACATTTTGCAAATTTAAAATAGTATTGCCTTTATTTATGATTAAGGAAGGTGGATGGCAAAAACGATAGAACCTGTAAAATAAGGAAAATAGTAAGTTGTTCTTTAAACAAGTTAATATTATTTGATTCATATCTATGGACATAATTCAAGTTTCTCAAAATCATGACAAAAGAGTAATAGTAATGTTGAATTAAAAGTAGGCAGTCTAAATATCAATACAGCGTCGTCTAAAGGAGATGTAAAAAACAAAAACAACGGTGATTTTTAAAAAAACAAAATTGATAGATGAAGATTATACTAGTATTGTACATGTAAATTTCATAGTCGTATATAAAGTCAGATCATATAACTCAAAACTATAAAAAATCATTTTATCCTAATTCGACTCTTATTTGATTTTATTTCCATATTATTAAGTAAATTTTAAGATACAGCACTTGAAAAAAAGTCAAAAAACTATATTTATAAAATTACTACAGTAGGCTAGTTTCCTAAAAAAATCTAATTAGTCCGTCAGTTGGATTAACAGAAAATATTGGACACGTATGTTTTATTTTCTTAATCAAACAAAAAATGATAAAGATATAGCCCGTTAAAGTTCCGCGTAACGTCACGCCACACGACAAAAGACAAAATATGGGTCTAATATTTTTTGATAATCTAACTGACGGACCAAATAGAATAATCTTTTTTTGACTTAGGAAACTAGCCTATTTATTCTTGCCACCTCCACAATTCCTAACTCCTTTATCTAAAGGGTGCTTTACTAGCGTTTCAGGTGAACATGTCCAATTCTGCTAGACCCGCGATTATACCTTCAGTCCCCCCTCTGTCTATTGTCACTCAAAGAAACAGGGTGGGGCAAGGGAGGCCAGGGAAAACTGGCGTCGGCCTATACAATCAGCTGTAGAGTAATCCAAGGGTGTTTGAGGCTTTGTATTTTATAATAAGATGCACGCGATGATTGGGTATGAAATAACTTAAGATATCAATTGGGATGTTTAATCCAAGGCATCAATCAAACTTTGCTTTGAGAATAATATACTAGCTAAACTTGGATAACAACGTAGACTGAAGACAGCTATTCAAAATAATTTAAATGAATGAAATAATATTGACAGACTAAAAGAAATGAGAGTAAGAACCCCGTTATAGAAATCGTTTAGTATATTTTTTTAAATTAGTCAATATGTTTTTAACAACTGCAACGGCAGTTCGTTGGAACGGCAATATTTGGTTAAGAAAGAAAAACAGTTACTTTGCATTATTCGTATTTCATTACATAATTTAAACTTTTTACATTTAATTAGACCTTTAACTCACTCTGTTTAAGCTAGAAACCTCCGACATACGGATGGACAGATAGACAACAAGAGTTTCAGTTTTGTCATTCGTGTACGAGACCTTAAAATGTAGCTGTTACCTATTAAAAATAAACTTTATTTCGAGAGATCTATTTACTTAAACCAGATAATATTGATAGACCTTTTAATGAAATGATAAACAGATTGAAAATGTTCAATGCAGCAGTGACACTGCATTGTGAAACTTTATTCAGCGTTCCAATTCAAAAGCTCTATTTTAATATAATTCTGTTTCCAGTTATTAAATATTTAACTTATTTCGGCTAGATTTGCCTTTCATTTAGATCTAAAAGGAATATGATTGACGTGGCGTCCACAAAACAAAATATGCCTATCATAGTGGTTGGAGTTGGCTTATTTTGATTCATTTAATTAAAAACGTACTTTGACAAAAACTAAATTTATCTCTGGATATTATCAAAAACAGCTTTAAAAGAATATTCTTTCATTTTTAGGTTACAGTGTCACTCAAATAAACTATATTGTTAAGTAGGGGGGACTGGGGATAATGGATGGGGACAACAGGAGTAAGTTGCCTAACAGACAAAAACTTGACCCAGGTATTTAGAAGTGTTGCATTATTCTACTGGGTCCAAAACACAGGGCACTGCATTCTCGCGCTTAGTAGAATGACTTAACACTTTCAAATGATTAGTTTTCGATACATAGTCATCCTACTTATATAGTCAACTAAACCCGGTCTTCCCTGTGTTATTTTTAATTCATAACTTGTGAAGTTGGACAAATTGGACATTATTCTAAATTATAGTTAAGTTTTATAGTCTCAATCAAGGAACTAGTGCAAAAATACTTGTTTTTGGAAGGTCAATTTTCCCATTCTCCTTTTATTAACACTTACCGCAAACTTGGCCCATAACTCGAGTGAAATGGAGCAAAACAAGTCATTACACAAAATCGCACCAATCAAAGGACCAATCTGGAAAGCCGCTCACAATAGCGTTGGCCACATTACACAGCTCGTCAAGTTAAGCCATTTCATTCCATAACAAATTATAGAATCATCGTGATTCATAATAGTGATATAAAATGTTGAAACAGGCCATTTTTTTTACTATACCGTGTCACACCGTGTGGCATAGTTCATTTTCTGCAACGCATTTATTTATTTTTATTTAACTATTTAAAGAAACTGATCAAGTGTGAGCCGTACTTGCACACCGAAGGTTCTGTATAAACTCGTAGATTATGTAAATAGGTCGTCGAGAACGGAGCCTCAAAGATCCTCCAGGTTTGTTAAAACAGGTTTTTTATAATTTAACTATAAATTATGAACGTATATTATTATTAGTATTATTGTAAAAGTTATATTTTGTCATAGCTTCAAGGAGTTGCAGATTTTAGTATTTTGTATAAATTTCAACTTGATATCTCCACGCGTTCCTAGTAAAAAGAGTCTTGGTAGACAAACAGACAGAGAGAAAGCCGGACAACAATGTGATTTCAAAAGGCTTCTTTTTTACTTTTTGAAGTATGGAACCCTAAAAAACAACAACACAATGTTGAACTAATATTGTTTAATAAGCTCAAAATTAGGACCCCAGCAGGAGCAGAGTAATTACACATTTATACAACAGACTTCGTCAACTCCTGTGGCTTTTTATTGTTATTTGACACCAAAATCTAAACAAAGATAGTAATCACTTCGTCACACGTAAACTTGGCAGCACTGACATAAACTAAGAGAACCGCAAACCTGTTTGTTCTCGTCAGGCTACGACACGACGTACCGACATAGACTGGTCGATAAGGATTAACCCAAAGGTCTGGACTGAATAAACAATGTGACGACCAAGGCACCCTCACGTACACACACTGTTAATGTAAAAACGGACTGTGGTATTATTTATTTAGAAGCACGAACTCGTTTTCGTGCTTTACTGTTTTTCTACTTTCTTTTGTTTTGAGCGGGGGTGAAAACGATATCAACAGAGTCAAAAAGTGAGCAGGAAATTCAGACTATAGAATATTACTCACGTTTTATATTTAAATAAAATTGGACAACATCACATACATTGCTCTGATTCTAAGGTCAGTAAGACAAAGCACATGTGCTATAGAAATCAGAAACAATGACTGTACCACACACCCAGACCTGAGAAAATGTTGAAAAGTTAATTTCTACATTGATTAAATTGGTGTGATCGTAGAAATAATTTATTATTCATTATATAATTATTTCTTGTAGCACGAGACGGGTAGCAGCGTCTGCGTGCGAAATCTTATAAAAACTGCGCTCGCCAACCCGCCTGCCAAGCGTGGCGAGTATTGGCAAACCCCCCCCCCCCCCCATGTTGGGTCATTGGGGGAGGCCTGTGTTCAGCAGTGGACTTTCTATGGCTGAAATGATGATGATTAATTATATCTAGAGCTAAACACTTCCGTAAAATTATATGCTACTTCGACTGGGCGAAACAAAAATTAATAATACTAAGTCTAGTAGTCTATTAGATAAAGCTATATTAAATACTAGCTTCTGTCCATGACTTCGTCTGCGTCGCCTTACCCGGATAAACTATCTGAATGCCAAATTTCATAAAAATCCAATTTATAGTTTTTGTGTGAAAGAGAATAATTAATAATAGGATTAATAGGATGTGCCCGGAAGATGGCCTGTAAACTGAATAATTGACTAATAATATAAACTTTTATTGTAAAATATAAATGAGTCCGTTATTCCGTACTGGATTTCCTGAAAATAAGATAAGCTGAAAAGCACGATATTGCAATTTATTTCCGGATAACAGCATTTTCAAAGATGTTAACCTCCGCCTTTTTCGCGGAACTTTTTCCATCATTTACTTGGTCTCCCTGCCGAGTTGAAGTTGGTAACTGCAACAGGACCTACTTGTTGTTCTTTAGTTATAGTTTGCGTTGCTATCATACAGCTTGCTAACTTCGCTTATACAATATTCGTGGCAGCCTTTCTTGGAAACATGTTTTTCCTATATTAGTCATTATAATAGTACCTGCCAATAGATAGATACATGGACATATATATGTATATAGATACTCTTTATCTTATACTATACAAAGTTAAGATACCTACTCGTATTGTGTTATGGAGTTGAAGTTCCAAACTCAAAAATATCTCGTATTTTATTTTGAGGTAGACGAAATGTTTTAAATTAAAAGATAATATAAACCTAATCGGTTTGACGTACGAGTTGATCAAAACAGACCCAGTTTCTGATGTATTGAACCATATTAACAACAAAGCGTAATAAGAACTAGACGTAAAATGTTAGTCAGATGTATAAATAACTAATTACAGTAAATGTATAGGTACTGCTACATGCACTGACCTACATCGTACACAGGTATTTTAAATAAATCAACAAATATTGGACAACATCACATACATTTCTCTGATCCTATAATAAGTAGCTTAAGCTTAAGTTACAGAAATCAGAACCAACGACGGTACCACAATACTTAGACCCTACACAAGATAGAAAAGTTATTTTTCTACATTGACCAACAAGAATCGAACACGGGACCTCAGAGATAGCGACACCAAGTCCGGTATGTTTGGTTGCTCGCCTTTCGGCTACGGAGGTCGTCAATAATTACGGCCATACCTTAAAATTTAAATAGTACATGCTTTATTTACGTCAAACTGTATAAAGAGAAACAAAACTCATAGTTGCTATTTATTTAACCATTTAAGCCTAAAAAAAAAGAAAGAAAATACAAATAAATAAAAAAAGAGATATTTGCATATAATCCGATATTATATTTATAGGGGAGGAGAAACCCTATAAATAAAATAACTGATTGAGCTCGCTTTCTTGGGGAAAGGTGCCCAAAAGATTTGCCACATTGCCCCGCTGAATAGCTAAGCTAATGCGTTAGGCTAAGTATTGGCCAGCCTTTGTATCGTGGGATATCTCAGCTAATCGCTTAGACATATCACAATAGAGTTTGTAGGCACTTGGTCTCCACGGGCCCAAAGTTTCGAACCCAAACGGTTCAAATATGTACGCCTCACTAAGACATTCATATTAGCGCTGTTTGAGGAGCTCCGCAGAAGCTGCAGCAGAACCAGCCCTGTTGCCGGTCAAAGGAAGATGGGATTTACCATAAAGGTATATCATGCCCCCGATGATATAAATATTTAAATGAATAGGACAAATGACTTATTAAAATAAAAGGTATACTATACGAAGTATGAATATACATTCTAACTCGATTTGTTGTAGATTCATTCGGTTCGTACCTAGTTTTATCAACTACGAGTACTCGTAGAACACGTACGTCTTATCGCAGATCAGATCGCATACATTGCGTAAATTGGGGATTCACTGAGGCCATATATCAGTCAGAGGGTAAGCCCCGACGCGTCGCAGGGTCGCAGCGACCTCTGTGCTGCACTCACCTTTACAAGGGCTGCTGTGACGTCACGAGATTGCTAGTGCGAAAATTTATAACTCAAGTAGGTTCTACCATCTGTTTATTCACGTGTTTTTGATGCAGAATTAATCGTCATATTGTTGTAACCTGACGTTCGTTTTTTTACTTATTAGAAACATAGAATATGGCAGATATCCCTCCTGCTCCTTTTTTATTCTGTGTCCATTTAGTAATTATCAGCTTAAACGATATCCCAAATATCCTAAAAGATTATGTCTGAATAACGAAAAAGATTATTCAAATAAATTTCATTATTTTCTTATGGAAAGTTGCTTAATTTTTTGTATTTTGTGTTTTTTTCTGATCCGCTAGAGAGTGGCTAGTTTAAGCTTCATAGTTTGCCAGATGCACTGCAAAATAAAAAAAGATAATACGTTGGTGGTCATCTGTCCAGTGTACCAGACATACTTACATTTATCTTTCCAGGTGGTTCTCTTCCCGTCTCTCATTAAGGTTAAGAAAATTAAAACAAAAAAAACCTACTTACAAAAAAACTTCTTTTACAAAATACTTTATGAGCTTCACCCCAAAACCCAGTAAACATTACAAAGATTAATTTGACGGTTCTCAAGTTAAATCGCTCTTGTGAACTGGCGAGTAACAATTTGTTGAGTTATGGGCTTACACTTTGGAAAGTGTCAAAACGAACAGAATTTCTTTGGGAACCTTAAAACGCGTCACGCGAGACAAGTTCGAACGACACTGGATTTAGCTGACTCACTGACTTCACGTTATGTGAACGAATGCTAGTTCATTAAAAATCAAAACTCTGTAAGTATCTTATTTAATTTGCTTTTTTATGTGATTTGCAATAAAGATAATACTCTTTATCTATGTTTTCTCTGTTTCAGAATTTAGAGCTAAAAAATAGTCTACAATGAATGCTTTTAATTAAAAAAAAACTAGCCTGCTTTTATAACAGGGACGTATTTGTTTAACGTTCATCAGGTGGTCATTTGGTACGCCTGTCTTAAATGCTTGACTCTATATGAGAACCTTTCTATACCTCAGCTTAGTTCACCACGTTACGTATATATGTATCAACTATGTTCAGCCTGCTTGCTATATCTCTAAATACTGAAGGCTGGCTACTAGCTCTTGGAACTTGTCCCTGTTGTTGACGAGGTGGCATCACTGAGCTGCACTCGTTATTTCCATCCATTCCTGGATATTATTTATATATGTTTCTTGTTTATAATAGTAATATGATACGATTGACGCAGTTTCGTGATATTTCACCTTGAGTGCAAAGGGACGATTAATATCTGAACGTGTGAATAAATTGACTATTTCTATTGCTAAAGAAAACTAACTTTCTTTGAATGTGCTGGGAGACACCACCGACAAGAAATTACTGTTTTGTGACTAGTAACTTGATGAAAAGGATGTCAATTTCTATTTTTGAAACAAAAACTATATTTTTATTTAAAGATTGCGCAATAATGCTACGCAAACGCCAAAGCCGTATAACTCAAAATTTAAAATATAGTCATGTGTCACGCACTACACGGCGATGCGACGCACTTGGAATAATAAATAATTATTGTGCCACTCATTACAAAAGTAATTACCATTAAATGCGCCCGATGCATTATTTACGAACCTTTTATCAGATTTCCAAAATTTAATATTAACCGATGAAAAAGGTCAATCTTTTTTCTATACGATAATTCAACCGTAGTGAAACAAAACGTAGGCTAATTTATGCATACATGCAAAATCCTATCGATACGTGAATAAATTAATACTAACAGGAATGCTTTTTTTTACAATGTGAAATTAATAACTTGTGTAAACCAGATATGTCGATGTCGATGGTCTATGTTTTTTTTAGATCCGAAGCCTCTTTTCGAGGATTTTTTCTGACAATGTCTAGTAATTTTGATAAAGTGTTCTTAATTAATCACGGGTGTTTAGTGTTTTATTGCTTTACATGGATTCCGTGAAGTCTTATACTCTTGCCGTAGGAGCAGTTGTTTAGGTGAGTCACTTGACACTCGATGCGCTCTCAATACAATAATATTTAAATGGTTCCATATCTTTATCATTTCACCAATAGAACTAAAAGATAAAAACCGTTAAAATCGACCGTGCTTTTCGATAGCACGGATTCGATGGGGGGGGGGTCCCCATCGAATCCGTGCTATGCAGATGTATAGAAACGGCATATACCTAGCATATTGAATGTCATAGGCTGGAAGTAAGAATTAGTAGCTACAATACTTATGTGACCGGGTACCTAAAAACGTCTTCCAGTAGGTCTTCCGGTAGGTAGGTAGGTATGGATGTTTAGGTCTTTTTTTTTCTTGTTACAAAATATAATTAGTTGGTAATTCACTAAAGTTCCTACTCGTAAACCAAAGCTCGTACTTGCATACTTACTTACTTCTTACTTGCGAACTTCAGTAAATTAAACTTGTTACAAAAATCTGTTACGGACTTGCTCGGGAAATTTTAACACTCCATTTCTTGCGAGTTTATGTGTGAAACTTAATAATATGTAGCTCAGTGGTATTTAAACATCAGAATAGGAGCCCTTTCTTACCTTCGAAACATTTGATAAAAACACTGGTAACATGACTACCTGAACTACAACAGTAACAAAGTAAACCCCATCAAGTTTGGGCTCGTTTAATTTGTCTTGATAAGTACTCTATTAGTAGATATCCCTAGAGAAAATAAAGAAAAGTAAAAAAAAACTTTTTTAAGACAAGCTTTTATTGAGTAAAAAGTGAACTAAAAGGAATAAAATGAATTTAAGTGACATCAGTCATACACGTAGATAGGTAAGTTCTATACGTCTTTTCAAAAAGAAAAATATACATTAACTTCAAAAGCTCGAGGCGCTAATATCGTACAGGAAACCTGTTTAATGGATAGCATTGCTCAGTGCCTCATGCTTGTATATGTGTATGACTGATGTCACTTAAAATTATTTTATTCCTTTTAGTTCACCTTTTACTCATAAAAGCTAGTCTTTAAAAAGTTTTTTTTAACTTTTATTATTCCTGGATATTATCTACTAATAGAGTATCTGTCAAGACAAATTAATCGAGCCCAAACTTGATAGGGTTTACCTTGTTTTATTACGGAGTTCCTTTGGCCACCTTCTGGCTTTATCATCATATCCTAGACATCATTTACTATTAGAGTTCTTGTCAAGAAAATCAAACAAGCCTTAACTCGAATTGGTTACGTTGTTTTATTATAGAGTTCCTTTGTTGTCCACCTTTTGGCTTCATCATCATACCCATCGACCCAGAACATAGTCTACTAATGGAGCACTTGTCAAGACAAACCAAACGAGCCCAAGCTCAATGGAGTTACGTTGTTTTATTACAGAGTTCCTTTGGCCACCTTCTGGGTTCATCATCATACCCTGGACATCATCTACTGATCAAGTACTTGTCAAGACATATCAAACGAGCCCAAACTCGATGGGGTTGTTTAATTTTATTACAGTTTCTGTAGCCAGCTTCCAGCTTTATCATCACACCCTGGATTTAAAGTACTAATAGATCACTTGTCACGAAATAAACGACGAGCTCCAATCTCTATGCGGTTACGTTGTTTTGTTATAGAGTTCCTATAGCCACCTTCTGACTCCATCATCAGATCAGCTCGATGGTACCAAAACTCTTTACATTGTCTCTTACATTGGCTCTTTACATTGTCTCCGACACACCGACACTCACATACGTGTGCCAAATTTCAGCTCAATCGAGCACCGGGAAGTGGGTCAAATCTAAGTTGCTAATTTCTTAAATTGTTACATACGAACATTGCAAGCTAATATAAAGCTTGTAAAAATACAAGACAAGTTTTTTTTTTCAAATAATTTCAGTTAATACCCCTCAGTTTCTTATAGTCGCATATATTTTTTTTACAATTGCAAGCCACTTATAGAATTCAAGAAACGTCATGCAAGTGCAGTTTCCTGCAGGCATGAACCGAAAACAAGATAATGTCCTCCTACATTACGCGCTCAAATGACGATTATGCAGTAGACACGGGGCATCGAGCACATACCCTCACCATCATCATCATCATTTCAGCCATAGAACGTCTACTGCTGAACGTAGGCATCCCCAGTGACTTCCAGATTGGCCGGTAGAAAGCGGCCTGCATCCAGCGGCTTACTGCAACCTATACTAGGTCGTCTGTCCATCTTGTGGGTGGACGTTCTACGCTGCGCTTGCCGGTACGTAGCCTTCATACCAAAACCATTCTGCCAAATCGGCCTCTACATTCTATGTGCCCAGCCTACTGCCACTTCAGCTAATTCATTGGTGCTAGTGACTTTTGTTCGTTTACCGGTTTCCTTATTTCTAATTCGATCTTGCCAAGCATAGCCCTTTCCGTAGCATGATGTGTAACCTTGAGATTTTTTATGAGGCCCGTTACTAGTGATGATTTACCAGTGATGGTATATGGATGTCGTCACTGGTAAGACACACTGGTGGTAGACTTTCATACCCTATAGTACAGCAATACGAATCATCTATCTCCAAAACATGTTAGTGATTTTTCACTTACATTTAATTTTAGTATGAACTGACAAGTTCTGACAACTCTCTTCCATACAAAAACAGTACAGTCACAGATTACATAATGATGGAATTGTTATGAGACAAAATAAATTACATTTCTATTCTATAGGGTATGTGATTCATGACACCATATTTAGTAATGTATGCTGTAACAGACGTCAAGGTGTTCTCAGTTGACGTCTGCGGTGGACAAGTGCCCCAATAGCGACATTATGAAGATGTTTTTTTTATTGTTTGAGATGTAGCTTAGTTTCAGATTTTGAATAATATTTTAAACAAGTGTACAAAGTTATAGCGGTTAATGATTTCTTAAAAATGCAAAGTTTTATGCTTTTATAAAGAGTGTATACTCGTTTTAAACGTCGTCGTACAATGTTGGGAACCAGTGAACTAGCTAACCAGGCAGCTCTTGAGCGTAATGAGCGTTTGAGTGCGGTTCCTTGTTTGCGCTTCGAGAACGTCGCATATGACAGTTCTGCGAAGTACGAGGTAACAACAATTGATTTATACGCTACTGGATTTTATAATGCAAGTTAAGAGTTTTATTTTAAATTGTGTTAGAGCTTGATTTTTAAGGTTCTAAAGCTTTGGAACTTGAGCATATTTAATATAAAATTCGCAGTCATACAGATTTTGAAATAAGTTAATACAGATTTAGTAAAATTTTGTCTGGTAACACTGGATGTCATTACCTATTGAGTCGACATTGAACATGGCGATGAAAGTGTAATTACCGATTCACACTGCTGTTGTATTAGCAATGTTTCACTAAGTTACTTATTACTCGAGTTCAACAACCCATGTTGAGGCTAAAAATGTTTTAGGTGATAATTTTGCATTGTTTAGTGTCATTTTTGACACACCAGATACCATTGACTGTTTTGTTGTTGTGAATTTTTTTCGTGTGTGTCAACTCAATACTACGGGTGGTACAATAAATACGTTTTGGTGGCTCCTGATATCGTTACATGCAAGTACCTGCTAGCAAGAAACATCATTACTAGTTTTAAATTTAAGTTTTTTTTTTCAACTCAATGTAACCTTACTGTCTCATATTATTAAGCCGCTAAGGCCTATGACTATATAGGCTTCCCGTCTAGTATCATGAGATATTAGCCTGGACCAACTTTTAACGTGTCTTTCGAAGCATTGAAATGCTTGTAATAAATGTCACTAATTATGGTTGGTCACCCATCCAACTTATTAGCTTTGGCAATCACTACCAAAGCGCTACTGCCACTGAGTTACAAGCACCTGTAATAATAACACAAATAATAAATTATTTTCACAATTACACCAATTATTTAGCCCCAAACAAGCAAAGCTTCTTAGTACAAGATAACGGATGAAAATACATAAATACTTTTATAAACATCCATGACTTAGGTATATGGTCGTGTTCTTCATTTGTCCATGGCGGGATTCGAACCCGCAACCGCCTGGTTTTGTAGTCCGGAGCACGAACCACTACACCAGACGTTATCCAATATTGTATAAATTGGTGTTATTGTACTTTGGTTTAAAAAATCGAGTTACATGTCCAAACGCACGTACATACTGTAAACTCTACATTTTTTACAACGGCCATAAAAATCATGCAGATATCAGTTGGACAAACCGTATTAATTAACATATTTCCTTTTAATTCAACTCGTGCATTCCCGAAATCAAAACACAGAATCGGAATGTTAAGTTAATTAAACGCAAAGGCGGCGTTTACACCGCCCAATCATTTGCATAAAAATTATAATGATCGCGGACATCGTCTTGGGTAACAAACGACCCATTCCCAAATGTATATCGCCCACTCGTATTTAGGGTTCAGAGCACAGAAAGTAAAAACTTATAGGGACGCTTTCAAAATCGTGATCAAATCAATCATTTTTTATTTTTGTAGCTTCAGAAGCAATATTAGTTTTATTATCTGCTACGAAAGGAGACTTAACAGATAGATAAGTAAAACATGAGCATTCCGTTGTTCTGTGTCTGGAGATTTATTTTAAAATTTCAATTGGCATACAAATTTTAACTTGTTTTATGTAGCCCAGCATCATCATTCCCGTAGTTTTGTCTGGTTTCTAGTACGTGATGATGATGATGATCTAGGATGCAGCCAGTCTAGTTATGTAGCAATTTCCACACAGCATTTTATGGTAACGTGATATTAGGTTCCTGGAATATCAGGTCTACTGATGTAATCCTCAAATTAGTAATATTTAAACTCATAAATCGGTACGGAACTCACGGGGCTTAAAGAAGGTTGGTACTAGTTGGTCTTTTGAATAAAATCTGATGGCTGTTATAACATGACATATGCCCTCTCGGTATGTCTACATGGTTTTCGTTTTGTGTACGGATGTGGAAATTGAAATTCAGACAGTTAATCATACATTGTCATGTTTCGGACAATAAACATGTCTCCCGTGTAATTGATTGCATTCTAAATGTTAAAATAAGTTAAAACCCTACCGCGGATAGATACTGACATAGCATTTATGTAAAATTAGTTCCTTGATATGGATTACATGATTGAGTTATCAATAATAATCAGCAGAAAAATTAAATCACTAGCCCAACTTGTTACAACCCTTTTTAACTTGGTCTTGACAGACGGACAACGGAGTTATCATTTCCTTTTAATTTTTGAAGTACGGAACCCTAAAAAATTTACTCTAAACTGTACTAAAAACGTTTGTTTTTTAAACCATAGATATGTAACTCGTAATTCTTAACTAACGCAATGTTACGTAGCTCCAACCTTACTCATTCTTTACAGTAAAATTGACACCAAAATACCCAGCCAATGAACTCCTAGTTATAAATAACAAATCAATAGTCTAACACCGAGAAGTTCCTGTAATTTTAGACAGGACAAGAAAATTAAGGCTTTGTTGACATTTAAAGTATAATATAAAATTATATCAAAGAACTGTAAAGTGGTTTGTGACAATTGTTTCTAACTTATTTACGTATTTTGTTATTTATGGCTGTCTATCGTTAGGGCCTTTGAGTATTTATTATGGTTTTTTAACAGATTTAAATTATAGTCTAAGATTCCGCCTGACTCGATTTGGATGGTGTGAAAAAACAATTGATGGTCTATTAAGATAATAAAGTTATTGTTTATAAATGAAGCAATAGTACATTGTTAACCTAGGGATGAAAGTAACTTATTTAGTCCCGAGATGGGGCTTGGTTTGTTTGAGTTTGTTATATTATTAGTATTATTAGTCAGTATTATAGTTTGAGGGTCTAAATAAGTCTTTAACCCGAGGTAAACACTGTGCTTTTCATTACGAATACAAGGAAAGTAAAAATAAAAACATGAATTAGCTGAAGAAAAAATTTGACAATTTTAACAAAACCGTACCAAAGAGTATGCAATCACTACGTTCTAAAACTCTAAAAAACAAATGAAGATCGGATTGCTGCTTTCCCGCCTATTTTTTTTCTGTGGCCGGCCAGCTATTCAGCCATTATTTTTCATTTTCATCTTCGAAAAAATGGTAAATATTTTGCCTAAATCGATTATTTAAAAAAATAGTTGAAAGTAAACTTAGAATAACCCTACCCTATTTGTATTATGCAACCTTCCCTTTTGTTCACCCAGAAGGTGGACAGACGACCTGGTAAAGGTTCGACGAAGCCTGCATGCAGGCCGCTTCCAACCGGCCAATCTGGAAGTCACTGGGGAAGGCCTATGTGTAGCAGTGGACGTCCTATGGCTGAAATGACGATGATGATGATGACATTATAAATAAGCAATGTACCTTTTAAGGGCTGATTCTGGTGCTCAAATACAACAATATTTACTGTGAATGGACATCGAAAACATTAAAAAAAACACTCCCATGCAAATCGTAACAGCTGATCGCTCATTTAGTACGGGAAGGTAGAATTTTTTTTAAATTTTCGATGTTCGACCCATAGTACAGTTGTTGTATTTACCCCAGAATCAGCCATTAAAAATTAAATACTTTATAAAAGGCATAGTAATAATATAAGCTTTGTGTTGTTTAGTTAGGGCTAGATAAGTTATTGGGGTTATTTTTTTGTCATTTTTTTTTTATTGTAATAAAATCAATCGAGGTATCAATACGTTTTATAACTCTCGTCTAAGAGTCAAAAGTTAGTAAAAATAAAACAACTTTTAAATTAATGTTTTAACGAGTTTAGAGCAAATCTCATACTATTATTTTAAATAATAATATACCTACTTAGTAACAAATTTGTCACTTTAAATCCAGACTTGTATAGTACGCCGTCCGTTTTGAATACAAAAACACTTAGTTAACATATAAAGTGAAGTTGTTAAGGCGTTAACTACTGATCGCGTGTGTCTTGCTTACTTAGTATAATGGGATACAATTTGAGACTTAAGGGGAGTATAGTCGCCAAGTGTAAACTAGTATGTGGTATCAAAAGCTACTACCATAGTATATTAGTACGGTAACCTATAAACGTACGAAATGAGGTACACACACAGACGCACACCTCAACAAGAGCCGTAGGCAGTCGTCGCAGTGCTGTCAGTCGCGGGTGCCGTGTACTGCCGAGCTGAGACGAGTTGTCAGTTGTCACGCTTTGAGAATATCTCTATAGAATGCTTACTAAACAAAAGACTATTGCAATTTACAAAAATTAAAAGGCGACCAAACGACCCAATGGAGTGTAGGTATTTATGTCAACGAATAGGCCTAGTTTCGGTACTGCTTTAGCTTAGTTATCTATATACTGTGCTATTAGTAAGCCCAAATTGACAGAAAAATATGCAAAAAAATGTAAAACCCGGACAACATTTTGAGCATAGAATTTGTTTCTAGTACTGCAGGAAAAAAAATGGTTGATATCATTAAAAAAAACAAACAAAAAAGATGCTACATTTCTTTTTAACCGTTAGGCCGGCCAATCTGGAGATCACTGGGGGCCTATGTTCAGCAGTGGACGTCCTTTGGCTGAAATGATGATGATGTTAAATTTTTTTATAAATCGAATGTAAGGTCAACTTGATAGCTGCTCTATAAACTGTGCGTAGGGTTTTTAATGGAACAATTGCGTACGTGCGAAAAGTATTATTTTCCCCAATTTTCACTACCAAACGATGCAGTGATTGTCGTGACAGCATTGTTTCATTGCACGCTGTTATGAACAGTATTTCAATGAGTTTTCGTGCGATAATCGTATACGCGTCGAGTCGCTAATCTAAGAGCACTACTCGCCTAAATATAAAATCATTATATTGTCTAATTCAGACGCATCGTCTTAATCTGGTGGCATGTCTGGTCCAAAATATCAAAAAAATTGGTAGTTTAAATGTACCTACATGTCTTAGAATTAATTCGTTGCTTACATATAAATATTAATAAATACTGCACAGCATCACATAGGTGTACATTGCTTTAATTTTAAGGTAAGTAGCCAAAGCACTTGTGTTATAGAAATCAGAAACAACGACGGTACCACACCAACCAGACCCATGTCATTACTTATCAAGCAATAACTACATAGGTAACCTCAATAACCTTAAAAAGGGGAAATACAGCATCTCTACAAATATTAAATATATCCAATATCAAAATTTTATTTTCGTTATATTTTTAAAGTTATTATGTGTCATCTAATAGCACACGTACAGTAGTAATAGACAACGAACTTTCAATGATATCAGTTTTAAGGTTTTTTTTTAACCCTTTTACCATTTCACCCTCTGTACAGGGTGTAGGTACAAAAAAAAGGTGTACCACCATAAAACAACATAATCAGCTTTTAGCTTTACAACAACTTTTACAATGAGAGAAAATCGTTAAACAAATATCAATGCGACATACATTAATAACGAGAGCGCTTTTGGTTGTACGGAGCATCTTAATATTTTATCATAATTCCCTATTGGCCCAATAGCTATTTTTTGTATCAGCTGTTCTCGTGGTTTTAAAGATTGACACTTTTAAAACCTAATTTTGATAACATTAATAAATGATTGAATTGAATTAATACTCTGAAGATTCTTCTATAACTCGTGAACTTACCTTCATACCTTTATGTAATAAAACAGACTCATGTACATCATTGTCATTTTATCCCCACCTCGTTCACAACATCAGGGGTCAATCCTTGCCTGCAATCGACAGGTAACCCTCCAGCGGCGATGCAAGTCACACATTTCGATTCGGCCCGTGACGTCGAGTGTCGAGGGACGATCAGCCATCGCGCGGATATTAACCACTCGATTGCTAATTGTCCCGGCTCCAATTATCGAACAACTGTCAACGGGACGCGCTGAAACAAGTTCAGTCGGCAATTCGATTAACAATTGGTTAAATCCTTTTTTTGTTAACGGACATTTCGATTGTATCGATTAAAGCGAGAGGTGTTTGTTTACCGTTAGCACTTTTATCTGTAAAGGTTTTACTGTTTTTGCATGTAAATGAATTTATGCAATTTGACGTTGCTTCTAATGTAATAAACTTGTCACAATTAGGATTCTAACTGTAGGTACTACCTACCCAAACTTAGAACGGGACAAATTGTAAGGAGAAAGAAAGGGATATATTGATTTAAGGGTTTAATTTTATTAGACATAGTTTTTAAAACAATATATCAAAGCAGCCAGTACATTTTTTTAAAATAGCGACTATTGATTACTGTTTACTTATCAAAATGTGATTTGCGACTGCAATATTAATATTTTTACTGAACTTTATTTATTAATTTGGGTCACTGACAAATATTTCGTCACCAATTTAACTGATTGAATAAAATATGATATTTTGTACCAAATATGACTCCATGAGGTAAGGTTGTTTATGAGATTACTATTCAGTAAAAATATTATTACTACAGCCGAAATTAACATTTTAATCCTTAGAAAATGTAAACCGTAGTAACGTTTTATGAAAGTGATTAAATTTATAAATGGAATCGGTTTTTTCATTAAGACTCTCAAAGGAATTTAGCCTGAAAAATGATAAAACAAAGTTGGCTTTGATTGCCAAATGTGGTAACCAAATTTTAAATATTATAAATATCTTAATTTGGTGGTATCCTAATTCAAAAAAAATACTAAAGTAGTAACTAGCTGATAGGTAAGTTCCTTTAAGACATGATCGCATAAGATACAGTTAACAGTTAAATCTAATATTAGGAGAAATCTTACCAAACTTGAATTGCTTTTACTTGTAAGCCATTCCGAACAATTATAAACATCAAGCAATATAAATCGTAGTTGCAAGATATTTTTACAGTTTAAATAACTAAGTAAGTAACATTAATTCCGGATAAGTTAAAATTCTTGAGTGGCGCCGAATTTTTTTCACTACCAACTTATCTCCGGAACAGTTTTAACTTACACGATTTTTCAAAACTTTATCGTGACCTACTGGATAGTTGCTCGTTCCAACTATTCCGATATTACTTTTCTTAAGAATTCTACAAATTTTTATTAAAAAATACTTTTATTATACTCCTTCAAATCCAACTCAGAAGTGGGATAAGATATGGAATTGGATTTTTGTAACCATTATTAACTAAGATAAAGAGAACCAAATGAAGATCAACCAAGCTAAAGATGATGAGATTGATCGTTAAACTACAAATACGTTCTTTTTGTCAAGGTCACCTTGCCAGATGCCACCGAAAAAAAACCGTCTTCTGGTGCTTGGTAACACGTTAATTTCTTTTCAATTTAATTATATTTATCGCATTCTATAATGTTACACAGAAAATTTATAAAAAGAAACGTAAAAAAGAAGAGACCTTAATAATTGGTGTTCGTGTTCCACATGTTTATTTTTGTTGTACTCGTATTTATTAACTAATTTTAACAGTGCTATCGAATCAGTCACATTTTGTCCGGCACGTCTATCGTGGGAACTCGATCATAAAATCTACAATAGGATATTATAAACGCGTAAGTAACTCTGTCTGTGTGTCTGTTACGCTTTCACGGCAATACCACTGTACAGGTGCTTGGAGCTCAGTGGCGGCGGCGCTTTGGCAGTGATTACTAAAGCTGTTAACAACTCACACCGCGGTTTGGAGTGGATGGGTGACCATTCCCACCATATCTGACATTTTATCACAAGCATCTTCCGTGCTTTGGAAGGCACGTTAAAGGTTGGTCCAGGCTTATATTACTTGATACTAGTCGTAAAGACTAGTCAGAGGCCTTAAGGCGGTTTGATTACATCTGATTACATACCAATCCGCACTGGGCCTGCGGTGTGGAGTATGGCCCAAACCTCCTCATACTTTACCATGAGGAGAGTACTTTACCATGGTTCAGGGGAGGTCTTTGCCCAACAGTATTTGTAACCTGTATATGGTAAAAAACATAACTAGAAGTAATTCAACCGTAATAAACTTGATTTAACCTTGTTGTTGTTACTCGCTAAACTACGACTATAGGTTTTGAAAATATGATGGCATTATTCATTATCTTTGGTAGTTCTTAAATATATAAATATGTGACTAATTTGTTCCTATGTATACTTATGTAGCCATAATAGTATTTTTTTCAGTATATAGGACCTCTTCCGGGCACTCAAACAAATCCCAAAATTTAGCTTTGTCCTACCACTGCTTCGGGACTACATATCGGCTGGTGTTGAGATGAAACAGCGCAACAAACTCAGTCACCTTAAATTGTCATCCTATTTTACAGGAAATACAGTTACCAGACATGTAGTAAGTGCGGGCTAAACAGGTAAAGTCCATGCACTCTGGCCGTTTAAATAAATGTCTTCTTTATAATATCCTTTTTTAGACCTTTACTTTACCACAGTACCAATTATGACGAAGTGTGGCACGAAAAAAGCTTGAACCCTAAGGAAGGACATGCTACATACTTTTTTAATCCTCTCTCTAACTGAAAGTAAAATAGGGGATGACAAGAGGGACCGAGCGAAGCAGCGGGCACAGCTAGTTTTTAATAACTTAAACTAAATGTGTTGCTAAAAAACCGCATGATTGTTATTCCAAACACTAACATCGCCTTATCTTTATAGGAATTCCACAGGCCGTTTCACAGCCACACTGACCGTACTAGCTGGCGTGCGTTTACAAAAAAAAACTTTAGGATTCCGGAGATAACACGGGGAATGGTTATCGAGTGAACTGAAAAGTTTCCGTGCTATGAAATCGGGTCGTGGGTTGCATACAATGTGAATCATATAGTAGATGTTTTTATTGACAAAAAGGTTTTGCAAAAAACTGACAACAAATGGATCTCCTACATCCTACTACGAAAAATTTAATGCACCTTACATAGGGTTAATCTTTGATTCTTACTGTGGCAATATTGATATAATAAAGAAGTTTTTCATCATGACCACCATGGGTTTTGTTATAGAAGTACGGGTGCTTATGATATCTCTTAAAAATCTGTTTTTGAAAATGCGACCCATTACTTTATAACATGACAATGTACACACATCAGTCACGTCTCCATCAAGTTGCCGATCAGTCACGGCAAAATATAGACATCGTCCCATCGTCAGTCACATATGAACGCCGTTCATAAACGTGGTCACGTCTAGGATTGACGCGACTGATCGGTAACTTGACGGAGATGTGACGGAGATTATACATCTTCATTATCTAGCCTCAGCCTTCAATATAGCCGCCATTTTGATATTTTATCGAAACAGCGATCATAATATGTACCGTAACCAGCGCGGCAATTGTACCCGGCGGCTTTAACTATCATATTTTTACAGTTCGTGTCAATATATCGCTATATCATTCATATCGTAATCGTGTTTTAGTAGTCATGCTAGGCAGGCATGCTGGATGTAAGCCTTCCCCACAGAGCGCCAAAGGGCACGATCTCCCGCTTTTTTCATTTCTCCACTGCCAGACATATTTCTAGGGTCGTCGGTCCATCGAGCTGGGGGCCGTTTTATTGTACTTACACGTAAAATTGGGGCTCTTTGACATTATTTAACCATCGCAGTTTTTAATAATAATATATTAATTATTATACGACAACATAACATAAATGTAAGGTATCCCACTGGTAAGTAGCCACTAGCCAAAGCACTTGTGTCACAGAAATCAGAATCAACGACGATACCAAAAAAACCTAGACCCGAGACAATATAGAAGAGTTATTTTCCTACATTGACCAACCGTACGTTTAGCACGTAGAATTGACGGCCGATGGGGCAGAAAGGTTCTAGAATGGAGGCCACGTACCGGCAAGCGCAGCGTAGGACGTCCACCTACAAGGTGGACAGACGACCTGGTAAAGGTTGCAGGAAGCCGCTGGATGCGGGCCGCTTTCAACCGGCCAATCTGGAAGTCACTGGGGGAGGCCTATGTTCAGCAGTGGACGTCCTATGGCTGAAATGATGATGATGATGATTGACCAACCAGGAATTTTTTGAAAGGATAATTAGTAAAATTGTTAATAAATACTGAGCCCTCAACCAGCATGCTCAACACCCTTTCCCGTTTTCCCGTTAAATTTCCCGAGTAGAACGCGCGAGAAATTCGTCTACGCCATTTTTATTGTTTTTACTTTTTTCGCGGGCCCACGGTCCAGAGGTGAAAAAAGTTTCATTGTTAGCGTTGCAGGGGAATACCGTTGTTCTTATTGCAATGGACATAAATACCTGAATTGAGCAAAAAAGCTGGACACAGATGGCAAGTTTTTTCGGGTTGAGGGGATTGAAGCTGATTTTTACTTGCGTTTTACGGTGAATGTTTTGGATTTGTAACTTTTTATCTCGCATGTACAGCGGCCTAACCATCATCTCATAAAGCAGTTTTACTTCAACCTTGTTTTTCGGTATTGAGTGTATACAGTTCTGACGTCTATAGTGTATTTTTTGAGATTTTTATTTTTAAATCTGTGCATTAGAATCAATACTCGATGTCCTTCGGCTGAAAGGCGTGCATACCAGACTTGGTGTCGCTATCTCTGAGGTCGCGGGTTCGATTCCCGGTCAGTCAATGTAGAAAAATAACTTTTCTATACTGTGTCGGGTCTGGGTGTTATGTTACTGTCGTTGTTTCTGATTTTTGTAACACAAGTGCTTAAGCTACTTATAGGATATATATCTTATAATACATAGAATCAGAGCAATGTATGTGATGTTATCCAATATTTATTTATGTATATTATTTAATACTACTTATTTACTGATTATTGTTAGGTTAGGTTAGGTCAACAATTCAATGAGTAAGAAATTTTAATGCAAGAAAAAGGTCTAAGTAAACCAATATCTATTTTCCTTGGTTATCGCATCACGCGTGAACGGATGGAACAATTGCGCTAATTATTTTTTTATTCTGCTAATTATTTTCAGGAGAAGGAAAAAATTAAGAAAGTTGCGCAGAGATTCCTTTATTAATAAACTTAAGACCATGCGAAGTCGCGGGCAACAGCTAGTAAATTATATTTTTAAAGCAGCAATATGCCTGTTCTGTTGCTTAAAATAGTAGTACTGTTATAAAGCGGGCGGCGAAGAAAATGGCAACTACCTGAAGACTTATTACATCCGTAAGTTAATCCTATCTAAATAACTAATCAAGGGGCCGTGTTCCATGAGATATGGCTGCATCTCTTTAGCATCTTAGCTATCGGAACATTATCTTCAAGACAAATTACGCACTTTATAACCTAGACTAACTTGAGTCACTAAATTTCCATTAAAATTTCTCACGGACGCCAACAATTGCAATTTGCAATCGTTTATAAGAATGCGGATATTAGATTGAACTAGATAATTCATTATCTAGTTCAATCTAATCATAGACAATCATTTTACTGGGATATTGTGTAAATAATTAAAATTAGGTATACCAAATAGTTTGTATCATAACTGGCTGACCCGCCGCTGTCATCTGTAGCTCTCTCTGTTTTTATTGTTTTGTTTTTGTTGTTACTAATATAGCTTATAAGATCTTACTAATAAAATGGACCTGCGATGTCTGAATCAATGAAATAATAATATGAAAGGAAATAGAAGTGAACGACTAAGTGCTCATGTGGAAAAAATTAGATGTACATATAAAACACACTCACAGCACGAAGAACCAAATACTACTGACCAACAAATACTCGATACATTAAAACAAAAATTAAACGCAGCTGCAAGTCGACTAAGACGATACATTAATTGCACTTTAAGGAAAAAACAAAATACACAATTTACCAATAATGAGAAAAAATTATATAGACAACTATCTAATGACACACAGAATAACAATAGAACTGACACGGCAACAGGACCATCACAAGAGGAGCTACACCAATTCTGGTCTAATATTTGGGCAAACCCAGTGCAACATAATACAAATGCAGAGTGGATACAATCAGAGACAGATCAAGCTACTAGCATAAACCCGATGAACTTTGAGCACATTTCTATGGATACATTTTTTAAAGTAATAAATAAAACGCATAATTGGAAAGCCTCGGGTTCCGATAATATCCAAAATTATTGGTATAAAAAACTTACACACCTACACCCAAACCTACACAGACACATAAACGATTTTATACACAGCCCTACCCTAATGCCCTCATATATCACAGAAGGAGTAACATATATGATACCTAAAAATCAAGAACAACGTCAAGACCCCAGTAAATACAGACCCATAACCTGCCTGCAAACAATATACAAAATACTGACGTCATGCCTTACTGAAATCATTTACCAACATGTCACAGACAACAAAGTATTAGCTGAGGAGCAGAAAGGATGTAGGCGAAACAGCAGAGGGTGTAAGGAACAGCTTGTAATAGACAACATTGTAATGAAACATACGCTTAAATACAAAAAAGACATCAGTACTATGTACATAGATTACCGCAAAGCATATGACTCTGTACCACATACTTGGCTCCTCCACATTTTACAACTTTACAAAGTCCATCCCACAATAGTAACATTTCTAAAAACCTGTATGAATGAATGGAGAACAAGTCTTAAACTATTCACTAGCGACTTAGAAATACATACAGCAGTCATCCCAATAAAGAGAGGCATATTCCAAGGTGACGCATTAAGCCCACTATGGTTTTGTCTGGCTTTAAACCCTCTCTCAAACCTTTTAAATAAAACCGCCGGTGGAATAACTATGCCGATAAACTTAAACCAATCATCCCCTACTCATACAACCCTCACACACCTCATGTACATGGACGACATAAAATTGTTTAGCAGTAATACACATCTACTTCATACATTAGCAGATATTATCCAAATGTTTTCTATGGATATACAAATGGAGTTTGGGATCGATAAATGTAAAACAGTTAATGTCAATAAGGGCCATTTAAATCAGACGGATTATTTACTCGAAAATGGAGACATCATAGAATCTTTAGATGCAAATAGTACATACAAATATTTAGGCTTTCATCAATTGCGACAAGTACACCAAAAGCAAGCTAAAAATGATATTATAAAAAAGTTCAAACATAGAATTAATACACTACTCCGATCTCAGCTAAATTCCAGAAATCTTATAAAAGCCATCAATACATATGCCATACCTCTTCTTACGTACTCTTTCGGAATAATAAATTGGTCTAAGTCGGACCTAAAGCAGTTTCAGCGCAATATCAATACAGCAATGACAGCCAACCGTAAACATCACCCCAGATCATGCATACAACGAATCACACTATCGAGAAAAGAGGGCGGAAGAGGAATCATTGACATAGAAAACATGCATAACAAACAGATACAGAATCTCCGACACTTCTTTTACGAAAAGGCGTTAACTTCTAAACTACACGAAACTATCACACAGACTGATACACACCTCACGCCACTTAATCTGTACGACTCCAGCACACAAAGTAATGAACGTGTCACACTTGATCCTGAAAAAGAAAACACATGGAAGCTGAAGTCACTCCATGGAAGACACTACCATGATCTGCATCAACCACATGTTGACAAGACAGCGTCAAACGCATGGTTGCAGCGTGGTGAATTGTTTCCAGAGACGGAAGCTTTCATGATAGCTATTCAGGACCAGGTTATTGACACTAGAAACTACCAAAAACACATCCTAAAAATCCCAAACACAATTGATATTTGCCGACGTTGTCATAGTAGCTCTGAACATATCCAGCATATTACAGGTGCATGTAAGGCCATAGTACAAACAGACTATAAACATAGACATGATCAAGTGGCAGCAATAATACACCAAAGTTTAGCATACCAATACGGATTTATAAAACAAAAAGTACCCTACTACAAATTTCAACCTGAAACAATCCTCGAGAATCTAAACTATAAAATGTATTGGGACAGAACAATCATTACTGATAAAACTATTCACTACAACAGGCCAGATATTACTTTATTAGATAAAAAGAACAAAACAGTATACCTTATTGATATAGCAGTATGTAACACAAACAACCTACAGACCACACATTCAGAAAAACTTAACAAGTATAGAGATCTATCAATTGAAATTAAGACACAATGGCAAGTACCAACAGTCAAAGTAGTCCCCATAATAGTATCTAGTACAGGCGTGATCCCCAGACAATTGCACACAAGTATTCACATATTAGATTTGCCATCAGCGATATACCAGTAATTACAAAAAGCAGTTATACTCAACACATGCAGGATCGTTAGGAAATTCAAAAAATCTATAATAAACTAGACGCTAATTAAGATGCCTTGGTTACGGCCCGGCTCTTAAATGTACCTCTAAGGAGAGACAAAATTGAGAAACAAATATAATAATAATTATTATTTTAATGGTTTTTAAAATATAAACATTGGACAGCATCACATACATTCCTCTGATTCTATGGTAAGTAGCCAAAGCACTTGTGTGACAGAAACAACAACGGTACCACAACACCTAGATCCAAGACAAAATAGTTTTTTTTTTCTACATTGACCGACCGGGAATTGAACCCGGGAACTCAGAGCTCTAGATCTCGACACCAAGTCCAGTATGCTCGCCTCTTGGCTACGGAGGTCGTCAAATTATTTCTTCGCCAAATTCTTCTTCTCAATAATTGTTTTCATAAACTATCATCCATAAACATAAACATCCAACTTGAGTGGATCCTATTTATTTTCGAGCTATTTACTATTTTACTTTAGGGGAGACCGAGGATAGTTGGTTAGTGGATAAGCCTATCCATATGGTTAAATAAGTCTAGTTTTCGGAACTTATTCAGCCGATTAAGTTCCGAAAACTAGACTTATTTAAAAGTGTTGTTCACGTTTAGTTGATGGCGATTTAATTAAACGCAAAAATGCAATGCTGTATGTTCGATGATTAAACAGGAAGAAGAAACAGCTTTTCGCGCCCAAGTGAATAATGCAACACCTTTAAATTTGTCAAGTTTTTAGGGTTCCGTACCCAAAGGGTAAAACGGGACCCTATTACTTCATTGCTCACACATAAGTCTGCCTGTCTGCTTCTCTGTCTGTCGCCAGGCTGTATCTTGATAGCTAGACAGTAGATATGTTCACAGATGATGTAATTTCTGTTGCCGATATAACAACAAATACTAAAAACAGTAAAATAAATATTTAAGTACGAGTCCCATACAGCAAACGTAATTTTTGCTCGATATTAATAACGGCAACAGGTAGACACTTGGAATATTTATTATAGATAATGGTACGGAACCCTTCGTGCGACAGTCCGACTCGCACTTGGCCTTTTTTTTACAACCTATCTCTATAGTTAATCTCCCTTAATATCTCGATACCAAACAACTATCCAATAAATGTTATTTCTAGTAGAATCATATTTGAACGTTTACCCAGTTAAAATCTCATCCATCCAGGTACCCATTCAAATATGTACAGAACGAGAATTGATTTCCTTTCAAGGTTAATACGAAAATGTCCCTAGATTGGAATCTTCGCATTGACTGATGGAATCCGGCACAGACGTCCCTGATCGCTCAAAATGATATAAGTAATATACTATCGGAAACGGCGGAGCGAAGGTTTTGAGACCTAAGCTAAGGCTTGCACATACAAGTAGGTATTACGAGTATAGCTTGAAACATTAAAAAGGGTTTTTTTTTCTTTTGTCGGTCGTGCCGGTGACTGTGTTAGCTCAGGGGGTTCTATCTTGCCTTGCATCTCATCGTTTCAAATTCAGACTTTTTGACCGATTGATACATGGTGTTTAGTACGTTTAGCTTGACATCGTTTTCAGTCTGTGTACAGACGTGAAAATTTCATTAAATTTTAGGTAGGTAATTTATATAAATAAAAATATTAGAATAAACTTAGTTATCAGAGGTTTTGAAGTTGCTCATATACTGTAGAAACATTTTCAGATTTTATGTACGGGCACTGATTTGCTACGGGTTTATAAATTCCTACTACTGTTTAGCGATGTAAATTACTTTACTCCATGTCTCATTAAATAAAATAGAACTCCTTGTAGGTATGCCCACTTTTATAGATTAATCATGATTGGCTATCTGCTGTCATTTACGTTGATTTGAAATAAACTAGGAATATACAAAAAGAAAACGTATAGAAAGAAACCTTTTATCGTTTTGGCGTTGCTTGTTTAAATTAACCTTATTTTCACAAAGGAAATGCATTACGCTTTTTTGCATATTTTGCAATCTTGCAAGTTACAGGTATAAGACACCTTGACGAGAAGCCCACCAAAACCTTCGCGTGTTTCATAAGGCCGCAATAAGCAGGACGACGCAGGATCGACTGGATTGCTATTTCCATTTACTACTTAGGTAGTCTCAGCGATAGAGTTGTAAATTGACGGTCATATTCTATAAGCGTCCGTCATTTATGATAAATGCTTGGTCACATTAGACATTTATTGTCACGATAGTAAAATATTTTTTGGTATACATTTTAAAAAAGAAGAATTCCTATAAAGTAAGTCTTAAATTTAAGTATTTGTCAATACAAACATACAATAAAACATGTAATTGGATCTGGATTGAACTAAAAAAAAAACTCGCGCGTAACGATACGACCATTTTTAGCTTCTTTGTGCGGAAAGATAAATTTTATTTTATTTGATATTTCGTTATAGATCATTACTACTAAAGTCTGTCTTTCTTTTAATGAACTTATTTGTAACCAATTTTTTTTTTCATAGTTTGTCAATAGAATTGATTGTGACGTTAGTGACAACAAATGTCCAAAATGTCCGGTCACATTGAGAAAATGTCCAATTTGCTCGGTCATATTGGTCAGACATTTATAACGTGACGGACACTTTACAACTCTACTCAGCGACAAAAGTTCGATTTCTAAATTGAGTCGAACAAAGGTTCTGGCGCGTGCCCCTTGAGGTTCAAGGTGAAACGCCACTACGCTAATATGCAACGTGTAACTCCAAATATGCAAAACCTCTTAGCGTTTCATTCTGGTGATCAATACAACTACTTTTTCTATGGGACCAATATTAAAAAAAAACGATCTTCCATAATATGAACTTCTCGGTGACATGATAGTATCATTTGTATGGGGGATTTTTTAATCATTTATTTATGTTGTATCCGTATAATTTTTTTTTGTTTTGAGCTGCTGAATCAGCCCCGAGGTATTGCGTGTTTTCAGCAGTTGTCTTAACAAAGACATTTTTATTGAAAACTAGCTAAACTGGCGAACTTCGTTTCGCCAATAAAAGTTCTTGCAATTAGTTGCAAATTTTATTTCTGAACGCATCCTGTTTGACAGGTACGCGACCAGTTTGTATGGGAAAATAAAATAGTTGTTTTATTACTTTCCTTGCAATTTATTTATATTTAAATTTAAATACATTAATTTGATGCCATTGTGCTGATCTGACGATGTAGCCAGGATATGAATAGTGAAACTTTTCACCTTCGTGTTTGGGCTCATTTTGATTTATTATTACTAGTCTAATACACATATTGTAAGAGTGTGTTTATTAGTTTAAAATAATATGGTTTTATGGAACAAAATTTCTGTGTATATGGCCGAAATCAAGTGCTAGCTTTATTGATGTAACCATCCATTTGCAAGTGCGAATGCCTGTGCATAAGATCACCACCGTTATGATAATTAGTTGCTTAAGTCGTGTCATACATATTGAAACAAATATGACAATTAGGGCATAAAATAAATTATTAATAAAGCCCTGTTATTCCAATGAAATAGTTAGGAATTAGTCACGGGAATTTATCTAGACATTCTTTTTCTATGATAATAATTCGCTTTTTAGGGTTCCGTTACGCAAAAGGAAAGACGGAACGGGATAATTTTGTTGTTCATTATCCATCTGACAATATCCTTTTCATCACGAATGCATAGAGATATCTAGATTCAATTTATATCAGATACTTAGGTCTCTCAGAGCTGTGAAAAAATCAAAATTCTAAGTCAATACAATCAAAAGATACGGTATGCCGCATATTTTGACATCAAGGGAATCAAAACCTATAAGGAACCGTTGACTTAGAATTATGAACTTTGGCGAGAAGCAACTTTTTATAGCAGAAGTAAAGAAAAAGGTCCAAAAACCGGAAATTTGTGTTAAAATAAAAAATATTTTTGGTAAATTCGGAAAAAGCGGTAAAATCTTCGAGACTCTAATTCGCATCAGTTTTATATTTTCACTTGTTTTTGAAACTGTACGGCCAACTATTCACCAATTTTGGGTAAAAAAGAACGTTTTTAAATTATTTTTAATTTCTCAGTGACACACAGAGAGAAAGAGGACACAGATTTTGAAGTTACATCCTTCCAGCTGTCTACGCGAGTGCGAGAAACAAGTGAAGGTAATAAAAGCGTATTTAAACTGGAGAAATACATACCCTTTAAACTTATTACTTGGAAGTAGCTATGCTGTTTGGAATGAGACCGATATTAACTTTAGTACCTACTTTAAAAGTATTAAGGATCTTAACCCTTCCTTTAAAATAAATTACTTGTATACTTTTATGTGTTGTTTATACACAATGTTTTTAAACGTTTTAAAAACGTTAACAGGATATTCATTCCGATAACATTAACAGCTTTTGATATTCTTCTCCATGGAGGAAGCAATTTTCCATTTGGTATATTGGAGTTGTGCTCATAGAAAAAGTTGTTTCAGGGGAAACAATAGAGAATATGCATGAAAAAAATTTTTTTTTAACTTTATTTATAAGAAAATATATGAAATTACAATGCTAATAGTGAAAACAAAATTGTTTTTAAGTACAAAATAACCTTAATATAGTAATTAGAAATTAAGGTATACCTATCTCTTTCTAAAACAACTTTTACTATGAAAAATTTATGGCGGACGTGTAATGTGACGTCACGGTACATATAGGATCTCCTTGTCTAACACGCGACTTTAAGAGGCTGTAAGTCAGGTATTTATCAAATTTTTTCGAAAATTCTTAGTCTTGTTAAAATTTAGTACTATTTATTTTAGGACCAAGTAAAAAAACATGCATATTCCCCATTATCCTCTAAGATGGTTAAAAAAACATAATTTAGAAGACATATGTGGAAAGATTATAGAACCATCACTGCGTACTGAGGGTTACCGTTTTTAATGTATTAACTTCGGGATTCCTTGCGTGAGCACGATTTTCACTTGATTGGTTTTTTAATCATTTTTGTTTTACTAATGGGATTGGGTGAAATATTCTGTGTGGTACACACATAGTGTGTGGCGTGTTTGTTTGTTTGTACATGAGTACATTCTCCATAATTAACACCAATATCAATATTAGATTACATTTTATTAGTTTTAATATTAATAATACTTTAATAAGAATATTATAGTCTATTTCACAGTTGTCTTAATGTCATAGTATGGTCGAATGAATAAATAAAAAAATATTGGACAATATCACATATTATATTGCGCTTATCCTAAGGTAAGTAGCTAAAGTACTTGTGTTATAGAAATCAGGATCTACGACGGTACCACAACACCCAGACCCGAGACAACATAGAATGTTCGTTATCTACATAGATCTTGAATTAAATTAAATAAACATAAATCTATACAGAAACTACGGCAGCACGGAACCCACAGTTCGTAATTCCCATTCTCACTTGCCTGTTTTTTTATATCCCTGCAATAATGATAGCTAGTAAAAATTCCCGGCCAACTCATCCAAGGATTAAGTTATCATTTAAACCATCCGTCTCCGGTATTTACCGTATCTGCTTAAACATTGATTATTAAAAGCACTAGCTGGTACAAATTATGGCACTCGGCTCCATTAACATTCCTTTTAGACCACCTGCGGGGAACGCGGGCAGCGATCTGCAATTACCCGGTCCTTGCCAATGACTTGATGGACACACTGTTAGGAAGTTTGGCGAACATGAAATGAGTAGGATACATCATCATCGTGTCAGCCTATTGCAGTCTACTGCCGGACGTGAGCCTACCCCCCTCCCCTCCCAAAGGGCACCAAGAGCACGATCTCCAGCTTCTTTCATCCAACCACTGCTAGCCATCTCTATCAAGCTGAGGGAGTCCTACACTACGTTTACCAAGGCGCGGTCTTCACTCGGGAACCCGTTTACTCGATCTTTACAGACGTGGCCTGCTCATTTCTACTTTAGCTTGCTACAATTTTTAGACCATGTCCATTACTATGCCAGCATAGCCAGTTTTGAAATACTATCCTCATTTTATCCGAAAATAAATATATGATGGTAAAAACGGTCAAATACTACAATACTGATGAATTACCTCATGTAGATATCTTGGTTTCAAAAAGTATACAGAAGGTAGGTCAGATAGGTGCCGTGGCTTTCGCTGCCAGTTAAGACAACATATCTACCCTTTTAGCATATTTTCAGACACTTATAATAATTTCTGAATTATTTCTCAAAATGTTGCATAGCCTTACTGGCAGTATTCTCAACAGCAGCAGGTTCCTTGTATGTTTTCTTATTTTCAAGCACTAAACGCAAATAGACTTTGGTCTTAATTACTTTTAGGATTTAGTATTACTTTAGTTTCCAATTAGAGGTGGTTCTGTTGATTAGTTTAATAAACATCAAATCATTACCATACCTATGTGCATAGAGAAAATTGAAGTCGATCGAGAGTCGAGGTCGAGATTTTTAATGAATTGGAGAGACTACTTATAAATGCGATCAACGTATTTCGATAGAAACATTTATTGGCGGACTTATACTTCACCAGGTAAGAATGGCGAGAATCAGTATACTTACGACAGTTTTAAACTTCTTACGGATCAAAACGACTATAAAAAACCGACATAAGCATTCAATGTCAAAAATATTAATATTTTTGTTTTTTTTAATATGTTAATAATATAGTTAAATTGTCTATTTTTAGTAAAAAGTCGAATCATTTGAGCTCAAACAAAAGATCTTTGCTACACAGCGATTTCATTTTTTATTTTTGTACTCTTATAGGTTATCGTTTATTTCTAATTACAAAATGAAATCAACAAAAAATAATAATTTTATCAAAATATCGGTTCATATTTGGCGAAAATATGTATGTTTGCGGTGTTACACCCTCGGACTCGTGCACCGAAGGGTCTATACAAATTTGAAGGTATGTAAATAGTTCATCCAAAACGGAAATCGAGTCTCGAAGATTTGTACCGTTTTTTTCCAGTTTGTTTAAAAAAAAAAGTGTGGTGTTACTACAAATTAATGGTGTCCGGTTTTTTCCCTAAAAGTGCTATAAAACAGTGCTTCTTGCCAAATTACATGATTCAACGTCAACGGTGTTCCTGTAGGTTTTAATTCCCTTGCAGGTAGCAAAATATGTAGCATAATAAGCCGTATCTTTTGATTGCGTCTACTTAGAAGTTTAATATTTTCACAGCTTCAACAAAATGCAGACACAAGTATTTGGTAATAATTTAAACTTGATACCCCCACGCGTTCCTGATGAAGAGTCTTGACAGACAGACAGCCACGGACAACATTTATAAGGGTTCTCTTTTTACTTTGATGTACGAAACCCTAAAAACTTTTAAAATAATAAGGTTCATAAAGTCGGTTAAAAATAGTTCTTGTAATACTCATTCAGTATCGATCATGTAACATAAACTACACTACAAACCATAAAGCCACCCCATACATTAAAAAATTACCGCCGACTGCAGCCAATTCTACAAATGCATATGACGCCCACACTTATGCAAGTTAGCTATACCCCATTCTGAATAGAAAATCTTGTCTGAGTATTCCTGAATATGCTTTTTTTCCTCAAAAGTGATCTTTATGTCACGGTGATACCGACTTTATTTTAGTATCCCGAAAATGCGTCAGACTTTACGTTTGGGCCTAGTAGTAATCACAATGGAGGTGGAAACAGAAGGCGCTTTGATTCAATTATGTTTTCAAACAATTTTTTTTTCATTTTATAATTTCGAATTTGATCCCATAGTAAAAGTTGTGTGTATTGATATGAGGACTTATCACTAAAAATAGACGAATACGGTAAATATTTAAAATAAAACTGACTATTAAAAAAATTTAACCTGAAAATAATATTAAAACATACACCTATTCAATAATTTTGGGAGTAAAGTCAATGTGTAGTAAAATATTAAAAATATCTATAGCTCAATCCGAATCTAAAAATGACTTATTTGGGTATGTTTATTTTAAATATAATTTTTAACGTTCATAATTTTTAAGTCGAACCTTATATTTTTAGTAAAATTTTTACGATCAGTTTCTGATTTGTGCGATTATATTCCATGGACACGCTGTCAACAAAAATCTGACGTATTTCGATATCGATTATTCTAAAACCTTTTTTGGGGAGTAATGCTTCTGCATCTCTCTTTCTCTTTCTCTATTGTGGCTACACCCTGCAGTCATTGTACATTAGTGTTGTACACAACACGACCTTAGCGTGAGTACTGTGTCGTTAATATGTACGGGCTGTATTTCCCTACATACGAAACCTGAATACAGACCGAATCGTTGTTACGACTGCAAGCCATTGTACTCTTTATTGTAGCAGTGTAGAGGCGATTATGCGACAAACTATTCCATCTAATTCTGACAGTGAAATTGTGCTTGAAAATTTTACAAGTTGCCACTTTTAAGACGTGAAATACGATGATTAAAGTACACAGCAGACAGTTGTTGCAACTGCTTGCTTCGCTCGAAACTTTAAAGTGTGATGGTAAACAATTGAAATATTTACCTTTAACGCCTAATTAATAACAATGCTTTAACTGCCTTTGTAGCAAACTACAAAATTTTTGTTAACCGTATCTAACTCGAAATATCTGTGTGGATTTAGTAATGTCAGCTAAAAGAAGTTATACGTTAATGTCAGATGTAACGACAATTTGATACTATTATAGCTCAGATGGAAAAAAGTATACTGGTGACACAAAACACAGATTAAAATGATTATGCTATGGTCATGACAGAAGTTCATAATATATAATAAAACTTCTGACTTCACCACATCATAAAGCGCATAAGCTTCGGCTTTATGGTTATATAATGTATATTTTTCGAGGCCCTGAGTGATGGTTGGTCTTGGTTGTCTTCTTGTGTATCATTTAGGTAGTTTTCAAAGTTGAATCAATATCTGCTTAGTTAATTATAAATGCAATTAGTGTGATTGATAGAAATAGTATAGTAGTGTAAATGGATTGGGGGTTATTTATAAAAGGTTCGTTTTAACTAGCCAAAATTTTCGACTAACGAATATGAACAACTTTAGAAAAGTAACCATAACTTTCTGTAAATAATCCCAAAAATCATTATAAATTATGATGATTTCAGCCCATAGATGTCGTCCCGTCTACTGCTGAAAGAGACTTACCATTGTTCTTCAGCGGACAAAATCCAAATTCAAGGTACCTGCATAAATTAGTCCTCGGCAAACTTAATCAACGCCCGATTCATACGAATAAAAAGGTGATAAATTACTTACCTAACATAACGTTTTAAATGAGTGATATCATAGTTTAAAAAACTATAAACATTGCTTTATTCATATTGGATTTGTCAAAATGAAGCGAATGAGCCCAAATGCGAAGGTTTTACTGGTAGTAACTAAAGAGTTTCACTGTTCACCTTCTGGCTCTACAAACAAATCAGCACGTTGGTGTCACATTATTTTATTGTCATCCGAATGACACATACCTACTTACTTTCAAATCGATTGGTTACATAGTTAGTTACAGGTAAAGCTAAAAAAATCTATTTCACAGCATTAAAAATAATAACGTACCGTGTGGGAACGGCCGTAAAGAATACACTTTCCGGGCACTAGGCGACTAATTCCTGTAGCACGAGACGGGCAGCAGCGTCTTCGTGCGAAATCTTATAAAAAAACTGGGCTCGCCAACCCGCCTGCCAAACGTGGCGAGTATTGGCAATCCCCGCTAATGATAAGTCATTGGGGGAGGCCTTTGTTCAGCAGTGGACGTCCTATGGCTGAAATGATGATGATGAAAAACAATAATAAAACTTATAACGCTTTGGGCTCGGCATGATATCAAAAATACATTTTTATCGTTAACAATTTACGGCATTTTTATTTAAAGTTTTATTATTTATTTTTACTGGTTCGTGTCACGCGCTGGACATTCACAAATGACATTTATGGACCAGTAAATGTTGAGGAGACGCCCATAATTTGTTCAGAGCCGTAAAACGTGCGAAATGATACTGCACTATTTTCGATTCATGATATCATTTCATCATGCAAAAAGTCTGTTTTGCGTCTAAAAATAAAATATGGCAACGCAAACTTTGCATTTTAAGTTGTGACTAACGTAGCTTTTAATTTTAGAAAAACTAATAACGACTTTATTTACTTATTGTTAAAATTAACAACAATATCCAATTCTCACTTTTATAATATATGTGATACAGTTAAAAAATAAAATTTTATTGTAAAGGCAAATATAATTAATTGTTAATCAAAATTTTATTGTTTTTTTTTTTTTTTATAATGAGAAAACCAACAGCGTATTTATACAATGTTAACATACATTATTTAACACACAATATGGCCAATAACAGGTTTTCCTTATCTTAAACCGTATTTATAACAAAAACTAATTTATAGTATTTTTTTATGGACATATTACTCGCCTAATGCACGCCACTGAGCTCGGTCCTCGAATGTTCTGTTCTTTTATTTCATCTTCACATAAGCCACCTTAAAATGCAGGAAGCTAATAGAAAAATTTACATCGCATTGCAAGCCGGCATTCCCATAGGCGCCGTCCAATCGCCGAGATTTATAATCGTGCGAACTGAAAAATGGACGGAGGTGGATGATAAAGGAGCCACCATGAACTGCCATAATTCAACCGCGTGTATAATTATGGCATAGGTGGTAAAGGAGACTGTGGACTTTCCTATAATCGCAGCAGGCTGCTTGTCTCCTTTTACACGTACTTTATAGTCTGACTTTGTAAAAATTGGCGGAAAAAGTAAAGAATAGTTTAAATTAAAATCAAAAAGGTCAGTGACTGTGTTGAAAGTTGAAGGAAACATGGCACAACAGTGAGTTGTTTAATCCTATTTCCCGCTAAGAATAACCCGATCCTTAGATTTTATTATATTCTCGTTTTCAACGCAGCGTCAAAACTAGTACTTCAGCTTTTCACACGCCAATGAACACAGGTCCTTAGAGAGATGTATTACTAATATTTATTTACCCGGCTGTGAATCTGCTTGTTATCTCGATACCAATATCTAGATTCAATTATCGACTCTAATCCGTTGACTTAAAGTCGTGGCAAGTTGTTCATAATTAATTCAGAGTTCAGACTGCAACTGCACTATTCGAATCGATACGCAACGTTATGCGGAAAGCCACAGGTATGTAATGAAACAAACACTTTGACTTTGATTAAACGCTGTCCATTAGTTTGTGATGTCGATGTTTGTCTATACTACGACTTGGCAGATTTGATTTTGATTTTACTTATGTTAGTATCGTATTAGTAGTCAGGTGAAATCACTTACTGACAAATTAAATTTATATTTTTGCCATCTTGGAATAAAGACGTATTTTTCTTATTTTCGTATTGAGTTACATTCATATTCGGAAAAAGACGCATCTACCAATACCTGCAATTTCTATTTTTTCATGTCAGATACGTCTTTGCTACGTATGACGGTAGATTTACGATCCTAATTTAATACCTAGTTACTGCTCAAATACAGCACCTTTTGATATAAAACCGCTAATTGCAAAAAAAAGTTTGTAAGTAAGTAATTTCACCTGACTACCATACACGATACCAACAAAAGTATTGCCTAAATTAATTAAAACAAATAAGGTCCTAGGTTCGTTTCCCAGTTCAGGACAATTTTAAGAAAAGAACATTTAATGTTCGTTATTTTCTAAATTAGCACGGGTCTGGATGTACTGGGAGATATCCCTGGCAAAAAAACGTTGTCTGTCGACAGTGTACAGACAACGTCGGGTCAATCTACCCAAAAAGTCAAAGGTCAATGAACCGATTTTCACCGTTAAGTCCAACAAGTATCAAGAGATCAATATCAATTGAGAAAATTTGACGTTTTGTGGTAGGTTGACCTATCAACTTCCTCCAACCCCTACAATCAAGCTAAATTTTAGAAGTTTTGTTTCCATATTTGATGACCGTCTGGTGTAGTGGTTCGCGCTTCGGACTACACAGCCAGCTGTAGCGGGTTCGAATCCCGCAAGGGACAAATGTATGTGTGATGAGCACGTGCATTTGTAGCTAAGTCATGGAAGTTTATAAATGTATTTAAGCATGTTCAACCGTTATTTACTCGCCATAATACTAGCTTTGCTTAGCTCGGGACAAGCTAATTGGTGTGATTGTGGAAACAATTTATTTATTTTTATATAAAATAAAATAAAAGATTTAATTCAACATCATCTGTGTTGGCTGCTCATAATTATAAGAACATTATGTAAAAATGCGTTTTAGGGCGTTTTTCAGGATTTCTTACAGCAGTATTATTCAGACCTTATTTGGTTTAACAACACTGCTTACATACTTTAAAGTAAAAGCTTAAAAACTGACATATCTCTATAAATTGCAAAGTTAAAGTGGCAATAGACAGGCTACATCGTTCGCAGAATTGAGAAAAATTGAGGAAGAGACGACAAATACTCTCGAAGCAGTGGAGAACAAAACATTTTGGACGTGTAAAATTGCTGTTAATGGCTATGTATAAATAAATTAATTTGATATTCTCGAGTGGCGACTACGCTGAAATACTACTACTTCTGACTACTGAAATAACAGACGCAGCGTGAGCAGGCCTCCTTCCCGGTGGACTGACAACCTAGTCTAGGTTGCGGAAAGCCGCTGGATGCAAACTCTATTATAGGCTTACCTATGCCCAGCGGTGAACTACCAAAGGTTGATGACTGCTTAGAGTTTTTACCCCTATAAAAATCTGGGGTTATCTTTGATACTTGCCTTTTTGAATTTTGTGGACTATTCTTCGCAATGTCGTGTTGTATTACAATTTTAATTAATGATTATGTTTAAAATAATATTTACGCCGTCTAATGAACAGTGATCGGAATAGGTAGATTGATTTGATGTACTTTGGTAGTGCAAGCATAATATGGATATGCCTTTTTTTTTAAACTGATACAAAGAAATTCCGAAATCCGGGAGGCATATCCATATTAACATCAATGTTTGAGATCATTAACCCCAAATCAATCTACCTATTCCGATCACTGGTAATGAAACACAAAATCATATTTTTGTGATTCAAAAATGTTCTTAATAATTAAATAAAAATGTCCTTAGTACCAACTATATTAAATTTAAAGACTATTCTTTTATTATATCTGCATAACACTTTGCTGATTTTAATTAGTGTTGCGATGAAAGCTTAGGATTATTGCATAATAATGATCTCGTTATTATTATATTATACTTACTATGTAACGAGCTCGAAGTTTTATTCTCTTGGGTAAAATTAACATATCTGCGTTGAACTGGCGACTTCTTTGGCTAAGAAGAATGAATAATTATCCCGCGGAAACCCAAAAAAATATTATATTTATTATATATTTAAATAGTGTACAGCTAGATCAATTTCTATACGTGTTTCTTGTGATATAAGTTAGACCACCTCAAGGAACGACATGTTAAAAGATGTTTTCGAAATGATCACTTTTTTCTTTTTAATTTCTATGCACTTGATGTTTTACGATTAGTGGCAACTTCTAAGGTTTTTACCATATATATTGACCGAGGCAACTAATTTAAGGCGCTATCTGTCATGTTAGCAAAATCTCGATAAAATTTTTCTATTGTATAACTCCTCCACTAATAAAGCATCGTTTGTTAAAATTAAGAAAAATTAAAAAAAAAACGTATAATTTTGTGCCAAAGTGTTTGCCAATTCCGTCTAGCATTTTTTTAGCATTAAAGCGTGATTGATTTGAGACATCCTAACTTTGACATTCATAGTTCTATTCTGTGATAATTAGTTAGATTTGAAAGCGAATTAATATTAATCTTTGTAAAATTATACGAATAAAAAGATATCTACACCTCCTTTTCTCTTTTCTGTTTACCTAATAATAATATATTCCAAGAATATTATCTGCATCAATTTGCTGATGTTAATTAATTTAGTTTAACGTTACAAAATTCTCAGAATTATTACCGTTATCTTGTTAATATAACTCTAAAACTCGGGCTCGAGGTTTTTTATTTTATTTAACGATAGTGTGTATTTTATTATCCAGCTCTATTCAAGATTATAATTGAAAAAAAATGGTAAAGGTGCATGTAATTTTATAGAACTGACTTGTCTTTTAAAATCAAAGAGGTTTATGCTAAAAACATATTTATCCGTAAAAATAATAAACTTTTCACTTGTGATCTGACATTTATTGATACTTAAATAATTTAAAAAGTAAAATTAACAAAAGTTACAGGACTTTGTTAAAGTCAAAGGCTAGCCAGCTTCAATTAGAATCTCAGTTATTTTTTACTTCCAAATTCAAATAATTACAAATGACACTACTTACTGACGTAATGGTACTAGTGAATTGTGAAGTTAATAAAGGCAAGCGAAAAGAGAACCTGCCTGCCTAGCATGAGCACTAAAACACGATATGATATGATATGATATAGCGAAATATCGACACCAACTGTAAAAATATGATAGATATAGCCGCTATGTTGAATCGCCGTCACATATTAAGATCGCTGTTTCAATATAAATTCAAAATGGCGGCTAAATCTATCATATTTTTAATGTTGGTGTCGATATAGCGCTATATCATATCATATCATATCGTGTTTTGGTAGACATACTTGGGGGGCAGTAGTTTTCTATAAGCAAGTGATATTCAACCTTAAGGTGGTAAACCAATTTCTTTGTCGATTATAATGATCGATGACCTGTGCTAATTGATTCAAGTGGTCACTGCCATTTTTTGTAAAATTAATTAAATAATAAACATTTAAAATTTTGGATTTATTTATTTAGAATCCATGTTTGTAAACAGATTTGTAAACTTACAAGTAAGGTCTGTTTTAAAAAAATATAAATATTGCTACAAAAAGTTACTGCAGTTTATGATTAAAACAAATTAAAGGAAAATGTGAAATATACAGCTTAAGTCTTAACACAATGCACTATTAATATTAACATCAAAATCTGTGAAGTCAAAAATTTCTACCTGAGCGTTCGTAACATAATTTGATTAAATAAATTATTTTCATAACATTTATTTTGAATAAAGAATTAATTATTGAATATACAATAATTTTCAAAAGAAATATATTCTATCTACAATATACAAGTAACAAACATTTATCTATATACATTTAGTAGTTCGGACTAGTTTACGATAATAATCGAAAATGTGTCGTTAGGTTTTTTTACAAAATGTACATAAAAGAACACTGTTGACAGTCAGGAGTGACTTGTTTGTCATTTGAGCTTGGAATTGAGATGACTAAAGATTCGTCAAAATAAGATACCAAATTAAAGTTTAAGTTGGCTCAATAGCAAAGTTAAATCAACTTATGTCATGTATTAACTGTGTAATAAATAAATTTTGAACATACGTAAATTTATCCTTTATATTCCAAAAGTATTTTACTAGTGACGGACTTGTATTTTTAAGTGGGTAATTTAAAAACGTATTTTTAATATAAATAAAGTCAACTCACTCCCAAGCATAACTGTAAATATCATCAAATTGCAAAATCATGACTCGGAAGATCTGAGTGAAATTCAGAATTTCACACTCAAGGGCACTACACTATACTGTACATGCGGCCCACCGCATAAAGCTCTCTTAAAAAATTACAAAAGGTCAACATATAATAATTAACCTATCTATCGAATTATTTACATTATTATTGCTATCAAATGTTGCGCTTTAAACGCTCCAGTTGTTTCCATTAACTGGCTTATTGCCTCCGCTACAAATTAAATACAATTCAGCAATGCTTTTTTATTTACGCTCTGTTTTAAGCACCAACGGGGAAGTCATCGAAAATGAAATAACATCAAATACTCGTATTTTGCCATAACCTACAACTCATCCAGTACAGAATTATCCGCAAACATGCAGGTATTTAAAACAAAGCGTATTATAAACTTACAAAAGCAACTAAATCTCTAATTGGCGCCTCAGTGATATGCCATTAAACTTATTAACGGAATGATAATAAGTGCGACCCCAAATTTTATTCTGAAATCGTAACGAATAACTTAATAAATATTCACAATGAATTAACACTGACCGGCGCGATTCGCGCGGCCAAAAATAGTTATAGCCATTAGCAACAGATTCATTATCGGTCAATTAAAACCCATCAATGTACACGCAACTTGATTCTCGATATAAACATTTTGAATACAACATAACAGTAAACCATCGCTTTTCTCATCGATTAGGCCAATACTCGTTCACAGGATTTTCTATAGATCTAAGAATCGAATAACTTTGGAAAGACCATAAATATTATCGGACATTAATTTAGTGCTTCATACATAGAACTACTCAGCGCCGCCCGTACGCAACAATAAACTTAGAACCGAAATTCAAAACACTCAGTCTTTATTTCTAAAGAAGTCTCGTTAAACGTTAACATAGCGGCGATTAACAACTGGTATCGAAACGTATCGGTAGTAATGTTTGAGGTGATGCCACAATAGACCGCTATCGATAAACTATCGATATGATCGATGTTTTCTTAGTATCCGTATTAACAAAACAAAATTTAGTATACTATTTTAATTGATGACTTGCAACAGTACCGATCAAATTGAACCACATAGACACTATTGATACTATTTCCGTAGTTAGTAGCACAAAATGTGGTCTGGTTCGATACTATCGACAAGTTAAGCGATAATTAAGATTAAATTCTATCGATACTATTGCTAGTCATCAATAAAAAACTGATGACTCGTAGTATCGGTACTATCAATAAATCGATACTATAGACGGTATTATCGATATTCTAACAGATTTTCAAGGTTGTTTAGCATCACAATATGTTTGGCGTGCCCTAATTATTGTCCTGTTCGCATTCGGGCAGCGCCAAGTCAGCGGGGGGAGCGGGCGGCTGCGCGGCCTGCGCGCGCGCCCGCGCAAGCGTCTAGGCCAGCGCGGGCGCCGCAGGCCGCGCTCAGGGGCGGTGGGGATGCGCAGAGCTCAACGATGAACTACTTACCCCAGAATCGCTACTCTTCTCGGAAGCACACGGCTCGCCACCCGCCACAAACTTTACCACATTCAACCTATGATCCGACTCGCACGTATCATCCCTAGCTCCACCTGCTAAACCCACAGTACGTCCCGTTGTTCTTTCAACCACTGTTCCTGGATAACGTTCAATTCTGTCGCATTCGACATCATCAGGTTGCCGTCGACGAATCGACCGCTTTGCTTGTGGTGCCGGATCTGGTGGCCTATGACTTGGCTCATCAGCTCTATGCACTAGAGGCGAAGTTCTGACGCGAACGCCACCAACCCCAACACCGGCTTCGTAGCAACCAGAATCACGTGGAAATTGACGTCGACCAAATGGAGATTCGCCTCCTTCCGAGCTCGATCCACCGCCTTCACCCTCAACGTCGCCTTCTCCACCTAGTAACAAAATAGATCATTTGTAAACTATTCAATATTAATTTAATTTGACTAAACAGAAATACGATTACTACTCACATTCAAGTTTATGCAGGAGTTGTACAGCAGCAAGAATTCTAGTGCGATGGTCTGGAGTCATTATACCCAAGTAGTCAAGATCTGACGGTTCTATCTCTTTAAATAACTCTATATCTTCATATCCATTTCTAGCAAAGGCCACAGTATATTCCGGCAGATCTATCCTTCTCAGTAGTTCTTCTACGGTCCTCGGCCGTGTCTCCCATAATCTTTCGCGACTCTTACACCATTTTGAGGATCGAGTTCGAATCGTGTCTCTGTCTGACAAAACTTCCACATTTGCAAACTTAAAGTTGCCTACTTTATTGTTCAACACTCCCCGCCAGATGCCGGATGCATTCATATTTATTACTTCTATGATGTCCCCTTTCTGTTGAGAAATACACTTCGGTTAGAATAATGCTAGCTAGTATGAAACAGGTTAGTAATAATTCAGAGGTGGTATTAAGACATCTTACCTTGTATCTCAGGGCATCTTTCTCATAAATATTGGGTACATAATCGACGAGAGCCCGCGCCCGACACAGCATCTGCGGCACGAGTAAACTCCTCCCGGCCGGACTTAATTCTATGTTTTCTTCTGCCGAGAGAGATGAGTGATTACTACCAGCGCGAACCAATGCTTGTGTGCCTGTACATAAACATTTGCTGACATATAAATCTCAATTTACCGCCTAACATCCTGATCAATACATTAAAAAACTAAAATACCTGCATTTACATCAATGCATGACTGTGAATAGGTAGGATTATGTTAATCTAGCACATTGTGGATCATGGTACAACAAAGATTAGTAGGAGTGGAATGATAACACTAATATTTACAAGAATGTGTGATCTGTAAGTAACATGAGGGGCGTTATGGTACACAGAAAGGAAAGACAAACATATTTACATATAACGTTTATATTAACACAGACAAAGAACTCAATAAATCCACTCACTACTGCCTGATCCGCTGGGAAGACTTTCAAAAGAACTATTAGAACATGGGAATGCTTGATCGCCACTAGTCCGCCGGTCGCTTCCTTCAGGACCCCTCTCTTGTCTTAATCTTGATATTTTTCTTTGAACATCTTGCCTAAGTCCTCTTACTTTCCCAGCTAAGTTTGAAACGCCTTCACATTCTTCTGCCGACTGAAATTATAAACATAATAAGTCACATGGGTAAGGGATATCAAAATTAAAAGCAAGGAATACTTCCAAAGCAATTTATTGTAAAGTTGAAAATAAAAAGTAACAATGAATTTACAACAGCAAATTGAAAAATCAGCAGTTACCTTGTGAACAGTGGCTATATGTTGTGAATCTGTTTCGCTTTCCTGGTCTTCGTAATCTGACGAAGCAGGCGAGAGCGGATCGCCACCTATCCGATATCCAGACATTTGCCTGTAACCCCTTCTAGAGTCGCGCTCGGAACGGCTAGATTCTAGCGAGATGCCAGATAGTCTAGAGCCTATAGATTGAATATCAGACGCAGCGTAATCCCCGCTTTCCCTATCTCTCGCTGTTCGTAAGGGGATCACAGTGGTCGGGTAGGGGCCGCTCTGCGGAATTATTAAACCTCTTCGAGGCGCCCTTGCTAAACTTATGTCGCCAGCGCTTCTAAGTGATATGACACCTTCACCTCTCGGCTCGTTTCGTAGATTCAATGTAAAGCAAACTCGGCCATTTTGGAACGTCGCAGCTGGAGCTCCACCACCCATCAGAAAATCTTCTGGATCACTTTCGTACGGGGGCTCGTCGTACCAGTGCCCTCTTCCAGTCAACCCTCTCGCCTCATCATCGTACATATATGTGTCGTCTGTAAACGAGTTCTTCATTAAAACCACGGCGGAGAGTTCCAACAGTGCAAATAAAAACAACGTGCTACAAAAATTGCGAAAAAACTTTACCGTAAAATGCCTTTCCACAAAGTGGCGAACTCACTGACAACACTGCAGTTTAAGCTGTGTACGAACATTGTAAAGCCGTGCGTGGTTTATGCAAAATATCGTTTTTATAACAACATGCACTTAGAATTTTGACGCAACATAATCGGATGAATGGAGATGATTTTTTAACATTTTCATCAGTAGTTACAGTTGTGGTGACTTGACACCATTTGTTTTTTTTTGTTTTGATTTCTTTCATAATTGTTTATGTTGTATGATTGTTGATGAATGAAAGATGCACATCAAAAGCATATCGAACATTGAATGCCGGCCGAGAAACATTATTACAATAAAAGAAGCATTCCGCAACACTGATCAATAATTCGTAAAATATCGTGCAGGCGACAGACATGCGGAACATTTGACGTTTAATAACAAAAACAAAAATAAATCTTGACATTTTGATTTCAAGGAGAAACAAAACGATGATCTTAACATTGCTGCAAAATAATCAATGACAAAGACAACTACAATACTTTCACTTAATTGAAAGATCGAAAGCTCTCATATAATAAAAGCAAAGCATTTTTTCCAATACTAAATAAAACAATCAAAATATCAAGAAGCCAATGGGACATTAAATTGGACACTAAAGATTAATTTGTATATAAAAAAATCTTTTGGAGATTGAAATTCTGAATAGCAGTAAATTTTATTTTAAAAAGACAATCTGTATGTTTATTCTATTAAAAAAGAATTTAAGAATAAAAAAAGAGAATTAAATATTTTAAGGAAAACAAACATACCTCCAAAAGGTCCTCGTACACCATCTCTTCCCATATTCATAAGCCCATGCCTTATGTCCCGTAATATCTGAAACAATTGATAATATTTACAGTATTTTATTGTCAAAATACCATAGTTTATGGGATTATCCGAATTTTACGGCGCCCTTAGTTTTAATTTTTTTTGTTGATATACGAGTATGTACGCTCGTACATACTCGTATATCAACAATTATATATATTATACAATTATATAATTACGTATATATACATCTATTAGTTGTATAATGATGCTGATTAAGGAAAATTTTATTTTATTTTTATTAGGTGAAGTTAACTCAAACAGTTCTTTTAAATGGTTTTCTGAATTCCATTCAATGTTATAAGACTTGACCTAAATAAAAGTTGCCTAAATTCTCATACATTCTTTGTTTGAATATAATACTCGTATATAACTGAAAGATGAACTTTCCTTCTTGCATCGATCACAAAATAAGACGTAAACTTTTATGAACTTTTAAGGAAATAAGAACTGGCTTTTATTCCCCATAAATACTTTAGACATAGCTATAAATATATATTTAGGAGCTTACTCGTAAATGATGTACTAGTTCTGGACTAGTACATCATTTACCTGTGAAATATTTTTGTGGTAATAATTCCTATAAGGAATGCGTGAACACGGTAATAAATATTCAAAGGGGGTAATAAAACGGCCACTTTCTCGTAAGTAGAAAAGTATTGAACATTAACTTAATTTATGCACACTTTGCCTCCGACGCGGTGCGCCGACTACACGAAAGGGATTTGCGTGTCGTTCTGTTCGAGAACAATAAAAGAGGATGTAGAAGGATTATTCCCTGGGCACTAGCCGATGCGCTTAAACAAAGTAAAATATTTTGCTACTACTAACTAATAAAAAACGAAAATAACAAAAAACGTCTTCGTACCAAAACTATACTACATGCCTACGAATATAGTAACGCCAACTACATTTTGTGCTTTCAGTTACAAGTAAAAAGAAAGTAAAATTGACTTGTCACTCTATTTTCATTGAATTGATTGGTTAACATAAGGTTAATCAAAGTTATAGATAAACTATCAACTTTGTAGATTGCAGGCGTTGCCATAGTCCATCTATGCACCCATATCACAGTAGGTAATTTAACCCTTTTTGTAGAGCAACCTTTCTCAGTGTTAGTGGGCAAAAGAAACAAACATACATTTACCACAAGTTACTCTAATGCTGTTATTTTCTTAATGACGGCGGTGTATTTGCTCTATTTGAGAATCTTAGACGAATTTACTGTGACATAATCGTGGTGTCTATACAAGAAAAATAAATAGTATAAATTCCTAAAAAAGTTAATAATCAAAACTGGTGTGTCGTCAAGGTAGCAGGTAAGACAGTGTTAAAGAGTTTCCTCTTTAACACTGTCTTACTTATTTTAAGTAATTTTAATATTGGTCCTGTAATCAATGTTATTATACATCATCAACTGATAACGTACTTTAAAGGAAAAACACGGTTGTACATTCATAATGTGTACAAAACGGAGAGTGGGATCCTACTTTGTCTTCTTCTATTGTGGTTCGAGTAAATGAGATTTTATGTTTCTAGTCTTAGACAAGGCCCGTCAAGCTTGGCAACAAACGCTGCATTTGTTTTCAGGTTTATTCCACCTACCTCGATTTTTGTAACGCTGCACCTAATTTTAAACCTAAACGGAAACTTTTAACAAACAAGTGTAATCCGAGAAAACTAGATTTTCAGTGGAATTATTAATCTTATTTGATACTAATGTAATGAGCCTTTTTTATTCAAATTTAGTTGCGTTCGTTGTATTTTACTCGTCTTATTTTTGTTACCTTTGCCAGTTACGTAATCATAAGTTCAATAATTTTAGCCTTAGTACTAAAAATATCGACTGAACCACACATAAAAACGTTGTAACTTTTACCTCAATATGCAATAACCGACAGAATCAGAATTGTTCCGAGCATGTCACAACGTGAGCGGTTTATTGCCATACTAAAATTTCAATGTTCGATATTCCAAGTATCGCGGTCCGTAGTTTTACGAGCGCTCGAAATGTGCTGAGCAAGGGCTTCCGAAGTTTCGTAGGGAAGCGATACAACTGCCCTTAATAGGCTTAGCTTGAGATTAGGGCACGATTAGCCCACGGTCGGCTCCTCCAATGTTCGAGCCAGTCTGCAGATTACAAGTAACTACGACTCTCACATCAGATTAGTTTTGAATGTGTGCGTAGCTTTTTCGTGTCCCTGTAACTGTGTGAGGTATTACTTGGGGTGCATTAAACATTTAAGCTCCCGTTTGAGTCTTAGTGCGTTTAGTTATTTGTGTAATGTGATTTATATATTTACCTCTTCTTGCTCTCTTGCCAGTTTGTCTTTTTTCTTCATTGCTTCTTGTACCTTTAACTGTAACAAAATAAGATGTCAACTTTAAATAAAATCTGTCTTAAAATGTTTGTCAAATAAAATATTTTGTCAGCATTTTCGTAATGAACTTATTCAGTATAGTATCAGTTGCTTCATCGTTTTACCCGACTGACTCAGAAGGAGGGTAATGTTTTTAAATGAGTTTTTTTTTGAGAATTTCTACATTGCAGACTCCAAAATTTTAAAGAACCTTCGTAAATTCACATCAAAAATACTATTTCTTTGCATTCAGTGCATCTACCTTTAAAAATAAAAATGAATTCTAAAATAATTTAATCAGTGAATAACATGCTGACATGCAATTATTAGTACAGTGTACGTGCATAATGAAATAAATCGAGCATGTGAAGTGCAAACTACAAAACGGTGCGATGTGCAAATAAATTCACCTAACACAATAAAATAATGCAAGTGCTTAAAAAGTAATTCATATTTTAATTTAATGACCAGAAAGGTAACAATGATCTAAATTTGTAAATTTTAAACCACCTCCAATTCTTAAAGCATGCCGAATAATAATGTGAACCAAAAATGGGCCGAAATTTTGAATTTTGATTTTCCTGTTACGACTCTGTTGGCAAATTGTTATTAAACCTCATTGTTAACATTGATTTTGAATAATACAATCGTTGTACTAGTAAATAATCAACTAAAAACATATAAAGATACAATGTCTAATACTTGTAGCTAAAAGCATAATTGAACATTGAGTACACAATTAGTAATTTATTTGTACTGCTATTTATGATATCTACTGAAATAAAATAGCATTTAAGCTATAGCTATTTAAAACAATCACAAGTATAAATATTAATAAACCTAAATAAATTTAGTAAGAATAAGTCCAAACGGTAACAACTCATTTATAAATCTAGAAACGTTTGGGTTCATTAATATCATTAAATAAAATGTTTTGGTAATTATTTGACTACATTAAAATTAACTGACGACTGTTGCAATGTTAAATTAAATAAAGTCTTATCTAGAATGAATTGATATAATTTGCCACCCAGAACATAACAGAAAATAGCTACACTAACATTATGTTTGACAGAAACCATAGAATACATTAGAAGTAACCATAATTATAAAAGTCATTAAACAATTACGAAGACATTTTTTAAGAATAGGAAGTTCTTTCAAACGTTGTGAATATTCACAACGTTTTTACAAACAACATTTACGAGTACAACCAACTACAAAATTTAAAAAATACAAAGTGCTTATATTGAATATAGTTTTTTTTATTAATTAAAATTAAAAACATTACAAAAGAAACAATGACATAAAAAACGCTGTATCTGTCAAACAAGATGCTAACGCTGCCGATAAAGCTCACCCTATGAATTGTCTCTTCGAAGGTGTTTGGTTGGGCGGCGTTCATTTGTAAGAAGCGGAGGCGGTCATAATCCCGAGGGTCCACCATGGACCTCAGGGCCGTGTCTGGGCCTGGCCCAAGGCCCAGTCCACTTTGTAGCACGCTGTCCGGTGTGTCCACCTATATGAAAAGTTTTATTGGTAATTTGTGGAAGAGACAAACCATCTCGAAAATTTGCTAGGTAAAAACATAAATGAAATTAGCGCGACAGGTGTATTTTCAGTAACACGTTTTAAGTTATAACTTGGTCGCAAATCTAATACGATTGTATGTAGAGGAGTAGTAATAGTCCTGGTTAGCTCAGATGGAAAAATAATTACTAAGAGATGAGAGTTCGATTCCAATATGCAGCAGTTGATTTTTTTAAATAGGTAATATAATAATAATAAACCTATTAGAAAAACGTGATATAGACAAAACATTTAATAGTGTTTTTAAAGTGGAATTATAGAATTTACATTAAACTTAAAACTAAAATTATCAGCTATATAAAGACTTTAAGAAGGATTTGACTAAGCTTCAAACAGAAGAACATTATTCTACACGGTGCATTTTCATTGGGTTTGGAGGTAAAGACACCGGATTCTCCTGCTCTAATACAAAAACTTTTCGGATGGAAGTAACATCGAAATCTCATAAAAACTACTTCCTGATCAAACAGCAGCTGTTACGTTTTGTAATGTTTTTTTAAGTGTTTTTAGCTCCGACACCAATGAAAATTTAGCGTGTTTAAAGGACTCCTCCAAGGCACCGCATTTTGACCTCTAAGTAGGTATCTACTTTATGAATTACGTTTTTGTCGAGTAATGTGTACTTTCTAGTTTTATTCTACCTGAACCTAGTTTGAGATCTAGATTACTCTGTACCGATATATCCAGTGCGCCTACCTGAACGGAAAGTTTCAAACTTGTAATTTATTGGGGATTCGGCGCTAGTCAAACTTTCATAGTTTCTGTGAAGTTTTTGTCGAACGTTATAGCATCCTAGTTTAATAGAACAAGTTTGTTAGAATCTTGATTTGAACATTTTCTTCCTCGTTGATTAAAGATATTTAAACTTATCGTGCCGTGATCGATTTACTCACCTAAGATGTTTATAGCTAGATTGTGTCTTAGTTGATAGTTACTTATTTACCTATGTGATTAGGATGTGTTATATGGTTGTGTATACAATCTTGTACTCTTACTAATTGTGCCAAAGACACTTTATCCATTCACTTAAACCAGTTCTAATAATTTTTTTGCATATCACGAGAGTTAACATCTAAATCATCAATCATCAGTAAAAAGAGGTACAAATTTTATTTGCATGTATGATTTTTCCTCCGAATAGATTTTATAAATATTTAACCAATGTCTAAACTGAACATTATTATTAGTTATACCTAGTAAGAATTAAACTAAATTTGGGTTTCTAATTTCTGCGTTGATCCAGTGAGGAAAGCTACGGGAAAAAGTTATTTGAAAGTAGATTTAAAACAGTGTTTAGTTACTGAAACAACTTTAATAACCATCTTATTGTTATATCTATATGTATAAAAATGAATCTCTATTTCCCTTTCCCCATCACATTACGCGTGAACGAAACAAAAACGAAATTTAGAAAGATGCGCAGAAAAAAGACCACGTAAAAGAAGTCGCGGGCAACAGCTAATGAACAATAAATATTCATCTATAAATCTATAGATAAAGGCATCAAGTCAAAATTATTTAATACTAGTATAGCCAAGTTGAGATCATTAATCACACTTCGACTCGTCATCGTGTTCATAAAGATAGCTCCAAATACACCGACTTTATTCAAGTAAAAACTTTTTTCGTGAATCACGCCAGTCTTTGTAATAACATGATAAATTAAGATCGTAAAGTTTCAGAAAGTAAACTCGGTGAGCAATTTCAGTTAATTGCATAACCAACTAACCAGCGTTTCCGCTGGTTTATATTCAATATTCAAGCAATATTACTAACGGTTATTAAAATGTTCATGTTCAATAAACTAACACAGTGGAACGTTCTGTACTATAGAACAATGAGAACTTTTTGCCACTAAAATAGTGTAACTTTGTAATAACACAAAGTTTAACTAATTTGTGGTTTTCAATAAAGTAGAAAGTTTATTATTTAAAACAACGGGGATTTTTTTTATTTGTACAATGTACAATAGTTTCTTTTAGAATTATCATCATCATCATGTCAGCTTATTGCAGTCCACTGCTGGACGTAAGCCAAAGACACAATGCTTTATTTTTTAACATTATATGAAAATTATATATAAATATATATTGTGCTATGTATTTATTTTTCTGTGATTTGTTTCTTTTGTGTGGTGTACAATAAAGATTATCTATCTCATCATCATCATCATCATTTCAGTCATAGGACGTCCACTGCTGAACATAGGCCTCCCCCATTGACTTCCAGATTGGCCGGTTGGAAGCGGCCTGCATCCAGCGTCTTCCTGCGACCTTTACCAGATCGTCTGACCACCTTGTGAGTGGACGTCCTTGCCGGTACGCGGCCTCCATTCTAGAACCTTTCTGCCCCATCGGCCATCAGTTCTACGTGCTATGTGCCCCGCCCACTGCCACTTCAGCTTGCTAATCCGTTGGGCTATGTCAGCGACTTTTGTTCGTTTACGGATCTCTTCATTTCTGATTCGATCTCGCAAGGAAACACCAAGCATAGCCCTTTCCATAGCACGCTGTGCGACCTTGAGCTTTCTTATGAGGCCCATAGTGAGAGGCCACGTTTCAGTTCCATATGTCATCACTGGTAACAAACACTGGTTGTAGACTTTCGTCTTGAGGCACTTATCTATCTATCTATCGATAAACAAATATGCATGTATTACATAATCATGGGAAGGAATTAACATCCGTGTTATTAAAGGGTTTCTTAGTATGTGTGTAAAACTACTAGTTGAAAAAGCTTACTTTCTAAATTGACTTGCTCGGAAATCGAACCGAAATTACCGTGCCACTCTCTTAAATATACCATCCACTAGTTACTAAATACTTTCCAAGTTACCTACAGCACAATCCGAAAATCGTTAATTGCTACTCCAACGACTTTAAAACTAGCTAAGGGCAGACAAAAACGGTACAATTTATCATTTTCACTTAAGGCCGGAAAAAGCTAAGGATATCTGAATCACAATGAGGGTATGTACGGACGAATCGATTAATCATAGAGCCACAATGCTCGCCCATTAACTTCGCACTTGATAAGGGAATTATATGAATAGCCGACAATAGTCCGTCCTATAATGTGACAACCCTACAGCCTAAAATCCGACCGGGCCAAATTTATTGGTCGGCTATCAAATTCACGCACATTTTCTTTTTACAGTATTTGAAAGCGATTTTAAAATATTTAAAGCGTCTCTTTCAATTAATAATAGCAAATATTTTTTTAGTTTATGTTATGAACTTGTACTTTATAAAAACAATAAATAAAGACTTCTGGAAATTGCAAAATCTTAAAATATAAAATGAAATTTTGTTTATTTGTCCCAGCGTTTCTAAACCATTCATCCGATTACGATGAAACTTGGATGAATTACCATTTTATACCTCCACACATTCTAGAACCTTTCTGCCCCATCGGCCATCAGTTCTACGTGCTATGTGCCCCGCCCACTGCCACTTCAGCTTGCTAATCCGTTGAGCTATGTCAGCGACTTTTGTTCGTTTACGGATCTCTTCATTTCTGATTCGATCTCGCAAGGAAACACCAAGCATAGCCCTTTCCATAGCACGCTGTGCGACCTTGAGCTTTCTTATGAGGCCCACAGTGAGAGGCCACGTTTCAGTTCCATATGTCATCACTGGTAACACACACTGGTTGTAGACTTTCGTCTTGAGGCACTTAGGTATTTTGGACGAGAAGACGTGGTGTAGTTTCCCGAACGCTGCCCAGCCGAGTTGGATTCGACGATTGAGCTCCTTCTTAAAATTGGATTTACCCAACTGGATAACTTGTCCTTAGTAGACATATTTGTCAACAATTTCGAGAGTAGAGCTCCCAACGGATACTGGGTAGGGCGCAACATGGGCATCCGACATGAGCTTGGTTTTGTCCATGTTCATTTGCAGGCCTACTTGTTGGGAGACTCGAGTAAGGTCATCGAGCATTGTGCTGAGGTCTTCAAGCGATTCCGCGTACCGGCAAGCGCAGCGTAGGACGTTCATTCACAAGGTGGTCAGACGACCTGGTAAAGGTCGCAGGAAGACGCTGGATGCAGGCCGCTTCCAACCGGCCAATCTGGAAGTCAATGGGGGAGGCCTATGTTCAGCAGTGGACGTCCTATGGCTGAAATGATGATGATGATGACCTCCACACGTTTTTAATGTAAATGGTTTCTTGACAGACAGACAGATGGATAGACAGGCAGACGGACAGACCGACAGATGGAGAGACGGATAGACGGATAGACGAATAGACGGATAGACGGATAATCGGACAGATAACAAAGTGGTCCTTTAAGGGTTTCTTTTTACCTTTTGAGGTACGGAACCTTAAAAAAGGTCTTTACCGTATAATTCGTCTGCGTAATTGTGTGCAGGTAAATGACCTTAGTCTAAATAAAAAACATTGTTAAAATTTCGAATTAGAAAACTAGGAGGCTTGCACAAACTATGTCCCAAACAAACACCGCATCAATCAGTCCAAAATCAAACAACAATAATTGCCGAATTCATGTTTCATCAAAGCAACGTGACATTAACACGGTTTCTATTATAAAGGCGCTTCCACACCAGAAAAGGTATTTTCGAAGCATTCAAATTCCAACTTTTATACGAAAGTCAGGAAATGGAAAGGATTAGGGTTGGATGGAAGAGACATATCCAGCAGTAGACTGAAGTGAGCTGACTAATGTGGTGATGATGAAATTGCAAAAAAAATTGCATTGTTGACGAAGATAGCCATGCAAACGAGTCATATAGTAAATATGACAAATAGAGTGTCCTTGCTCATCTATGCACCACTTTCCTTAAGCCTCTGTGGACATATTATCTCACAATAGTAGCTTAGCTCAGCGCCGGCACTTTGCACTGGTCACGCCAACCTCCAACGTGACTCAAATGCTTAAATGCGAATGATCTCTGAGAACGCAGCATTATGGGAATCCAATGTTATCACCTAGGATTTCGTATCAAGTAAAATTGTTACGTGTAACGTCGTGTATCAGATCTAGTTTTGATCGAATCGTTTGAACACTGACATCGATGCTGCATCCGACACTCAATAATTGGTTTGAGCATTGTAGACAGCCAATTATCAGTTCATTAAATCCAGTTCACTTGTCTACGTACTTTTGAATCTGCTGAAGCCGTACGAGCGAATTGTTAATCCTCTAACAGTAAATAACCTTTGATTAGATTATGGTGTTAAATCAAAGATTACAAAGATTCATTTGCAATACACAGTGAAATAAGTATGTTAAACTTAAGAAGTTAATTTTATTAAATAATATAATACAAAACCTTTTTGATGAAAAAGAAACTGCAAAGAAATGGGTATGAATAACTCGTAATAAAGTTTAAATGAATGAACATTTGGCTTGATTGATATTGGATCATCATCATCATTATTTAATTTCAGCCATTCGTCGACTCGACGTACACTACTGAACACAGGCCTCCCCCACTGACTTTCATTGGGGGGATTGCCGATACTCGCCACGCTTGGCAGGCAGATATTGGATATTAAAATAACCATTAGGTGCCATTTTTTTTTACTTCTGTAAACGATACGATAGCTATACGTTATCTCAGTTAAAGATTTTTTTTTTAAACTTACAAATTTTTAGTTTTAACTAATTTAATAGTAACAAGGCAAGTGAACAGCTATAACCTAACAAATATATCTACATAAACGCAAAAGTGGTTAAGGAACTCCCTAAGTTTATGTACGAAACACACAAGGAAAGTAATTTGTGTCAAAAACATTGCTATGAAAATATTACCACTGTAAACATGATAAATGTGCCCCGAGGAACAACTTCGGTAGTTGCGAACTTTAATATCGGCTTCATTTTGTAAAACTAAATTCAGTATAATCTATGTACGGGAATTTTTCTGCGTTCTTTTGCACGAGAGAACGATAAAAGTATACACTTATTTTAAATACATATTTAACGTAAAATATTTTCTTTGAAATATTGCTGGCGATATAAAACATAAACAATTGGGAATTATTTTTGGTAATGGCAACTTTTTGCGTTTAACGTTTTGCTTGTTTGTTTGCTACACAATTAGTTTGGTGTGTCCGCAATAAATATTAAACCCAGCAGCGCATTTATTTACTGTAAATACAGTAAAGGCAGCAATTCCAAGAGGGTACAAATATAATCTAGATTTTACTATAGCATTAAAATCAAACCACACGAACAACGTTTATCAACACCATAACAACGAATAAACGTGCAAACATCGAACAATACGGCATTTATTGATACAAGATGTTGCATATTTACGACTATCCGAATGTTAGCGAGTATTATGCCATAGTGTTCAACTATAAGGTTTTATTGCCTCTATCGAGAGCCAGCTAAGCTATAACACGGAATAGAAGCGGCACTATTATGCCCCACAAGAACCCGTTTGCGAGGCACCGTGCCAATAGTGTACTCGTACTCGTAAGTCAAATATTACCCTTTCTCTGTCGATTCGTGCGTTATATTTCGTGTGAAAATATTTCAGCTCGCTGTTGGTTATAATATTTATACCCTGTGCTTCAGTTTTATTGCCTGGTACTAACTAATGATAAAAGTTTTGAAATAGTGAATTTCACATTTGCAATATATAAATATTTATCTGCTTTACCCGTATGTGAAATTGTGATTTATATTGTGCTGATAACAAATACAAATTGTTTTGCAAATATAAAATAAAGGCAAGGTTACAAAAATATTGTTAATTGTCTTATGTGAAACACAAAATAAATGTTATAATGAAGCAAAAAATTATTTTTTTTACATACCGAGGTATCAGAAAACTGTTTTCCCAGATGCGTCTTCTAACACACAAACCCTAACCAATTTATGAATGTTTGCATTCACAAATAGTAACCCCAAACTCAAAATTAATCATCATGATATTCGTTAATCGGATCATATTTTGTTCAAGCTTGTATTTCAAGTTAAAAAAACTTAACGAAATAGAAATCCAGTAAATAAATTACACGCGTTACAAACTGTACTTACAACAACATCAATGCCAGAAAAAAATATTCTCAAATCAAAACTTACAAGACAAAATACCTATCTTGCAATCACGAAATTTTTTCCCAACAAAAATACGCTGATCCTCTAATCACAGACGGACACAGTCAATACTAAAAAAACAACTTCTGACAGTGCTAATCCTAAGTGCAAGTTGGTGATAAGGATTATACGGGACCCTAATGGCCTTTATCCCCCGCCTGAGCAAATGTCCATATCTTAACCGTGGCGAGGCTGAAGCGACTTAACTTTGGTAGACGTCATTTCTCAAAAGGCAAGTCTAGTGATGTGCCGAGATCGATAATATTGGACTCGAGTACATAACTTGTTAACTGTTTTATTGATGTGATTTGAAGGATGATATTTTGTTGGACAGTCAAATACCAAGTATATTAATTTAGTATGATTCATGTATTCATTTGGTTTTAGAAGAAGAAATCATTTAACTTTAGTACAAGTAAATATTATGCAATAAGCGTGTTGAGGCGACTAAGACCTAATGTGACAAAATGAAAAAAGTCATAGTGCTTACAATTATCGTGATTATTGCAAGTTGAATTTATAATTTAGCACGTGTTAGTTGAGATAAGTATTGCTAAGAATATGATTAATTAAACTAAACTACAACAAAAAAAAATCCTGAAATAGTCTCGAATAATTGAAAATTAACTTCTCATTGATTGATTCATTTTATCATTACAATGGTAATTTAAAAACATTGTTTTATGTTATAATACTGGTTTACTGTTGATGTACCTCAATAAAATAAAACAAACAAAATAATTATGCTATTTGAGAACAATGAAGATAAATAATTATGACACGACTTTATGCTGTCCAGTACATCACTATATGCCCCAAGATTAATAAATATAGGTGGACGTGGAAAAATGTAGCACTTATTCGGCCTCGTGCCGTGTCTAATGCGGACTTAGCATTGCTCATCCTTATATTCCATTGTTTTGGAAGTTCTTTCTAAATGTTTATCTGTTTGATTGATAGGTTAATGCCTATTTGATAAATGGCCAATATTAATTTTTTACAAAATGAAAAAAGTTTTGCAATTTTAAAGTTTGTTTTGTTTTATCCGTCTATACCTGCATACTGTATTCATTTATCTTTTTGTTAGAGTATGACGTCATTATTAATTATGTAACATTCTTTTAAAAAAAATTGTTGTCACGCCACTATTTACACAACTGTCTGAAAATGGAGTGTATTGATTTCAGAATAGGTTTGTGTATAGAAAAAATAGCTATCTATAAACTACTACTATTACTGCCGTTTTATACCTTCTAAAAGTTTAAACAAGTTTAGTTTTAAGGTATTAAGGGTGACTGGAGTTGTAAAGTGTCCGTCACGTTATAAATGTCTGACCAATATGACCGAGCAAATTGGACATTTTCTCAATGTGACCGGACATTTTGGACATTTATTGTCACTAACGTCACAATCAATTCTATTGACAAACTATGAAAAAAAAATTTGTTTACAAATAAGTGCATTATTATAAGAAAGACAGGCTTTAGTAGTGATGATCTATAACGAGATGAAATTTCTAAAATTAATTTATCTTTCTGCACGAACAAGCTAAAAAGCGTCACGCGCAAATTTTTGTTTTTGTTCAATCCAGATCAAATTACATGTTTTATTGTATGTTTTTATTGTCAAATACATAACATTTAAGACTTACTTTAGAGGAATTCTTCTTCTTTTTTTAGTTTATTTTAAAATAAATATGTGACCATCGTGACAATAAATGTCCAATGTGACCGAGCATTTATCATAAATGACGGACGCTTATAGCATATGACCGTCAATTTACAACTCTAAGGGTGACATAATGTACCTTAAACTGGCAAAAATTACGTTTACGATACGTAAGTGCAGTTATAATATGTATGAAATAACAGTATCCTGAAAACTAGCTAAATTGCGTCACTACTACCACAACGTGTTTTCTTTCATGTTGTTTTGTCATTTCAAACGAGACATCTCACTGTCACGTTCCAAAATGTAAAGTTGCCCCTTTCGAAGAGACGCGGCACAAACAGTATTTCTATTAACAAATTCATTTCTTTCTACTTTAGTTTTGGTGGTTAAAGTTATATTAGAGGAACACTTATTAGCTCATCCTAGAAACTTTGCTGCAACTTTTTTAATATGTTACTTTGTCGTATGAATTATGAAAATTGCAACTCTTTTCGTTTTTATTTTTAATGTCGTTAACCTCTCGTGAGATCGAAGCCGCAACAGCTTGGCAGTGTACTTCATAGCGCAAACCACAAGACCAACTGCTAGACGATCGTCTAAATTTATAAAATTATATTTTAGTTACGACCTACAACCTATCTATTTGGTCATCTTAAATATGAACTTTACTTCCCAAAAAGTAATGTCGCTAACTCGTCAGCGTCAGACGCGCTCAAATTTTCATTACACGCACAGGCGGACACGCAAGAAATAGACGGGTTGTAGAGTGCATACGGCGCGACACACAGGGACGGACTCAGAAATTTAAGTCAAAATTCTCAATTTTTTGATGCTTGATACAAAGTACAAACTAGTTTAATTTATCTTTATGTTGTCTGTATTATATTATCTTCGTATTACTAACTTGACGACGCGCGTTAGAATTAACAAAACCTTTCAGACACTCTCTTAGTTTACGCTTACGCCAGTATTTAATTATACAAAGATGTGTTCCTTTCGCAAACGGGGTGATAGTAAAGAATCTATCTTACACTTTGGCTTTAACGCATCCCTTAATCCCTCTCTGCACTCCATACTAATTGCTGCGAGTGCATGTAAAGACGGCCGGCGACGCTCCGGATCAACATAATGGCGGATGGGGGTAGCAAAAGGGAACGTATGGAAAAAAAGAGGAAGGCGCCGCCGCGGGCGTGCAGGGAAGATTCGGTTACAAATTGTTTTGTTTGACGATGGAATAGTTTTAGGGACGCTTCGGATAGTGCAGCGTAAGGGTTAAATTTACTGAGACGATCTACCATAACGATGCCGTGACATAAATTTATGTTTTATTATATTTACACAGAAGTATTTTATGTAAATATTTTTGTAAAATAATATTAAAATAAAAGATATGTGACCAATTAAAATTTGTAGTGAAGAATAATGTGGAAACGGTTTGTAAATAACCTATGTACGTACATTTTATTTTTTCTTTTATTTTATTTATTTATTTATGTATAGTAAGTACAAAATTTCGACAGCTAAGTGGTAATTTGGTAATTAGAAGATAAATAAAAATAAAAGGCTGCTATCCTACTATAAAATAAAAAAAAAGTACAAGTAATCATCATTTGCCTTTTTGGGACAAAGCAATAAAGTTATTTTCTTTTTTTTTAACTTTCTTAAAAATCACACCGGTTGTGCACATAAAGACATAAAAAAAGTTTTGCTTATGTTATTTTAACTATAAAATAACATATACCGCTATGTACTAACATAGCGGCCTAAAAATTTCGATTTCTAATAAATGTCTAGCAATTACCAAATAACTGTCAAAATTGTAATATGTAAATTATAATTGTATTAGAGCTATCATCACCAGTGTGTAGATGAGATGTTTAGTTACATAATTAAACTAAAAACATATTAGGTACACACATAAATACATACATACAGGTACTACTACAAATAATTTTACAGCAAACGAAAAAATATTTTATAGTGAACTTAGATTTACTACGGAATTTTGCCAACGTTTATTTAAAGTTGGTTATTTATATATATTCCCATAAAAAAGCGTCAAATTATACATCAAATTGAACATTACTTAATAAAGAGTACTTAATCGATAGTCAAATGTGCCATCACAAAAACATTCAACAACTCCGATTGGATTCCAATCTGTATAAATAGCTACTTCATTTCACGGTTCATCAGACCACACACGACAGACATCTTAACAAAAACCACACCAATTACTCGAACGAACTTAGATCTTTTATATCTGCCAATACAATTCACAAACTACAATACACTCTAAAGTATTAGATAATTATGTAGAGGTGAGTTCATATTATTTAATATTAGTATATTACGTTAATCTACATGAAATACATTAGTCATCTAATCAATATTCCTTGTCTACTTCTAAAAAATAAATATACCTTCGTATAACATATCTACAAATTAATAAAATTCATTGTGCAAAACGTCAAGACTAGAATTTCATAATTACATTACTTAATAATAATTATGTTCCATAATCTCGTCCTCATTGTGTACAATGTAGTACGCACTTTTTGCTACTGCACTGATTACAATCTTCAAAGTTAGGCGCGTGCATGAACGCGTCAATAAACTAAAAAATAAATAACCGGAACGTGCCCGCACCGTCACCTATCAATGTCATCTGTCACCTGTCAATGTCATTGTACTTTTTTGTACACAGCACTGAAGACATAAATTTTTAGAATAAATTAGTTTTTAAACTAATTAGTGATTTACAGCTTACATACAAATGCAAAAAAACAAGAAGAAAATACGGTGATGTTTGTGTTAAAGTATGGTGGCTGGAAAACAAAACTTGTCAGTTGAATTTGTGAAATTGTTGGACCGATACCTCGGCTCAATTATTACGATTACTACGATTTCTATCACCACCACAGCACACTAAAATATAATATCATCACCATCACCATCATCTCAGCCTATTACAGCCCACTGCTGGACATACGGGAAGGACGCAAAGAGCGCCAAGGAGTACGATCTCCTGCTTTGATACAAATGTATCTAGCCATATTCCCGAGTTCGTCGGCCCATCGAGTTGAGAAGCGTCCTACACTACGTTCGCCGAGACGTGGCCTCCACTCCAACAACATAATCAGCCAGAAATTAATCATGAAAACAAGGAGTGTGTGTGACAGAGTGGCGTTATTCTTCAGCCCGCAAACGAGACAGAATGAATGACATCGGAGCTTTCACGGGAGGTTGGCCGTGGTGATCATTAAGTTCATTCTAGTTGTCTCTCATGTCTCAGAATGAATGACATCGGAGCCTTCACGGGAGGTTGGCCGTTGGTGATCAATATGTTCATTCTAGTTGTCTGTCATGTCTCCGAATGACTCCACAGAAACTGCTCTGTACAGAAGCACTGGCCTTTACGATGGAGTGGCCAGTGGGTTTTTGTTCAGTCTGAAGCGTCTCCTCGAGGGATTCCTCCTGAGACGTAACATTATGGCTCTAGTCTTCATGAAGAGTTGACCATAAGACCGATACAATGTTGCACCAGAAATATACTACAAAGGATCTGTAATAGCATAAGGTAAGTTATTAATATTATAAAATTATTCTAGCGCATCATATGTACCGAGAGAACAATTATTCCTCTTTTCTGTCTCGCAGCAGAATTATAACACTTCCACTTGCTTTCACGAGGGGTTAGCCTGTGGCTTAAAATTTTTGTTATAATATTGCGGGTCTGCAAATCTTATAAGGTTGACCAGAGACCGACTTCATTAATTGAAGTTGAAAATATAGTCGAACACAAAAGTATCAAGACGATACATATCTTCGAATGCCACTGAAGAAAAAAGAGAGGAGGGAGAATATGGGTACCGAGACCATGAGGTAATGCCCTCCGTCTTAGTAATTTTTTCAACTTAACACTTTGACTCTATGGAGGCTATGAAAGAAGCTCCTTTGCCTGCTGATATTGAAGGCTTAAGGAATTCTGAGTCTTGTGTAAACAAGTCATATACTTACCTAGACAATTTCAGTCTGTTTATAAAGATTTTAAGTTTTTAATAATTTAATCAGTTGTGACTATCAAATTGGGCCTTTGGCAACCATTAATGGTACCAAGACAATCTGTTGGTCTCAGATCTGCTTGTCTTATTCTGCCCCATTTATATACATACAAGTCAATGATAAATAGCGCTTTTACAAATTATGGTTTATCTCGGTGTGGATTTCCACAAGTATATAATTGAGATACTTCTTGATGTAGGCCCAAGAGGGCAAGACTTTATAAAGCATACCATAGAAAACAACCTGTTTACTCCAATAGTTCATGTAGTTATGACCATATTAAAGTTTTTTTTTTTTTCTCTTATATTTTACTAAAAAGCTTAAATAAATAAATAAACATTACTTGACATTGCTAATTGATATCTGTGACTTAAAGATCATTAGTCCACTTGATTCGTGAAGTGCCTTAACGTAAAAGGTCCCAGGTTCGATACTCTGGTCGAATGACCCTGGCGAGATACATTGTCTTGTACCTCATAATACAGGGAAGTTGACTCCCTGTTTGGAGACCATGACAAATTGATGTTGGCTGGTGCATGTTTGTATGTTCCTATACAACTGATATGGTATCCCATTTGTGTAACTTATAATATTAGATCTGGTTACAACCGGGTAAACCTTAAATTCTCATAGTATCAAGCTTAATTCTCAAGATTCTATAATAATCTATGAAAGCAATTAAAATTTAACACTGTTACTGACTTAAGGTTATTATTCTAGCTGATCGCTATGGCTAGTTAGATTATTTCTAGTCTTCATCAAGTGAAATAAAGACACACTCAAGATGAGTGTTACTTACAAATAATGTGAGTGAAGATCACTGTTACAGAAATGGAAAAATAATTCTCCTTGTTATCAACAAGATAAAAATTACCATAATTAAAAACTTTTTTAACTGTAACTGTATGTTATATTCCAATATTTTCAGTCAGTAAAAACCCATGGAAAGATTTATGCAGCTTTATTTACAGGCAAAAATGTCGCACCATAATTGATCCTTATGTACTTGTCATAAGGTCGAAAACCAATTATTTTAATTTTTAAGTAGGTACCTGCTACCTTTGGAAAAGTAAGAGAAATTCAAAACTAGACACAAAGTTCCAATGATAACTTGAATTTTTAAATCTGACCTAAATATATTTTTAATATATTTTTGTTATAAACCATATATTTCTAGACATTTTATTATTTGTGAAAATGTTTGATACCAAAAATTGAAGACAAAGATAAATAATCATCCAATCATTAAATTATCAAGATACTAAAGATAGTAAATAAACTGAATTATCCCAGGTGGATAACAAAGGTTCATATTTAAATAGATGATTATAATAAAATATGATTTATTAAAACATAATTAAAAAATTAAAATTGTATCCATGAAACTATAAACTTCATAAAAAATATACTACTGACTTAAAATTATTATTTAAATTAAGGCATGAATCTTACAATTATAATTAAAGATTGTCAAGTACCTATGTAAGTCTATGTATAAATAATTTTATTAGATATTAAATTACCATGTAAAGCAAAAATGGAGATGATAAATAATGACAGAAAAATTCTAACTTAACATAATTGAAAAAAAAAAAAAAAAAAAAAAAAAAAAAAAAAATCGATGATACGATAGAGGCATTGATCAGTGGCAATAATTAAGGCAATGCAGGCAATAAATGTTGCCTTACCTTGTTATTGGACTAAGGCTGTAAGGCTGCTACAAGTATTTTGAGCCGGAGTAAACTTTCTATCTTATCCGATGTGATGTATTGGTAAATTATTACTTATTTAATTATTATTTTTTATTAGCCTTACAAGAATTGACCAGTCATTGAATCTTTTTCTAAATAAGTATTCAGACTGTTTCATTAACTTATTAATATCCCCTACCAGGGATCCACACATAAAGTGCAGGAGTCTCATACTGATTTCCAGCCATACAAGTGTAACACATATAACGGTTTTCTAAGAAGATGAGTAAAAATCAATCTTTCTCAGTAAAATAATGTTGAAACTATTGTCAACAAAATAGGATCCCTACTGGAACAATACTGGTAGTATTTGTATATAATTTCCTTATTTATAACATATAATTAATGAAAAATTTGCAATAGTAAACATCCATATTATTTATTTTAGTTTCCTTTACTTTGGAACTACACCTTGAACAGGAGTTATTAAGAATACCTAAGACTAATTTATTTGCATAAAAAATTGTATTACAGACAATGATAACTTAAAAGGTTACTAGATTTTCTTATTATATAAAATAAAATAAATCTTTTCAGAAGAAATACTAGCTTAACTACCTACTTGCACATCGATAAATTTACCTTGTTAGTTAACCATGTACTAAGTATGTACTACATACTACTGGATAAATGAGACGGATATTAATAGTCCAAAGCATTGGCTCCATTTCCATGACAACTTATTAAACTAGCTGTTGCCCCGCGATTTCGTTTGCGTGATCTCTAGTTTATTCGTAAAGAATATACCTACTTAATAGCGCGGGGTATTTATTTAAAACTTTATTGCACAAACTTAAAAGTGTACAACAGGTGGATTATCAGTCTCAGTCCCAGCAAATCTATTAATTCATAAAGATTTACAGTTTTAACAAAAATAAAAGAGTATTGCAATTAAAGTAAAATTTGCTATTTTCGATTTTATAGAATTCCTACACATTTTTTGGCCCACCTGTATGGTATAAAATAGATACAGGTTTGTGTCATCAAATGGGATGGGACTGTATCAATATACATGGTTGTATTAGCATACGGGGTTATATCATCATACAGGGTGTATCACCATACAGGGTGTATCATCACACAAGGTGTATCATCATACAGGATTGTATCGATATACAGGGTTGTATCGATATACAGGGTTGTATCGATATACAGGGTTGTATCGATATACAGGGTTGTATCGATATACAGGTTTGTATCGATATACAGGGTTGTATCGATATACAGGGTTGGTTGATTAATTCCAATGAATTAATCAAACAACTATATCCTTGTTAGATAAAACTTGAATTAAGCATCTACCAATAGATAGTTAATAAAATAAAGTTTTATCATGTGCGAAGACTTTAGCAAATCATATAAATGATCATAATAAATGTTTATATTGCTTTGTCGACACAACTTTCCTCTTTGAACATCTACATTGTACACAATGAGGACGAGATTATGGAACATAATTTATATGATCGGACTAACTTACCTAGTGACGTCCGATCCTCAATTATGTGAAGTAATCTCGTCCTCATCCTATCCCCAGCCCGACCCAGTTAGTATGTATTTATCAATCCTTAAAGTACAAAAAAGATTATATGCTATAAATACCTACATACTACTTAGTTTCCCTTCTTTTTGAAAGTTGTGTCCAGTTTTATCCTTTGAAATAATGACATTGACAGGTGACAGATGACATTGATAGGTGACGGTGCGGGCACGTTCCGGTTATTTATTTTTTAGTTTATTGACGCGTTCATGCACGCGCCTAACTTTGAAGATTGTAATCAGTGCAGTAGCAAAAAGTGCGTACTACATTGTACACAATGAGGACGAGATTACTTCACATAATTGAGGATCGGACGTCACTAGGTAAGTTAGTCCGATCATATAAATTATAGTCTCTTAGAATAAAATCATGTTAAGACAGAATACATTTTTAAAGAGCACTTTGACTTGTGGGTGCTGTAAAGAGAAATGTTCGGTTCGTAAAGAGAATGGTTCAGTCACAAGGCACATAACCTAAAACACCTCAGTCACTGCCATCGGGAAAGGCAGACAAGTACCGAATTGGTGAGTGCAAACTTACCAACCTTAAGTGTTACTTGTAACTTTCATAAATAACAATAATACAGCTACCAACTCAAAGTCAATGATACAAAGTCTTACCCTCTGAGGAGGTAGTATCTGTCTAGGACTGCGGGTGTGCTTGGGCGAACAGGACCCGTGCTTCTCTTTTCTGTGCGATTTTAAACCTCGGAGTAGTCTTGAGAACGTTGTTACCTTCTTCTTGGCGGTGCCTAGGCAGTTATCTGTGAGCAAAATTAAACATAAGACATAGGATGATTGGGTATACCTAACTGCATTGCTACTTAATGTTACAGATATTTATAATGTAATAAAGCTGATTATTTTAGTGCAAACCCCTTCTAAGTACATGATATTTAGTGATAAGCTTAAAAAGTAATGTGTATTCTGTAATGTGTCTACACTGCGTATTCATAAAACTTTGCAATTTCGCGTTGATGACAATTTAAACAAAATCATGCCGTTAACGTTAGCGTTTATTCAATACATTACTGTATACACGTAACGTATGTGCAAAGTATACTTCATAATTTATAAACCTAAATGCGTATATAAATGAAAAATCTGTTTTAAGAACTCAAAAGAAAAAGTTACGCCGCCTGACATTCCAAACGAGCAAGACAAACGATTGGCACTTATGGCCTCGACCTTTAGTTTTAGAAGTCGTCCTATAAATCAGACTAATAATGTAGGCATTACATGTTGTGTAACACGCTCGTTCAAGGGCAAAAGGTCAACAAACTGACTTCGATTAATGGAGCGAAGAAGCCAGTCGAGAATGTAGGTTAATTTAATGAATTGATTATTTCGAGTGAGAGTTCAGGCTTCGAGCGCTGGTTAAACATTGAATGGGGATTTTTTAAACTTTGATGTACCTTTAGTAATATATATTTTAGTTGTGGTATACAACCTAAACCTGTTAAAGAAACGTCTGATGAGGATACAGTGAGATTATAAATAAATATTGGATAACATCACATTATATCCTATGGTAGCCTGATCCTATGGTAGCCTGATCCTATGGTAAGAAGCAAAAGCACATATGTTACAGACATCAAAAACAACAACAATATCCCAACCCAGACCTAAGACAATACGAAAAAGTTTATTTTCTATATTGACCAGACCAGGAATCGAACCCTGGACCTTAGAGATCGCGACAATAAGGTCTTATAATAGATTATTTTTCAATATCCCACTGTCATCAAAGATTTGATGATTGCATTAAATATCTTTGATCAAAGACAAGTTCAGAAAAATACAGAGCCATACTTGTACTACTCTTGGTGGTATTTAAAAATGATTGACTTTTGCGAAATAAGTAAGGCTTTTATAGTTTATCAATTTATAAGCTATTGAATTAAAATACTGAATATGTATGACGATCTAAATATATAGGTGTGAAGGAGCCTTTACTATTTACAATTTAGTTCGTCAAGTAGCTGAACCACTTAAACAACGTATCAACCATAAGTACAGCTCTTAATTTACCCGTACTTGCCGCCAATAAATCAACTACTTAGCACCTAGAAAATACCCTTTTTCAAACAATCGCGTGTAATGAAATATTCTAAGTGAGCCTAATGGCCTTCAGCCTTTTCTTTACCGCTTACAAACTTACTACTTGACTAGGTAGTTCATATATTATGATAAAAATAGCTAGTTTGCGGCACTGGTGAATACCATGTTTTGCCCTGAAAGTACGTAATCCTTCTCCTTCTCCATAGTCGGTCCCTCAGCGATTGAGAATCATGACCCCGTGTACTTAGTCGCCTCAATGATGAGCCGTCTCCAGTATTTAAGATCCTGCTTCTATCTGAATGCCTCGTGGAACGGCACATTCAGGGTCAAAAAGTTCGACCACCGTGTTGTTCTTTGGCCATGTAGTCTTTTGTCTTGTCTTTTCGGGAAAAGAAGACAGTCTTATCGGGACGAGGATAGCTTACTCCGACAAGGCAAGTACGAAAGCAGTTTCTTACAATTTTTATTTCTATTAGGATAACATACATTTATGAAAACTCGTAAAACAAAGATTGGCTACAAAATAAAAGCTAAAAGGTAACTTATACAATAAGTTTTGTTGAGACCAATATCCATATCGCACAATAGAATGTATTTTTTTATAGAAAGTCAAATTTTTTGTAACTATTTAATGTTGCTTCAAAAGAAAAAGTTGTTGTATTTCAACAGCTTGTACTCGTACTCGTAGCTATTTCGATGTTGCTTCATTATTATATTTCGGCAGCTAATTAAATTACGTAAATCCATGTTTACCATGTTTGGAAGATGTATTTGTTTGACAAGCCTTTGCTAGTAATGTTGTAGTATAACGGTATACTATAGCTAATATTATGTATTATAATATATAATATATAGTAACACGATATTTAAATGCTTTTATTTATGTAATGAAGATTTATTTAAAACTTGTGGAATGTAATTGTCAAAGTGAATTCGTGTTTATTTTTAATTTAAGTAGATTTTATTGTTATTTTATTTCATTAAACTTATTGAAAATGTTAATCTATCAAAATGTTGTGTCATTATAAATAGCAAAAGATTTGATTAGGTTGTATTTGAGATTTGATTTGATTTTTACTAATTCAAAGTAAAATGGAAACAGATATATTTTGTTAACTGTTTTAATTGTGCAGGTATGTGACTGAGTTAATTTTAGCATACCAGTAAATAAGTTTATGACTGCAAACACCGCAACACGCGATGTCTCATATCGGAAATGTTTTCATTATCGTAGACCAAGTGACAGGGCCGTATCTACCGGTGGGACGACTGGGGCCCCGAGTTCGGGAAGTCTCCAGTCCATCAAATCAACCTCTCCAGCAAACTAAAGCTTAAGTATTCCGTAATCAAAACCCTTTGTCCTCGGCTTTCTGCATCAAGTCTACCCCAGTAGTTGACTACCACGTCAGTAGTAGTAGTCTTTGCAAATATTGTAATACATTATATAAATTTAAAAAGCCAACTCGTTCATGCCAGACTTGAATCCAAAAGTCCTGCTTAGCGCGTAGGCGCTTCACCAATTAAGCTACAGGGATATTACACCGACTGGACGATATCGCGATCTAAATGCATCACGCCATATTCCTTTTTTATCGAGTCGATGCTTGCCGCACCATGTTAAACTCGAATTACTTAGGCGTGTTTTTTTTTTGTAAATAATTATTTCATAATCACTAAATCCTCATCTCCAAGAAAATTGTCGAAAGTAATAACTCACTACGTGAAAAACGTCTTTTGTCCACAACAGTGTATTTACGGAATTGATGTAATTTTGTGTTTAAAAAGATAATTAAGTGTTTTTGGTGACTGCTGGGCGTGGGCCCTATGCAAAGATACACATGTACGGCCCTGTCAGGCGATAGCTAACGAGTAGCTAAATAATGTATGAAGGCATTATGTATGAGTCGAGATACTCTCGTTAAGTAAATGGAGGCTTTGTAAAAGTAGTTCTTATCTTTGACTGGATTAAGCATGCATGGTAGTCATTAGTTTGATTAATAGTTAAAGCGTTGATTGGAGGTAATCGTGTGAAAACATTTTTATTCTTATCAACAACTATGCCAGTAAAACCAGCTTTTGGGCACTTTTAATGGTTGTTAGTGAGTAATAAAAGATGTAATAACAATTAGTATCTGTATTCAGAAAGTAAAGGTAAGGAGCTGTAATATTTATTAATTAAAACATTATTTTAATATTAAACGGAAACATGATTAGAATATGTGTTAATAAAATTATAAGGTTGATATTAAATTTAATGTACCTACATAATGTTTAAAACTTTCTTCCATTTAAATGGAACCTGGAACCTCCGTCAGTTGACTCAACTCTCATTGTATATACATATTGATGTTATAAAATGAAATGTTATTAATTATTAATATTTAACAACATTTAAAAGACAGGGATGAGTGCAAAATTATCTCTCGTATTTTAAATAGTGTTGATTCAATGAGAGTTGAGTCAACTGACAGGTTCATACAAAAGCATTTTTAATTAATATTAATCAATAAAAAAAATAATCATGTAACCTAAAACCTCCTTATTAAACTCATAGCTATGACACAGTCTGTCAACTTCACTTCAAACTCTACAGTGTTTAGTTAAAGCCATTGTTTCAAATAAAAGTAAATAACAAGTATTATTTATTCCTTATACGTTTATGTCTGTACTAACGCCAACAAACATAATTAAACCCAATTTTTAAACGTTGACCGTCTTTTGTTTCCTTAGCTTTAACACGAAACAAATTGGATGCAAATCGTACGTTTGTTAAGATATATCTTGATTTCTATCGAGGGTGAATAGAATTTTAATAACAAGGGAAACCCTCATCAAAACATCACACGTTAAACGCTGAACTTATAATTACGTATATATATTGGAGTCTACGTGTATGCTCTTAGCCCTGTATAAGTCAAAGTGATATCACTTACCACTGGGGGGGAATTCGTAGAAATACGCCGACCGGGGACTTAGACAACTGAAACAAAACAACATTCAGTATTAGTAATGATTCTTTACATACAAACGTGCTTAGTTTCTAATACTTTATAATTGAATACTTTTATACACAGGTATGTAGGTATGTGTTCATCAGAAGAAAGATAATTTACACACACATTACTAACTAAATATGGATTTATCCAGCTCTAATGAAGGATTTAAGCATAATTAGGATGGACATTGCATTTTTGCAAATGCATTGTATTGCAAACCGCACCGACCGTGGTCACAGATTAATGATGTTTTCACTTAATTCTGGCAAACAAAGGTAATATTACTAAGCATGACAGCGATTGTTCCCGTTTTTACGTAAAACAAGCATGAACCAAACAGTATAAAAGTCGTCATCATTATTTCAGCCATAGGACGTCCACTGCTGAACAAAGGCCTCCCCCAATTACTTATCATCGGGGGGGGATTACCAATATTCACTACGCTTGGCAGGCGGGTTGGTGAGCACAGTTTTTTATAAGATGTCGCACGTAGATGCTGCCGCCAATCTCATGCTACAGGAATTAGTCGCCTCTTACGACACGCCTTCTGTTGACGGTGGGTAAGTGTATTCTTTACGGCCGTCCCCACATGGCAGTATAAAAATAATGATAGCAATCATGATGATATTATCAACCCTACCAATGACATCTAATCAACCACGGTTTTTTCTTTTATATGAAAGCAACAAAGTACTACATTATGTCAATACTCGTGCAATCATCATTCATTATTTTTTATAGTCCATACCAAACTCGGTCGATTTCGTAGCTGTGCATATTAACAATTCATACGCAAAGCACTGTCTGGTGGATATAACAAAACACAATCGCATTACCATCGAAAAATTATTTGCGATATCGAGTAAATATTTGATTATCCATGCGGACGATGCGGAAAGGTAAAAACCGTTGGAATTTGGCGGTAAATGAGAAATTAATCGACATCGGCATTAACAATAGCCGCTAATGATGATTGTGAGCGAAATGAGCGTCGTTTAATGAAGAGATAAATTCATAAAGGGCTCAATTTGATGTCTGCGAGTTAACAAGATCCAATTTCGCGATAATAACTCATTCGTCAGTTACCTGTGACCGTTTTTCGAGTGGTACAGTAATTAAAGTGACGGAACAGATTTTGAAACAATCATTGAGATTTTAATTAATTCGGAATACGCTTTTATTGCAGGGTGCAACAGAAAACGGTTATAAAAAAGATTTTAAATTAATTGTTATGATATTGAATTCCGAATAAAATGTTATTATCTCTAAATAATACTCTCGAAACACCAAAAAGACAACTTAAACTAATTTATGGATAGGTACACTTTCATCATCATCATCATCACTTCAATCATAGCACGTTCACTGCTTAACTTAGGTCTCCCCCTATGACTTCTAGATTGGCCAGTTAGTAAAAACGTAATCATTCTAAATTGTATCTAATGGGCTAGTTTCGTAAAAAAATCTGATTAGTCCGTGAGTTAGATGAACAGAAAATATTGGATACGTTTTTTTTTTCTCAATCAAAGAAAAAATTATGAAAATATAGATAGCCCGTTAAAGTGGCGCTTTATCTTCGTAATCTTTTGTTTGATTGACAAATGACAAAATATGGGTCCAATATTTTTTGATAATCTAACTGACGCACTAAATAGAATAATCTTTTTTTGACCCAGAAAACTAGCCTAGTTTATCTAAGTGCCTAGGCCTAGCCGTACTTCAATTCAGTTTTTTTTTTCTGTAAAGAATTAAATGTAATGACAAAACTGCTAAGGTAGCGCTTAGATTTCATAGTAACCTACAAAAGCCATCGAACCAAACTGGCATACCTGAAGTTGCAAGTACCTAAAATTACATTATTTTGGTGTACACTTATGAAACGTACGCCAATCGATAGAGAAAATAATTACAACAAATACTCTTTGACAAAATGTCGTTAATGATATACTTTGTTCAGAATTTTATTTCGAATATGTAATATTTATTTTTATTTGATATTCAAATTGAAATTCTGACGATTATTTTCTCTTTCGATTAACGAATCTTCCATAGATGTACACCAAAATAGCGTTCTTTTGTTATAACTAGACTCACTACCAATAGACAAGGTGGTAGCACGATAAATCGATGTCTCTGCGAAGAACCTTGACAATAAGAGGTATCGACCAAATTTGAATTTGAATTGTCGTACGACGGGGTACATTCGCTTTATATGAGTAGCGGGCTGATGGTCTCTTGTGTTGAACGGATTCGAATTTAAATTCAAGTACCTACACAATTATTTCAACATTCTTGTAGAACAGTTTTTTTATATGAAATGTCATTAATTTGGAAAAGCAAAGACCTATTAGGGCAAAAAATATAAATAAATGTCTGAAGTCTAGAACTTCAAGTTAAACTTGTAATAGTTGTCATCACGTCATCTTTAATACTAAGATCGCAACTATTTTACATAATACTTACCTACCAAGTTTATTTATTTTTAAACTATAAAGTAAAGAAAGCCATAATAATTAAAAAAAATAGTTGTTCAAATCATATGACATTTCTACTGTATAGGTTATGTGCTCCATAACATTTTTGACGTCTTACTGCAAGGCACATGTCTTACCTCAATTATAAGGTGGTTTGAGCATTACTTTACCATGGTGCCAAGTGAGAATTTAATAATCAAGCCCCTCCTGAAAGCTCTGACTTATGTTTAACGAATTTTTTATATTATTATATCAGCCGGCACTAACTTTTGATGAGCTTTCCGAAGCAAGGAGATGTTTGTAATAAATATATAAAGTATGGTCAGTATAGGCGTTCTATTGTGAAGGCCTATAGTCAAAGCTGATGATGATGATAATGATGATCAGAATGGCCACCCATCACTTCACAACCGCGGCCTATGTAACTTAACTACCAAATAATCACCACAGCGGTGCCGCCATGTCTTGAATTAAACATTTTGGTCCAATGGCGTTTTACTACTTCAAATAAAGGTTTTCCCTATTGATGTCTTAGTAAGTATACATTTTAAACTAACCTCAACACTACCTAGTCACCATCGAGGTCGATGCACTTGAGTTAGCAAATATAGCCAAACGTCTATTATAAATCGAGTTAGCCACCTCGCTTCGAAGCTACAAATCAATACACTCGATCATATTAGCACTGGTATCCAAATGAATTCAGTTCCTAGCCAATTTAGTTTGGGTTAACACATTTAAGTTTATCAGATATACTACAGTTTAATCTCATAATTTAATTTGAATAGCCGTTGCCTAGTAAAGTTTATGATAAGAATTGTTATGAAACGCATAGAACATGAATAAGAATTAGAATTGCTTTATTTGACACAAAAAAACATCAAACAATAATGATAACAATATAAATCTGTACATGACTAAACGAAAAATATTTTATACGAGCTGACTCAACAGACATTGTTTTGTCCAAATTGTTTTAATTCAGGTTGGTGCACGTAGTGGCAAAAAACACGTTAAGAAATAATTATAGTTTTTCAGAATTTTCCAGGCAAATATTCCATTTTTTATTTTCATAAAACCTTGGTATTAGAACATAATCGGAATTAGCCATTTTTATGTTTTATGCTAAGCACCGAACAATATTTACTTCTAAATGAAACTTGTGAAGGTAAACAAAATGATAAATAAAGTTTATTTACCCTGACTACGAGGTGGGTGGCATGGAGATAAGGTGTTTATAAATCTCTACTTATTAAACAATAAATTAATAATATAAGGAATTTACGGCTTTTCGATATCTTAGGATGTAATATGACAGCACCACCTACATAATATGTAACTCTATCTTAACAAGCCCACACGTATGTAAATTATACAAATTGAATATAATTTAACCAAATCAACATGACTTAACATCCAAACTGACTAACGAAGTCTATAGAATTCGTTAAGTTTTATTCGTAAATGTATGCAATCTAATTGGACCAACCGTTTAGTAGGATTACTTCAAGTAAATGCGTTGGTAATAACAAAATTTTAATTTTACAAATGTCTGTGTTTAGATTAGTGTTATCGCTGTTCCGACCAAAATATATAAAAAAAACATGTTTATTGTCTTTGGAAGAAAGGATAAATACGCAGATTGCTAGAACACAAAAAATAAAAATTTCTGCATTTATAGTCATTTTTGCCAAAATACCGGTTACGCATTTTGAGTCCCGAGGTATCGATATGTCTTGCCATGCCATGTCATGCCTTAGTGTCAACATGAGTAAAATATCGAACTTTTATCTTTAGGAGGAGTAGGCTGTGTTGAACGGTTTTCCCGTTGACTCAATTAGTTTATCCAGACGTGGTAGTTTTTTTTTATAGTAGCAATATTTGCAACAAAACTACGTACTATCCACAGTTGACACACGTGCCCGTTACTCAATTAACACTATGTGCAGACGGAGCCAGCTAACAAGCTCCGTGAGATTGCGAGAAACTCGCGAGATAATACACAAGTGATGTGAGAGTATCGACAGTTTTGTTAATTTGTCTATCGATAGTTGAAGGTTATCGGCAAAGCACCGATTACAATAAATTTACGGCTGACTGTTCTCTTAGAAAAGTTTAGTGTTAAATTTTAGGTGAATAATAGACAAATTGTTGGACAGGCACCGGGTAGTACATAGACATAATCACCTTTTTACAACAAGCTGACATCATAGTCTAAACTCTGCAAATTCTCTGAGAGAACCAAGATGTTAAGTGGCTATAATATGTGCTAAATTGCATAAACCCTATACTGATTACCACGGTCAACTCGTAAATTAATGTATTGGGGCATTGATAGCTTCATAAATACTATTAGAGACTAATAATAACTAATAGACTAGTATTACAGCCAAAACTTGTCGACAAGCTAGCTAGGAATTTTAATCCAACACTAGCATAAAGCGAAAATGTAGGTATAGCAGGAAAACAAGAGATATGCAAGATACGCCGTTTAATCCCCGGATTTATCTAAGCGCTAGCATAAATGCGCAAATGCTTCATTTCTACAGACTATTTGTTGTCTTGTTACTTGTAAAATTGATAACAGAAGCTCTTTTCATAATATAATAATTAATATTTAAATAGTATCAGATTATAACACAGAATTTTACACGTATGAGCAAATAACCTATTTTTATTAATAGTTAAACTAGCTGTCCCTGCGAACTTCGTACCGCCTCTTCATATTTGTGAATTTTCCGATTTGTAATGGTTATTCTGCTATTCGGGTCGAAGACAATTTCAATAAATCAAAGATCACAAAAATCGGTCCAGCCGTTCTTGACTTATAAATGGTGTAACTAACCCGACTTTGTTTTATAATATAGAATAGATAATAACAAACATGTCAAACAACGCATCAATTGTAATGTTTTTGAAATTGGGAATTAATATCCTTGGGTTTCGAGTTACCGGACAATTAATTTTTCCAGGGGTGTCTCTCAGCTCATTGAGTCATAATATCATATAATATGATTACATTCATTCATTATTATGACTATTATAAGAAAATTATATTCTTACGCGGAGTTACGAGGTCTCATAGGTCCGCTTGGCGTTTGACGAGTTAAAACTAAACGCATTTCAATAAATTTCTATTCTATTCTAATTTCAGTAGAAAATAGATTCATTTCGGATTGATGAGACCTAAGATTTAATGTTCAAAATAAATCAATGTTATTGTATCATCAGTCACTTCAATTGCTTGCAACCAGTTGAACACTTATTTACAGCAAAATAAATGTGCAATGTGACGCCATGTTATAATAAATTATTAGACATAGACTCAAGGCAGCGTGGTTAATTTAACAGTCCTACGTAAGTCACCATCAATAAACATACATAGATAAACAAAGTTGTTTAAAGCACGTGCAATTTTCTTTTGCACTCTCTGTAACTATGCATCACCAGCATGTAATTTGATTCATCTAAGAAATACATAATCGTGATTTGCAGTAACAGTGTATCCCGCATATAATGGTTTGATTCGTGTATTAATCCGTTAAGTCATTGGTGTTTATGCAATAACTTAAAAACAATCATTAGCTACAAAGAAACCATTAACAGTTTTAATATTAGATATTTTTCTCTGTGATTTTCGTTTTTAGGTTTATACAGGACTTTTCATTTATGATTATTACATTTTCATCATAGCCATAGGACGTCCACTGCTGAACATACTCGCACGCACCCATTCACTGTCACGCACACACACACACACACACTAATCTTCAAGTTACTTCTGACATTGCATCATAACTATACTCGTATTTATGTTTATTTTATTTTATTGGAAAGGTACACCAACAGTACATATATAAAAAAAATTTAAACTGAAACTACTATAACATAAGCTTCTTATATATATACCTCTTACAGGCGTACACGGCATTTATAACAAATATAGGCCTTCCCCTAGTGCCTTACAGATTTATTCTACAAAAGCGATAATTCATGCCTAAGTTTTTATGATACTTACAGTTTTTCAGTTCAATTGTACTTTTTCAGGCACATTTACAAAAAAATCTTAATTATTTTACTTCTTACTACATAATTTTCTCATCATTATTCTACTTCTGCCAGTTTTTTATGAGTAGGTGTTACAGATAAAATCGTTGCGAAAAACCTTCAAAATGCAAGATTTGGCACCTTGCACCTTGCATCCAAATGTTTATTTAATTTGTAGTAAACTATATTACGTGTTGCTCTTAATAAGAATTGAAATTACAAGTATTACTCGTTTGTCTTTTGGACTGTTTGTGATTATAAACTCTGTTGGGTTCCGTAATCTGTTCAGGACTTGTAATGGGAATGTTGAGATGCAGTCGGTTGCAAATTGGTTTGAATTTAAATTATCTTTGTAGAATAATCAAAATTATTGTTTAAATAATCCCGTCTTTGCTACTACTATGGTTTTACCTCTATAGTCCTTTCCCTATAGCACTTTCGGAGATAAGACATCTGGCCCCCGATTTAAAACCTTTCGGTTACAAATTGTCGACCGGAAAACCACGTGACACTATCGGATTTAAAATTTGTGTCACGTGATTCACCGGTTGACACTTCGCTATCGAAACGTTCTGAATCGGGGGCCAGGACGGAAGACAAACTCTGTAAGAGACAGATAGATAGAGATAATTATACTAGCTGTGCCTGCGGCTTTGTGTTGTATAAATGATATTATTGATTTCACACTTTAACAGTTTTGGACAACTGTACAGCGACTTCCTCGTTCTTAGCACCATCTTTTTTGACATATGAATAAGAATAAGTTTATTTCCATAAAATCCATTTCAGTTTCAGTTCTTACAGGTCCCCACACTAGGCTAAAGCCTGTCCTGTGGGGACAGTGAAGGTTTACATAAATATTTACACTTGCATAACAAAAAAGAAAAAAGAAAAACTATTACTAATTGAATGAGTGTGTGTGTGAGAGAGAGAGTGTGTGTGTGTGTGTGCGTGTGCGTGTGTGTGCGTGTATGTTTGCGTGTGGGGTGTGTTTGCAAAACAGAGTGAATACAAATTACTAAGTTGACATAATTATTTCATTTAATTTTACAACCCCTATGAATTTTTCAGTGTCATCATTAGACCACTTCAGAAGTATTTTAGTTACCAGAGCTTTATTTCAAAGACTGATCGATTTTTAAAATTACAAAGTTTGGCAATTTTATTGTAGGTGGAGGGAAACAAGAATTGGCTAAAACGGTGAGAAAATATGGTATTCATTGTTGGTGTTGGGATTTGGAAAACTCGTTTTTTAAGAAGATCGTTGTAATACATCATAATACAAACATCTATCTCATATCCCGAAATGTGTATTTAATTGGATAGAAAATAGTCTAGAAACATGTCCATATTATGAATACTGTATAAGAAGTTTCAGCGATTATCTCTTTTAAGCAAACAAACTACTTTATGAATTATATTAGTAAGTACCTATATAGATGTAGAGAAGAAATGGCAAAACAACATATGCTGTGGTTTCTTATTAGTAAAAGTTTGATAAAAGAACTAGGTTTTTCTTGTTCACGCATCTGTTCTGTGCCGAGCACATAAATTGTTTTCCTGTTCTGGGGTTTCTGATATGCAATAATTAGGGTTAGCTATAAAAGTTGGTGTTCTCAGTGAGTCAAACTAAGTGACGCCAAACCAGAACAATTACTTAAGCAAAAGAACCGGTGTAACCCGGTCGAAACGTCAGGCAAATAAAAATTAAAGTATGTACCTATTAATGACCGCGTTAATTTCCGCTTTAGTGTGTATTAATCATGCAACACGAAAGTTTAAAAATAATTAAGCAAAAAAAACAAGATTTTTTTGTAAGAAAATGTATCATTAGATGCCGTACCCATTCAATAAGTAACAAAAAATGTCTTCAATTATATTATAAATTAATCATCGCACCCCAAAAGCTTTACAATTGAAAGACATATTATTAGTGATTAAACGAACTTACCTAAGTGAAGTTCTATCATAATTATACGAAGCGCTTCGTCCGAAGAGATTAGTATTTTATATTATAGACAACATGTAGTTACGCGTTAGTGTTTACCGCTTTACACTGTGGTTGAGAGTTTTTTTTTTTTTTTTTTTATTTTTTATAAATTCTTTATCTGTGCGTACTTATACAAATTATAGACTGTCATAGCTCGGCTTCCTCTGGTCATTTAGTTTAGAGTTTTCAAATGTATATTATTGGTATTTAAAACCTTTCTTTTGTTACACTATGGGCAAGAAGGGAGGGTTGGGAGAGCATACTAATCTCTTCGGACGAAGCGCTTCGTATAATTATGATAGAACTTCACTTAGGTAAGTTCGTTTAATCACTAATTATACTTCGCGCTTCGTCCTCGAGATTAGTATTTTATATTATAGACAACATGTAGACTTTGAGAGTCAGGACAAAAGAAAGTGTTTTAGTAAGACTCTTTTTATAAATCATATAACTTTAATCATTCATCTACACTTAGGTGACCAAATCAAATTGTGTACATAATAATAATAGTAACCCTAGTAACTGAATACAATTATTACTTAATAATAATTACTATCATTACCATGGTTATTTATTAAGAACTAAATAATTTATTTATTTAATGCTATGATTGATTAATTATGTCTCTTGCAAATGACAGATTATCTTCGTTAACAATGTGTCTTTTATAATATTTGGCAAAGGTATTGCCACTCCAACCCGCAGTGTTACGAATCAAGTCAACACTGACCCCAAGAGATTGAGCACGGGACGTGGCGGCATGGCGGGTACTGTGCGCAGAGAACATGTTGGTGTCTAACCCGCATTCGCCAAGCGTGCATTTCACCCAGCGACTGAGCGTTTGTGAGCTAACTGCTTTGTGTGGTTTATTCGTTGCTATAAACAAGCTCACAGATTTCCGTAACGATGAAGTTTTCTGTAAGTAGCATTCTACGGCTTTAGCGGGACAAATAGAGGGCTTATCGTTAAAGTAAGGTAGGAGAAGAATTGGTTGTTTAGCCCCAGGGCGAGAAGTTTTTATGAAATCAGGGATTTTTATAATTATTTTATTGCTAAGAAATTCGATGTTAACAGTTTTTATTTTTGAAAGAGTTTGCATTCTGTGAGCTGTTGTAAGGGCAAGTAAGGTAATAGTCTTTTTCGTTAGTTGGTTTAGAGGTAGGTCTTCGTTAGGGAACCATGAACTTAAATGATCTAGGACGCCGTTAGTGTCCCAAGTAAAATTATATTTTGGAAGTGGTGGTCTAATTCGAAATACGCCCTTTAGAAATCTCTGTAGTCTATCATCTTTTGCTAAGGCTGGGCCTAGTGTCAATGAGAGCGCAGATCTGTATGAATTTAATGTCCCGTATTGACATCCTTCGTTAAACATCTGTGTAAGAAAAGATATTATGATAGGAACCGATGCTTTGTAAAAATCAACCGAGTTACATTGACAAAAGAGCCACCACTTACGCAGACATACATCGTATTGTCTTATTGAACTATCCGACAATGAGGATACCATTATATCTAAAGGGGCCTTTGGTAGACTTCTTCTTGTTAACGCCTCCCGGATAACACTCCGGCAACCAGGGTAAGAGAGGAGTGTATTCGGCGGGAACTGGAATGAAATTGCAAGGCGTTATCGTTGGGTGTGAACGTGAGAGTCTTGGATACAAGAAGGCTCTTGAATAACGGGTACCAAGCTTGTGTTGGCCATAATGGAACAATTATGATTCCACGCGCTTTATCCGCTATGATTTTCCTAAGTGTTTTGAGTATCATCGAGAAAGGTGGGAAGGCGTAAAAATAGTAGTTGGACCAACATATTGTAAACGCATTAATAGCCATAGCGTCTGGGTCCCTGTGCCACGAGATATATTTTGGACATTTATTGTTCAGGCGACTTGCAAAAAGATCGATTTCCGGTAAATCTAATTCAATCGTTAAACGTCGAAAAGCCCAGTCATTTAATTCCCACTCAATGTCTGGATGTGTTTTGCGAGACTCTGCGTCTGCTACTATATTATCGCAAGACCTTATGTATGATGCAAAGATGTAAAGCCTTCGGGCTTCGCACCATTGCCAGATATCTTTGGTTATACGAGTGAGATGAGGAAATTGGATGCCACCCATCCGGTTGATGTAAGATATCGCGGTGGTGTTATCTATTCGCAAAAGTACCTGGCAATCGTGCAAATCCCTGGCAAAGATTTTTAGAGCTATAAAAGCGGCAAGCAGCTCAAGATAATTTATATGCTGTTCTTGTTCGCTTTGTGACCATTGACCACTTGCCGTGTTACTATTACAACAGGCACCCCACCCCGTTGTTGAGGCGTCAGAGTAAATTTCGATAATATAATCGTCATCTCTGATACGGTGAACAGAGTGATTTATAGTACTGAGCCACCACTGAATGTCTGGCAAAACTGAATTGGGGATATTCATGAATCTGTCGTAGTCATTATGGTCTTGTAGGTTAAGGAATTTGCAGCGTTCTAATTCTTTGGTGTACAACCACCCATATTCAATAGCGGGGCAAGCCGATACAAGTAAACCAACCAGTTGGGCATACTTTCTAATCTTGCAACGTTTTACTTTAGTAAAGTCTTTTAATTCAGAATGAATGCGCAATCGTTTTTCATAAGGCAAACTAAGATTCATACTTGATGAATTTATAATCATTCCCAAAAATCTACATGATTGCGAGGGTACAAGGACACTTTTTTCTTCATTAACAATGAAACCCAAGGAAATAAGCAGCTCTTTAGTGGTGTCAATATTTGTGAGACAATGCTGGTATGATTGGCCAAATAATAACCAGTCGTCCAAATACAGGGTGGATAATAATCCATTAGATCGTAAGCATTTTGCAACTGGTTTCATTATTTTGGTGAAAATAAAAGGTGCCGTGCTCAATCCAAAAGGTAGGACATTAAATTGATATATTTTGTTGTCGAAAGCAAAACGAAGGTACTTTTTTGACTCATTATGAATTTTGATTAAAAAGTAAGCATCCTTTAGATCAAGAGTGGCCATATAACAGTCTTTAGATGTTAATTTTAGAGCAGTACGTAAATCTTCGAGTTGGAAGTGGTTAGGAGTAATAAATTGATTTAACTTTTTGAGATTCAAAATGAACCTCATTTTTCCATTCGATTTAGGTGTAAGGAAAAAGCTTGATAAGTATTGGCCACTACATGGCTTACACTCTGAGACGGCACCTATTTGTAAAAGATTGTCTATTGCTTCGATAAGCTGTGTACGATCGGAATCAGTATAATCACGTGGCATTGGAACCGTGTCTTGGACTACTGGGAATGAAAAATGTATTTTGTATCCTTTGATCCACGACAAGATGGTGTGATCGTTTGTGATTTGGGACCATTGACGGTAGAACGATGATAAACGGCCGGCGTACTTAACTGCATTTAGTAACGGCGGCGAGTCGCGGGAGGTGCTGGCGGCGGCGGCGGAGGCGGCGGCGGGGGAGGTGGCGGCGGAGTCGGCCACGCTGTCCTGTAGGAGCTGTACGCCTGCGGCGGGAGCGCAGGAGCTCGCTGGGCTGCAGGCCCTCGGCTCTTCGTAGGAACACCCGGATGCCTGCGCGGCGGGGCCGGAGCTCGCCGGTTTTTTGAAACTGGCATGTTCGTTTTCTTAGGCTGGATTTTTTCGTCTGCTTTTAATTCGACGCCGGATTTGTTAACTGCCCTAGCAGATTTAATCGTTTCGGCCAAATTTTCCCCAAACAAAAAGGAATCTATTTTTGTGCTTGTGAGATGTTCTTTCATATCTTTTTTAAGAGACGATAGAACAAAATGTTTTCTAGTAGCAGAATCATTATGCTGGATGTCACAAAGAAGGCGAGTGACATCCATGAGTTTTTGTAGCAACTCGTTATCCCTTTCTTTCGAGTTAAGATGTGATGTTATAATTTCACCTAGGCAAGATACAGCCGATGCCATTTGCACTTGCTTGGTCTCAATACCCTTGTCTCGCTTTATAGCGATATCAGCAAGTGCTGCTTTAATTTCTGGGTTAATCTTAGGTGCTCCTATGTAAAGACAGTTCGCGGGCAAGGGATATTTTGCTATAAGAGTCTTTCTTATCTCTTTGCTAAGACCTTCTTGGGCGAGATGCTGTAAACGCGATGCGAGTTCCGAACGTATATCTTCGCTATACTTGATTTGTGATAGTGGATCGTCACCCAATATTTCTAGTGTGTCAGTATCTAACTCCTGAGGTTCTTCCTGGGTAGGTTTTTCAGGAGCCAAGACTGAGGCGGTTTTGTCAGTTTCATTCGTTGGAACTGAAGCCGAGATATCTTGGCAGACATCATCTATGATAGGCTCAGTAATTGGTAAAACATCTCGTAAAGCATTTGCAGAGGGGTCTGATAACCAGTTATCTGGGTCCAGAAGTGAGCAAGGTGACTCTGAAAAGAGTATTGCAATTATTAAATTGCGTTTACCTTGTATAAATGAAGCTGTGTGTCGAGTTCGTCCCGATGACGGCTCTGAGAACACTGCTATTGTAGCATATTGTTATGCTTATTTTTCCAGACTTTTAATTATATAAAAATAGCGCCCATTACCTTCACAATATCAATTTTTAAAAAATCATTTTTGAAAAAAATAATTTAAATGGGTAGTTTCGAAAATTTGGCAAATTATAATTTAATATTTTAGATTAGCATTGAAAAGATAGACTTTACAAAGTTAGATTTTATCATGTTTCGTAATAGGCGACTGATTTTGATAACTATTGTTATCCGTTTTCGGTTTTGTACAATTCCCGCTGAATTGTACGGTTACCGTTACGTTTTTGAATGCGGTGAAATAGTCCCGCTGACTATTTCGGTTGCATTCGTCTGGGTGTGTAGGTATTTTGTGAAAACACATAAGGAAATGTATCAATAGGTAGGTACCTGGTTTGTGAATCTCGCTTCGCATCCTTGTAGTACAATCACGAGTTGGTGAATCTTCTTCTCGAGAATCACTATCCGAGTCACTATATTTTGTCCTTCGGATCTTACGTTTTAACTTTTTCACTTTCCGCATCAAATGAAACATTTCGTCTTCTATATCAACCGACCGTTTTCTTTTTGGCATTTTAGTACGTGAGGAGCGCGAATCAGAAATACGTGTTGAGCGGTCGAGCACTAAACTGCGAATGACCAGAGGAAGCCGAGCTATGACAGTCTATAATTTGTATAAGTACGCACAGATAAAGAATTTATAAAAAAAAAAAAAAATATAAAAAAAAACTCTCAACCACAGTGTAAAGCGGTAAACACTAACGCGTAACTACATGTTGTCTATAATATAAAATACTAATCTCGAGGACGAAGCGCGAAGTATAATTTACTAATGTCGTCAGCTTGAGAAAGTGAAAACATCTGGCATGTCGACACTTTTTTTTCAGTAGTTTTTGTTTATTAGGTTAATTACGTGGAGTATTAATTTTCAGTACTCTACTTCAGACGTTTGTTTTTTGATTTTTTAAACTGGTTTACTGAATTCCTCAGGCATAGAACAAAAAATAAAATAGGTAGATATAGTTTCGTATTGCGAGTGATACGTGTGTAAAGAAAATAAAAAATGGTGATTTTGAATGGTGGTGAAGCAACCGCTTGTAGTTCAATGGTGGTAGTATAATTTAATCGACCCACGCCGCAGATGTGAGTAGATGGTCATTCATCCACTCATACCATTCCGATCACATGAAGATTGTTACTACGGCAAACACGTTAAAATGATCTCGGCTAATATCGCTAATTTTAGTCAAGCTTGATTGCCTTGGTTGAAGCCTAGCCAGAAGCAATAGGGCGGTGACTACGTCTGCTGACAGTAAGGTTTAGTCACCGGCCTCTGAACACTCTCACAGTAATCTGCACTGGGTCAAGTGTAGCCTTAAACCACCTTTTAGTTGAACTGTGTCCTGTATTGGGACGTATACAGGTTTACTTCACTTTTAAGGTAGCAAAATTGCACGCGACTTTTTCTCCAATATAACATTATTCTTTGCTTTTGGTGATGGCCAGATGTTATAATTTTTAATAACGTTTTATTTTAATTTTGTACTATGTACGGTCACTGGCACTGAAATGTGTGCGCCTATACATTTTACTGCTTGTGTCTGCACTTATGATCGACTGTTGTTGCTTAACATCGCATCCGATAAATTTATGTTTAAGTTTATTTTTGTTAATGCGTAGATAGTGTATTTGACTACATATTAACTGTTATTATTACTTTAACGTTAACGTGACAATATGTAGTTGTTTTCTATTCCTAATAAAGAGAAAAAAAATACTACCTTAAAAAGATAAAAAGTCTAAAAAACTCTTAAGCTGACTCTAGGTTAAGATCTGACTTATAAATGTGATTTGATATTACCTACTTCAATTTTATTTCGCGTATATAACTTGCTGCGTGTTCCAAATCCCGTTTATATGTAAAGCGTATTACGATCTCACCTCCGATCAGGTACTTTTACGAGGTAATTCATTAGGTAAACTATCGCGAAGTAAAGATCTAATTAGGATCGGACGACATGCTAAATTAGCTGCGTAGGCGACTGTGACGATGTTCTACGGATAAATTTATTAACCAGTCGGTTGGTCAAGTTGTAACGGACGGTTTATGGAGAAGACTTGTAAATTTGGAATTAACTTAGGTAAACCAGATTAAATGTATAGTGAATTAAATTTAAATCGCTATTCAAACTTATTATACTGATTAAAGATCAAGACAAATTTTAAGGAGTGATTCGGGATAAAATACCGAATTTAAAAAAAGTCCTTTCAATTTTTATAAGTTCCAAAGGTAGAATATTTTTAATTTATTGACTGTGCTAACTATTAGACAGAACATCAATCAAACAAAGTAGCGTCCCAATTTGTCGTAGCTTGCTCGTGTAGTGATGCCGAAATATCGATGGGTTTACTGTCGATAGTTGATATTAAAACTTTGTTAAAATGTTTATTTTATTTTATTGTATAATCCTGTATTGGAAGCTGTATTTATGAAGCGAATTACAAAGCTGCAAACGCATTGTAATTCAATTAATAAATATTTAAATAAAAATATTTATTAATTCATCAAAACAATGATTTAAATAGTATCTACACTCGACTATTTTAGTAGTTTGGTATTGATATAAAAAAAAATTGGTATACTCACATGCGAAAGTATAGTTAGAATTGAATCATATTAGTCGCTCGGTATTGATATTATTAATACTGTTTCCATCATTGGCAAGATCATTACAATACCACATTATGGTCTAACCATAGTATCAATAATATCGATATTCTTTTAATAGTGGCCGTTCGAGCAACTTCACTATTTTCATGTCTAACAAAATAAAGACGATACACATAATTGGACGTTAGTTTGAGCTAGAGAGTGAATAACTCTCAGAAAGTTGGCATTTCTTCGAATCGTGCGCAGCGGACATATCCATCAGTTTGTTAATTTGAATTTATTAACCTGCGCGCGCAAGAGCACTGTCAAATTACCGACCGACACAACTGGGACACTGTTAGGAAAGGCGGTTATTAAAATTATCGTAAAATTGAATAACTATAAAACTATTTCAATATTTTGTGAAGATGGGAAATAACACAGTGACAAAACAACTGAAACAATGACACACTGATAAAGATGTCTATGTTGACAGCAAAAGGATTTAAATCGTTCCTATTTTATTAGATATTTTCGTTTTAGGCCGAAATTCTAGTGCTCAAATATAATAACACCTATTACTTTGGAAACAACATCAAAATGTCATAAATAAAGTCGATTTTCCCATAGAATCACAATGCAGCTGATCAGACTTAGTATAGATAAGTTAGTTTTCTTTTTCGATTTTGACGTTGGTCATAGTAAATGTTGTGGGATTTCACCAGTAGAATTCCTCTTATATTTTTTTAAAGCATTTTACGGGCAATATCGCCTTATTTATTATGATAAACATCAAAATAGATGTCTCTTAATGATAAGTACAAACTCAATACAGACTCTGTCACAATAAAACTTACTGCAATCTAAGTCCATGCAAATAAATGCGCGCTCAGCTTGTAATAAATCAAACATTCCTTTCTCATTCCACATGTACCACTTAAGCCTATTCCATAAAGAAATATGAGGAACAAAGCGCACTGGCCCCTCGAGCCGTACTCACAACTATTCGCCGGCTTCTGTCGCGGATCGAATGTCTGATTTCAATTTAGATTACAGCTAAACATGCAGCGCAAAAGCTTATCTAACAAGTACACCTGTTAAAGTCACAATAATTTATGGATACGCCCCGTGCCGTTCAGCCTGTCGTTAACGTAAAGGATATAACCGCGAATTTCCTTATTTGAAATTTGAAAAGAGAATGTCGTGTTCCATGGAACGTTGGCGTTTTTGAAAATTTTACGGCTAGTGTTAAAACGACAAGGCGATAACGACGACGATTTTTTAAAAGATTTTACTCGTAGCATTGCGTATCTACTTGTACATATACGATTTTTTTATTATACCCTTATTATTTTTGTGATTATTACGCAGTCAAAAAAGTAACCTTTTGTTTTACTGTAACTACTGAAATAATAACGGATACAATAACACTATCAACTACGAGAAAAAAAGAATAAAAAAGAAGTCAATACTAACCTTTAATTATTTATAAAAATTATGCTAGAAAATGCTAACTAGACGCGGTTAACGGCAACAAGTCGATGAATTTTAGAATTTTTTATTAATTTTACCAAGTTATTAGAGAAAACAATGTTTCAAAACAGTATAATCTTGATTTCAAAACCATCTAAGGGTAAAGTCTATAAATTTTCACTTTATAGTCTTTAAGCCTCAATTCAATAGATTTAGCGTTTCGTAAATTTACGAGCAAGGTGTCAAGCAAAAGATGTTTAATGAAGGTTCTTAGAGACTCAAATTGAATCTCATCATAATCTCTTCATCAAAGTTTTGTTTTAACACCTGCGATCGTGTTTTGATTGAAATACGATAAATTATACTATTTTCTTTACTTTAGAAAATCTTACAAATAATTTAAGAAAATTATAAAATAGGCATTTTCTTATTACATAGTTTAAGCGTACTGATACTCGAAACTTGCCTGATTTCGTGTGTAAAATAGACTTAGCCTTTGTACTGCAGGGCACAAACCTAAGGTAGTGTATGATCCAGAACCACCCACCACCCTAATAAATAGTCGAAAAGATACCTAGTCTATTAAGTTTTGTAATTTTTGCACTAAGGGCACCATTTGCCGACCCTAGCAAGCTAATTTTGATGACTTATAATCTTTTTCTATACTTCTCCTCTAATAAATATTAGATCCGTTACCTTAAAGATAATTCATACTGTTGCCCCTAACAATATAGACGTCACTGACCGCACCGGTCTTACTCTACTATGAGTTACAATGTAAACTAACCTCAATGTATGGGCTCGGTGTACTTTATATACGAGTGGTTCCATGCTTTGTTATGGTCTAGACTCCATTGTTATGAGGGAACTGGCAGAATACCTTCACAGAGGCAAGTCGTGCTAAGACGCTACGCAAAAAAACCTAAAAGGAAGTATGAACGTCTTTCCTTTTTTCAGGGAAAACAATATTCGAAATGTTTAGGGAATTATTGATCCAACTTCAGGTAATTTCAAACTAATTTAGCATGAAACAAATGAATATAGTATCTACCTAACAAAAAATAGAGCTAATCCGAGCTTAAACGATCGAGAATCCTTTATATTATAATACAATATAACATGTGATTGTGAAGTCAAATCCGTGCATATATACTTATTACGTTCTATCGTGATCACGGCGCTTGAAACAGTCGATAAAGCCGAAATAATCTCAATAAAAAAGGGATTTATCGTCAAAATATTATGTTAGTCACCATGAAAGTTTAAAATTGAACACTTTTTAATTTTGTTCTTCAGGTATTTAAACCATAATCTCATTTGATGTTAAACGTGTTGATATAGTTAAGTGCCAGGCCCAATGTAGTCTTGTTAGTAAAGTTGGTAAAGGAAGATTTATATAGTTTTTATACTACCAACTTTAAAAAACTGGCCAAACGCGAGTCAGACTCGCAAGCAATGTCCGTCCTCCGTACCACCGTATTATATTTAACACATTTTGAAATACATCAGTAGGGTCAATATTCTTATCGAGCAAAAAACTCTTCTTAATTTTACTTTTATTGATTTGCTCCATAAAAAGCAGACTGTAAAAATTTCAAGTGGTAACCTATTAAATTTACGGTTTATAAGATACAATCCGGTAATGAAGGAACGGGCTAACGGACAGATGGACAAACAGACGAACGGACTGACAGACAGTAGAGGTCCCATTAACAATCTTTGAAATCTTTGAGTAAGGAACCCTAATTAGGAAGATTACCACTAAAAACTCACCTCTGATAATTATGTTGCTGGTTGTGCATTAGCGGTTGTGTCGGCTGTGCCAGCAACAACTGTTTTTGTTGTTGTTGCCGTTGCAGCATCTGCTTCCCAAACACACCATACCCGAAGCCGTAGATCTCATCCTCTTCTTTGTCTGTGAGACAGCTTGACGGCTGTTGATAAGGAAACTGTTTAATATTATTAGATATTTATTCTTTCACCAGGATCATAAAGCCATAATCAAAAAGGCATTCACAACATTGATTTATTTTGCTGTTAATTACTACTAAGTTTACAAAGCGCTTAAAACATTTAAAGCTTTAATAGAAGCGTATTTATGATTTAAGCCTAGCCGTCTTTGTCTAAAATAAGCTTGACATTAACTATCGAAAATATATCTAAAAATCTCATGATTTCTTGAGTTTATATCGATGAACGCAAATTATATTTGTAAAAGTGAAATGTATAGCAACTGATGAATATCATAATACAGTGCTTAACTGTACAAAGTATACCTACTACAACTCCTTAGGCTATTAATCATTCAAGCATTTTGTTACAAATTCCATCCTTTAACTAAGAATCTTTTGCACGTTTACAGTTTTCACATCACAAAAGCTTGAATGCCAATAAAACTGGTACTCACAGAATATTTCCCCGGGACGTATATTGGCTGGGAATGTGAGGTTGTTAGGTTATTCAACGCTAACGACCCTGGACTGGCTGAAGGTGGAGTCTGTGGAGTGCCTGGCCCTCCTAAGACCCTCATTCTTGGAGACATCTCTTCCCATTCATGCCTCCTCAACTCTTCGAGGTGGTCCAGAACATCTCCGTAGTGGGTTGAGAAAAGGTCTGCGTACCGAGATGCGAGACCTTCTAGGTAGCCTCTGTCGCCGTCCTGTAAAAAAAAGACTAATTAGTTATTGTGACCACTGTAAGCTAAGTACCTTATTTTAGGACTTTACAAACGAGTACCAATAATGGGATCGCATCATTTATCCCAAATTCACATCTACGTTGTACCTAATAAATGAAATTATCAACATAAACTCAATTCTAAATCGGACAAAAGCTTCGAATTGAAGCATACTAATTTACAACGACATTGTTCCTAATGGAACCACGGTTGAATATATATTTAAAACGGCAAGCCTAATACTGAAACCTAACCAAGATAAATGTAAACCAACTTTCTCTAAAAGAACAGCTAAATGCAAGAAATGACGGTGGCCCGTACAAAATGAGAATTAATACAAAGGCAGAAAGTTAAGCCGACCGCGGAACGTTGGGAGTAACAAAATAAACAAAGGCAAATAATCTCGGAGTAAACAAACTCTTTCATTAAGACTTGGAAACCAAAGACATGGACCAGTATAATTCCTCTGTCGATAAACAAAGCGGCTGGCGAGAGAACATCTTTGGTTGGTTATCCGTTAAAAGAAACAGTTTTAGAAAATACCGTCGATTCACTTTGCATTAGCATAATGGATGACCGAAGCTACTTTAATGCATGCGATTACGTAATTATGCGGCCATCGTAGGGAGGCAATCGTTTAGACATGTCACCGACCTGAAGTATAGTACAATAACCGTAACTACTAGGTTCAGTTCTATTATACTGAGCCCACTAGAACTTCCGCACTTATCCGTAAGATAATTATTTAAACGCTCCTTTTAATAAATCTGTAAAACAAAATACATCAGTTGGAAGTTCGATTGGTTGAGTTAAAGCTTCACAACAACAAACTGAAATGGTTACGGCCTTGAAATTCTATTTCGAGTAGTTGAACAGCGAGCGAAGTTAGTGTTGGGACGACAAAAGTTGTAAAGCGAAGTGCTGACACGCCGCAACGGTCCGTCAAATCAAAACAGAATTGGAAGTTCATCAATGAAAGACCGCACTTAGAATTCAACCGGTCGCGCGTCGAGTCAAAGATGGGCAAGTTTATTTCCATTTTTAAATGAGAGCGGCTGAGAGCTTTGTCGGCGCGAGTTGTGCTCTGCGTTTTAAGTGGATTAAATCGCTCTACGCTCGTAAACCGACAAGTGCTCTAGCTAAGAATTAAAGTAACCGTTCGACTTTTGCATGAGAAAGTGCTCGCGGGACCTTGCCTCGCACTCACTCTCAAATTCGCAATTTGATGCGGTCCACAGTTTATTTATTTTTTCGGTGGAAATCCTGTTCGATTGAGGTTTAGCGGAATGCCACTGCTTTGTGAATACCGAATGAAAGAAATTCATTAACACTGTCTGAATGGAGTGCTTGCGGGCTTAACTTCAATACCCGCTCTGAATGCCTTTAGTCTGTAGTTAGAAGAGAATTTTCAAAGTCAATATAAAAGTTTGTGCCGTTATTCATGAGATTGCACTACTGACAGAGAAGCGTAAAGATTTTTTGTCATAATGTAAGTCAAACAACAGCCATAAAGACAACAATAGATAGCTTATGGTTCTTTGGCTGAAGTATTGTAACTGCTTTGGAATTTAAATGGTACATTAAGCTAGGTCCAGTCGTTTAAAGAATAGAAACGGGTCCATTAAATAGTTTGCCAACAAAGCTGAAAAGGTTTACGGTAAACAACCCACGAAAAGTAATGGAAATAGAACATGAATGTTATGAACTTTATGCTTTCGAATTATACATGAGCTCCTCTTATAGAACACAATTTGGTTATTCCATTCAAACTTTTCTATTCCAAAATAAAAGTTTCTCATACATAATAAAACATATTTTCATAATTTATAATAAATCGCCTAGAATAAGGGTCCCGTTAGTACTTTTGGGTATTAAACAAGAAAAAAGAAGTTTCTTCAATCATCATCATCATCATCAATTTAGCCATAGGCCGTTCACTGGTAAACGTAGGCCTGTTTCACTGCTCAACGGTAGGCCTGCTTCACTGCTAAACGTAGGCCTCCCCAATGAATTCCAGATTTAGCGGTTGGAAGTGGCTTCCTGCAACCATTACCAGGTCATCTGTCTACTTTGTAGATGGTGGTTTATTCATTATTAATGTTTATTTATTTAAATTTAAATACAACTTGATAAATGACCAATATTATATTACGATTTTAAAGGACTAGTTTTCAATTTCGATTGTTAATCTCCAGAAAATCAACTGTCTTAAATTACTAATTGTTTCGCCGCTAGATACAAACGAATTTGACAAAACCAAATAAATCGGCACTTAAAATTTTATTGCAAACAACAAGGAAAACGATTTTCTGCTATTCACCCAGAACGTTTCGAATAAAATAATCGATTGGGGCGCCAAAACGTCTCGGCATCGACTTTACTTTAGAATGGGTATAAATTGCGAAACTTGGGAATTATTTGCGTCTCCTCCATGGCAATTTACTTCCTTTTTCCAGTTTCATTATAACAAGTTTAATTGAAGACCGCGTCCGGTGCATAAATTTAAACTTTTGGCATGCATTTTAATCTGCTTACAGTAGTTAGTTCGGGAGGTAATGGCTAGTAAATGAGTTTCTAGTTCACTTTAAACTGTTTGGTCATTAATAAAATAAAGTTAAAGAGTGTTAACGTGGCGTTTGCGGCGTTTCAGACCGCATGCATTGAGCTCAGATGTTTTAGAAAGGATTTTATGAGTGTTTTTGCATTTTTTCTTTTGTTTAGCGCGCTTTTTCTTTAAATCTGGATTAGAACATAGCATGCTCAGAACTAAAGTAGTAGAGTAAATAAATTTACTTTTTAAAGGAAGAGACTTTCCAATTCGAATTTGTCTCATGAATTTATACATTTTTTACTATTAAAATAATAACTGAAATCGAGTAAAATGCTGTTTAAATCTATTTCGATCGAGTGTATTTTCAAAATGGAACAGCTGTTTTTTTCTCAATGTTAAGTACTATCGGTCTGATAAAAAACTTAGTCATATTTAAAAAAATAACGACCTTTCAAAGTAGGTATGTATCCCTCATTCAAACATATTTTCCAAACTTTTTCTCAAAAGTCAGATCACTGAAAACTTAGAACACAGATAATTGACTGCTTCATTAGAGCGGTTTCTATATTGTGAAACAACAGAGTACCTTGTAATACAGGTATGAATGATAGACAAAAACTGACAAGGGTAGAATTAAATGTCATATTCCCATAGAATGATTTATGCATAGAATGAATATAATAAGCAATAAAGTACTGCCTTAATCGGAAAATTATGCTCATCAAGCGAACAGATGCTGACAAGCTATAGGAGTTACTATTAAGGCTATATTATAAAACTGGTCCCGGCCACTTTATAGTAAGTATATGCCACTTTTATGTTGCACGGAACGACTCTCCCACATTAAATTAATTCGTAAATAATCGCACGTTTATTGCTTGAGCGATATGAACTCTAATCTCGATCGAGATTTGCATTTTACATCGATGCTGTAGGTATTTCATACTCCTACGAGACAGGGCAACACCAACCGGTAGGTAGGTAATGTTTTTTAATAGAGCTAGGTGATTATGATTGCATAACTGGATCTTCCCGTCTTCTTTAGAAGCCGCTTTTAGTGATAATCTATTAAAGCAAATTTATTCAGAATTCTATTGACTGGTAGGCACAATATAAAACAAGGATTAGTGTTATGTTCACATCAATTTTAAAACGAATAAAATGTTATAAGGCTTGTTTTATTTTAAATAATCTAGCTGACTTTTTTTCTGCACATAAATATGTAATTTCACCAATTTTTATGTTATTGGTCTAATAAAGATGTTAACTAAAAATAGTTATTTTATTTATTAGTAATATTACCTTTTTTTATGAATACGCGGTACTTAAGATAGTATTATCCACCGATAGGAAAAAACCACAGAGCGTAGCGTGTCATTCCTGTTCTGTGGAAAAAACCTACGTCTCAATTCTCATTGCTAGATAACACGGAAATGCTACAACAACACACTCGATACTTTTTATTTTTGATTAAAGAACAAAATATCTGACCAGTAGCTATAAACAGGGTGTCCCGTAAACCAAGGCTGACCTTGTAACGACATATTCTATTCATCATAGTAAACAACTTTGTCCTATGACTTTTTATCTTTCTATACAAATTCAACCGGATGTTTGGTAATTTTGTATGAGAAGTCGATAAATTTTCATGCAAATTCGCAAGTCATAGAACAAATGTTTACAATAATGTTGTAAACAATATGTGGTTAAGGTTATCCTTGGTTAATGGGACACCCTATAATCCTTACAAAATAATACGGATTATCCATTTTCACCCAGCTCTTTACTTCACGGCTGTCAACTTTTGGTTGGTAGTAACCAAAAGTTACTTTACATACAACGTGACAAATATCATTGTCATAATCCAGTCCCAGCTACATACCCCACCGCTCAGCTAGTTAGCTGCGCTCGCGCTGCGACATCGCCTACCTTTGTAGACGGCTGTCCGTTTGACGTCCTGCGCCATTACCACCATTGTGTCGGGGTCAATGCTCCGGCACATGAATTTGATCCACCACATTGACAATTACAAATGGGACGCTTGAACGTAAATAGTACTTACGGGGCGTACTTGCGGCGGAGATTGTCTAGTAAAAATGTAGGTTGCGTTTTTAAAATGCTCGTAATGTATACTACGACTGAAGTTGAATGCACGAATACTAGAAATCAGTCCATCTATGGCATTGTTTCTTGGTAATAGTGCCTAATGGCGAATGATGATCAAGATAATTTTAATGAAAAAAGGTTAATGAATACCTACAGTTAATGAGTATTAAAATGATAATGACAGGTATTTTATTTATTATGTATTTTATTGTATGTACTGAACAAAAAAAAGGCTAACAGTAGTGACCGATTTTCTTGCGCTGCTTCTTCTCGACGCTAGCCCACAATATTTTCCCGAAGCAGTTGTAAGATAAAAAAGAAATTTATAACGAAAACAAAAGCTTGATTCGTTCTGCAAATCATATTTATAACAGACTTATAATTTGCAGATAGATGATGATAATGAAAACATTTTATCATGCTGCTAATAATTGTTCTGCTTTAGAAATAGTAAAAGTACCTGCAGTGAGAATGCACCATAGTCACAGAATTGTTAAATAGTACTGACTATAATTATCAAAACTAGTGGCACGTCAAATAGATCGGCACATAAACAGAAAAATATTTAAAGATCGCTGTCAAAACAATTAATAATTCTACTTAATATTTGAAATAAACACAATTTAATTCATTCAAACGCGGTTAATCACAATGTTCTAACTTTCTAAACATTAACAAATCAAAACCTCAGTGTGGTCAGTTACAAGTAACTAAATTAATATTGTAATTCGATACCAAATAAACCTTCTAACTGTCAATTAGAGGTATTAAAACACATTAAAACAGAAAGCTTCCATTATCATGCCCCAAATTTCACCAATCAAGCGATATCTAATTAAAACAATTAGATGACGACGCCTGATGAAGCGGATGTCGATAAATAAAAATTACTTACAGTTATTTTAAGACAAAAATAACTGTTAAAGTAATAAATTATTTATGAAGCTCTTAGTACCCATAACAGGGTATGCACCGTTAAAAATAAGCTCAAGTGCACTTTATGCAGTGGCAGTAAACATTACGTTGAAGATAAGCTTCTAAGATGAGGGACTGCTAAAGAATTCCACCGTAATATTCTTAGAGACACTAAAATGTAATAGTATACTTATTAAAATTATACACATTGAATTTTCATTCGTCATAGTTGGTCATGGAAGCCGAAAAAATCACATTCCCTTCATATAATACAACAAGTTTCTGTGGAACAAAGATTGCAATGTTACTTATCTGTACTAATATAAGAAAGTCCCGAATACAGAAACAATAATCAGTCAATCATACGTCCGTCATCATGACCCAACATAAACTTGACCGTGGTAAGTAATTCATGGACAAGGTCTAAGTCGGAATATTCTATAGTCACCTCTGATACCATATCGCAATGATAGCACTTACATTGAGTGTCGTTTCGTTCATCATCATCATCTTAATTTAAGCCACAGGAACACTGCTGAACATAGGCCTCCCCCAGTGACTTCCAGATTGGCCGGTTAGAAGCGGCATGCATCCAGCAGCTGATCAATCAGAAATGAGGAGATCCGTAAACGAACAAAAGTCGCTGACGTAGCCACGTACCGGCAACGTAAGACATCCACCCACAAGGTGGACAGACGACCTGGTAAGGGTTGCGGGGAGTCGTTTCGTTATTCGGTTGTAAATTTGATAATGCAAATAATCAAAAAAGTATTACTATCAGTTACACGAAAAAGTGCTGCGAAACATACTGTTCCACCTAACATAAGAATAAAACTTGTGTTTTATACCTTTTAAATCGAGTTAGTGATAAGAAATTGCTACTACACAGATAAAGCTACACAAGAAAGCTTTAGAACTTTATAAAAAGTCATTTTTAAAACCTAGGAAAACAAACAATGAAGTAAAGTCACTAAAATGAAATACTACAAGCAATCATTTAAATGGTTCTAAAAGTGTCCTACAATGTCATACCGATCCAATTCGAGCCTTCATTCCATTCGTCAAGATAATTAGCGCCAGTAAAAACAACATTACAATAGAAAATTCTATCCTGGTCAATGATTCCGATGTTATTCAGTAGCTGGTATTGGACAGAGTACTATTAAGAGATCACGAATCTAAAATAGCAATGGCCGCTCAAGACGTGAATACAACACGAAGAGCAAAGCGTACAATGGATAATGCAATTCTATTTAAATTACATTATATTCAGGATTGGGACAGTGAAATTCTAGGTTTAAAATACAAGTAGTAAGTATGTTTAATTTAGAACAGGAGACAAAATTGGAAATACAAAAAAGATTTTAAGAAAGGGAACACAAACCATGCATGAGAAAATATTAATTATGAAAATCTACGAAAAAACATACTGATGTATTACATCGGTAAATAGGAAGGATTAAACAGCTAATAACATAAATAGTAAAAATGTGTGTTTAAGAACTCAATTTAAATTAAACTTAAATGATTACCAAAAACCTGAAACTTCTTAGTTATTTTAATTGTGTTGAAAAACAACCAAATTGATTGACTTTATAAAGTTCACTTAAGTAGGAAAAAGCAACCTCAATTAAACTCCTAATTCGTTTTAAAAAGACCAATCAGGATCGATATCCAGTATCGTCTAGCCGATCCCTCCGCTGGGAGATGTGCAGCATGAATGAAAATCCGGCAGCCAAGGATAAACGAAATAAGAGGCAGGTGATACTGTCGGCTATAAATTCAACTCAGACGGTCGCCAAGGCACGCGGAACATCGTCTTATTGTGGTACCATTTGTTTTGCTCTACGCGACGGGATGCGTTATTTTCGATTTGCTGATCTCTCTTAAGGTTTGATTCGATGTCGTTAGAAATATTTTGTCACTTTTATGGATATAAACTGTTTAAAAAAATTTGCGTCAATGTAAAATTCTGTCAAGATTCAACTTGTTGTTTTGCAGTTCAATGTAAGTTTCTGTCAAGATTCAACTTGTTGTTTTGCAGTTATGATATACACCGTGTAACGTTAAATGCGCAAACATCTTAGGGGCTGATTCTGGTGCCCAAATACAACAACTTATTGTAAGGGACCAACATCGAAATCGCAAAAAAAATACATTTCCACATACAAAGCGTAACAGCTGTATGGACATTAAGTATGAAGCAGCCCCTAAGAGGTTTTGCGTATTTAGCGTTACACGTTGAATCAATGTCATTTGCTTATTATAAAAAGAAATATTTTTACATTACATTTATTTACTATAAAATAATGACTTAGTTTGAAAATAATTGTACCGGATGGTACCTATTTACTGGGATTGTCGCAGGAGTAGTCCGAGAAGGCTTGCAAATAAAAGATTTCTTCGATTTGGGTGTACTTCTTATTATTACGTCTGAACTGTACAGCGGACGAAACACGAAATGAATGCTCATACAAAATCGACTTACTTATATACGATTTGACGTCCCGCAACTAGTGACTATCTGAGGTTAGTACTTTTTAGTTGCAAAACATCGATTCTACACAATTTAGAAACTTAACGTCTAAATACAATCAGTGTTATTAACAACTAATTAAAACTATGTCCTAACACTATTTCACTTATTAATTTCGATTTAAAGTCTCTATAATCACTTAGGCTGTCCTGCACATCACTCCCGCCGTGCACCGTCAACTATGGCGATGACGATGCATCCAATTTCTGACAGTGGAGGTCTGCCGGCTCCGTAGGTAGGATCACCAGTTTTTTCGCAGGTCTTCGCAGCGTCCCGCCCTTAGTGCGTACATCGACAGCTCTGATCACGCCATCAGGACCAGGAAACACGGCAGTGACAAGTCCCCGTGGCCACACGTTTCTTGGCAAGGTTCCATCTGCTATGAGTACTACATCGCCCATCTTGATACTAGTTCCTTTTCCATAGGGCTCCCGCCGATGTTGTAAGTCTGGAAGGTATTCTTTTACCCATCTATTCCAAAATAGGTCCGCCAGACGCTGGGAGGCGCGCCAATGGGTTCTTCCTATTAGATCTGAGTCTTCAAAGGTTCCAGGTGTGGGAGTGCGGGCGGAACCACCAAGTAAAAAATGGTTCGGCGTTAACGCTTCAGGGTCTTCCGGGTCGACGGATACATGTGTAAGTGGACGACTATTGACTGTGTATTCTGCTTCCGCTAGTAGCGTGGTGAGAACTTCTTGAGAGGGGGTTCGCTCGTGAAGGACGGTGGTTAGCGCCACCTTCACGCTTCGCACTAGTCTTTCCCACGCTCCTCCCATGAATGGAGCTCCTGGAGGAATAAACTTCCAGTTTATTCCTCTTTTTCTCGCCTCGTCTTCTGTTGCAAGGTTTAGCTCCTTCGCTGCTCCCTGGAGATTGGTACCATTGTCGGACCACATTTCGGTAGGACAGCCTCTTCTCGCCGACATCCTTCGGAACGCCATCACCGCTGAGTCTGTTGTTAGTGATGATGCCAGTTCTAAATGTACGGCGCGCGTAGTCAAACATGTGAACAGCGCCACGTACACCTTTTGCTTCGAACGGCCGACGGCGATGCTGAGTGGGCCGAAGTAATCTACGCCGGTAAAGGTGAAAGGCCTGTGGTGGTGTGCTAGTCTGCACCGAGGATGATTTCCAGTCGCGGGTATCGACGGTGTATTATGTCTGATTCGACATGGTAGGCAATTCTTAATCACATTTCTTGTATTCGGCCGCATTCTCAGGATCCAGTACCTCTGTCTACATTCATTTATTGTGGCTTCGACGCCTGAGTGATGCAGCTGTCGGTGCACGAAGTCAATGTATAGTTGTGTGATTCGATGATTTCCATCAAGGATCGGTGGTCTTCTGTCGATCGTCACGTTCTCTATTGCGCCAATTCTTGTTTTTAGCGTTATTACTCCGTTAATATTTTCTACAGCCAAGGAGTGGAGACGGCTATTCGACGGGATCGTCTTTCCCTGGCTTAGGCTTCTTGCTTCATCAGCGAAGGATTCCTGCTGGACTTTCCGGATAAGCAGAGTCTCCGCTGTCCTTAAAATCTCGGGTTCTATGGGTAGGAATTCGTTCTTTTCTTCAGTTTTGATTCGCTGTGCTTTAACTGGTTCGGATATTTTCTTTGTTTTCCTCCAAGTGGGATCCTTTTCTTTGGTCTTCATTGTTCTTTTATAATTGACTGATGTCTTTCTGTGTCTGCATAATTTGATAAATTGCAGAACTCTGGCTGTGGACCTCAACAGTCGTTCCCACTTCGAGAATCGTTTCTCATCTGGTGTTCCGTTTTTCAGTGTTACTGCAGATTTTTGATAGATGTTATGAGTCTTCTCCTCACCCGTTTGCGTGTCGATTACGAATCTATCATTAGGCCAGGTTGAATGATCATCCTTTAGAAAGTCTGGTCCCTGGAACCACCGATGATTTATACTAAAATGACGCGGCACATCCCGTGTAGCATCATCCGCAACGTTAATTTTCGTTGGTATCCAACGCCAGTCTGTCACCTTACTATTTTCTTCTATGGCCGCTATTCTGTGGGCAACGTATGGTCGATAACTTCTAGCTCCTGTTTTGATCCATGTCAGAACAGTCCTGCTATCTGTCCAGAACGTTTGTTGGTCTGGCTTCTGGTCATGTTCTTCGACGACTGCGGCGGCCATTCTGCTTCCCATTACCGCAGCTTGGAGCTCTAATCTTGGGATGGATGTTATCTTCAAAGGCGCTACTCGTGCTTTTGCCAGAACTAGCGAAACTTTGACTTCGCTGTCTGGCGTTGTCAGTCTCCAATACAGCACGGCAGCGTAGGCGACCTCGCTTGCGTCCACGAATATGTGCAACTCTCGACGGGTGGCATCACTATATTGCAAGTGACATCTCGGAATTGTTATATTCTTTAGGGTCTTTAGGTGTTCCAGCCATTCGCGCCACTGTTGGATCAAGTCATCATCCAACACTTCGTCCCAGTCGGTTCCTCTTCGCCAAATTTCTTGAAGTATCTGTTTGGCTCGCGTTGTCACTGGCGATGCGAAGCCAAGAGGATCGAAGAGTGACATGATTATCTTCAGTATTATTCGCTTGGTCGGCTCATCATTGTCAGTCATATCGAGTGGTAACCGCGCCAAGTCCAAGTTAAAAGCGACTTCATCTGTTCCCGGCTTCCAGATCAGTCCGAGTACTCTTTCGCTTTTCGCCCCGTCGTTCAAGTCTATGGGGGGCTGGGTTTCTTTACTCTCGACGCCGAGTGCCATGAGAACCTCTTCAGAGTTAGAAGTCCACTGTTTGAGCTCATAGTGAGCTTCTCGATGTATGTCTCGAACGTCTTGTGCTATCCGTTTAGCTTCTTCTTTATTCTTAAAGCTCTGAAGATAGTCGTCAACGTAATGGTTCCTCACTATCGCTTCGTACGCTGCCGGTCGAGTGTTCATGTGTTTCTTGGCGTTTATGTTCTTCACGTATATAGCGGTGGCTGGAGAGGATGTTGCTCCGAAAATAAGTGAAGTCATTCGGAATTCTTGTGGCTGTTTCTGTCTGTCTTCTCCCCGCCAGAGGTATCGTTGTGAGTCTCGATCCTCGTCTCGGATCTTCACTTGCATAAACATTTCCGCTATATCGGCGGTCACGGCAATCGGGTACTGACGGAATCTCATAAGTACTCCAGGCAATGATTGCAATAGATCCGGACCGGTGAGAAGCTGATCATTGAGTGATACTCCTCTTGTTTTAGCAGCGGCATCATGGACAACCCTCACCTTGCCTGGTTTCATAGGGTTCAGAACAGGAAAGTGGGGCAGATACCACGTCTTGTTCTCCGTGGCTGTAGCTGGCGCTTGCTCTGCGTATCCTTTGCTGATGAGTGCGTCCATCTGTTCGGTGTATTTCTGTTTGAGTCGGAGGTCCTTGTCGATTTTCTTCTCTGTGCTCAACAGTCTTTTGTACGCGTTCTCGTAGTTATTGGGCATCTGTATGTTGTCGTTCTTCCAGAGTAGGGCAGTCTCATAACGCCCATTTTCCTGTTGTACTGTGTGCTGTGCGAGTATATCGAGGGCGCGTTGTTCAGGGTCTGTCTTTGGTAGCTTTGGTGTTATCATGAGTGACTCCAAAGCGAAGTGATGTTTCAATTGATCGTCCATGTTCGTGTCGGCTTCGGTTATGTGATGTATGTAGTTGACACGTTGTCCAAGTGCCCGTGTGTGTGTTCCATGCAATACCCAACCCAAAGCGGTGAGTGAGGCGACAGGTTGGTGTTTCTTGCCCTTTCTCAGTTCAGTAGCTACTAGTAGATGCCAGTTATCTTGCCCAATCAGTAGTTTAGGTATAGCTCTTTTGTACTTGAGGTTCTCCGTAATATCGACAAGGTGTTCACATCCAGCCAGGTCTTGATCAGTGATGGCCTGAGAGGATAGTCGGAGATTCTTGAAGGTTCTGGCTTGAATCTTATAACTGTCTGTCGCCCCGTATACTACGAGGGTGACTCGTCTCGATGCGCTAGCTTCTACTTCTGTGTTGGCGATAGCTTCGATATTTAAAGGATCGATCGGTCCTTTGACGCCGGTCTGTTTGGCTATGTCGGCGTCCAGCAGAGTGACCGTTGAGCCGTCGTCGAGTAACGCGTAGGTGTTGACTCGTCCCTTTGGTCCAGAGACGCAGATCGGCACTATTTTCAGGTACGCTTGCGTCTTGGTTGGTGTCCTTGTTGAAGAGACGACTTCAGTTTTTTCTTCAGTGTCCACACCCTTGTTGGCGTTGTCGTAGTGTAGCATCGTATGGTGGAATCGGTTGCAATTATTTGTGGTGCATGGCTTTCTTCTGCAACTATGTTTTTTGTTTCTATATTTGAGGCATCTGAAGCAGAGATACTTCGCTTTCGCGATATCCCATCTCGTGTTGACTTCTGCCTCTTCAAACTGTTTGCAGGTCGTCGTAGTATGGCCTTGTTTCTTGCAGACTGGACATTCTCGTTGCTCTGTATTTTCTTCTGTATTGTAGGTTTTCTGCGTTACCCTGCGTTGTATCTGTGTGCCGCCTGTTCCTGTTATCTGTTCAGGTTGTGCATAGGGACTGCATCTGTCGGATTCTCTTTGCAGGAAACGCGTGAGCTTCAATAAGTCCGCCTCTTCTTGTGTGTTTTCCGCCGCGAAGTCGAACCAGCGGTAACGCAATGCCGGTGTGAGTTTCTCTATTGTCGTCTTCGTTATTTCAGGATTGTATAGGTAGTAAATCTTGTTTAAGGCTCGAAGTGTTGTCACGATGTTGTTGACTTTGGTCGCAAAGATACACAAGTCCTTAGGAGAATCAGTGAGGCGTTGTAGTGCCCGTAGACGCTCCAATTCGGCCAAGGCGATAGTATCGGGGCGGCCGAAGTTTGTTTCTAAAGTCTTTAATATTTCTTCGGGCTTCGGGTTAAACATAAGTAATCTCTCGACGACTTCTTTTGCTCTTCCACGCAGGCTTCGGCGTAGGCGTGCGGTATTTTCTATAGTTGTGTAAGAACCCGATGATTCTGCGTAGGCAGCTCTAAAGGACAGCCATTCTTGGTACGACCCGTTGTAGATTGGTAGTTCTGTATAGTGGCGGGGCGCTAACTGTTGTCCAGATCTTGCTGCTAAGGCGATCGCAGACGCAAGCTCGGTTAAAGGTATCATCTGTGGTGACTGTTGCACTGCGACTGAGTTATGTACCACTCCCGCCGGTAGCGGAGTGGTTTTCTGTGTCGTATGCGGTACGAGTATTGCCGCTGTCGAGGTCGCTTGTTGTTCTGTCGACGTGATTGGTGGTATTTCCGTTACGTCGTCTGTTTTGTGCTGCTCTGGATAAACTTGCTGTGTTGCTGGTAACTTGTTATGCGGCTGGTTAGCGATAGCCAGCAATTGTGATTCACTTGCATCCAGCCAGTCGTTGACTCGACGTTCTGTCTCCGGATTAGTTGTTTCAGAGTCTGTCTCGTCATCATCTTGCATTTCTAATTCAGCAACACGTGCGGCGGCTAGTTGTACTTGTAGTTGTAGCAGCTCTCTCTTCGCTTTTGCGAGTTGTGATGTTCGTTGTGATTTTTTCGTACTCTTAGTCAGCGTTTTGTTACCGTCGGAGGCTACAGAGGGAGGGGCCCTGGCGTCAGTTTGCTGTATTCTAGTAACGCGTGGCGGGGCTCCGCCTGCTGTTGATTCTATTTGTGACGGCTTCTGTTTCACTGCCGCGGACGTAACTGATTGAGTTACGTCGGTGATGTCTGTGTATACACCCGTCGCGCCGTCGCTGTGTAATGTCCCGGTCCCCGTTGAGGCTGTTACTGCCGACGATCCAGTTTCATTTGTCGGAGTCCCTCGCGTTGACACGGCTTCGGCGCGTTGTATTTCAGATGCCCCGGTCCTTGACGAGGCTGTTACTGCCGACGAACTTGCTTCTACGGTCGGTGTCCCTCGTGTTGACGCGGTGCGCTGTTGGGTTGAAGCCGCTTGTACCGACGGCTCCAATCCGCTCTTCGATCTTGTAATAGGCATATTACAAGTTGCAATCCTCCAAATGTTGATACGAAGTTACCCCACGAGTATCCGGCTCGAAGGACCATATGTACCGGATGGTACCTATTTACTGGGATTGTCGCAGGAGTAGTCCGAGAAGGCTTGCAAATAAAAGATTTCTTCGATTTGGGTGTACTTCTTATTATTACGTCTGAACTGTACAGCGGACGAAACACGAAATGAATGCTCATACAAAATCGACTTACTTATATACGATTTGACGTCCCGCAACTAGTGACTATCTGAGGTTAGTACTTTTTAGTTGCAAAACATCGATTCTACACAATTTAGAAACTTAACGTCTAAATACAATCAGTGTTATTAACAACTAATTAAAACTATGTCCTAACACTATTTCACTTATTAATTTCGATTTAAAGTCTCTATAATCACTTAGGCTGTCCTGCACAATAATTTCATCGTATCGTCGTACATACCATTTGTTTTGCATTCACGACGTATACATATTTATATTGAGTGTAGACTAAAATATCTTAATCGCACATAAAGTTAATAAATAGCTAATAACCTTCCCTTCAAGAAAATTCAGTCAGTAAATGAATAAAATGAAATATTATTTTAAGGGTGCCAAATAAAATATTATGTTTTTATTCCCGAGAATTTCTAAAATGGCATTTTTCATTAACCAGTTGTAAAGCTTAAGAATATTAAAGGCTTTATGCTCAAACCTAGCTGAGAAGATTTTAAACATTCAAAAAGTCTGGCGCAACGTCACAAACTAAATATCAAGGTAATCCAATCTGTAGTGCCTAAAGATAGAATAAACCAAAATTGGAATTCAGCACAAACTCTTTTTAAACTCAATTTACTCCGAGTTAAGCAAAATCAAACTTAATTGTAGCACCAGAAGCTTGACTGTTAATACCTAAGATTTCGATCTAGAAAATATGATGCTTACTTTTGAATGTCTGTTACTTAGCATTACAAAAAGTTTGCGTGCCCATCAAAAGGCTGACATATGACAATAAACATCATAACAAATATACGCCATTATACAACAAATTTATAGGCTGTAAAAGCAAGACAAATATAGATTAGTAAATATTAAATGGATTATGCGCAATGGATACTAGTACCCGAAGACAATAATATCCAAACAATAATGAAATACAAGACTAACGGACTCATAAAGTTTAATGTCACTACAAATATTGGAAAGTCGACTTAAGAGTTGTATTTCAAAATATTATCTGAGTAAATCGCGTACCAGAGCACTTTACTGGGAGGAAATGTGAAATCTATAACGAATGTATCGGACGGATATTGAGTTTTGATGTCATAGATGATGCGTGTCTGCCATTCTCGCCATAATAAAATAATACAGTCCCGTCTCCACGCTGTGCTCAGACATGAGCGAGATACATTCTGTGAATGCTGAAACCTTAATGGGGGCATATATCAGCGTCTCGGAATATGTTTTGGTTTATTGGATGTACGCTGGAACAAAGTTTGGAATTTATAAATTAAATGCTTGGATATCAAAAATAACTGTTTAGTATACGTTTGCAATTTGCGCCTATAAAAATTAATTGGTAGGTAAGCTTGTAGCTGGAGTAGTAGCAAACTGTCTGATGTCAAAGGACTAATGATGATTGGAGCAGGTAAATCCTAGGGTGAAAGCTTCTGAACAATTGTAGTATTAGGCTTGTTTCCTGGGTCAAAAACATATTATTCTATTGAGTCCGTCAGTTAGATTAAAAAAATATATTGGACCCATATTTTGTCTTTTGTCAATCAAACAAAAAATGACGAAGATACAGCGCATCAAAGTTTGCACGTGACGTCACGCCTTTTTAGCAAGGCGTGACGTTACGCAGAACTTAAACGGGCTATATCTTCATCATTTTTTGTTTGATTGAGAAAAGAATAAATACGTGTCTAATATTTTCTGTTAATCCAACTGACGGACTAATTCGATTTTTTTAGGAAACTAGCTAATAAGGTAATGGCTACAATAAATTGGATGCAAAAGATAGGCGGGTAGGTAAGGTACAGCTTAGAATATAAATATGTCTATTAATGATGGCAGGATTTCATTCAAACGCCGTATGTAAGTCACACAGTTTTTTAACAAATTAAAAGTAGAAGTGGATTACTACTTGAATTGGTACACAAAACTATCACTGCATCGCATTTACTCCATAACTAGTCATGCTTACGATCCAGTCATTTTCGCAACACAAACCCTCTAAATAAATCAATAACAGACCTCAGAGCACATTAAAGTCGTTATGAATTATAAACATTGACACCTCTGAATGTCTCTGTAGAACCGAAGATAATTTATTTAATTAGGCAATAGAGGTTAGACAAAGATGAATTGTTTCCTCAAAAGCTGAGCTCGATCGGCCATAAACCACAGGTATAATGTAGACGTGGGTGCCAAACATGCCAGTGCCAGTGCTAGTATAATAACACGGTTGGGGAATAATCTATGGATCCATGATTGTGTATTTTTACCATACATAGATCATCATAGATGAACGTGTGTCCATTTATTACTTGAACGGCAGTTTGGTCTAGTTCGCTACTAATCCACCGATTGCAGATTCGAGACGATACAAAAAGCCGTTTGTGTATTGATTGCCAGAATTTGTATCTAAGTCATAGATGTAGTACAATCATCAAGCACATATCCTATAGAGCATCAATACAGACCATCTTCACTGCAACATGTTAGTGATTTTCCACTTACATTTAGTACAAAATGACAAACCAATTCCCATACTAAAACAGTACAGATACAGTTTTAAAATTTGCGGAATTTTTGTAGAACAAAATAAATGTCATTTCTACTCCTTAAGTTATATGATTATAATGTAGGTATACGGCATTATGTACTATGTATAATCGCAACAAGCTCTGCTTCTTTTGATTGAAGATGATTAGTGTGATTGGTAATTTAGATAAATAAACAAGTTAATAAAAAACTTTTAAAAACAGGCAAACATTCACATCGTAAATAAAAATATTAATGACAAACAAAGCATTGTCAGTAAAACATTAATCTGGGCAACTGAGTAATACCATTTATACTATCAAGTGCCTTTAAATAAATCTACAACCATAAAGTTGTAGGTATTTAATTTAAAAACACTCGATAGATTTTTTTTATTCAAGTTTATCTTGTCACCAACAAAATACATGTCTTAGCTAAAGTAAATGTTTTTATAAACACCACCTCTGTCGAGCAGACAGCTTCCAATAAACCACAAAATGCATAAACATTTGAAGTTCGCACGTGGGTAGCAAGTGACAGCCGTGCTACACATTCAGCCTACTACGTGTCGTAAATATACGTCTCATACTACATCGGAACAATGTCTCGAATAAAGTAAATCTCGGAGTCGATAAGGTTGACAGCTTGAAGAACGTTTGGAATATATTTTCCGTTTATGATGTTTCGGGTTATGTCGGAACTTCGGAAACTAGGCTTCTGTTTATTCAATTGATATGATCCGTTGACGATGATGTAACTCTATGCTTCATAAAACAATATTTAGCATTTTAAAAGTCGATAAACAACATATACTAATCTTTTTTGGATTTTAAAAATTAGACTACATTTCATTATATTTATTTACAAACTGTAGCAGCAATTAATTTACCAGAACTCAATACAGCAGTGCATAAAAGTCAAAACAACGGGTTCGCTAGAAAGCGTTTTCAGATCAAAGATAAATCACGGGAAACGTAAATTAGAATAGACATCGACAGACAATAATTCATTTAGAACGCCAAAATAAGGGATGGCCGTTCTAAATTTAAAACGTCCAATCTGTCAACGGTTGAGCGCGTGCGTTGCGCGACGACGAATGGCTGCAAACGATACCTACTTACATCTGTCGTCTATTTCCAGATTTGTCACCAAGACGCCCTATGTCATTCAGCACCGGAACTTATAAGACATCATCATGAGCAAAAAATATTAAAAGACACCACTGAAGCGGAGCGGAGGCACATTTTTAATTCGCGCGCAATTGAAAAGTTTCGGTTTTAAATTCGAATTTCGAGGCAATCACTCGAAAAAGCGGGGCTTCCCGCCTTCCACGTTTATCGCAATGCTTTGTACTCAACGCATTAAGCTAATTTGAATGGTGGAGGGCCGTTCAAAAAGCCGTTGTTCGAATTCTTCTCTTTGGTTGCCGGCTGATTGTGAGAGCCGGCGGTGCACACTGCACTCTGAGCGTCGCAAGACAGCCGCATTGATCGAAGCTTTTGATTTAACCCGCTGCACCGCCGCGAGCTCTGTTTGTGTTGTTAATTTAATGAGTTCATTACATCCCTACCCTTTATTTACTTTCGCTTAACAAGACCAGTGGGGCAATTACCGAACGCTGATTGATATAAAACGACTGAAATGAATTTTAAAATCAATGTCGGGCGACTAAACGGATGATTATAATTTTCATTCAAACAATTTATGTCCCTGTATAAATTAAACTCGTTATCCGATTATAAGATGCGACGATATCTGGAATAAGTCGGATATAAAAATAGCCTTTTCCAGAAGATGAAATCAGATAAGCTGGCAATCTTTGACTGTCATCACATCAGCTAATGAAGGAGGTTTAGACAATTTACTTTCGTAAAGTAGGGCGTTTTAAGGTCGAAATTGGTGAGGGTTTCAACTTTGTTGTGACGAATGTCCGAGACGCTGCACCGTGGGCGAAACCGGTGACAAACGACTCTTTCTGTCACATCGGTGATAAATAACTGATTATGTTACGCTGCATTTTGCCTCTATAATTAATTGACAACAGCTATCTGAGCGGCGTTACGATCTCAAACGACTTTGATTACAGGCCGTTTAATTACAATTAATAATCTTACATCAATTACAAAGTGGAGGCGTTCTCTCTACCTAAAGAGATATAATTTTATGGAATGATGTACGTTTAATTTGTCAGCAAGTATTAAATTTTTCAACCAGCTTCAAAATATGCTCAATATTTAATCAGCTCTGTTTTACCAACAGATATTATTTATTAATTATCACTATTTTGTTCGATTGGTTAACAAAATCGATACTTACTTGTATACTTTATCACGGTGTTAATATTGAACTTTTATACTACCGTTAATATAAAGTACGTGTTTGTAGCGAACTTGTGACTCACTTCAGCGAAAGTTTGGTGACAGAATAAGGTTCATACCCCGCCAAATAGTATTTTCTCTAAGGGAAAAAACACCTTTTAACTTTATAGTAACATCCGTCCTGCGCAGTCAGTTATATTTTTTATTGGTTTATTATTTTATTAGGATTGCAAACGAAATGCCTCTCGTTTTACGGTTTACTTTTCGACGGGTCGGCACCATAAATTCCAACTTCCAAGGGTTTAAATACGCCGCGAGCGAATCTAGAGCTACTGCATTTATACCGCCAACATCATTTGTTACAATGTAGTAGGTACTTGTTATGGAACTGAGATAATGAATGAAGTAGTTCGGAATACAAATAGCTACTGAACAAATACACTTTGATGTCAGCGTAATAATAATTTGTATTTGGAATGCCAGCATTCAGCTGTTGACAAAAACGGTCGAAAATAACGAGCGAAATGGTCGCTCACCGAAATAGTTAGGTTATTCTGGTTCCGTAGTTAATTGCTGTATTTTTTCCGCGCCCGACTGCCATGGATTCCGTAATTTGTCTTCTCAGAAATGAGCCGCGTCGTCGAATGCAAGCGACATGTAGATCCACAGTTTTTTGTGGATCCCCCTCGGATTTCGTGGCGTAAATTACGTTTTAGTAGAACGCCCGAGGGAAACGTTAGACGGGTTCTTTCGTAATTACTGTTTTAACTGCTGGGACAGAAATGTCAAACGTAACTTATTTTCGAGGAAGAAATTTACACTGATATTTTTCTTTGCTTGTCGCATTTTGCTGTGATCATTTTTAAATCATGGGGAAGATTAGGTTGGGCTCACGTGAATACCGAGTTTTTTATAGGATTTGGAAGTTTTTTTTGTAAATTGATTTCATTACCAAGCTGTAAATCGAAATGTGTTTAGGTAAACAACCGAGTATTGATAAACACACCTCTTTTCAGTGACTTCATTTTAAGTTTTTTTTTTTTTTTTCTGGGGCACTTTAAATGGGATTTAATGTAAAATACATAAAGTGATTTCAATAATTGAAATCAGAAACTGGGTCACTTCCAAGCTTTACGTCGACTATGTCCAGTGGTCGCTTTGCCTCCAAAGATTTACACACGCGTCCGCTCTATTTACGCCAACTGCTCTTTGTTTACGAACTTAGCCTGCATCCTGACTGAATCTACAGCCCTGATGTGACTCTGCAATATTAATAGGATCACAGTACTATGCTATTTTTCTTTTGCTAGATCATTCATGTTTTAGCAGGATAATGTTAACTTTTTCAAGGTTTGCTATACCCAGAGCACAGCGCAGTTTAATCAGTTGTGCAATCATTATGTTGGAATGAAATTTTTAGGCAAGTTTCGATAAGGGTGGGATTATTATGATGGGATAGATAGATATTCTATATTGCACATCACACAAAAGAAACAAATCACAAGAAAATAAATATATTAAGAATAGCACAATTTAGGCGGTCCTATCGCTGGAAGCGATCTCTTCCAGACAACCTTCAGGTAGAGGAAAGTTGAAGTTTTCTCGAGATTGCATTGTGAAGATAATGGTGTTGTTAGAGAAATTTGGTGACTAAAGAGGACAATTTAAAGCTGTTTTCCTCTGCGCCTTGTTTTACGGGAAGCATTGTTCAAATTTAATGCACACGAATAGGGTAGGTACTCGTATAAACCCACAATACTGTCACGGTTCGGTACGCAAAGATTTACACATGCGTCCACACTATTTACGCGAACTGTCTCTGGTATTTACGATACGCAAGCATACTCGTACAATATGCAGGTACGAGAAAAACCACAAGTGGTATCAAAAAATCAGTTTGCTCTATTCTAATATTTAGTATTAAGTCGATGGCAAAGGAAAGATTGGATACAGACAGGAAATTTTTTTGACACAGCGCCCCGCCACCTCTATATAGTCGTAAAAACGCAACTAAATCAGTCCATCCATTAGGAAACTACGATGCCACAGACAGGAAGACACATAGACAAAGGCATCAAACATAAAACGCTTTTCTTTAGGACTGAAAGTTAATAAATAGTAATTTAAGTGTGAGTTGAGCTCAGGCATCAAAATACAAAAGTACGGCACCCTCAGTGTAACAGTCTAACTCGCACTTTGCCCGTGTTTTTATTCATTCAATTTAAATGAGGTTTACAAAATGCCATGGCGCTTTACAACTGCCAAAGATTTACGCACACCTCTCACAGTATTTACGCCAACCGCTTATGATATTTACGATACGCACGCATATTACCGACCGTGACCTCACTTTGCCGCAAACTGAATACGATAAAAACCCGCCAAATGTTGGGTTCCGTAGTTTCACATTTTGCGGTATTTGCTACCTGTTTTGCAAAATTATCAACTGCATCATTTGTGTAATTTTCTTCTCCAAGAATATTATACAAGTCAATCCAATAACGTGTAAAGCCTACCTAGCTGCGATAGTTTTTCTTTTAACTTCGTTATTATATAATAATTCTGTCGTAAATTAGCTGGCAGAGGCCGGGGGGAGGGGGAATTGACTCTTACACAAAATAATGGTAATAAAATATATATAGGTTTACGACTTTGATGTAAATACACAAATAACACTTAAAATATACTTACAGGTCCAGTACACAAACTATCAACTATTGGACGAGGCAGAACTATTGAATGGTGAAGAGATAAATTAAAACACCAAGGTTAAATAACAATAAATATGACGTAGAATAAATAACACTGCGTAAATTAATTTATTTCATGAATAAAAATGTCTCCATTTGCAACTAATCACAGGCATCAAAGCATTGTTTCGCAAACATTTATTTTATGTGCTGTTTTGATATTCTCAAATGTTAACTCAAAGCTTTTATAGTCATGTGTTTGATTTAATATGATTATGTTAGCCATTAGAATTTAAGATGTCTCTTGAAGAGTGGGGCGTTTCGCGATTAAAATATTTATGAGATTATGACTTTCTCTTTGATGTTTGTCTATGGTTCCGCACTTGAAAATGATGAGTTATTGCTTGCGGCTATTTTGAGTGCAGCAGGGTACACACGGACACAAGTCAAACTTTATACTTCCAATATAAGATGAACTTTCATTGTACTGGCGCTCCCTTTTATGATAGATAAGCTTAAAATAGAAATGTATAGCTTGATTTGTAAATAATTAAGCGTTACCTGGTAAATTTCGAGTCTTAAACCGATTACTGTTTAAAGAAACTGAGTGTATGTAAACAAATAAGGCTGGCGTAATTTTTCTGTTTTTATCGGAATTAAACTTTTTTCTTGCTTTTCGATTTATACAGTTTTATTTTATTTAAGTGTTCTGAAATTGTCTTTATTTATGATACATTTTATTTTAGTAAGTACGTAATTAGTTTTAAGACATAATACAGAGAGAGGATACTGTACTTGGACAACCGTTAGTTAAAAATATCTACGTTATCTTTGTTTGTATAACAAATTTTTTAGGTAACACAAACAATTGCTCCTTGCCGGATTCGAACTCGCAACCTTCTAGCTTTGTAGTCCGGTTTGAGAACCACTAGACCAAAATGGTCATCTGGCAGTTTAACTTACATTTATACGTCCCACTGCAGGTCACATGCCTTACCTTAACTATGAGGTTTGGTCCAAACTCCACCACGCGTGCTAATTGTGGATTGATGGAGGGGTGTTATATGGCCAGTGACTAAACCTTACTGTCAGATGTGATCAAGCCACCTCAAGGCCTCTGACTGGGCTTCAGAACTATAACCAAGCGCTATTATTCAAATTTTAACAGCATTTTATTTTAATTGGCAAATAACATTTCCCTTTGTGAGTATTATGTTTACCTTCACTATAACGCCGACCAAATCATAACTTATTCACTGACAGACCAATATTTACTGTAAACCAAGCAAACCCTAACAAAGACCGGCTAAATTACCTTTTGCATACAATCGTAATTATAGGGCTTGAAACCTAACAAAAAGTAAAAATGAACAGTAGGTCTAATCGTAATGAATATACGAAGTGACCATGAGGTCATGTAATTGACCTAATCTGCAACAACTTTGACTATTATGAATGGAACATTAATATTGCGTAAAATTGTTTTTGTCATAACATAAAGAGCATTTGATTAATTCTCGCGATTTCAGTGTTGATTCTATTAAAATGTCGACTTCGTCCTTCTCTGTGTACTTGGTTAGTTTTATTTAAATAGATAGGTATTATTTATAAGACACTACACAAAAGTAACAATAATCTGAAAAAAAGGATATTTAGTATAGCAATTTAGGCAGTCATTTAATTTTTATTAGGTTCTATAAATTTAATTTGTGTGTTCTTTCTTTTTTACCATAGTATCAGTTGATAGCCTACTAACCGTTTTTTAAGTTGCTTAAAAACTGCAATTGTCACAGTTACAGTAGTAGTACATAATAGTACTTCGGCAGTACCAAGACAGAATTTAGACTATACGAAAGAACTCAGACTGCCTGGTATTGGTTTTATGAGAATAAAATAAAGATCTAGTACAACCGATACATTAAGATATTTTTGCATTATTTAAAACGCCATCATAATGACTTAAATATTACTATTTATTTAACTAAGTGTAACTTGTTATGCATATTTTTTCTTCTTCTTCTCGGCACTAGCCCACAAATTGTCCCGAAGCAGTGGTAGGGCAAAAAAAAATATTGGGCCGTATAAAAGTGCTTTTAATGGCCTATTTGCAAAAATAAATGGTTTTGATTTTTTTTTATTATTGCGGATCAGGCCTACTGAGTGAATATTAAATGTGGAGCTATCGTCCATAGCAATCTAGGTTCGATGCGACAACTGAATTGTTTTATATATCTATATCCTTTGCTAATGACTGCCTGGGTATTGATTGATGTTACGAGTAGTATCGAGTCTAGCTTTGTGAATCAACCCTTGATATTTTGCGTGTACCAGTAATAAACAAGTTCTTAAGGCGAGTAGAATCGCCAAATGTAAACTGGCATGTTGTTTTAGAAGCTTACTACATACATAAACTCAATGATTAAATATTACCTTCTTTAATAAATAAATTTACACGACTTTTCGAATAAACGAGGAAACAAAATGAGTTTAATTCCATAGTTTTAATGGTGTCACGGTCATGTGCTAATTAAAAATGCGTTGTTTTTTTTGTATATTAAATAATATGTGTTCATATAGAATCTACTACCACAACGAAAAATAAAATATTATCGTCAGTGTTTTTAAATTAAATCAAATTCATTTATTTACTTAGAAACACAGTACATGATATTAACAAGATTCATCATCATTTCAGCCATAGAACGTCTACTGCTGAACATAGGCCTCCCCCAGTAACTTCCAGATTGGCCGGTTGAAAAAGTAACGAGATTAATGTTCTTATATAATATCATATTGCATTGGTTTTTGAATACCACCGTTATATATTACTCATCGAATCCAAACCACGAGATCCGTAGTTACTTATCATTCAACCAAACCAAACTTCCAATTGAAATAAGTGAGCAATAAAAAGTAATTCAATCAACTTTTTCTACGAATCGCTTCATTCACTATTTGAGTTTTTACTGAGTAAAGTGAGATTTTGCCATAGCAAAATATAAACAGTAGGTTTATTTCACTGAACATATACAAACCGTGTACAAATACCTTCATCGTTTTGTGAAGAGCGTTATGGCTAATATAACCTATACCTATTACCTATGTTATACTTTTCAACGTGTGAATTACGGACAAATTCTTGGGTCAATACGTATTAAAGCACGTGTCGCAGAACCATATCACTAAACTGGCTTACGTGAAAAAACTTAAGATTATCTGTCGCATACGTGATTAATTTTAAACGCAGGAGTTGGAATCTCGCCATTAGTCCCAACCGTCCGTAAGTCCAAACATGAATTGGATTTTTTGAAATCTAGGTATGGATTTATACCACATGCTTAGCAATAGAGGAAATCCTTTTGAAACCTAAATATAATTGCATGTGTAGCTATGGTGGAAAATGATCTAGTGTTCCTGTTTAACCTTCTTTAAGGCATATTAAAAAAAATCATAGGTTTTCGACCTTATGATAAGTGAATAAGATTCAAAACATAGTGTTCAATATATGGACAGAGGCCTATAAAGGGTTAAGGGTTACGGAGATCTGGTAGCAATGGTTCCAAATGTAATAACTAAACTTGCTGCATTTAGGAATCTAAGATCATCGACAAACGTGTTCCGACTACGAACAGGGCGCTTTGCCTTAGATGATTATGCTTATGCTTAGATGAAAATTAAGGAATGAGTCTACTGCATCTAATTACTCTTTGGTACTAAGTAAAGCAAGATTTTACTCGTCGGTTCGAGCTGGTTTTATTTTATTAAACTTTAAGTTGCACCACCGAGTTCTTTGACGTCAGTTCTAATACGTCTTTGTGGAAGGGGTAAAAGTAATTGTTTTCCTGAAGATTGAAGCTAAAGGTATATTCAGCGAGTAAATCTAATTTTAAATAATATATTTCACTTTTAAACAGATCTTCATTCTTGTAACAAAAATGACTTTGATTTAACCTTAATCTTGATTTGTGAAGGTTCTGGTCGCCGGCCTTAGTAGCGTTAAATGTAGATTTGACTAAATAACAAAAACTAATTATCTTTTAAGCTAAGTTTACGTTATAATAATGGCGTTAAGAATTGGTCTGTATTTAATTGCCTTTATATTCTTAGCGAGTTCATGAATGTTTATTACTTTCGCGTTAGTAGGTACTGTAAAACAAACGGCAATTATTTTAGTTAGGGGCGTTCTTACCGTAGCCATTGGAATAAGCGAAATGCTAGGTTATAAAAGGCTGGCTTTTATAAACAAATTGCAATTATATGTATTGAGGCTAGCCATCAATAATAATATATCCTATGCAATAAACAAAGACCGATAAACGTTGATTTCCATCATTTAAATACTCAGACTTCAGACAACACAAAGTTGGTAATTCATTGGTGAAATGTATAAAAATTTTAATACGTTTCCCACACCTGTTCGTGAGTTCAAAATTCACATTTAAAAGATCCTTGACCATAAAAAAATTATATTATTTATTATTGCACAAACTTAAAAGTGTACAATAGTTGGACTTAATGCCAAGGGCATTCTCTGCCTGGGTCAAGCAGAAAGCAGGTAATGGGTGCGGTAAAGGTCCAAAATTATAACGACAAGAGTGCATGGACTTTATAACCTGCCTAGATACTGAATAAACGACTAATATTATAAGTAGAAAATTTTCCAGAACTGGAATCTAACACTGAACATTTGCACTTAAAGAGAAACGCGCCACCGAGCTCACTTAAAAAGTTGCATGGGAAATAGGTACCCATATTCAAAAACTATAAGGTATAAAAGAGATTTTAAACATTTAATAATCTAGCGTAACCTCCGCAAACTCTTGAAGCTGTCTTAGGTAATGTATTGTGCTGCATGAACACTTTGTCTAAACCTAAACAGAAGGTACGAATTCATAAAACCATCTTTGAAATCTTTTTTTAATAATATAGATAAATAATAATAACAAAATTCTTCTAAACTGAGCAAAGCTTGTACAATGGCGACTAGATAACGGATAGACATTTATTTCATCATCATGATTTCAGCCATAGGACGTCCACTGCTGAACATCCCCCATTGATTTTCAGATTGGCTGGTTGAAAGCGGCCTACATCCAGCGGTTTCCTGCAACCTTAACCAGATCGTCTGTTCACCTTGTGGGTGGACGTCCTACGCTGCACTTGCCGGTACGTGGCCTCCATTCCAAAACCTTTCTGCGTACTATGTGCCCTGCCCAGTGCTATATATTTGAACACATTTTATAGACATTCCTAACTTAGGTTCAAATGCTCGTGCTCATCACACAAACATTTGCCCCTTGCGGGATTCAAACCCGCAACCGCTCGGTTTTGTAGTCCAGAGCGCGAACCAAATCGTATCATCTGTAAATTTTGAATTTATTTTTGCTTATCCCGTAAATAGTAAATTAATTTGCAATGAAACTTTGGTGATGTTGTCGTAGTCCAGAGAAGATTTTTGATATAAATGAGTCACGGGCGATAGTACAAATCAAAATGGTTTTTGATTTCTTTTATCAATTTTGTCATTATATGGGGCTTAGAATCAACTATTTTCAACTTCTACGTTTTATGTGTCACTGTTTAACATTTTCACAGTGACACGTAAAACGTCATGTCTGTAAAGATAAACCTCGGTTAGACTCGAAAAATGGTGAAAAGGGACATGAAGGCGATTGAACTACATCCCGACATGACACAATCATCCAGAATGACAAATTGTTATTTTAACTTGTCTTAGTTTGTCTTATCACCTTTATCCTTTTTAGTCGGGACTTGTTGTCCAACCAACCGCTAAAGATAAAGAAAATAAGGTAAGTAGGAAGAAGAAGAAGACACTAATCTAAGGTCAAGTTGGCTTTCTAAATACGGGTCTTCCACAGTAAGGTGTCTACAAAGTTCACGGCGAATGCAGCGCCCCCAGCTGCGACGGTGTACTTTCAATATTTAATGCGTCTGCCTTGGAGCTATTCGTTTTTATTTTATCCGATGTTGCTACTAAATTCACCTGGTATTTGTAAAACACCCCAAAATTTGTAGTATTTTCACTTGAGTTATTATTTAATAATGATTTTAATGGACGTTGGTAGTTTTGTAGATTTTAAAGCATATTTTCCCACCGACATTTAAAGGGAGGAGGATAATGTATCTTATTCAATTAATAATTAAAGCTAATCTCTAAAGTTTGTATCTTCTTGAATGCTTGACTTTGACAGAATCACTTCTTTGCTTGCTGGGATTTGAGTCCTAAAAAGGTTTTATTTTATGTGTAACAAACATACCGGTTCGCTAAACGTAAACCGAATTTAATGCATTTTTTAAAAAATAAACAGTGTTCAATTCAATGCTTTAAGTGATTTTAACTTCTAAATTAACGTAAAGCTTTCTTTTTCATTAGTGTTATTGTCAAAAAACGTGTTATTTACATGCCATAAAATTAAGGAATGCACCGATTACTAAGGAAATAAGAAATAAGTACACGCAGTATCAAAAACCCATAATCAAATCTTTCATCATTATACGACAGTTGGTTGCAAAACTTGTAAATGTTCTATTAAATAATTAAAGTGTTATTTTTTACGCTACCAACTTACAACCTTTATGGATCTTAATTCTAATTCGTATACAACCGTACTTATTTAAACCACATTATATAGGGCGTAATTGCTATAATTCAACCTGTTAAAGTCGTATAACGATAAAAAGTTGTTTTACGACTGCGAGCTGTTGTGTGGAGTTTAAAGCCAGAAGTTAATTAAGAATTATCTTTAATTTCGCTCTTAACAGCGGTTCTACCTACGTTGCGGGCATAGAATTAATCTAAACGACAAAATAAATTTGTAATAGGCTTATTTCCTAAGTTAGCTAATGGTTAGTCAAAATTAGAACTTGAAACTGTAATTTGGTTGTTCTTAATTAAAGACGAATTGATTTAGTGATAGTATTCAAGCTCGCCTTGGTACATTGTCGTCTATCTAGGTAAGTGGTTTTAAATAGGTATAATGTCACAAAAAGATATTCATACTCATAGTTAAATACAAATAATAAGAATGTTGTTTTTCGTTTTGAAACCTGTAATAAATTAACTGTTTATTCATAATAATGGAAACTTAAGATCGTTACAAATGAAAAAATTAAGAGCAGAATCTAATTTATGTGAAACAATAGGTACTTTGTTTTTTTACTTTGAATTTTTGATAGACTGATTTTAATCACATTGTCCCGATTTATCTTCAGCTGCCTTAAAAATACCTCAAAAACATCGTCCGATTGTTTTCCCCAAATAAGCTTTAGCGAATAGAATCCTTACGTGCTCGCAAAACAAGTTAAGGAGATTTGGCAGAGCTTCCGCTGAGTCCGGATGCCTCAGGAGCGGCCGTTGAGCGCTGCCAACATAATATTTGCGAATTTGTTCGCTGTATTACGACAGTTATAGCACTGTTGTGCAGCTTAGCGGTGTGCTAATGTTATTGAACTGAATCGTGATGAGTAGGCAGAAATAAATACTTGAATGACTGATTATTACTGATTAAATATTTTCTAAACGAGTTTATAAACTCGTTTAGAAACAAGATTAGGAAACTTACACCAAACTTAAAATCTAGGTAACTCTGAAAAGAAAAACTATTACAAATAAAAAAAACCGAGATCGCCGTCTAAAGAACGCGACATAGTGCCCTGAAGGCTTTGCTTAGTTTGGTCTAGATGATTGATTTTTGGACGAATTTATTTATTTGATGGGTTGAGCAACTATGTAATTTGTTAAAATATTTGTCATTTTATACTTTCGTAAAAAAAGTGGGGAGTTAATATTACACTCTAGTCATTACTAAAGCTATAAATCTTTTTTAAAATGGTTATTATTAAATATTTGCTAAAACTGTAAATGCATACAAGGTAAAAATAATTTAGGAAATATTTTTTTTATATTTAAAGGCACAACTACCTACAGAATATAATAAATTGTATCGAATTTATTATATATTATAGAATTTATATTATATTTTCACAAAATTATAGTCTAGTTTTTAAAAGTTGCACACAGCAAACACAAACATGAAATTTATAATAGTCGGGTGTATTTTTTCTGTACTTTAAAACTTAAAATTCTAGTTAATTAAGTAATAAAAATGCACTTACGCATATTAAACCATAACTGAGCGCTCCGAGCGAATAAAGCGACCATTTTTGTCTAACAGTCAATATAGTTATCCAAACAATATTTTCGCCTCCGCCTTAAAGCTCCTGAAACTGGTGCCAAATTGCTCAGTCGCCTTGCACGCGTCATTTACGACGACTGCTAGGTACCTAAGGAATATGGCGAACTACGTAGACGAATAATTTCATATTTACGGCTTTGTGAGTCGTTATAAATTCACTTATTGTGGGCACAGTTGTGGCAATAAAAAGAGAACTTTCTGATTAGGATATATGATTTCAGCATAAGCCTGGCCTAGATTGCGTAAAGTTTAGCTAACAAATAATGTTTATACTCTGCCATTTTACAAGAAATTCTTACTATGAAAATTAACAACTTTTTTTATGGGATAAACATCGAAGTCCCAAAAAAAATTAAATTTTCGCTACCTCATAATAAACCGTCGGACGGACGCGACTTAATGGCTAAAACAACGTACTATATTAATACCTCTATAACTCCCACTTGTTTTTATTTTATTTAAAGCAACAATGAACCGGTAATAGGGCAATTTTTTAAACATTTCCTAAAGAGGACATAACTTCGTCACACTAATTGTTTACTTCGAATCGGTAAAAACGTAAAGGCTCTGCCACACCACAACCGGTGCGGCACTGTTATTTGCCGTGAAACGGCTGGCGTGTGAGTCTTTGCCTTACCATGCAAATGCACGGTTCACCAACTCATATTTGTTTGAATTCTTCAGCCAGTATTTTCAAGGTCCCTGGTTTTTCTTGATGTATTTTCAAATTCAAATTCAGACAACATCATTCATACCTACGCTAAAATACGGGTTAGTCTGGGATTCATTAAAACAATTATAATGTAAATTAAAACAAAATTAAAATCACAATTAAAATCAAATTATAAATTGAATTCAATTACAAATTACTTAAATTTATTTACACACTAAATAACACCTACAACTGAGAGATATACCATGCGGATGACATCTCAAGAGGTTATCATTCGCTATTTCCCACATTTAATTTTTAAAAATAGGAATAGGTTTTTTTAGTAGGAAAAAAATACGTGTCCAGAGAGGTAGTGTACGAACATCGTTCATTAAACGGGAATCAATACTTTGTTTTTAGACCTTGGGAATTTTTGATATACTGATTTTAATCGCATTGCACCGATTTATTCTCAACTGCCTTACAAAAATTACAAGGCACACGGACGCCATAGAACGAATGACGCAGCAATCGTGCCGAGAATTTGAACGGTATACGGCACGACGTTTTACGGTAACTGTCGCGCCGGTTGTGATGTGATCGGGCCCTAAGGACGAAATTACTGGAAGCGGATGCACGGTTCGACCCCGCTTCCTTCATCCATCTCAGCCAACATCAAAAGACGGAAAGGGACAATAGCTCTCCAATATTAGACAGGTGGCTAATTAAATTTCGAAACGTTGACTCAATTTAAAATGAGTTTAATCGATTGAAACAATCAGTTTCGAATTTCCCTTTCCTTTCAATTGAAAACAACTTCGATAAACTTAAAACAAATAATTTAAGAAGTATGCTTAAATTTATAAATATTGAGCAGATAGAAAAAGTAACGCTATTCGCTGTGTGCGCGATGACAGCGCCCCTAGTGACCACAAGTATTATGGACTTAAGATCTCTCAAATTATGGCTACTGGATGGTTTAAGAATGATTTTCGGATTGTTTTTCTTCGAAATTAGATTAAATATCTAAAAAGTTTGTGTGATTAAATATCTAAAAATATGAATGTTATAATATGAACGGGATTTGAATCGATACAACATGATATAACTTTCCAACCTCAAACTGTCCAAAAAGGGGAAAAAATAGTGTAAGTACAGCATGTGAGAGACTTTGAAGGGCTTAGAACCAACGGGCAAAGCTACTTAATAAGAGCTGTGATCATAAGATAAACGTCTGTGACACGTACTTCTTACAAACTTTATTCTTTTCACAGCAGCTATCCATTTAATACTTTGCTTCAATTTCCATCTTGATGTTGGAAACGAATAAGACATGCACAAACTGTGTACTGTGACCCATATCGCGAATTTTAACGTGTTTACTTAAAAATTCTTAATAACGTAAGTATGAAATTCTATGGATATATAGCAATTTTACACATGACAGTCCAGAGTTATTTCACATTTCTGCCAGATTGCGTGCTGCGATCGATTTGACGGCCTCCACCACCCACTTTGCACATAGTGAATTTAACACATAGTTATTTAGTTATCACAAAATCTATTTTTATCCGAATGTAAGGCAATAAAAAATTTGCAATATTGAAAATACACCTAACTCATAAAACTAAAATTGATGACCCAATCGGCGTAGTGGCGCGGTGATTCACCTTAAACGCAAGGGGTCCGTGGTACGAATCCCAGTACAGGTAAATTTAGGAATCAAACTTTTCAAGATTTGCAAAGGTCTGGTGTGCTACTAGGAGACTCCTGGTAACATTCATTGCCTGGTGCCTTGTAATGCATGTTAATTTCTTACTTTGCAACCATAAACAATTGTCCCTGAGTACCTTTCAATACTTTATACTCGTATTTATAAATAAGTAATTACTTGTTGCTAAGTTGTTAGTGAAGTCATTACTTCATTTGAAAATCTTATTCTACAGTCATGTACGTTACTTAGTAAAGAAAATGCTAAAATTACAACAGCCAGTGTTTAATGGTTGTTTTTTTCTGGCAACACTCAGTTGCTGAGTTATGTTGCATGAGAAGATTAATACCGAAAGGATAGATGTTCTATTAGAGTTTATAATACCACATATATTTTATTAAAATTTGTCTGTTTTTGGCATTTCAATGGCAAAATTATTCTACAACAATACGTAAACGAACGCAAAAATGTTTTTAAAAAAACGTGTTCTAGGCATGTTCTCAATTCCTAAGTAATGTACCTAATGGTCAATTTTACTTGGCTAAGGCCCGATTCGACCAAACACAAAATTAAACCAGTTTAACTATAACAGGAATAACTTTACTTCTTGAATTTACTTTTTGATAACTTCGTTTACGTTTTTCCAACTTACTTCAGGAATACACTATACTCAGTTTTATTTTATTGTGAATGATGAACGAACGGATAAGCCTACTAAAATCCATGTTATCTATTTCTTCTAGGTTGTCATCAATTGCCACAACAATTTAATTTTGTAGGATAACAGAATGCCAATGGTAGACTATACAACTTGACAGTTTCTAGGTGACAAGAGTGAATTTGACAAGTGACAACTTTGACATTTACTTATTCTCAGTATAATTTATACACTGTCAAAATCACCCGTTTAAATATTTTTCATAGATTAGTTGTTGGTAGAATGAAAAATCAGCTTACTCTAGATTAAGCAGTGGTATACTCTCAAGTTAAAACTTACACCAGCTTGGTCGAATCCGGTCTAAGAATTGTAACTTCTGTAAATTCCAACTTCAGTCAATTTCTTCACTATAAAAACAATATCGTGGTTTAAGTAATTACTGTAGGTACATGAGTTCATAATCCACATTTAAAAAATACATACGAAAAAATAATATTATAAAGTAAACGATTAATTAAACGACAAGAGTGCATGGACATGGACTTAACCTGCTTAGCTCGCACTTACTACATGTATTGTAACTGTTTTTCCTGTAAAAAAGGCTGACAAAGGTGACTGAGTTTGTAGCGCCGTTTCTTGTCATCACCAGCCAATATGACCTAGTCCCGAAGCGGTGGTAGGACAAAGCTATATTTTCGGACGTGTATAAGTGCCTGGAAGAGGGACTATAGATTTGAATAAATGATAGTATTATTGAGTACTTTTACTCGAGCAATTACTCTCACTAGTTTATAAATACGGGTGTTATTCCATAAATTAAGAAGCTATTGTTTTTTAAACACCATAATACACCGCGGTTCAAACACGCCATAAGTTTCTCTCATAAAATGTTCTCAATTTTTCCTAGCAGGACTCGGCGGAAAAATTCATACGTCTTTGTCATCGTGCGTTCTATGCATTTTTCATGCGACATTCAATTATAATTTATAAGCCAACGTCAGTTTTAGCAAACTTAATTTTGTTCGCTACTTTATTTTTGAACCCTGCGGTGAACTTTTTTGCTAACATGTAAATTGCCACTTAATTAAGTTAGCATCAGATAAAATACGTCACGAATATGTTATTACAGATTAAATGCGTTAAATTTATTTATTTATTTTTGCAGTTAGAAGTAGTTAAAAGCAAATTAGATAAAACGCATGTCATGTTATTTTGCCAATGCCTAACAGTGGACTGAGGTATAAATGATGAATTTAATAACATTTCTGTCATAAGTTAGATACTTATAAAAAAAATTGGATCTACAATGAAGACGACATTAATTTCGTCATCGTAAATTTAATATTAAAGAGAGTTAATTAAGAATCGAATAATAATATCGTTGATGTAATTGCCGCAATTTGTGTTTCATTTCAGGTGATGAATACTTTTTATTTCATAATTGATACTAAACGGACGCCTTTTTCTTCTTTTTAACCAGTAAAAGACCCTCCTCCGAGCTATCAGTCCGACACTTGTTAGTGTCACTGAGCATCCTGCGTGGTCCTTAGTCTCGTCGTCTCAATGGGCTAATAAGAACCCACTTACTGTGTGGGAGGCACATTTCAGTTTAGCGTAAATAGTTGTTTCTTTATAGAGAAATTCAATATGATCTTACAATAATAATATTCATATTTTAATTACGTAGTCGTAAACTTAGAAGAGCTTGTATTATATTAAGTTAAAAGTTTATTTAACACAGTATCGTTAAATAAAATAAAATATTATTTTGATACTTAGTTTACACTTATTATCAAATGTTACAAAGTCACTTCTATAAACCTAATTTCATTGAGCATTGTTAGTTACTACGTCTTATTACTAGTGAAGATTAGGTCAAAGGCTTTGATGCAATAACAATAATTGTTAATGGAACTTTGTTACAAAATAATCCTAATTATAATAAATAAAATAAATATAATAATAAATATCCTAATTAGCCCTAATAAGAAGACTATTCGTTCAATTACCGCATTATATACGAGTGACCCTAAGCTTTGGTATTATTACTGCTCATTAAGGTATAACAAGTGACATAAATGGGCTCTTTATACAAAGGTACCATAAATTATTAGCAACCCTTGGCTAAATACTAAGTACTCAGATTCCCTTTGATCTTTGTGACAAAAGGGATATATATGATGACTACAAACGTATGATTGGACCAATTTGAACACAGAAGCAACGGGATGACAAGTGAGTATGATTGTTTATAATATTATTACATATTTTTATAAAATAAAATAGTAGAGCGTAGCGTGTCTTACCTGTTCTGTGATAAAAGCAACTTCAAACACACAATTTTGCAAATAATATAATAAAATAAAAGTAATTTTACCCAAGTCATGGATATCATTATTAGCTTGCTGTCCCGACAGAAGTTGTCTTGTCCAAGTCAGTTGACGACGATGAAAATTCTTACAACTCGATTGCAGCACCATCTACTGGGTCCAATTGTGTATATAAACTAACCAGGGAACCGTTGAAATATACACCCAAAATTTTATCTTAATCGGTTTAGCCGTTTAGGAGGAGTTATGTGACACACAAATCCAGAAGATGAAGACACGTACACTTATTATTGTAGAGTATTTATTTACGGGTCCCTAACAGTTTAAAAGATGCAAAAAAAAACAAGTTTAGAATTCCGACAACCGAAATCTCAACATTTTGGTCCGAATAAAGCCCCTAGTTTGTAACTTGCGGCGGTCGTCCTGCGAAAGGATCAATATAGCATCAAAGTAAATGACAACGAATGGCTATCGGCTAACGAAGTACGTAGTTATACTGGAGATACAGTAGAATATATGAGATATGTAGAGTACAAATTATGGACAACCATATTCCGCACTAATTAATCCTGTGCACATTTGATTTACTTTACTTGTAATTTGGATCAAGACTAGATACCGGGACTAGAGTTGTAAAGTGTCCGTTACGATATAAATGTCTGACCAATATGACCGAGCAAATTGGACATTTTCTCAATGTGACCGGACATTTTGGACATTTATTGTCACTAACGTCACAATCAATTATATTGACAAACGATGAAAAAAAAACTTTGGTCACAAATAAGTGCATTATTATAAGAAAGACAGGTTTTAGTAGTGATTAACTATAACGTAATGAAATTTCTAAAATTAATGTATCTTTCTGCACGAACAAGCATTTTTTTTTTGAGTTCAATCCAGATCCAATTACATGTTGTCAAAAACTTAACATTTAAGACTTACTTTAGTGGAATTCTTCTTTTTTAAAATTTGTACTAAAAAAAATATGTGACCATCGTGACAATAAATGTCCAATGTGACGTAATTGACGGACGCTTATAGCATATGGCCGTCAATTTACAACTCTAACCGGGACCAAGGACGCAGCACAATCAACGCCCGGCCTCCTGCAATCTTCGGTCTTCACCACTAAAGATTGTGACGACCGGATCTTACCTTATTTGTGTTTACGTGTGAGTTCCTTTCGAACTCCATAATTGGGTAGTTACCTTAAACGTAACAGTATCACATACGATACACAACAATAATTTTGCCCTTGTACAGGAACCGTTTATTTCAATAGATCTTTTGTAAATCTAATAAATAATAATAATTTGTTTCCACACTCACACCAATTGTCCAGTCATAAACTAAGCAAACATATTAAGGCAAGAATAAAATTGATGGCCATGGGTATAGTAGATGTGATCACAAAAAAACCTATCGAACGATTAAGTCGAACAATATTAGTCAGTAATGTTTCAGGATATGGTTAGTTGGTATGGCTTATAAAACTGAACAACTTTGCCAGAAAAACATAAGCAGATGGAAAAAATGCTCTTGGACTTTCTAAATCGATCACCCGACCAGGCAGTTAGTAAGAGCCTAAACAGAAACGTACTTTTATAAATTGGCTCCCTTCTGTACTATAATCTAGGAGATTGCCCATCAGTTTATCTAGAACTCCTTGACGAGTGGCGGCGCATCTCATCACAACATAAGGATACAAGGAGTATACCCACTAAGACCTCCTTGAGTTTCTTCAGTCTTTTATTAGCGGGAGGACAGAAAATCGTTGTCTGGTATACCTCGTAACATATACATAACGGTATATTCTTTGATGTTCTTTTAAAGGAATTCCTTACTTCAAGACACGGCTGTGGTCTGGTTAGCATAATATATAGATTATTCAAATCAACAAACAATATACACAGTTATTAACTGTTTTGTAAATGTTAGTGTCAAAAATAACACACATTTATTTGCACTTACTTAATAACATATTCGTTAATTAGATTATCCCAAAACGGATGTTCACTTATTCAAACGTGAATATCCCAAATTGAATTTGGTAAATCCGGCGTAACGTTCAATATTACAAGTCGCGCCGAAGAGTACGCACAAACATAATATTGGTGAAATTATTATCACGAGGGAGCGTGAAATTACAATCGTGGTATAGTGTGGTTGCTGTCAAAATTTCAAATTGGTTACAATATGTACTAACCGTTATGATATTAAACCGACCAGTTTTTAAAACATATGAGGAATTTCAAGTACTTTGTTTATTAAATACATAACACTTGGTTTTGGTTTCCAATAAAAAAAAAAACCTAACTGATATTTAAGTCAAAACTTAACATATTCGCTGCTAGTGGCGCTAGTGTAGGTGGTGTCTCAAGAAATGTCAAATGTCATGAATTTTTTATGGATGCGGGCGGCGGATGGCATTTTTTTTTACAAATTCTTTATGATTGTTGTAAATATTGATTTATTTATATGACTAAGTAATTGTAAAGGTAGGGCGTTAATTGTATTTTTACCATAGAAAAAACTGCTGTAAAGTGTGAGAAAACTAACTTTTCAAAATTGGTGTGGATCTGGCTCTGCTGGTAGATGCCTCTGGCAACAAATCATCATTGATACCTCGTAGCTCAAGGATGTTGGTTTCTTACTTCGGGACAATTACAATAATTATTGGTGTGTTGTCTAGCGTATTTTTTACTATCATTTATACGTTAATATAATATCTATAAGGCAAGACCAAACACGAGCAAGATATAAAAGCTAAGACCACTCTATATAGGATGGTGGCGGTTACTATGTAAAAAATATACAGGTTGTTCCTATGTTACGCTACCTGCTCAGAGTACGCGTCACGTCGGATTTCAAGCTTTCACGGCAACATGGTTACGATACTACGCAATATAGGTGGAAATGGGCCCGTAATCGTGCATTTAGGGAGCATGTTAGCCTTGGATGGGTTTGCTGTGTTTGTTCGCGATAAACAGTCAGATTGTATACCATCATCTGATTCACTTAACAGTATCTAGTCGTGTAATTTATGTTAATTACGTTTCAAACTAGAGGCTTACTATATAATTTCAATATTCAATTACAAAACTCATTTAGAGTTACACTGAGTAGCAAATTAATATTTAAATATTATATTTTTACTTGAAATAACCTTAAAATACGAGCATATTTTTCGGGTAACAAAGATAGTTTCTAAGGAATACAACACAGCGACTTTCTATAGCAAAAATTAAATCCAATGCAGGCAGAGCCGCGTGAAATAGCTAGTTATAATTAAAAAACAAAAACCTTTACATTTAACCACCACCTGATAGGTTGATTACAGTTTTGAAATAAAGCTTAGCGAGTCATTTTGATACTTGCAATTTATGTGCCAGCAAAACTGAAAATCAGCTACATTAATTCTGATGCAGAATATTGTTTAGTTGCAAATTATCGTCACGAGAAGGCTTAAAATCATTGTTACTGGAGTATTGCAATTGATATTGTTGCATTGCAACATGAGCACAGACTTTACTAACAATGTCCTGAATTTTATTTTAAATAAACTACACTTTATGTGATAATTATGATTATTTATATACATTACAGAAAATTTTAGTGAGATTGGGTATAATTTTGCATGAATTATCCTGTTTTTCAGGCTCAAAATAACTGCAGTAAAATAGAATAATCAAGCCGCAAACATCCTTCGCTCAGATAAATGAGCGACATAACTTAAACATCAAAAATAAGTTGGACACAATATAGCGCATAACTATAAAAAAAAAGATTTAAAAAAATGTTAAAACCTTTATACAGAAAGGAGTAGACAACCAAAGATTTTTTTACTAACAGCGCTTCCTGGAGAGTAAACACCATAACACCTATCTAAAACCATCCCTTATGTAGTTCTACAGAAAACCACAGCCGAATCAGTACCGTATTGTACTGTTTTGAAGATAAATGGCAACAATATAGTGCACACACACGCAAACAAAATTCTCACACTAAACGCTTATACCTTCTACGTTCCTTATGCGTAAAAATAGCAAATTGTAAAATATATTGCTAATTATTGTCGTTGATATAGTAGCTAAGGCTTGAGCTGTAATACTTACGCTACAAAGAAGCGGCATCGGGGCGTCAATAATACCTATCTGTCAAAGGATTGCTTTGTTACATCGCAATGGTAAGCACAACCGTTATACAATGCCTGATACCATAGCGAATCTGTAAATTAGCTTGAAAATTACAATTGCTGGAACGTTTAATGTTACAATTATGAATGGGAAATGCACAGTGTAACTATTAGCTTAATGGAACCAACATATTTGGTTTAGATCAACAGTAAGTACTAACAATCATCGAATTAAACCATGTGTGTTCCTATTTAGAGCGTGATAGCAATGCCACTGGTCATGTAGCTTTACCCAGAATACATTACATAACGGACTTGCCAATATGGCTATTCGCAATCTTACTAAACTCAGCAAATACTTAGCTTAAGGTGAGTAGTGCCCCTAAATTAGCGACTCGACGCGTGTTAGTACGAATATCGCACGAAAGATTATTAAAATGCGGTAGATAATAGCGCGCAATGAAATATGGCGCCTATATATGGCAATCACTGCGTCTTCAGGTAGCGAAAATTATGAAAACTTATACTTTTCACATGGATACATTTGTTCGATTAAAAAACCTTATACTCAGTTTATAGATATTAAGTTGGCCTATCAATCGTAGTATAAACGAATTAAATTGGTCAAGCGGTTAAGTAGGAGAAAGATAATTAGCATATTTTCAACCGACTTCAAAAAAGGAGGAGGTTCTCAATTCGACTGTATGTTTTTTTTTTTTTTGTATGTTTGTTACGCGATTACTCCGCCAATTAAGAATCGATTTTAATGATTCTTTTTTTGTTTGGTAGATCATACTTCAGAGGTGGTCCCATATAAGTTTTATCGAAATTGATTTAGAACTTTTTGAGAAAATCAACAAATATATACCCAGATAGTATTTTGGTTGTGGTTCTTGTTACCTATCTTCGACAAATATGAGCCGATTTTGATGATTTTTGTTTTATTGAATAGCTTATACTTCAAAGATAATATGCTAAAAGTTTACAAAATAAAAATCACCCCTAAGGGTAGGAAAATAGGGGATGAAATCGGTGTTCAGCAGTTAGATTAGGATTTATCACTAAAAATAGATGAAATAAGTAAATTTTATTTTAAAAAATAAAACCGACTTCAAAACACTAAAATGCTAAAAATAATCCTAACACTTAAGTACCTTATCATTTACTTTTGGAGTCGGTGCAAACAAAAACATTGAATCTCTCATCGGCTGGCACCGACTCCAAAAGTAACTGATAAGGTACTTATTATAGGATAGGAAGATAGGATAGGATTATTTTTAGCATTTTAGTGTTTTGAAGTCGGTTTTTTTTTTTTAATAATTTGTTTGTTTTTTCAATGATTTCAACATTTATTTTCTCCTGAAGTATAAGTATTAGAAACAAATTTTGTATAGGTTTTTAAAAATTTAGGAAATTTTTGAAATATTTTTCTGTCAATACTTAAGCTCTTGAAACTAAACTCGCCTTTATATGTACGTCAATAATTTATTAGTCCATTGAAGATAAATACCTAGCTGATATAAACATTATTGTTGTAGCATTATGTAAAAATTATGATGCATTAACGGTAAAGACACGCTGAACAAATGATAAACATTTTTTTCTTATTAATCCACATTGTCATCAACACGAAAGGTGTCTTCAAATTAAAAGCGCATTACGAAAATGACAAAATTACCCCAATTTTGAGTGAAACTATGCAGCTGTCACCCCAAAAATAAAGCTGATCATTAAAATACTATCCATATGAAAGTTATAATCATACCCCGGGTATCAAGACATTTTGTGGATATTTTGTATATAGGATGTTAATATTTCTGGGTTGCCATCAATTTTAGATTAGTTAAAGTCAACCATGACGATGACCATTCCAACCACGATTATTAACTTTGTGACTAGCATCTCCGTGCATTTATCCTATTACTAGCTGTCCCGGCGAACTTTGTTCCGCCCTTTTATACATTTTTTGTCTTTAATATTTCCGTTATTTTATAGTTATTCTGCTATTTGGGACGAAAACAAATTCAACGAATCAAAGATCATAAAAATTGGTCCAGCCGTTCTTGACTTATAAATGGTGTAACTAACCCGACTTTGTTTTATATATTATTATATTGATTGATAATAGCTGTCCCGGCAAACTTTGTACCGCCATACATTTTCTTTTTCGTAAAATTTTCGTAATTTTTATAGTTATTCTACTATTTGGGACGGAGACAAATTCAACTAAACAAAAATTATAAAAATCGGTCCAGCCGTTCTCGACTTATAAATGGTGTAACTAACCCGACTTTATTATATACAGGTTGGTCCAGGCCAGATGGATATAAAAATTTTTTAGGTAGTCGGTTTAAGGACCTATTTGTACCCGCCAGGAAAAAAATCGTTTGTCAGCCGCTTACAAGATATGTTTTTTTATTTTATTTTAGAAATATCACCACTTTTAATGTTTTAACTTGCTGTCCATATTTCATATTTAGCGGAGGCCATTGATGCGTGGAAGAACCTTAAGTAATAATAATAAGTCGTTAAATCTAGATATTTTCCTATTCTTATATAATAAGTTAGATCAAACAAAGTCGTGTAAATCCTTAAAAAATCGCAATGAACCACAAACGGTTACAAAAGCTCTCAAACAAAGTAACACAATTCGTTCCGTCTCGAAATGGTGGATATAAAAACACTTCCCACACCATAAAACAATCATAATAATTACCTCCACTTTAGTGCCTGGTTTTTGTACGGCTGAATAATCGTGGGGACATAAAATATTTTGACGTTTCGATAAGAACAAAGGGCCGAAACCTTATCTTATCAAAGCCGGGCCTAATGACCTGGCCTACCGTCTGTTGAGACGAGTTTATTAGGTAAAAAGCTGTGAATTTTAGTTGGACATATGGGTAATAAATTACAACTGAGTTCATGTGGGTTACTATGACTGATTGTGTAACATTTTCTATGTCAACTTTTACTTTGACACCTAATTGTGAGAAATTTTATATCTTAACTTTAAATGAAACTGTTTACTTATCAAAGCCAAACGACATAAAATGAAATAAAAATTTAGATTATAGAAGAAGTTTTTGAAAGATATTATTACGACATTGAAACGATCTAATATTTAAAGCAGTGACTTTTTTTATTTTGTTAATAGCTAAGAATACTTTGTTGTTTTTTACTTCAAATAATTTCACAAAAAGGTCACCTACTTCACTGACTGCGGCTCGAATATTTGTTACTTTCCACATAGTAATGGGAAGGATATGCTTCTCTTATCTTTTAAACCTTATAGTTCATACTTAATGCGTATGAAGAAATATCTAAATTCTAAACTTGAACTTAGAAACATTACATTTTAAAACCACGTCTTCTTTTCGCCTGCTTTTACAATTTCATCGAACAAATCACGATTTGATTTACGAAGGTGGGATCTTATCGCGATGAATTCCGGACTGTTCCCAGATAAAGGGAATAAATCACACGTCAGACGACCGTCTTACGCCACAGGAATCCCAAATCCGTCGAGGATGTAAACCTGTTATATAAAATTCGTCGTGTGCAATCCATCTTTTTGCTTAAGTAATTACTTTTTGTTTATTTAGTTAGATACATTAGATCACTCACAATGTAACAAAAAATAAAGTGATTTTGTGGAAGGTACTAACTTGTAATTTCATGGTTACAATATCATCCAAGGTTTCATAGCAAAAGCCATTAAGAAATGAAAGAAGAAAGTAAAAAAAAGTTTTTAAAATTACATAAGTTTCTTTTTTTGTAATCTTTAAATAATAATATGCTTACACGAGTAAGTAAATGCATGTCGTGGCATAAGTAAGACAACATTACAGAATGTTTCGCTTATGTATGTAACAGTGTTGTTTAACTTTAAGGTGTATTCTTTGTTGATTGTCCTTAAAATAAATAAATAAACGCAAAAGCCTGTTTACACGTACCTATATTTGCTTCAAGTAGGTAAGTAATGTCTTAAACAACTGACTCACACTGAAAATTCTTACAATAATACTTACTTAAGGCTATTTTATTTAATTGACATGAAATAGTACGGATTTTGAGAGATATACCTATCCTAAATTTGTTTAACTAAAATGGCGTTACGAAAAGTAGGTAGGTACATTAGTTTCGGATAAGTAGTTAAACTCTTAATTTTACAGGCAAATTTTAATTTTTTTTGAAATCCTGGGAAATAGCCTACGTATGAAACGACTACGTAATTGTTTTTAAAAACGCTGGTGACTCACTACAGATAGGTTTATAAGACACAAATTCACAGCTCTTAATAAACTTTTAAATAGGTGTAGCAATAATTCTTTATTACTTTAAACTAGTCTACTAACTATTTTAAATAAGGAGCTGCTGATTTTTGTCTAAATTTGGGCCGCTCTTTTTATTTCGTCAAATTCTAAAATTAACACAAGAAATCAGTAACAATACAAATATCTTTACATTTTACAGCTATCGCTTAACGTTTGGTCCAAATACTCTATTCTATTATATTAGTAACATCCCACATGTTCCAAAAATACTCTATTTTAACTCCTTACCGGTGACTTGGGGATTATTCTGAATCCTAAGGATTAGTGACGGCGGTCTTATTTACTAATTAAAATAGATCCCTCACAAGTTCGGTCTACCTTAAGCCGGGAGTTTTCCTAAGACTATCTTGGGTTTATTTTAGTATTAATGCTGAGTTTCTGAGAAGATTAAGAAAGTATTGATAAAATATTTAAAAGCACTCGAAATTTAATCTGACTATTCTTTAGGCGTGCCTGTACGGCTGTAAAGAATACACTTCTCCACCGCCAACAGGGGGTGTGTCGTAATAAACGACGAATTCTGGTAGCACTAGACGAGCAGCAGCGTGCGAAATGTTATATGTGGTGAGTATTGGCAATCCCCCCCTCCCCCCCCCCGACGAAAGTCATTGGGGGAGGCCTGTGTTCAGCAGTAGACGTCACATAGCTGAAACGATGATGATTCTTTAGGCGCAGTGATCGATTCCTATAGTCAGGTCCATTGAAATGAGTTTTCTAAAATGACTTGCTTCTATTTATCTTTGACAAAAAAAAGGTTGTCTGGTACCACGTGGCATACATTCTTATTTCAACTATAGCAATTGGTGATTAATTAAGCAATTAATTGTCTAATACACATTTATTTATTATTCTAAACAAAAAAAAACGGGCAGACAAAGATATACAATACATACATACATAGACCATGTATTTTTTGACGACCTCCGTAGCCGAGGCGAGCATACCGGACTTGGTATCGCTATCTCTGATGTCCCGGGTTCGATTCCCGGTCGGTCAATGTGTAAAAATAGCTTTTCTATATTGACTTGGATCTGGGTGTTGCGGTATCGCCGTTATTTCTGATTTCTGAAGCACAAGTGCTGAAACTAGTTATCATAGGATCAGAGCTGTACACAAACATATTTGAAATATTATGCGTTTTTAAATTTTAACCGTATTCGTAACATTGTCAATACAATTTAGTGAAAGAATAAAATTTTATCTCTTTTCGTCATTGTATTTTGGGTGTTTGATAGAAACAGACAAAACATATTGTTTAAACTTTTACTTTATTAGTCGAGTTAGAGTTATTAGTCCGAAGGTTAGTATTTTATTGCATAACTTTATGAATAGAATTGTGGCTAATTCAACTTTTACCTACACAGAGGTAGGCACACTAAAATGACCGTAGCGTGTCTCAGAGGAATGTCAGGTTTACGGTTCAGCCCTTATACGGCTTTTATAACCCAATAAACTAAATACTTTCATATTGCGGTATCGTAATATTTCAAGACGAAAGTCGACAAGTGTGACTGGCCTTGCATATGACTTAGTTTTACACAAAGAAGGTCAAGAAACAAATCCTTAGATTGATGAAAGGGTTTGACTAAAATTGATAGCAACGTTTTGCTCAAAAGAGATACTTAATGAAATCAAAATATTGGAACTGGTACCTGGACCTTGTAAAGTAAAAAAAAATATATATTTTTTCTTATTCTTTTGACAAGTCTGGCGATTTTTTTTGAGGCCATAATATATATTTTTTTATATTTGAAAGGCTAAGTTTTCAAAGTTCGAATGTATTTCATTTGTTTAAAGTATTGAATTTGCCAGTTATGCTTAAACATCAATGCCTAACATCAAAATAAAAGAATTCCTTGGTCCATAATTATAAAAAACAAACGTCAAATATTGTATTTCTTTTCTCCAAATATTAGCAGCAATTTTTAAAAAAAATGCCAGATATTATTGATGTTTGCTTTTACATCGTTTTGTGCTGCGTGACCAAAGTTTTCACAATCAGTTATTTCCACCTTGTTATATTTAAACCTTGCAACTTTTTGCAACGTCAGATTTATCAAGTAGATTATAAAGGCTTATTATATTCACTGATGGGAAAAGTTCCCACGGGAGTGCAGATCTCAAGTGCGGTTCGTGATTGAGGCGATACTCGAGTTTTCAAGTGTGTTTTGTTAATATCAGCGGTTTCATTTACCTGCCTGCGTTATTTACAAGTAAAGAGATCGAATGACTTAGTAGTAGGTATCGCTTTATTATGATTGTTAATAATTTTAGTTGAGCTAGAGTTCTCAAAATTAAAGCAACGATAAGTTTCGAATTGGCCTCCCGTCTGAACAATTTAGTTTTGTTTTTTAGTGAACAGGGTGTCCCGTTACTTAAGGTTAACCTTGTAACCAAATATTCTATACATCATAGTGAACAACTTTTGTTTTTTTTTTTACTTTTAAAAATACGTATTTTTTAAAAGTTTTTTATACAAATTAAATCGGCTGTTTGGTAATTTTGTATGGGAAGTCGATAAATTTTCATGTGAATGCGATAGTTTCCTAAAAAAGTCAGTTGGATTAACAGAAAATATTGGACACGTATTTTTTTCAATTAAACAAAAACTGATGTAGATATAGGCCGTCATAGTTCCGCGTAACTTCACGCCTTGTGACACTTTTTAGTACGGCGTGACGTCACGTGCTCCCATTTTCAAACTTTGATGCGCTTTATCTTCGACATTTTTTGTTTGATTGACAAAAAACAAAATATGGGTCCAATATTTTTGATAATCTAACTGACGGACTAAATAGTATAATCTTTTTTTGACCCAGGAAACTAGCCTTTTTGCAAAAGAACTCCGGCTTGTTGCTCGCTTGTTCCCCATACTGACTGCACAAATGCTCGCTTTGTAACATGTTCCATTACGCCCCGTAACGTCAGTACCTACATGAACTGATTATTTTGAGCAGGATGTCCCAAAATTAGTGTCAGTTGGAGGTTCAGAGATAGTGCACACAACAAATACCCTCCCATTCCATCCATACCATCCTATTCACCATTTTTATTTTATTTTAACAGGTTCATCACCGAAAACCACAAATATGGTGTTAACTACTAACTTTGGGAGTCTATTCTTTTATAGCGCAATACTACTTACCTATTTTGAAAAATAAAAACAAGCATATACCTCAATATTTTATGTCTCTGTTACGAATGTATGTGTATCTTAATTCAATTCAAGGTTTTGAAAAGAAACGAAAAAACACTAAAACGATATTTAAACAATCTTTTAGGACAACCTGTATAATGAAATAAATAAAAACCAACCTAATGTAAAGAATTATTATTTGATTGTTACAATAAAGACAATATACTGATAAAGATAATAGTCTATAAGATTGTACGTAAAGCAAACTCTTACTAAGCGGATTCGCAGAATCGCCTTTAACAAAATTCCGACAAAGGATAACTTTTGCTTGAGGGGGGATTCCCCTACAATGAACCTTGATTTGGACGTGCCGTCAAAATAATCACTAATGTTAGGGCTACAACAAAACAGTATTTATAAACGTTTTACTAAGAGCAAAGAAGCATTTTAACAGTTTGTTTATTATTTTTTACAAGTATAAACAAACAAAACAAAATAACTTACGCAGAAAATTTATCCACTGAATTCAACATTAAAATGTATGAAACAGAATTAATATTTTTTAATTGTAGGCATAGCTAGGCAAAACGATGAACACATTTTTTCTGTATTAAGGAAACAAACAACATGAAATAGTACCTACACCTAAACTTTAAAAAATAATGTAATAATACATTATCCTAATTAATTATTAATACAATGCACAACACACCAATTGCTCAGCAAAGATACAAGGGAAAATTAAACAAAAGAATTGAATTGAAACTATTATGCAGGGTTAGAAAATTGCTCTTTCAGAATGATTTGCTATGTCGCTAACAAATGATGAAAAAATCAAAATCTACTGACGTTAGAATTTTTTGTTTTTGTAGCAGAATGCCTTACAAAGGCTTATTACAAAATTTATTTGTTCGTTCGAATGTATAAACCTGATAACTTAAAATTGCCATTTACCTACTTGTTGGTAATTTATAAGAAATTTGAAATAGGCGTATTTTTACACGGCCAGTTTTAGTTGTTCTTACTTTGTCAAAGGCTTAATGCAAGTAAAAGGTTATTTTTATCTAATAGGTTTATATATCTGAAAGAACGAAACATTTTAAAAGTAGCCTAACAGCTCCAAATTGTAACTAATCTGGGTTTAATTTGATTTAAGTAGTATAGTTAATATGTATAATAATAGGTATTACCTGTAAACACTGAAAGATGTAACAAAATCATTTATTTGGATTTTTTGCACAGATTTAAATAAATCATACAAAAGGAAGACTTAATGCCATGTAGCATTTTATGCCAGTCGATTTCTATAATTATTATTTATTATTTTAACTGTTAAGAAATCTAAATTTCAACAATCAACAATTCAACAATCTTAAATCTTTGAAAAAACTAAAATTTTGTAAATCATCGAGGCACTATACTCTTCTCGCATGCGCGATTAAACTATTGCCAAATTAACAACACGAAAAAATATACTGATAATCAGTACAATATTATAGAGGTACCTAAATGTCTATTTTGTATACGGAACTAAACTTTAATAATCCAATTTTGGTATTAGTGCTAAAGTAAAAGTTGATTATTTCAATGAGTAGAATAACCTGTTGAAGCGATTCCTTCGTCTCACCAATCACCCTGTATAAAAATTATAGAATCCTTAACGGATTAACGCATAGAGTGAACACACACGTAGTCACGACGGACTGTCGGCTTTTAAAAAGGGAGTGAGAACCTCTAAGCTGGCGTACTATACCATCATAAACGCCGTTTTATACCCATAAACATTTAATCTCCACGCGTTATCACTCACCCGAGAGTACCACTTAATTTATTATATCAATTAGAAGATTCTTCACACTTATAACAATTATCTACCACCACCAATCCTTATTACTTCCACTTTAAAGTCTAAATTCCGCTCATAAACTAACTGAAGTTCAATATTTTGAACAAAGCACTCCCGAGTCCTTTAGGCCATCCATTACGTTCGTTAGCTATCGTTAAATAATAAACCGTAGAAATAAATAACTGGCTATTATTAATTGCGTAATATGATAAATATTAATTAATTAGGATAGTCCCACCGTCTCCCGGAGTTGGGACCATTTGTCAAAGCATTCGTGAACGAATGACAAGAACGAAAGGAGACACAGCGGAAAGATGCCCAACCTAAGCGTAAATAAAATAAGGTTAAGGTTAATCGATAAACACTAAAGCACTGTTAATAGAATAATAATCATTTATACAATAAGAATAACAATCAGACGACCGTCTGGTGTAGTGGTTCGCGCTCCGGACTACAAAGCCAGCGGTTTCGGGTTCGAATGCCGCAATGGGCAAATGTTTGTGAGATGAACTAGAGCATTTGTACCTAAGTCATGAATGTTTATAAAAGTATTTAAGTGTGTTTATCCATTATCTAGTCGCCATAACACAAGCTTTGCTTAGTTTGGGGCTAGATAATTGGTGTGTTTGTGAAAAATAATGTATTTATTTTTATTTATTTTGTAATCAAATTACTTTACGACTTGGAGCTAGACGACGAGTTACAGTGGTAATAATTCAGACGCAGCCATGCAATCAGGTAGAAAAAAAACTGTAAAATATTAGTGCATTTTGCAATGTTTTTTAACTGACACAAACGTTAACAATGAAGTCGATTTTGTGAGCTTAACCATTTACTTAAACAGTATAACTTTAACTTTGTTTGTTTTTTTGCTGTACAGAGTTTGACGTTAAAACAACATTGCTTAGGTACTGTTTAGAGTTTATGGTTGCCCAGTTTGTCAAGTAGCCAGTGCAGTATACAAAATAAAATTATTATTTTTATACTGTCATGACTTATTATAAAAACAATTACAAAGGGGACGTGACGCATACATCACGCGCGTCATTCACAAGTGTCGGCTGCCTCATTTGAACATTTATTTATTAGATTACACTCGGAGCACAAGAAAGTTAGATATAGTAGACTCAATTCTCAAAAAACGTTATACATTGTACCAATACACGGGCTATTATTACCGTTACCCGAAATACCTACAAGTAGTTTGTACACAACAAAGTCCACTATGTGACCAGAGATAATGAGCCGGCTTAGACAAGCTAACCTTTCGTTATTTGTGTTTTTTTTTTTCAATGTTAATCACAATGATAGTGTCAAGACTCATTACCTACTGACAAAATGTTGTGTGAGTAAATCAGCAGTACAACGCTTAACTTAAGTTCCCTGATGGCCGGTAGTAGGCAAAGGGGAGGGCTGAAACTGTGATGGTTTAGTGTTGTCATTAAAGAGATGAAGGATTGTGGCTTCACTGAGGATGTCCACAATGGTGCAAAATAAATGAGAAAGAGCAGGAAAGCGAACCTTGTCATGAGACGGGTATACGCTAGAAATGGAAATAGAAATAATATGTATGATAAGTCACTTCCCGCCAATAGGGAATATGCATGCATGAAAAAAATTGATTGTTTTTTCTATATTTATAAGAAAATAAATGAAATTATAGTGATAATAGTGAAAACAAAATTTATTTTAGGTAAAAAATAAACGTAATATAGTAATTAGAAATTAAGTTATACCTATCTCTTTCTAAAACAACTTTTTACTATGAAAAATGTATGGTGGACGTGTAATGTGACGTCACGGTACATATCGGATCTCCTTGTCTAACACGCGACCTTAATGGGCTGTAAGTCAGGTGTTAATCAATATTTTTCGAAAATTATTAAAGCTATTAATAATAATAATTACTATTTATTTTAGGACCAAATAAAAAAACATGCGTATTCCTCATTATGGTAGGTACAATTTTTGTAAGGCGAATTTGAGGCGATTCGAATTTACTACAGTTAATCTAAAAATCAGCAACTTTTGTTTCTGTACGAATCTCCTCATTTCTAATTCGATTCCGCACAGAAACACCGAGCATAGCCCTTTTCATAGCACGCTGTGCGACCTTTTGAGCTTTCTTTTAACGCCCATAATATAAGAGGCCACATTTCAGTTCCATATGTCATCACAGGTAAAGGTTGCAAAAAGCCGATGGATGCAGGCTGCTTCCAACCGGCCAATCTGGAAATCAATAAGGGAGGCCTATGTTCAGCAGTGGACATCCTGTAGCTGCGATGATGATGATGATGAATCTAAAAATCACACTTGCCTGATTGGGATTATTGGTATCATACTTAAAAGAAAGGTATCAATGCGTCTTCAAAGCCCAACTTTCATCCTTCGAATATTTACAACCAAAAAATTTTATGGAAGCACCTTAACACTTCACTCAATCCCGGAACTTCAAGATCTTAGAACCGGTACTTAAACCACAAAACTATCGAATGTCGGCACTTAACATTCGTGGTATGAGTTTAATTTATTAGTGAACTAAGAGCAACTAATTCAGTGCCACATTAAGACATGCCACGTTGACAACTGTATACGGTATAGTTTTTACGAGTTCCCGGTACGGAATTTATGGCAGTTGTCACTCAGTATAAGAAGAAGTCGTAAAGATGAATACGTTATATTTAGAGCTATCAAAAATTAGTAGTCATTGTCAAGTTGATCATTTTTCAATCTTAACGAAATCTTATTAATACATTTAATACTTTTTAAAAAAAAATTACTTATCGCAATGCAGAGTACAGGGTGCATAGGGATATTAATATGTACAAAACCTTAAAACTAGGTACTTCTGATATATACCTATCTGAACTTATATGGCCTTACTACAAAAAAGATAGACTAGGTTTAAACCATGTCTAAAGAATAGCCATACAATTTGGAATATTGACACATCACACATGTCTCGGTTATGTTACCATACTTTTTAATTGGTTGGCTAATCTTTAGGCAGTGTTTAAACCTAGTCTATCTTTTTTGTAATAAGGCCCATACTGTTTACTTACACCTACGTTTACTATTTTTAGACAAATGTTTAAATCGCAAAATAATAAAACAATCTCGTTTTTAAAACAAACTTATTAATCTACCTAGATGGTATAAAGTAGATATCTAAGATTTCAGACGTACGTCGTAGTTCTCTGATAGCCGTTAAATGTATGATAATACTATTTAAAAACATTGATAGTCCATTTTTAGTTCCAAACACTAAATAACTATGTTTCAAATACAAAAACAGATTTATAGAACTCCAACGAAATTCCAAACGAAACAACATCAAATTTAATAAAATAGTGTCGATCTTCTTTTGTATCGATAAAACTAAAACTATCAAAGTCTCTTCATAAAGTCACATACATGCTTTTATGTTAGGATAAATAATCCTCTTTCTGTAAACAGACCTACTAAAAGATGAAAAAGAATTCGTCAATACAAATACACTTTGCTAGGAAAGGTCGCGTAAGTGATATCATGTTGACTTGCGAGGTTCACAACGTGTTTGCCCTTGCCACAATCTGAGATTGGTAATAAGATGCGACACATGTATTATCCCGATTAAAGCCCTCGGAAAGGGGGCTTAAATGTAGTGATGTAAGTATACTGACGCCTGATTACTTTCGATATCGTAAGATAGTATGGGACATAGTCATTAATTATCTAGCAACGTCGTCTCCTTTGTAATAGCAGGATATTAGTATTTTGTTCTAAGAGCAAATTTTTTATACAAATTACCCTTTCATATCGTAATGCAGCGGCGCAAAAAATACACACGTCTTACTTCTTCTAAATAATCACATTGTTTTTTTTTTTTTCATTTATTTATTTATTGTTTTTATGAAAATCCGTTTGTTTTATAAAATATATTGTCTTTATAACTTAAATAAAAAATAATATTTGCGATTGTGTTAATCTTTGACTACAATCTCACATAATGGTAAGGGAAGATAACATTAATAAAACGTAAATCAACAATGCAGTTTTTATCATTTTAGAATTTCGTATAAAAACACTGAACATAAAGATAACGTTGAATTGATACGTAAAAAGAACTGAAAAGTACAGTTAATTCTATTGGATATTCTTACACAACTGCGTCAACTTTTACGATTCTCGTAAAACATAATATTAATAAACAATACACTCAAACTAAAATAATGTGGACGCTTACGACACGAAATAATAAACCGTCTTTAAACAACGTACCAAGTCAATACAAATTCAAATTATCATTTTACGATTGTAATAATACATACTATCATAAACTTTCCTTTACATCAACAAAAACCACGCAGCCATAAAAGTAAATCACGATTTATTAGTCGACGGGCATCAATTGTTTTCCGCGTTTATCGATACCGTGACCCTTGTCTTGTAACAAATCGACAATCGATACATGATGCGATTAGCGCAGCACTTCGCTATGATTGATCACCCGGCTCCTCGTGGGCTTGTCAAGTCGAAGAATAACATTGTTAGGGCTCTTGTAAACGTCTCTCTGCCGCGAAATCCTCTTACGGGCATGCCTATAGAGCTTTGGAAATATTATTTTCGTGTTCTGAAATCGTATGGACTGATTGAAGTGAAAATTGCTAAAAGAAATATAAAACAATTAATTACAAAGTATAAGTTCTTTAAGGTAAGTTACTTTAGCTGTTTTAAAGTATGTCGGTACTTGAAATATTTTAATCTAGACTCAATAATTCTTCATCTTTTAATCAATCTTCAAATCGTTATTGTAATCTGCTAAATTGAATCCAAGATCCTTCGAAGCTAGCACCAATTATCCTAATCTCTATTCCATTCTAAAATAGATATTGAATTATAATCCATTCGACGTAATTACACGGAGAGCAATTTTGTCATAAAATAAATCAAATTTAGCGCTGTTAAAGCTGTGTAACTCCTTTTAAATGTAGGCGTACCCATAAAAACCAAACGCAATGGTGAGACTCAAACAAAAGACATGGATAGTAAAATAATGGAAGCGGTAGACGATAAACATCGTTTAGCATAAAGCCAAGATCCCGTAATGGATAATATGAACGGGACGGAAGCCATATGGGCGACAGAATAAAAGGAACAAACTATAACTGGTAGACCACCGGCTAAGGCGGCAACTTCAAAGTATCACCATCCCTCGTGCGGGCAGTGTATAATCATCGTGACAAACATGGAAATATTAAAGCTAGAAGGGTTACTGAGCTTTGTAAGGGTCATAAAGTCATTTGTCAAAGTCATATCACAGTTTCCGTCGCTCATGATCGAATTCAAAGGTGTTATAAATTATAGGAAGTTAAAGGCACTTATGTGTGAGTCATACACCCTCGAAAATATAAGATAGGCTAGTAAAGGTCAAATTTAATATGGACCAATATTTTATACGGTAAATAACAATGCGAATTTAACAAATATCATCTGAGATCAATCAATTTAATTAAGACTAGCGTGAAAACTGTTAATACGAAAACGAGAAGTTCCGAAAGCAAAATCTTTAAATTGAATGATTCATGTAAGATAAATATACACAATAGTCATAAAATCAAGTTACGTGAGTCACGCACAACTCACCAGAATCTTCTAAATGAAAATAATTTGACTGTCAACCAATCTTACAGTTTCAAGACCTCATAAAAGTTTAATATTTTTAAGTAATAAAAAAAGTTGTATTCTTTCTTAAAATTTCCAAAATAAAATATTTACTTGAATAAAATGGAGTTGGTTTAACGTGACATTCATCATATGTATCTTTCCGTTGCTTTGCTGATGCGTTTGACGCAATTTACCCTTTACAAGTTGATATGTCCCCACTTCATTACAGAACTCGGTCCCTTGTCTGCCTTTTATTCCATACCTGCCTTTTACAGCTTTAGGTGTTTCAGTTTTGTCACAGACTAAAAACAACAGACAGTTTATTTGTTACAGCCACATTACACCACATACTTGTAGTCAGACGAAAACGGTAATAATGATAATATTACCATAATAATTGTCAAATAAAAATAAAATTTTAAGTGTATTCCGTTATCGTTAATGCATAGATTTTGTTTGTTAAAAATATAAAACAAGCAAAAGGTTACTATCAGAAGTTTTTAAAACAAGATTAAAACACAGATACGGTAGAGTAAATAAAAGACTGTTTGTAAAAAAAAATATTTTAAAGAAGAAATTTAACTTTTGCTTATTCAAAGTCATATAAGTCTCATCAGAACTATTAATAACTTTGATAGATTCTGTATAAAGATTGATTTCATTGTTGTGTTGTATTTTGAGTTTGCTTATTATTTTGAACTACAATTTTATATCCCTCCTCCAACAAAGGCAGCTGTTAACGTATCTAGAGACAGTTTGGAGCCACATACCTTTTATTACTGAACGGCACTTTTGCGCATTTCAGTTTACCATCAAAGGGAATGCATTCCGCTGCAGTTTCAATTACTGTGTCATATGCTTCACTATGTTTGAATTCCTTACCTGTAACAAAATAATACTCAATTAAATTTAAATATTTTTGAAAAAAAAATACTACATATCCATTTCTGTCAAAATTTACAGTAAGTACTACATTTCAAAACATTTATTTCAAGAAAAGCATTTAAAATATTTATATGTATTTACTTCACTTAATACCCGTTTCTTTGATTAGATGTTGTGTAAAAACAAAATTAAATTTTAAAAATAAATGATTTTATTATTGTTCTCGTTTGTAGAACAAATTAATCAGGTAACTACATACATAAGTTTGATACACTATTTTCGTGAAGGATTAAAATACAAGGAAATGTAATGCTTAATATTTTATTCTTCTTTCCTACTATTTCCTTTTATTCAAGGGCCGTACATTTCAAAAAACGAGAAGCTTGATATGTTTTTTTGTAAATAACTGTCAGCTCAGCTTATCAAAACTGTTCTAAATAATAACCATATACAATAAACGTTTGCTTCGAATGCATAACACTTTAGATAAACCCACTCACAGGTAGCCGTCTAACTTTATAAAATTGTGGCGTCATCACCGAGCCCGTGGGTATACCATGAAGATTTTTATGTATCGTAGTTCTTGAGTTGTCATGTGATATTTGTAATGGGGCTTATCGCAGTGGTATTGAATTGTCAAGGCACCGGCTGTCACCGAGTATGGTTTGACTCTAGGATAGACCTCAAACGATGCCGACGGCCTTTTACGGAGCCAATAATAGACTGGCATCTTAGTTATAAAATATGCGCTCATTTGGATTGGAGATTTTATATGGAAAACGGCGATGATTACTTTTAAATGTAAGGTTATTATTGGAAATTATGATAATACAATTGAGAATACTAAAAAATATATATGTATATATAATGTTTCATAAACTGAGCGTAATAAATAGAACATTTAAAGATTGTTACTAATATTACGTTTAATTTTTCCGTAAATATACTGTATCAGTAGGATATTAAAAAAATCAGAACTTTGAAATAAATGAAATTCAATAAAAAGCGTTAAATAACCGGACGAATTGTTTTATAGCGCCTTATTCCGAATAAATTCAGATTGAAGGAAGGTAGTTATAGGCTCATGTTACGAATGCAAATCAGCCGTTCACTCGACGGCAAACTTTTAAAATTTATTATTGGATTCACTTCGGAGGCCGTTATCCAAAATAAAAAAACACTTTTGAATTAATTGAATGCATTGCAATCATCATCCAATGAATGCGACCATTTAAATTTTAAAATACGCAATTTTCATACTGAAATCTGTATTTTGGACGCACAAATACTTTTCTCAATCAAGTGCTTATAAAATCGATACAGTGGGTGCGTTTATATCAGACGATAATCATAGAAGAAGTCTTTATTGCGAGTCAAAGAGGCGACAAGGCCAATAAAACATTTCTTCGCACCATTATTATAGAATAAGATATTCGTGTGCTAGGAGACTCGAACCCGAAGTATAGATACATTGGAGTTCAATTTTAAAAATTAAATTTTAAAATACCTTTAGAAATAGGAGATTACACAGAACGTGTTTGGCAATAACCTAGCCATAAACGCTCCATTCTGTTTTTAAAATTTTCTTTTTTCAAACGTTGAACCAAACGGACCGTTGACGTGAGTTGCCAATAAAACTTTTTTTTTAAATTCCATTAGCCTTTTTCAACTCGGAACACGGTCATAAGTTAGAGTCAATTCGGTTCGTGTTGTATGCCCAAACAAAAAATGCAAGAGCAAGGTTTAATTGGCAACGCGATGCGATGGTACGGGCGAGGCTTCTGAGAACCGCCTCCGCACTCATTGTAAACATTGCGCTTTATTCAACAATGCTGATAATCTCGTTATGTGTTGTAACTGAATTGTTTTGTTTTCGCGATTGTGTCGCGTTCATTACCAGTTTGCTTTTGAGTCTAGTCGCTACTTTCTTGTTTTCAACGCTTCATATTCACACTTCTTCTTTAACTTCGACGTTATATCTAACATACATTTTCAGCTTTAGAACTTAAGCCATAATTGACTGGCAATATGCTTTTAATTAGCACAGGTATGTGTAGTATATAACTTTCTCGTCTTATTTTTGAATAACAGAAATTCTGGGAAATTGAATATTAGATATTTAGTGTAAAAATTAGCCTTATCTTATTAGTACTCTGAATTTATGAAACTGATAAAAAGTTCTACGAAAGTAGCTGTAGAGAAAATGGCTATAAATCTGGTAAAGATAAAAATAAAAGATAATACAGAAATCCCGAATGGTTATTTTACTATGACAAAGAAAATGTCAACCAAGATAGCAAAGTCGGTAGCAGAAGCTGGTATAAAAACCTAGCACACAATAAAACCTCGATAAAAAGTATTCTAGTTTTAAGTGTTGAGTCGCAATCGATCTCTAAACGTTACGAATACGCTTAACGCGTTGAGAGTTGGTTCTTTTATTGCGAGTTTCCCGCTAACGGGAAACGTTGCAAAATGGGAAAAACAGAACCGGCAGAGGTATTGTGGCGAACAAAAGGCGAATAGGACGCGTTTAATCCTGTCCAGTCGTCATTCCGCCGGGGGAGAGAAAATTGAATTTATTATAGCTTGTATTTGACTGACGTGTTATTTCACACGAGGCAAAGGAGGGAATCCAATCAGTCAGACGCCGGATACGATGGAGCGATATACTAGACTATCAACGAATGAACTGACGAACTGAAAATGGCGTTTTCTATTCGATATTCCGTTTGGGATTTCCTTTTTGCGATTGCACTAGTCGAAACGCGTTTGCGTGAGGGATCTTGAGGGAAATTGAAAAATGTGCTTGCTAGGTGTGTGATGAGATGACTGTAATACACTAAAATAGGCTTATAATCTTTTAGCTAGATTAAAATATCACTAAGGGATCAGACTTGCAAACTGTATTTATTTAGCATCTAATGTTACCGATCGAGTCGACTATTGATAGCATTTCAATGGTGACTGACAGTGAAATTATGGATAGTTCTATAAAAATTAAAAAAAAAATTTTGGTGTCCCTATTTAATTAAAAAAGAAACTATTACTAACAATGGATGAAGCCAACGGACTGACCACCTGCTGTTGGGTCAAATAAATAATGTGGCTGAACCTAAATGAATAAGGTTGACACAGGACCGTAGAATGTGGGGGTATCAGAGTCACCTCCACGCGCGGCGGGGTGTTACTAATTACACTTGGTTACAATCGGGTGTAAGGAGTAGCATCCTGTCCTGGTTCACCCTGGACAACGGGGGTTAGTAATTTCCTTAGGGCCTACGCCATCACTCATTCCCTATGCCTGAGGCCGGGCGGCATGCCGAACGTAGATGATGCATCCTGGAAGTCATCTATAACACGGATAGGGGTATCATCAACATACGTTGCGTGGTACTTCGCAGGCTTTTTAGTTGGTGCCCTCGTCGGGAAACAGTTGCGAAAGCCACTGTTTTCTGACGAGGGAGTCCCACATAACCTATCGTTGCCTCCGCGGCGGTAGGTATGCGATAAGCATTTTTCCTGCGGAAAAAAAAGGACCGTAGGATGTGGCAAAACATAGTTAACGTATGAAGTGAAAATTTTAATTGATAGATAGGTATAAATAAAATCGCTTCAACCACTTATTGATCGCCAGTCTCTTATATAAGACCACTGGTTTTGTTGCCAATTAAAAAAAAAATGGATCCTAGCATCTGTCATCAATTTATTATAACAATCATTATTAATTAATTATTGTATGTCAATGTATCAAATATTTGATTTGACTTCCGTTTTTTTTATTTGATTAAAAGTACGTCAATAGACACAGAGTGAACTGACATTTGAGGTGGCGCCACCACTCACCATTTTGGTGGGGGTGAAAGGTTTCAAGTAGCAAAACCTAGCTAGTTAGTCAGTTCACTTTTGGTCGTCACAGAAGAAGGTTGTGCAGTAGAGTGGTCTGTGAAGTGTTATTGGTAAAGTGTCATACTGCTAGCGTGTTATTCTGTAGGAGTTTAAATCAGCGCAAGTGTTTAATTTGGTAAGGAATATATACTGAAAAGCAAGTAAGTGTGTTTTATTTTTGGTAATTTCTATTAAAATTGAGCATTATGCCTCCAAAATTGGCATAAACCTTTTCATCTCAGAAGCAGGATAAATTTTGCACACCCACAAAAGTAAAATGATAATGCATGCATTTTTTTTTTTTTTTTTTAAAACGTTGACTTATTTTAGTATGGGAAAGCACGAATATTTTTTCTTTTTTGTAAATTTATACTTAACTGTTTGGATACTGTTTGACCAGAGTATTGGGAAATTGTGCGTGGTCAGGGCTACTCCTTGATAGCATAATTTTTCCCGATGGCGGATGAACAGTATATTGAGCAGTTTAGATATTGTTTGGCCGGAGTATTGGGAAATTGAGCGTGGTCGAGGCTACTCCTTGATAGCATCATTTTTTCCCGGTGACGGATAAGCGGTATCTACGTGTATTACTTGTTTCTATACCTTGCCAATACAGATTTAATTAAGTAGTTCGTGCTTACCCTATTTTTATTGCAAATGTTCTGCCTAAACAACTTGATGTTTTAATACCTACATTGCTTTAACAAACGTAAACAATTTACTGTGCAGTTAAAATTATCTGTACTTTCAGTGGACTTGCCCGAACAGACGGGCGTTGAGGCCTACTCTCCGTCTCACACTACGGAGATGGAACGACATAGTCGTCCGCGCAGTCGGCCTGGTCGCCGCTCGCGCAGCCACCGCTCGAGCAGTCGACCTAGTCGGCGCTCGCGCAGCCACCGTTCGCGCAGTCGGCTTAGTCGCCGCTCGCACAGCCATCGTTCGCGCAGTCGGCCTAGTCGCCACTCGCGCAGCCACCGTTCGCGTAGTCGGCCTAGTCGCCGCTTGCGCAGCCACCGTTCGAAGAGTCGACTCAGTCGGCGCTCACGCAGCCACCGCTCGAGCAGCCGAACTAGTCGGCGCTCGCGCAGTCACCGCTCGAGAAGCCGGCCTATTCGGCAGTTGCGCGGTCATCGTTCGCGCAGCCGGCCCAGTCGCCGCTCTCACAAACACCGTTCACGCAGCCGGCCCAGTCGCCGCTCGCGCAGCCACCGCTCGAGCAGTCGGGCCAGTCACCGGGAACGTATTGAGAGAGATAAGTCTATTACACCTAATACCTTTATTAAACTGTTAGATGCTTTAAAATCTGTAAACCGGTCTGAGTCGTTTGATAAACTAGGTAATATGCAGAACACTATTCCCGAATTTGATCCTGCGAGAAAAGAACAGACGATTTCGATGTGGCTGCACAAGGTGAATGAGTGTGCTTCTATTTACGGTTGGAATGAGAAGCAAGTAATCCATTTCGCCCTTCCTAAATTGCATGGAGTCGCACAACGTTGGTATGAAGGTCTCGCGTCAGTTCTATTCTCGTGGGAAGAATGGCAATCTAAATTGTTAACTGCATTCCCATCTGACGAAAACTATGGGCAAATGTTAAGCGATATGTTGGCGAGGCGAGCCCGGTTCGGGGATTCACTGGAGTCTTATTATTACGATAAGATAGCATTAATAAATAGGTGTGGTATAGAGGGAAGAAGAGCCGTAGAGTGTATACTTCATGGGATTGACGATCGTTCAGTGCGATTAGGCGCGGAAGCAGTCCAGTATGATAACCCTGACAAGTTACTTGCATATTTGAGGAATGCTAGGAATGTCCGACCACAAACAGAGCGCAAACAAATTAAACCCTCAAACATTAATTCGAAAAGACATGATTTGCAGTTAAAGCAAAGTGTCAGGGTTATACGCTGTTTTAACTGTAAACAGGAGGGTCACAATGCTTCACATTGTCCCCATCCTATAAAAAAATGTGGTAAATGTAATAAACTTGGACACGATACTGACCAATGCTATTCGAAGCAACCTTTAACGACAGAGAAGGCGGTAATGGTCGTTTCGAGTGCCCGTAGTCCCGGCGATAAATATAATAAAATTATCAAAATTAACCAGACTCCTTTTGAAGCTTTTATAGATTTTGGCAGTGAGTGTTGCATGATTAGGTCCTCGGATTTTCAAAAGATTTACTCTAATCTAGAAACTGATGATCTTCCAATGCTCAGAGGGTTCGGAAACTCAATTGTGCAAGTACTAGGAAAATGCCGAGTTAGAATATACATTGATGAGGTAGAGGCAGATGTAGACTTGTTTATCGTACCAGACGATGCTATGAGGGTACCAGTTATAATAGGGCAGACGTTCACAGAACAATCCCATGTTATCGTACATAAAAATGCCGATAGTTTAGTAATGCTAGGTTCCGATTGTAATGTCACACCTGACTTTAAGGTCAAAATTATTATAAGAGAAGACGTTACGCTGACTGGGACTTCATTGGTAGACATTTACACCGATCCAATCATGGCAGGTGATGTTCTTATTGAAGGAGGCTACCGCCTAGTGTCTGATGTTAGCTTCACTGTACCATCAGGCCTATTCAGTATCGGCGATGGTGGAGTCGGACAGATGTTGGTCCATGTTCCCAGAAACAGCAAGGTTGACCTAAAAAGAGGTTACGTTTTAGCTCGTGGGCGTGAGGCTAGGGAAGATTTTACAACTTCAACTACTTCACAGGTTATGCGTGTCAGTACTGAGCAGAGAGATAATTCCCCTTTGACTGACGCTGATGTTAGGGTAGGTGATAATGTGCTTCCGGCGCAGAAAGAGCAACTATTAAAACTTCTCAATAAATATAGACACTGTTTTGCATCAAATTTATCGGAATTGGGTACTACTACCGCAGGGGAAATGTCAATTAATCTCAATGACCATGAACCGGTAGTTTACAGGCCCTATCGACTATCCATTAAAGAGAAAGAAATAGTCAGGGATATGGTTACAGAGCTACAGGAGAATGGGATAATTAAACCTTCCACCTCGTGTTACGCTAGCCCAGTTGTTCTGGTACGTAAAAAGACTGGAGACTATCGTCTCTGCATTGATTACCGTGCTCTTAACAAAAAGACGATCAAGGAAAATTATCCCATGCCCCTGATCGATGACCAATTAGATGTTCTAGCTGGACATCAATTCTATACGACACTAGACCTAGCATCTGGTTATTACCAGATTCCTATTTGCGAAGATGACCGGTTCAAAACCGCGTTCGTAACACCAGACGGGCATTTTGAGTTTACGCGAATGCCTTTTGGTCTTGCAAACGCACCAGCGACCTTTCAGCGAATTATGAACCAGGTGCTAGGATCTGCTCGCCATAAAGAGGCTTTAGCTTATCTCGATGATGTCATTATCCCTGCAAAAGATTTCACAGAAGGTTTAAGTCGACTAGAAAACATTCTTAAAATGTTCTCTAGCGCTGGCCTAACGTTAAAGATTTCAAAATGTCTATTTTTTGGCCATACTGTTGATTATTTAGGCTTTGAAGTGTCTAAAGAAGGCATTCGACCTGGGTCTAGGAAAATAGAGGCAGTGGAAAAGTTTCCCGTGCCTCAGAATCAGCATAATGTAAGGCAGTTTCTCGGGTTAGCTAGCTTCTTCAGGCGTTTTGTGCCCGGATTTTCGATCATAGCAAAACCCCTTACACATCTCTTAAAAAAGGATGCTGTGTGGCTTTGGGGTCCGCAACAAGAGAAAGCGTTCCGAGAATTGCAAAACAAATTGATTGAAAAACCAACTCTAGCTTTATATGATCCTCAGGCAGAGACGGAATTACACACGGATGCGTGTAAAATTGGCGTAGCTGGTATCTTGTTACAGCGTAGTAAGTGCGGAACTCTCAGACCCGTGGCTTACTTCAGCCGACAGACCTCTCCTGAGGAACAAAACTATTCCTCCTATGATTTGGAAACTCTTGCGGTCGTTTTATCTCTACAAAAATTTAGAGTGTACCTAATTGGAATAAAATTTAAAATTGTAACAGATTGCAATTCGTTACGTGCAACTTTTCAAAAGAGAGACATGTTACCCCGCGTTGCCCGGTGGTGGGAACATATGCAGGAGTATAATTTCAATATTGAGTATAGAGCGGGATCTTCTATGGCCCACGTTGATGCTCTTAGTCGCAACCCAATTGCCGAAAGTGATATAATGGACGTTAGGAACGTAGGTGAGGAGAATTGGCTTGTTACGGTTCAGAACGCTGACTCAGAGACCCAACGGATAGTTAAAATTCTAAAAGATTCGAATCTTAATGACGTTATTGATATCAAAAATAACTACAAATTAAAGGGAGATAAATTGTTTCGAATCACACCTGATGGGGATAGGTGGGTAGTACCTAAAGGAGTACGTTGGCAAGTGGTCAAACTTAACCACGACGATATTGGCCATTTTTCCATCGATAAAACACTAGAAAAAATTAAGTCATCATTTTGGTTTCCCAGAATGAGAAATTTTGTAAAGAAGTATGTCACCTCATGCCTTGAATGTGCATATGCTAAGGCTTCAGGGGGAAAGAAACAAGGTTTTCTACACCCTATAGCAAAAGTAGATGTGCCATTCGACACTGTGCATATTGATCATGTTGGCCCTTTTGTGCGTAGCAGTAAAGGCAATATACATATACTTGTTATAATTGATGCCTATACAAAATATGTATATCTAAAGTCAGTTCGAAACACAAAGTCGCACACAAGCATTAAAGTGCTCAGAGACTACTTTGGAATGTTTGGCGTGCCACGAAGGCTAATCTCTGACCGAGGTACGTCGTTCACCAGCGGTTCTTTTAAAAAATTCATGAACGAAAAGGGTATTAAGCATATTTTAAACGCGGTAGCCACACCTAGAGCAAATGGTCAGGTGGAGCGTTACAATAAAATCATCTTAGACGCTCTTACGGCCAAGTGCGTTGGTACATCCGATAATAAATGGGATGATCACCTACCTGAAGTTCAGTGGGGCATCAATAATACCTTTAATAAAGGTATTAACCGAACTCCTTCCGAAGCACTGTTTGGTATAAGACCGTCAGGCCCCAGCGATAATAGAATATTGTCTGAGCTAGCTGACACCTGTGAAATGCACGACACATCTAGTCCAGCTAGCCCGGACAGAACTAGTATACGCCAAGAAATCAATACCCACATCAAGCTATGTCAAGAGAAACAAAAAGAAAACTTTTGATAAACGCCGTTGTGAACCCCAAAATTACGAAGTCGGTGATTTAATTAGGATCGAAAGACAAGTGCCAGCTACTGGGCAAAGTAAAAAACTTATACCTAAATTCCAAGGTCCATACAAGATTGTAGCTATATTAGATCATGACCGATTTCAGGTAGAGGATACTCCTATAACCTGCAAAAATAATAGAAAATTTTCAACAGTTGTGGCCATTGACAAAATTAGACCCTGGCTCAGTTTTAATAGACCACATGAACAAGAATTAGAGACTTCCAGTGATTCCTCTGAATAGTGCCCTTTTATAAACTACCATTTTTAAATATATATTTTAAGCGTTAATAATATTAATTATGAGCCGTATTATAGTATGTTTTATGAATGAAAATAGTTCATGTACATTTCATTAATTTTAGATTATATACAAAAGTTACTTATTACCGAATGTTTATTCAAGATGAAACTAGTTATATTACATACTAAAATTAATGCAAATTAATGTTTCTTATGTATGCTCAAATATATAGGACATCCCTGGTCTTATAATAAGGTAAGGACATCCCTGGTCCTGTAGCAAAATAAGGACATCCCTGGTCCTGTAGTAAAATAAGGACATCCCTGGTCCTTCAATAAAGTAAGGACATCCCTGGTCCTGTAGTAAAATGAGGACAACCCTGGTCCTGTAATTTAGGTCGGACATCCCTGGTCCGCTATGATATTCATTGTAAAAGTATGTTTAAAGAAGTAGTACCTAAGAATAATATATATTTTGAGCATTTAATGTAACTTACCATTATATAAGTAAGCGCACGAGGTCGTACGCAAATTAGGATGGCCGACTGTCATCAATTTATTATAACAATCATTATTAATTAATTATTGTATGTCAATGTATCAAATATTTGATTTGACTTCCGTTTTTTCTATTTGATTAAAAGTACGTCAATAGACACAGAGTGAACTGACATTTGAGGTGGCGCCACCACTCACCATTTTGGTGGGGGTGAAAGGTTTCAAGTAGCAAAACCTAGCTAGTTAGTCAGTTCACTTTTGGTCGTCACAGAAGAAGGTTGTGCAGTAGAGTGGTCTGTGAAGTGTTATTGGTAAAGTGTCATACTGCTAGCGTGTTATTCTGTAGGAGTTTAAATCAGCGCAAGTGTTTAATTTGGTAAGGAATATATACTGAAAAGCAAGTAAGTGTGTTTTATTTTTGGTAATTTCTATTAAAATTGAGCATTATGCCTCCTAAATTGGCATAAACCTTTTCACATCGAATCTATACTCTTTACAAATGTTCCATTTTTAATAAGCTTTGTTTTTAACTTGAAATAAACGCTTATATTCGAACATTTACCTCCATGTAAGCTGTAGCTATATGCCTACAATAAAATAATGGCTTCCATGCTAATCAAAGGGGTGAAGTCTAAGGGTCAGGTTACCTAAAGAGCAAAAACAATAGTTACGCACCCACTATCAAACTAATCGAGGGCTCGACAAAGAAAAAAGGTGGGGCAAATAAAAAGGGCGGGGTCTAATACTGCATAGTTAGCTAATTGGCCTTAGACTATAGATCTGAAATATCTGTACTATACAGTATGTAAAATAACAGAGGGCGTTCCTTTCAACCAGTTTATCTACATCATTAATAAATCAAATTAAAAATAAAATTTAAAAAAGCATAAACAAATTAAAAAAAAAACAAAACGCCTGTTTAAAATCAAAATCGTGACGCGGAATAGTAACTAGAGTAATTACAACGCGCAAACTGGCAATGTCGCTTTTGTGTCGTGCTCGCACTTTTTTTTACATCTTAAAGTTAAAAACTTTTTTTTTTTGTTAGCGGGAACCCCTTTCGTTAGTTAACATTCTGTATTTAAGTCTAAATGTATATTTACATTGATTGCTCGTACGTAAGTAATATGAGTAGAGGTGATAAATTCCATCTGAATGGCCTAACTTTGTCTTTGGTTGGAAAAATGAGCGATATTGGCTTAATAGGAAAAATTGTTCGTCAACTTTAAGTGTGATCGTCTTTTTATATGGAGCAGTAAAATCATAAATTAAATGAGAGGGTTCTGAAAAACAGAAGTCTTATTTTTCTCAGAGTGCTTTAGGTATAATAAAACGTAGGTGACCAAACTAACTCATCATACTGGTTGAATCAGCGATTTAATTGAAAGGCTAAACAAGTTAGCTGTTAATGAACTCCGGAATCCAATCAAACGTCTAGAGGACAAGCATCCATTTTCTTGCCTGCAACCTGTAAAAGGCTTTACAGCCTTAAGCCTTCTAGTTATTTATGTTGTCCTAAATAGGTCGTTTAGCCAGGTCGTTAAATAAAATATGCCAACTAGTAAAAGCCTAAAATAAATACATTGTTTTTATTGACTTTGCCAAACGTTTTATTTTTGATGACCACCGTAGCCGAGAGGCGAGCAAGCTGGACTTGGTGTCGCTAACTCTGAGGTATCGGGTTCGATTCCCTGTCGGTCAATGTAGAAAAATAACTTTCTATATTGTTTACACAGACATACCTAATTAGGAGTTATTTTTGGAGTCGGTGCCAGCCGTGGAGTGTTTGAATGTTTTTGTTTGCACCGACCTTAAAAATAACTGTTAGGTAAGTTTGTAAATGTTTTATCTTTTTAGTGATTTTGAAGTCGGTTATTTTTTTTATAAAATTTACTTTATTTACAATTAATCTGGTGGTCCGATGATCTCACAACTAGCGACGCTCAAGACCGTGCGAAGTGGAGGAGTAAATCAAGGAAAGCGGACCCTGCGCTCCAAAACGATGGCTTTAGATGCAACCGGGATTGACCGTATAGATGATGATGATGACTGAACCAGAATCAATCAACCTGAAATCAATTATTTTTCAGTATAAAGTTTGACAACGCTGCATTAGTATTGTTTATCGTTCATAGAAGAGCTGCTGATAAGCTATCTTACAAAAAAGGTTTTATTTTTCTCCCGATTAACTTATAAATATAACTCAGACCTTTCAAGCAGTATCATTTGGACAAAATGACATAATTCCAGAGCAAATCTTTCTAAGCGGATGATCTTTGAAATGAAGCTGCTTCGCCCACTTATTTACATAAAACTTGTCTAAATGTTAATCTGTGACTCGGGGTAAAGGATTATGACTTGCCCTCTGACATACGTTGGACGTAGGTACTCTACTGTTCCTGTCGTACGTTACCGGAGTGTAAAGGAGGGGTATATCCCTATGTTTGACGAACATGTGACTGGAATGTCATGTCTAGGGACCGGCACATTATGCAGCTTAATAATTGACGTCCCTTCGTGGGGTTCAGTATGAAATAATAAAGCCTCTAGTGTTTTGTGGGACGACCTATTAGCAATAGCATTGTGCGTGATGTCAGTAATATTTAATTACCTCTGTGTCTGTCTGTGTTCCTGTGTGGATATTAGTGTGTTGGGGCTGAAATTGTGTAATCCATTTTAAATTTTATCGTTATGTGCATGTTGTGGTGTTACGTAAATCAAACAAAATATGTTTAATGTTTAAAAAGAGTCGGTATACAAGCATTGCGTTACCATTACGCTCTTTATATGAAAAAACTTACTTCTAACGGGTGTCTCAGCACAGAATAAATAATATAGGTCTCAGTAAGAGTGCACTTTTTCATTTTAAAGTAAACCCGTATTTTTTGAGAGAGTTGTGATTTTTTTATTGGATTGTAAACAAGACATGTTCCGATTAAATATAGAATAAAATATCCGGCAAATGGTTTCCACGGCTCTAATGTCAAGTCATTACTCTTTTCATGAAATTTTCACTAAAATTCGGGCGGTCTTAGCGTAACTTACGTAATTTTTATAACAAGTTTTCACAATTAAAATGCGTTGTTCTGTCGTAAAGCGCTCCATTTTTAATAATCGGAACAAACAGATGACAGGTGCCAAATTTCAAAGTTGCCACTTTCACGAAAAAAAAAATACACTACATTTAAAAAGTGCACCCTTATTGACGGGTGTCAATATATTTATAATATATTATTACTCTTTGTTCCGAATAAGCAATAAACACCGTCTTTCCTTTCTACGTGAGTTTATACGTGTGAAAAAATCATTCAATCATCATTTAAGCCATAGGACGTCCACTGCTAAACATAGGCCTCCACCAATGACTTCCAGATTGGCTGGATGGAAGCGGCCTGCATCCAGCGGCTTTCAGCGACCTTTACCAGGTCGTCTGTCTACCTTCTGGGTGAACTTCCTAATCTTAATTGATTATAATAAGTAATAAAAACCAATAATGATATTATAGTTAGGGTTGATAAAGGATAAATAATAATTTATTTTGATGATGAAAATTTGTAAAACAATTAGATCGCTAACAATCACTTAACTGTTGCACATTGGTACAATAGTAAGCGAACTAGAAAAGTCATTCTATCTCATTTAATTTAAATTAACTATACACACAGTAGGTACTTTTTAATTTCTGGTAACATTATTTATGTATTCATACTCTCGAAAGTGCATAATATATTAAAAGAACTTTGATCAGTATCTCGTTTGCTTTTTAATTAGTAAACAAGTTTATCAACAGCTTTAGACGCATTTGCATAATTAAATTCATAATGTCACTTTATGATGTGCTGGGGTCGTTATAATACTTTAAACTTTTCACTAACTTCAGCCCACATCTCTGCGTGGGTTTTAAATAGTTATCAAATTATTTTTGTCAAGACTAATTTAAAATACTGACTTGTGGTATTTTGATAATAAGATTTTTATGATTATCGTTTTATTATGTTTTCGCATCTTGTTTACATCTCTGAATCCTATTAGTGAGGCGAAAAAAGTTTGAACTGTGCGCTTTAAAGTAAAATAAAATAAATTAAGTAAAATAGAAGAAAGAATGAATGATTGACTCGGTGGACTGACGACCAAATCAAGGTTGCGGGAAGCCTTCGGCATGCAAACGGTGGAGGCAGGGCCGCTTGCTGTGGGCTATAGCGTTCTATTAGGGAGGCCAATGTCCAGTCTGGGCTTCTAAATGCTGATGATGATAAAGACATGACGTGACGTGACGTGATGATGAAGTCCGTTGGAGGGATTTGGGATTTTCTGGGGGTCCGATGTGCCGCTGCGTCACTCGCTGCACGTCCTAGCGTCAAAGGTTCCCGCCGAAAATCAGCGTCGTGATAAGTCTGTGGCTGTCACGACAAATAGTGATGCACCTTTCTCGACACATCAGATTTGTTTTGTATTTAATTTTCTTATGTATATTTTTCTGTGTGCCGAATAAACGTTTCTATTTCTATTCAAAAATGTTTACACTCGTAATTGTATAAAGTTAAAAAAAAAATTATTTTTAAAATCAATCGGAAACCTCTTTTATTCTGTGAATAAGTAATTTTTACTAGCAGATAGGTAATGGAAGTGGTTGTACTACTACCCAAGCTAAAGTTAGTCATTGTATAGCTTTGTAGTAAATGCATGAAGATAATAGACTGGTAGCAGCTGTCAAACTCAACTGCTGTCAAATATCCATTCATATGCCAATTTGAAAGGCATGTGAAACTGCATGAAAAATATAATGACGCGACCTTTAAAATCACTAACGTTTGACAGTTTACAAGTTTTAACATTGATAGTCTGTCACTTTTTATTTACTAAATTGAAAATGGAGTTTAGTTTAAAGAACCAAATTCACAAAAGTTTACTTTTACTGTCGACAACAAACAGACTGGATATGATTAGTTTGTTCTGAATGTGAATGAGTTCAATTATAAAAACAAATGTGACCTAATAAATAGACCGTTCTTCGTACTTTCCCACACTGCTACATCTATTAAATCACTCCTACAACTCACGCAACTTGCGACCATATCTTTTTGAGATAAGAACTAAAATATTAAGATGATAATCTTGTGTTTTGCATTCACAATGCGTCATACCATCATTAACATTGATGTCAGAAGATGATGTATTGTCTCGTCGGTTCATATTAACTAGAGGTTATTGTTTAACACGGGCGACAAATGGTATTATGTTGATGGACAGTTACGTTGAAAGCCGGGCTGCAAGAATGGCCAATGCGGCCTGATTGTCAATCTGTGGCCTATTTTCTAAACATTCCATCATCATGTCAATAATATTGACAACGATTTGATAATAATGGTGACAGTAAGATTGTTTTAAAGAATAGGTTTCTATTCTGCAGAATAGGCTACGCATTTTGTTTATTTTTATACTTCTAAGAATTGAAAAAATGTGTTTGTGGTAATGTTTATTTAAAACATCTTCTTAAGCCACTAGAAGTATTCTGTTGCAAACAGAATGGAATGGCAACAACGACTCTAGGCCGGCATGGAACGGCTTTTCACACTTTTAACTATGACATTTTAGTCCTACGCGCCATACCTACCTAAAGGTACTGTTTTTCATCATCATCATAAACACTCCTTTAAAAAGAATCACTTCAGACTTTAACCGAAAAAAAACTGTGTTATTTCAATAGATAGTCTGTATTTTTATAGAATCAGAAAAATAACAAAGGGTTTGATAAAAATACTACCCAAAATCCACATTATCAATGAACGAAATCCTCAGTAAACTCAAGGTAATGGTAATCCCTATTTAACTTTATCATACTGGTCCCAAACAGACTCAGTAACTTCTATTTATACGAAGTAAAGTGGTTTCCGAGAAAAACAAGCCCCAAGACAATAAAGAAATGTCGATGTAAAACTCAATGGCCGACCGAATTGATCAAACGAGTTTCTTTATAAAATAGCAGCACTATTTTAAGGCTCTATTATTTATAAGTCTTATGCTTCAGACTTAAGAGTTATTCCAAGAGCAAATACGAATGACCGTACATCAATTTAATGTTTCGCTTAATTTATATTCCTATAACGAGTCACGCATGCTACTCGTAATGGAATATTACAAATACGAAATTACTGTGATCTCAGTCAAATTATGGCAGCGAACAACGAATTTCGATGTAATTGGATACAGCCACTTGGACTGGTGTAAGTTATAAACGACTTCTGTCAATGGTATAAATAGGTGTAATATACACACATTAATAGAGGGGATTAAGTTCGTATAGCTATGGAAATAAGCAATAAATATTTTCGTTGAATACTTAACTTATTGAATTCCCCTGCCTGGTTTGGAAATGCTAACCAGTATCTGCTGACAGATACGACTTCAGATGATATCCTATAGTTTTTATTGACGATAGGAACACTTATAGCATAGAGTTCAATATACAGGGTTACATTGCAAATGGGTGGCAAATTAAAAAAATAAGATCTAGGGAATGATATGAAAAAGCGTAATCGTTATTATTTTTAATTTTACGAAACAAAATTACTTTAAAATATCCGAAAATAAAGTCAATAGAGAACCTACGAAAGCCTACAAAGACCTTACGCAGTGCACTACGGTGCAATTTTTTCATGAATGAGTTAAATTATCCACGCGTACGATTTTTAACAGCGGATAGGAATAATTTAATGTGAATTTTTTTGTTGTTCTTTGCATAGTTCGATTAAGTTACTGACTCTGAGCCACTCCTAAAGATTGGGTGCCAAATTCTGCAATTGTTCCTCCTTTGCAATGTAACCCTGTATGATTGAAAAAATGTGTTTGAAGGATCTTCATTTGGTCCTAAGAAAAATGTAAACGTATTAGTTTGTTTTGTGAATGTATTGCTTGAAAGTTGAAAGTACTCGTATTTTTAATATTATCATGGATGGGTAATTAATCACAACGGATTTTAATGGTTTTGTAATGTAAATAGTTTAAGATGTTGTTTATACGCAGCAGAATAATCCCTAAAATGAATTACCTATAAAATGTCCTAAAAGGTCCTTATTTGTGGATAGTATTTAGCGAAAATAATGACCATAACTATAGTATTAAAGTCGCACTTTTTTGCAATTTACCCGTTAAAATATATATGAACGTTATTATTAATACTTATAGGTACTGAAAATAATATAGATTTGACTACATGAGAATAAGACACAGATAAAAAGAATGCACTGGAAATTATTAATAAAAATATATTTGAAGTATAAATAATGCGCTAGAAAACACACAAACTTGACGTTTGACGACCGTCTGGTGTCGAATGGTTCGAATCCCGCATGGGGCAAATGTTTGTGTGATGAGCACAAGACTTAGGTACAAAATTTGTACCTAAGTCATGGATGTTTATAAAAGTATTTAAGTATGTTTATCCGTTATCTAGCCGCCATAATACAAGCATAATACAATTTTTGCTTAGTTTGGGGCTAGATAATTGGTGTGGTTGTGAAAATTTATTTATTTATATGGTCTCCCAGAAATGAATTGAATTTCTTGTGTTGTGAGGTGCCAAACAATGAGTTTGCAAGTGCGTTGCGGCGCATTTAAAGTTTTCTATCGAGTATCGAAGTCGGGGATCACTGCGCCACTAGTCCTATCGCCGGTTCTACATTTCTCTAAAAGAGGTGATTATCAATCTAAGCAATGCAAATACTTTCATCGAATGAAAGTATCCGAAAAATATATTCGGACGGAATAGAATATAAACACTTACAGCACTAAATTTAATTTACCACGACTTAAGGCTGTCAACTGTTGAAAAACAAGTTTCTTAACTAGTCTTTTGCTTAGTAGCATTCTTGGAAGTGTTTTCAGACAGAAGAGGAATTATATTACAACTCGTTTTTCAAGGTTCGCAACGGATACTGTTTCATGATAGGGTAAAGAGTGTAATCTATACATACAACAAAACTGTAAAAGTCAATTTCTGTACATGGACCAGAAAAAACGGTCACAGCTTTGTCTATGATCAGAGGAGTCCAAAAAAATTTTCTTTTATTTTTTTGTAGTAACTAAATCAGTCAGTCAGTGTAATAGTAATTTATCAACACTATTATTGCGGGGCTTAGTATACCTACCTGCCTAGAAAACAAAGGTCTATAGACGTCCACAAACTGAAAGACGCAGCAAGGGTATCCATTGGACCGATGACCTAGTTATTTAAGGTTTTAATACGCCGTTAAATGCATCCGGTCTAGAACAGCGAGGAGGTCTATGTCAATAAAATGACGGAGATGATGATGATAGTAGATATGCCTTCTTCAAATATGTATTTGAAGGTGTGCAAGGCCACGTGGCGTACATTAATCCGACTGTCGTAAGTTTTCCCCACTCAAGCCACTTACTATGGGAAAGGCCTATGTTTAGTAGTCGATTTCTAGATGCTGGTGATGATAGTATACTTACTTCAAATACCTCCTATGCAACAACATAAATCCGACTGTCTTAAGTTTGCCTCACCAAAGTGATATCATATAGATATAGATCTTATTCATCAATTTGAAATATTAACAAATGTCATTGAGGAATACGCTAAATTCTTGTCATATCAACCACAAATCTTAGCATATACGTTGGTAATGATGATGACGCTTGCCGAATGCCTACATAACACCGTGATGGCCGGTGCTGACAAAATGATGGATGGAGCCTGCCGAGACTTCATCCAATTATTTGTTTTGCAAAATCAAGTACTTGCTTAGTCTATGACTTATCTATGGCCAATAGTTAATTGCACCCTGAACAATTAAAAATTGCATGACTATTACAATATGCGCCCGATTAAAGAATGCCGTCATCTAAAATATTCCTTATTCATAACATAAAGTCGTTAACGGTGACGAAACATATTCGTAATGGAAAATGTAATTTTGAATTTCAGTGCCTGATGCTATTTAATTTTTTACAGAAAATGTAATAAATGATTACTATTGGATTGTAATTCCACAATAAAACCACAAAAAAGTATGTTTTTGTACTTGCTCTACTAAGTTTTAAGGATGTTCGTTTTAACTAAACGTTAAAACGAACATCCTTAAAACCTGTACAAACTCAATAAAACAGTAATAAATCGAATCTAGACAAGTGTGAGTCGGTAGCAATAAGCCACTTTTTATATTGCGTTTATTATAATAATAACCGACCCATTATCAGTGTTTGCATGAAACCTTACATTCATAAATCATTTAATAATACACACTTACGAGTACTTGCTTCTCCTTGTTCAAACCACTAAACAATTTAACCCGTTAAAAGAATCAGATAAACACAGATTGGTAAGCCGTGCCTATATTGACCTGCTGACCTATGGTAGCCAATCACTGACACACCTACAGTCTACGACGAAGTAATTTAAGTAGTTCGACCTCACCGAGATATAGATGAGCTAGAAACGGCATTGGTAGAATGTTTATCATCAAAAAGTCCTATTGTCAGCAAATAAAAATAACAAAATGAAAAAAAAAATAACTACGAGTCGACTTCAGGACTTTCTCTTTTTAAAATTCAGTTTAAAATAACTCTCCTTTTTCAAAAGTATTTCCTTTTTGACAGGCAACAAATAGTAACAAACCTAAATGGTGCTATAATATTCTAAACGTACTTTTTCCTATTACCTACTATGTCTTTTGTGTGGTGTGCATAGTAGTATCATTATAGACCAGCTATCTATGTTTATACCTGATAAGAATATATGTTACTGAATAGTTTGCTATTCAGCAACATATATTCTTCTCTCTTTCTCTCTCTCTCTTCTAATATATATTTTAAAATTCTAATCAAGCGTTTTACTAAAATAACAAAATAATAACTTAAAGATAAATTAACAATGTGATATTTTTATAAAAATATTAGGTTTTTTTAATCGTTTGATAAAGTAGATATCTTTTATGTTACCAAATATGTATTTTCAACAATTGCTAACTTAGAAAATATAGGTTTTAAAAACCATTCATAGAATATTTGATGAATACAGAAAAACATTTCAATTTGAGCAAAATAAAATAATATTGCCACTCAGTTCCGCCTTCCATGTTTCAAAGAAATCCCGAAACACGAAACTTTTTACTAATAGCTATCCGTGGACAATTTGTTACGTTATAACGGGTTGACATTCGTAATTAATAAATCATCGTGGTAAGGACACGGCCACAGTTAATTACTCTTCAACACGCACAATAATTCCTTAAATAAGCCGAAATTAATTGCGCTTCCATTTATTCGGCTTACATTAAATTAAGCTTTATTGGTGTTGTAACAGGCGCTTATTCTTACAAATTGTTTAGATAACATTTATACATAATTAAAATAAAAAACGTAAATTTTTGGCAAACCATTGGGTAAGTATTAGTTTATATGTTTATTATCTATAGCCACATACTCCATGCTATACGTCCGATGAAAGCATGATATGTGATTACAAGCTTTATACTAAGTGTAATATATTCGTAGGCTCTCCTACCTTTGTTTTTTTGTATTGTAACCTTGCAATTTTTTCTTTATTTTTATATAGTCACACTTTTACTGGATACGTACACAATTGTTTATAGCGACGTCTATATATATTTATTGCAAACAAAAAATAAATCACTTAGTTAAGTTTATTTGCGTTCTGAAATCTCTATTTTTCCAAAATAAAATCTGTGCAATATAGAACTATCAAACTAAATTTAATGAATTAGCTTTTTGTTTGGAATGATTTTTACGTTGCTAGATTTAAGTGTTGTCCTAAGTTGTTTATGCTAGGTTTGACAGCTAATTAGTTTCACGGCTTAAATTTGTATCTTTTCATAAAAAGAGAGAAAAATATATACTGTAGTTTTGTTGTTATGGATAACGAAAACTTTGAAATCGAACTTACGGCGAAACCCGACACCGGCGTTCAATGAACCAACAACTATAATGACGAAACCAGAGATTTTTCTCAGATGTTTATAGTAGTATTTTTATGGAAATTGACGTGGTAGAAATTTTGATCAGTATTCGATTTAAACCATGTATGTACATATATCACTATATACTTTGAATGAACAGCACGAGTTGTTATTCGATTTAAACCATGTATATATATCACTGTATACTTTGAATGAACAGCAAAGACCACGTCAGTCCACTGCAGGACATAGGCTTCTCTCAATGCACGCCACTGAGCCCGATTGTCGGCTATTCTTACCATCGAGTTCCAGCAGCTGTGCAGAAAGTACAAGTACGAAAAATATTTGTTATGTTTCATCCAGTTCCAAAAAAGTACCAGGAATTTCTATCTCCCGAAACCAGTCCACAGACCGCAGAGCCATCGAGGTTTGTGAAAATGTGACCAAAATTTACTACCGTATTAGAGCCAGACGTGACATACGCATAATCCACAATAAACCCACTTTACACGGCCTGGATGGCTCACCAAAGCGTGATAATTGTGAAAGCAAATTTACACCTACAAAACTGACAGATAGTAAAACGGATTGCGAGTGCAATATTGGGGGCAGCCAACCGTTTTTAACGGGAATGCAAATAATGGTTTACTGTCAAGGTGATTGCGCGGCCTTTAGTATCCTGTTAAAAGATAAAATCACTATGATCGCGTCAACTGTAAGTTCACAAATCAAGTACTAGATTTATCGGTCAGGTACCTTTATGTTGTGAATAGCCAACCCTACTACCAAGATATGAAGCCGACCCATAACTTTGTAATTAATGTTATTTTCCCGGTAAGCACGTCCCTAGACCCAATGAAAACGAAAAATGATTGGCAACTGATAAGACACGTTTTAAAAAAAAAAAAAAAGATTGAGGGAATGAGACAAAAAGACAGATTGGGAGAACATAAGGAACATATTATCAAGGTTAAGTATAGGCTATATCGTATTATGTCGTAAAAATATTAGCGATTACTACGGCGACCTGACCACAGTTCTTGAATTAGGAAAGAAAGAGAGAAAAACTAGTACCTATTTTTCTATTCTAATCCCAAGTAAAGATATTTTTAGTATGTAATAATGTTAGGTACTACATTTTCCATTTTATGTAATCAATAATTATTATTAACTTAATAGTTGCGTGCTAAGTAAACCGCTGATTTAATAACAAAAGGAGGTAAATTCTAAATAATCATTTTATATATTTTTAAATTAAAGTATGTAAGCCTCTACAACAGGTTGTTATTGAAACAAAATAAAATTTTAACGATATTAAGTAGACAGTACAGTTCTAAAATTGAACTTAATGAATAAATAAATCTGAAAAAAAAAGAAAAAAAAAAGTTGCAGCGAGAATATAATTAAGGAATTGGTGCTGGAAAATATTAAAATAAAATTACTGCTCAAAGTGTTACTGGAAAACATATGAAGCCCAATAACGTGAGCATCCAGCCGTTTTACACGGGAGAGCGATTCAGTCACTTCCAGATTTTTACATCAATGTGTACTTTCCTTTGACCGCGGACAACAAATTGATTTCGAAAGCAGGCTTGATCGGAAACGTGAATCAATCATTCTGGTATGAAATATGATCATTTGTAATACTATCAACCGCCTCGTATATCGGATTCTGATTAATTTTGACTGCTCCAACACCGTCTTTAATTGGATGTGCGGCGAAGGGTTAAGAACATTGGTCTTAACATAAATTTAGTGTTGCGATTAGACATAAAATATAATATTTTATAGCTGTTCTCGTCGATCGCAGCGACTATAGTCGATTTAGTGATAGGGGTTTCGGAAGCTAATTGGGTATTGGAAGCTGGCATGGATTATCGGCGGTTTGTCAGTTAAAAAGATCGTGAAATCGACGTTCAGTGATTTTGTAGACAGTGTGGTACAACATCATGTTGGTGGTTCAACATTATACATTGTATTTAAGTCATATCTATTGTATATAAGCTCTGCTTAGTTTGAGACTAAATAATGGGTGTGATCGTTGGAAAAAAAATATTTTAGGAAAAATTTACTAACGATATCTTTTATATGTTATTTTCAGTGTATTTTGTTTTTAATTTTTACTTTCGCGAATAGTGTCACTGATTTATCCCTGGATTATAATTTTTAGTCTTAAAAGGTAAATAATAAATAGTTAGAAGATGTTCATTATGCTCTTATGAATTAAAAATTTAAACAAGTACATCATCATCATCATCATCATGGCAGCCTATTTCAGTCCACTGCTGGACGTAAGCTTCCCCCTAAGAGTAAATAAGTACGCCTTCATTACATTAATTACCAGGAGCAGATAAAAACACCTACTAACTCCACTAAATTCACCGACACGCTTCCATGTCACGGTAGTATGCCTACAATTTTATTCATCAACCAATTTCCGTCCATCAACAACGGTTTGTCCCGCCAAAATCACTACTACACGTAATTTGTTTTGAGTAGACCACACAGTTTCAATCCACGTCAATTACCGCGGTATATTATAACCCAAACAGAATTTTGTTTTTACGCAAAACAACGGTAGTGAGCAAAATAAAAATATCCAGAAGACTCGCTAGATTTAACTCTGGTCTTAATCCTTTTATTTTACCTCTTGGCTCAAATAAATCAATTTCTCAATGAAAACCAACTTACAAATCGCAAAAAATAATTCAATGGCCGTAAACATCCGATTAGCTTTAACGAATTGTATCTAACCACCTCTAAGTACATTTTCTAATATGTTCTTTATCACTGCATACAAACATAACGAAGCAGATCTAAATTACTTTAAAAAAATGGTGAAGGCGATCTAGACTCTAGATAGATTGATATCATTATTTAAACCATAGGACGTCCACTGCTGAACATGACTGCTGACTTCCAGCTTGGCCGGTTGAAAGCGGCCTGCATCCAGCGGGTTTCTACTACCTTTATCAGGTCGTCTGTCTATCTTGTCGGTGGACGTTCTACGCTACGCTTTGGCTGTGGCTTTCATTTTAAAACCTTTTTGCCTCATCGGCTGTTAGTTCTACGTGCTATATGCCTCGCCCACTGCCACCTCAGCTTGCGAATCGATGACAGCGATTTTTGTTCGTTTAAAGACCTTCTCATTTTTGATTCGATCTCGCAAAGAAACAACTAGCATAGCCCTTTCAATAGCATGGTAGATAGATTGATAACTTTCTAAGGAAAACCGTTATTTTTGTTGCATTTTTCTTGCAATATTGCCTACATAGATTGATATTCAGCAGTCGATGACATGTATAACATGCTAAAAGTTAAGCTGTACAGTTATACTAAAAGCTGAACCACAGCTTAAATAATAGTTTTGTGAATCAGAAGTTAAGCTGCGTACAAACTACGCTAGACAAACGCACATAATTGTGGACATCGCTATTATTTATAGCTGAACAATAAAGGTTCGCTTTAATTAGTAATATTATGCTATAGCTTGTCTTTTAGTTGTACATACTTGCAAAAAATTGCTCTATTTTAAATTAATTTGTATATCTTGTTGTGCGGGCCTACTATTCTCTTTAATATTGTGGTGGTTGTGAGAGGCAACATTAATTTGATTTACTCACTAGGCGTCAAAAACGCTAACGTTCCACCAAAAGTTCGTCAGTGTAATTAACTATCACGAAAGTTGAAAGGGTGAGGCTAAGATCGCAAAAACTGATTGCCATGACGACGCATAAACAAAGAATCCGCTGACCCTCATTAAAACGGTATATAGGATAGGAGACAGATATAATAAATTTATCATAAATTGATACCATTTTATTTTTGTAGTCAATATAAGCAGAAATTAACCGTAGGCACAGATAAGACATAACTAGGGTAGACTTACACCTTTAATTTTAATAAACGCTTTTGCCTATTTCTATCAGTACCTGTTGTTTGTAAACGGTTAAAGCTGCTATTGAATTATTTATATTCAACTAGCTGTCCCGGCGAACTTCGTACCGCCTCTTTTTTTTTAGTTCAGTTTTTTGTATTAGTTATTCTGCTATTCGAAGCGGAGAAAAATCCAACCAACCAAAGATCATAAAAATCGGTCCAGCCGTTCTCGACTTATAAATGGTGTAACTAACCCGACTTTCTTTTATATATAATTACACACTTCAACAAACACTTTTCACCATTAATCGTTAGGTCCTTTTTACCGCTCAAATTTGTTAAAAAATAGTCAATTTCAACTTGATACCTCCACACGTAAAAACACCTGGTAAAAAGGGTCTTGACAGACATACATACAGACGGTCAACAAACTTATTTTCTGAGGGTTCTTGTTTTCCTTATGAGGTACGGAACCCTACAAAAAATTAAGTCCTATATTTAAATATAATATATAATATAAGAAGTAATTAATTGCTTAAATGAGATACCAAACCCTGAATTTTTATTTAACCTTTAATAACGTAATAAAACATTTTGTATTCGTATCATGCATCCATCACATGATTATATTATTGTTGCAAATATTGTTGTCCTTATTTCCGAATATCCGAATTAAACGTCACTGAAACGGACACACGGACACATCAGAAATGAAGAGATCCGTAAACGAACAAAAGTCGCTGACATAGCCCAACGGATTAGCAAGCTGAAGTGGCAGTGGGCGGGGCACATAGCACGTAGAACTGATGGCCAATGGGGCAGAAAGGTTCTAGAATGGAGGCCGCGTACCGGCAAGCGCAGCGTAGGACGTCCACTCACAAGGTGGTCAGACGACCCGGTAAAGGTCGCAGGAAGACGCTGGATGCAGGCCGCTTCCAACCGGCCAATCTGGAAGTCAATGGGGGAGGCCTATGTTCAGCAGTGGACGTCCTATGGCTGAAATGATGATGATGATGATGATGAAACGGACACTAAAGTCAAATAGCACATTGATATTTGGTGTTTCTTAGAGGCAAAATATAATCAAAAATTCAAACATTCGCATTATGTGGGATGTTACGTCTAATAAAATTCATTATAATAGACATAGGACGTCCACTGCTGAACGTAGGCCTCGGACCATGACTTAGGTACAGATTGGCCGGTTGGAGGCGGCCTGCATCAGTGGTTTTCTGCGACCACCTTTCGGGTGAACACGCCCTACGCAGCGCTTGCCAGTACGTGTCCACCATTCTAAAACCTTAAAATATTAATAGTTGCTCTGTATCCGATGTTGTGTTTGTTACAATATAGAATTATTACTACACCGCTGAATTTTGAATTTATCACATCTTTTAAAATGTATGTCTCTTGGATTACTTCAGACACGTCACGCACGACTCACGAAGCCGATATTTTTTATAGGACAATTAAACAGAAATAAATTGTTTCGCTTTCATTATCGGAGCGCACTTATCGGCCAATAAACCCAGCTATAAAAAATATAGCGCTTTCTTAGTTAAAAACTTCGGAATGGCACGGTAAATTATTATGCGCGTCTTTGATATTTAAATTGATTTAGAATTTAGTTAATAAAGTTACTTTAAAATATGAATTTGTAAGAAAAACTGAGAGTATCGTATCAACAAACTTATCTCTAAAATGAATTATGTAATTTAAGATGATTAATTATAATTTAACTACTATTGGTCAGCTTTTAATTTATGAGCAAATAGATACATTTGTTACTACCTATTGTTAAACAATAGTAACTATGAAAATTAATTCCGATTTGTTCGTCTTTTGTGTGTTCCTTGACATTAGTTCGACTACGATGAAACTTAACAAGTTGTGTTGTGCGCTTGTTAGGACTGGTTGCCACAGTAATACTGCTTAACTTCCTATATAATTTAAATTGCTACTCAAGATTGTTAAAAAAAAAGGTAAACTGTGAACGACTATTTGGGACGAGTTAATAAAAAAATATATAAAATTAAAAACTACCTTGAAATTTTATAAAAATGCAGTGAAATGTAAAAAAAAAATATAGGGACGTGTAAGACCTCTTATTGTAAGCCTATTTTCAAAAATAGCTAATGCCGGTTAGCCGGGAAAAGGCTACTAAATACTAAAGATTTTCAACAGTTCTGAGTTACTAAAACGTTACGAATACAAACTAACAAACACAGTTTTAAGTGTGTGTAAAAATAAATGTTCTAAGAAACCATTTATGATCGGAACTTAAAACAAAAAGCCGATACACGCTTAGCGAGTTTTTTCATATGTCCCCATAAGTCGGTCCTGTTAATATTGATAAACGCATAGATTATTTTAATTAGTCTCCCTGTCAAGCCGCGATATATTCGCGCGATATCTCCAATGACAGACACAAATAACCCACTATAAATTCTGCCAACATCTTATACTCGATAACCTAACTAAGTGGACGTTTAAATCAATTGGTTAACATGAAATGTTACTAGACAAGTCCAAATGTATTCAGATTGCTAACGACGAACGAACACGAAGGTCTGGACTATCATCCCGTACATGGAAAAGCAAAACGACCCCACCATTATATGACGGCGTCGGAGATCAACTTTAGATCTTCATTCGTCGTGACACTTGTTGCGTATAAAATAAAGATGAAAGTTGAATGTCGAATGTTTTAAGTCGACGACATGGTACGTGCTTCGCAAATCAAGTGCGTTCAAGAGCGGATGGGTGTGCGTCTATGAAAAATCGTGGCGAGGGTGACACAATAAAGCGAGAGGAAAGGGGTCCTGCAAGGTGCTTTAATCGCAAGCGAGTAGGTACCTAGACGAAAGAAGGCAGCGTTGTACACCGAAACGCAAAATAAACAGTATTTTATTTAATTTAAATCGAAAGCAAAAAGTTGAAAATGAATCAGTCACAACTCCGATAATAACAGCCAGATTACCAGCTGCAAAAAGCAACTAAATAAAAATGCTTTTAAGACTTGACCTAATATGAGGGCAATTGCTGATACATTTATTATAAAAAATTTGTGACATTAGTTTTTGTCAAGATTTTTTCTTTCTTTAAACTAAAAAGAAATGATGTTTAACTCGAAATTAAACTCTAAAAGACAAGTTACACATATTTAACTTATAAAATTTATCGGTGCGTGACAAAACGTCAAATAAGTAAAGTCAAATGTAAGCAGTTGCTTACATTTTAATTCTAATAATAATAATTAATGGCGTTTATTCTTAATTTTAAGTCACGGATGAGTATATAACAATAGTATTTAAAGTTAACCTAATTATGAAAACGCAAATCTTATTGCCTTATGTTTTTAACAAAAGTGGTTATAAAAGTACGTAATATGGTATAATATAAAATCTAACATCGTATTCAGCGTAAGTAAGAAAGTTAAATCTACAAATCCCTTGATGTCTTCGACTTTTGATATCAGCCCGCGGCTATTATGGTTAAAGTTATCATCTTATGCGAAATCCATTCAAGATCAAAATGAAATCATTCTGCTTAAACATAAGAACTTTTGAGTTCGTTTTTTTTCTTTTTAAATTAAAAATTGCCTGCATAAAAGTGTACTGTTGAACATCGCATTATTTGGATGCTTACGTATTTATGTGTTTTGTTTTAGTTTGTACAAAATTCAAAGACACCCTAGCAAAGAAAAATATTGACAAAACAGGTTAAACTTATAAAGCGTACGGTATGACACGCGACAAAAATTTACTTCAAAAAATGCTTGTCACTGAAAAATAACACCAAAATGTTCATCATTTAAGCCAGTGGAATAAGGTTGAAAAACCCGTAAAAAAAATCAAGTGCCTAGTCGAGATATCACCCCTAGTGTAACAGCTAATGAATTAGCCTGTCAATAATATCAAAGCAAACGCCAGCTGTCAATTTTCGAGTGACGCCTTTAGAAGGGCTGTTTTCAAAATTTTATAAATATGAAGCGCTACAAACAATCTTAACACAACAGGATAAGAATCAGATTTGCGAAGCACTAAGCACCGTGATTCTTATTTGATTGATCACAAGTTTTTAATGTGTCAATTGCGTGTTAGAATGAATTATGCAAAGGTGTTTTGTTAAATAAATTGCGTGAATAACGTTTTCGTTACATTAAAAAGTTTAATTTTCGCACAAGGAATTAACAAATTGAAGCCTACCACTACCTCTCATTTTGTTATGACTGCTTGCAGTTATATCGAAAATTTGCATTAATTCTGAGACAGTAAACCGAGCGAAAGCCACAATGCAAAGTTTAGCTGAAATGTAGATACTTGTATGTGGTTTCTCCAAATTTCAGAAGTTTGTTACCAAAGTTAACATTGTCGTGGTCAAGCCGGTCAAGTAAGTGTGTGTTCAAATTGTTGCTTTAAAGACGGATCACGATATGCTACAGACAAACATACATGCTAATCTCGTGTCGCATTATATATTAGCCACCCACTTAGACGCTATGAAACAAATCCTATATCTACACTGAAAATCTATTTCAAATATTAGTCAAAGAATTATATTATTCGGTTAAGTAGTTCAAGACAGTACCTTCTAAATCTTAACAAACAAACTTTCCTTTATATAATATTAGTATAGATTAAATACAGCCATTGCAGTATTTTGCTGTGAAGCAAATTAAGCTGTTACATTTGCTTATTTGATTTGACGAAAAATAATAAACATAACATAGAATTGATGTTCAAGTCGACTAAACTGAGACTAACTTGTTTAAACTCAACATACAAGCCGTGCAACATACGAGCACATTGTAAGGCAACATTGTCACTACTGCAACCACAACCACATGTTGCTTTAAGATATGGGAGTAGAGAACATATACTTTAACACAGGACCAAATTGAAAATGAATACAAGGCATACTCAGATCCAAAAAAGAACAACCAACCCATTTTCATACCAATTGCAGAGAAGCGTGGATTCAAATGATGATAATAGTGATTATAGTTAGAGGTTAATCAACAATACAACCCGCGTAACAGAAACGCATAAGATCCTATCTTAGTCATATTAGCTAACTGTTTTTTATGCAAAATTAAATGTAGGCCTTAAAAAATTAATGTTTGAGGAGTAGAATTACCTCTTAAGGAGGTTAACATTTTTTATCATCACTCACCCCTACCTTGAAGTATTACAATACTACATCAAAATTACTTTTTCCTTAGATAAAAGTTGATTAATAATATTTTACTGGTTGGTTTTTGCACTGCATGTCTATTGTTACATCTTAAACAAAAAACGGGACGGCCGTAAAGAATACCCTTCCCCACCGCCAACAGGAGGCGTGTCATAAGAGGCGACTAATTCCTATAGCACAAGACGGGCAGCAGCGTCTGCGTGCGAAACCTTATAAAAAAAACTACGTTCGCCTACCCGCCTGCCAAATGTGGCGAGTATTGGCAATCCCCCCAATGATAGTCATTGGGGTAGGCCTATGATCAGCAGTGGACGCCCTATGGCTAAAATAATGATGATGATGATGCAATAAAAAAAAAAAGAAACACAGTGATTAATGTCATTTTTTAACTGGCTGTTTTGATTGTACTATGGCAATGCAAAGCCCGCAGCAACAAAGCCGGGCAAATAAAGACTCCGACTACAAACGGGTGTAAGCCAACAGTGGCCGGTGGCAACTGGCAACTACATGTTGCACTTTCAGGGAAATCATTCATTTACTAGGGTATTTATTTAATTGCACTGTTTTTGGGTGTAAAATTAAACAAAAATTTGAAGTTTGGATAAAAATAAAAGATAAAGACAATACTGGGGAAACTGTTTTTTTAAACCTTTATCAAGAATTTGCTTTATCCTCCAAGCGTTTAAAAATACGTTTTTATTTCATAAGCCATAGATATTAGCTGATTTAAAATAATCAATCTGGTTCATAGCTCCAGTCAGGCCGTATAAAGGTCAAAGATAAGAAGTTATTAAATTAACAAGCAATGATAAAAAAACATTGAATTATCAACCTACTTCATACATTATTTATTTCGGCCGTGTCGTGTATTTTATTGAATATTTTGGCAATTTCTTAATTCGTTTTGACCAATTTATTCTCATTAGAGGAACTACTGATATCAATAAACAAAACAAATAAAATGACATCTACCTATCAAAATAATGAATAGTCATTCTAATAAAACTCGTAACATAATATTTACGGCGTAAATTAAATAATATAAAGCGTTTATGTAAATTATAATACTTATCATTTAATGCAATATTCCAAATGTTGTTTAAAATTCAATTTAAAAGATATGACGTTATATTCCGAATATTTAATTAATCATTAATTGTAATTAGCGCAAAATAATTTAAGACTTTATTTCACCACTACAATGTTTTACCACAACGAAATTAATAAATATTAGTTGTATAGCCAAATGAATTGCACATCACCAGTGAACAGAGCTCATAGCTTATCAAGAGAGTAAAAAAAAGTTGAGGCCTATTAAAAACACTCTTTGTTGATATTCTTAGAGCGGCAGTAGAATGGTAGCCTTTCAAAGGCCAATTCTGCGGTCGTCCACATGTTGCTTGCAAGACATTAGCATATCAAAGCGCCTTCTCAATTACATGATGACAGGCGGACAGACACTATGCTTTGCTTTAGGTTGGAATAACAAGGAGCTATTTGCACATATGTTGTGGAAAGACAATGGCTACACATTTTAAAGTAAATTAATTCAGCCTAATACGCCAACGTATGGACATGAATAACTGCGGTCTTAGGGCCAGTTTTACCACGTGCTGATAAATTCCGGATAACCTATCTAGACGACCTGATAAGAATCGCAGGAAGACGCTGGATGCAGGCCGCTTCCAACAGGCAAATCTGGAAGTCAACGGGGAAGGCCTATGTTCAGCAGTGGACGTCCTATGGCTGAAATGATGATGATGATGAACCTATCTAGCACTTTTTTGACAGATAACCCATACAATTAGCTGTCAAAATAGTTCAAATAGGTTATCTGGAACTTATCAGCAAGTGGTGAAACTGGCCCTTAGAAATCTATTTTACCGGGACACCATAGTGGTGTAACTTACCGCCACCAACAAAATGTATACGAATTGACAAATAAGTTCGATAGAACTATAAATCTTTTGTAGCTTATAAAAGATATGGGGATTAAACGTCATCTGAACATTTTAATTTATCCTTCATAAGTCGCATCATCTGCTTAAGCCTTAAAAGCCCAGATTGGAGCCAATTAGAGATGAAACCAGAAAATATTATTTTGATGAAATGAGAACCTCCTCCTATTTTGCAGTCGATTGAAAAGTGATGAAGTTGTACAAATTTTCTTATTCGTCTTTTATTCCTTTTTTTAATGTTCCTTATCGTTGCCATAATCATTACAAGAGAATTTAGTATGTCAGTAAGTATGACTAGCTAAGTGCTAAAAAATGCTTAGAAAATTGCTAAAACTGTATGATACAAAAGTCCCTTAAAATAAATAACATCTATATTTTCCATTCAGACACTCTTTGCTCTTGCACTGCGTTACTGAACTCTATTAAAACTTAATTTCCTCAAGACCTTTTTGGCGGTAAGATCACCTTGATGCACCTATAGCTATTTCTTTACTTCAAACATGTAGTAAAAAAAAAATTGCATTTTTAAATTTTTGCAATAAAGTGTGTAATAAATCTAGTCCTTATTTGAAATACGATCCCATCCACTACTTGGATATTATCTAATTTACTAACAGACTACACGCAACCAACAAGGCTAATGTAGCTTAATCCGAAATGCCTCAGTTTTCTTTGACTGACAAAACATACACAGATACTCGTATTAAAGCAGATTGCAGAGAGGCTAAAATCGCCAGCGCAATATTTTAAGGATTGAAGGGACAGAAAATTCAAAAAGAAAATCACTAAACGTTAAAATCAATTATTTAAAGTAATTAAAACTATTAATAGGAGCACCCATTCGATTAGTGCGCAAGTTTCTCGAATGAAAACATTATCGAAGTACCTACGTTTTGACGACGAATTTGGGAGCGACTGAAGTTTTAATACGTTTTAATGTATGTAGTAGAAAGGTACCATCAGCATCAAAAATAGGTATTTACTTTGTAAACACTTAATAAAAAGTAAATGAGGTTTGTAAAACGCTAAAAGTGTATTCATATTTTTGCCGATGACTATACTACTTGGCAACATGTGCTTTGTTGCTGGGCATTAGAAAACTCGGCTCAATCGACAATATATTTCTATAGAAAATTTACAACTTAAGCAAGTAGCTGCCTTGAATGACGGAGAAGTATTACCCTATTTGTCAAAACGTATAAGAAGATCAGTGTCCAAGCAACTTAAAGAGGGGCGAGCACAACAACTCAACCCCAAGGATTAAATCGACTCCACCAAAGATCCCTCACTGGTCGTACCTTTGACTGCCAAAATTGTACTCTGCAATGAATCAGTGCGCACAAACATGTATGCAGGCGAGCATCGGGGTGAAAACCGCTTGCTTGGCAACGAGCCACGCTCGCGGTTGAATTATCAAGCACCACCATAGATTAGCAATCCACGCAGACAGGACACAGCGTCAAAGTTACGCTGCAGTCAACCTAAGTAAATTAACTGCCTGTAAATTCACTAACTTACTAACTCTATTCAGTCCAGTTTGTCTTTTAGCTTAATTAATTTAGCAATCGTAAATTTTAATTAGTAGAATAAATCGTCTGGAAAGTTAAGAAATCTATATCACTTAGAAAAGTTTCAGAATGGGACATGCTTTATTAAAACAAATTGGCAATTGAGTCACTAATTAGAAGAATTTTGAAAGTTACAGAACTGAATACCTGTATCTTGAGGGACGTTATTAATTCAGGCACTCACAATTATGATTGTTTTACTAAACATGAATAACTTACTAAATTTTTACTTGAATGCTTTTTTAAATTAGTAATAAATATAAATATTGGATACACGAAAAGTAGCAACTAACCGTGTTTCTAGATCAAACAAATATAAATAACTTAGGTAGTTTAGTTCTCAAAACAGGAATAAAGATCGTGTCATAAGGTACCAGCCAAAGATTGTTTTGCTGGCGGCGTCCCAGCATACCTAAACGCAAATAAATTTTAAAAAGTTGGTTTAAAATAAATGAACGGGAATCGATACCAGGCTCACGCTTAATGTACACTGCACCGAGTACGGTGCAGATTGCAGAGTGTAGATGGCCCGATTGGCTACTGCAAATCGAAAAGGGCTTGAAATACCGTTAAATAGTTCGTATATCGTTAATGCTGCTTTAGGTAACGATTCTTAAACAATTCATATTATGTCATTTACCGATATTTTTGTAACATTTAGGCAAAAAAATGGTTATTGTAGCTCGTCTCTTAATCTCTCAGATGCTTAATCTCTATTTGTATACATCACATTTTGCGGGGAGCCTTATACCAACTTCAAATCTAGTAGTGTGGCGTTGAATGGAAGTTTGTTAAGTTGTTTATTAAATTTGTTTCTAGCACTTTAATAGACGGTTTGATATGTTAAATAACAAGAGTTTGTGAGTTTATGATAGCTTGAAACTGTTTTGGACCAAATTAAATAAGTTTATTTTAGTTAATGCAAAATTTTGGGTATGTTTTGTTGTGTCTGGGAATAATTACCTTATTAGAAACTACAGTGGATTAAATAAATATAAATGTGCACTCTTGTATTAAAAAAAAAGTTATAGTGTAGTGTCAAATGAAACATGTCAAAACAAAAAGTATGTTTGTGTTTTCCCGATGAGCGTAGCGGCGCAGTGATTCGCCTTCAACGCAGGGTTCAATTCCACGTTTGAGCCTATTTAGAAACCGAACTTTTTTAATTGACCATTGTCTGGGTAATCCGAAACGAGGTTATCTGGCAGCAGACCAAAGTAATGGACATAGACCTAAAATGTAGCAAGTGGCAGTGGGCCGGCCACATCTGTCGCAGAACCGATGAAAGGTGGAGTAAACGGGTTCTCTAGTGGAGACCACGTCTTGGTAAACGTATTGTAGGACGTCCCCCAGCTTGATGGACTGACGACCTTAGGTAGATGGCTGGCAGTAGATGGTTAAAAAAGGCGGGAGATCGTGCTCTTTGGTGCCCTTTGGGGGACTGGGGGGGACGGGGGAGGCTTACGTCCAGCACTGGACCGCAATAGGCTGACTTGATGATGATGATGTTGGTATTGATGTTTCTTTGACAAATTTCATTTTCTTAAACTTCGTCACTTTTGGATGTTAATTGATTACTTTGAGACCATGTCAATTTTTGTGGTTTGCTGCTGATATTAACTCGATACAACAATAGTAAAGCTTTTTCACTTAATTACAATGCTTTTTACACTTAAGCCTAGTTTGCATTGTATTAGTAATTTAGTTAGATAGATAGAAATATGGATAGATACTTTATCTACTCTTTATTGACCATAAAAAGAGGTTACAATTTGTGTTTACAGAAAATTGCACAATTTAGGCGATCCTATCGCTAAAAGCTATTTTTTCCAGACAACCTTCAGGTAGAGGACAGATAAGAAGAAAGGGAAAGTGGTGCGGAGAGCTTAGTGTGAAATTGTATATACCTAATGGATAAATACATAAGCCCAGATGGAAATGAACATAAACAATATACTTACATATGGCATAACAATAATATATTTTATAATATTATATACATATACATACTTACACAAAAAACAATTCTTGATACATGCAAGGAAATATGGTGACCAACACATGACCAAGGAAATATCATGACCAATTGACCAGTATTCAACAATATTTAAGAAGTTAATTTAGTCAAGTTATTAATGATTTAGTTATTAAATAACTTAACTAAAACGCTTACAAAATTACTCAAGTAAACGTTTGTTGTTCAGTTTAGACACAGTAGCTTGCTATTAAGACTAAAATACTCATCTATTGAGACTAGCATAAAGCATAGTTTGCATTGTAGGCATAAGTATATTTTTGATTGACGTGAGATTTATTTACTTAATTAGCTCGACTAAAACGCTTACTGAATTACTCGAGTAAATGTTTATCGTTCAGATGGGGCTAGCTATTAAATTAATTCCCATTCCGCTAAAATATTAATCTAGTACATCGTCGTCGTCATCATTTCAGCCACAGGACGTCTGCTGCTATGATTTTAGATTGGCCGGTTGGGAGAGACTTAAAGGTCTACTACGAAAACCTTTCGTTCGTTCGAACAAATTAAAATACCTTCTATTTGTTTCAAACCTTCGTCAATTTATGAACAATTGAAAACGGTCGTGTTTTTTACCCGCCTAGTTTTAGATGTTAAATTTTTTTAAAGGATTTACACAAATAAATGGATTTTTTAATATATTAGATCTATACGTCCGAAAGAACGAAACATGTTCGTAGAAGGCCTACTGCTGGATGCAGTAGGCCTACCTACGAAAATTTTCGGCTTCTTGCAACCTTCTTTACCAATAAAAATATTGTAAGTGTAGCTACAACCTATGCTTGGCCATAGGTCACACTAAATTGGCTCGACTAAAGCGCTTACTAAAGTACTATTAGAGTATTTTTTTTGTTGTTTGGACACATTTAGCTGCTAAACTATTAAAACAGTTACCTAGTCTGAACTAGGCTTTAGATTTATTCAAACGTCTTTGTTTAAATTTAAATTTTTGTTTATCTAAACTAGAATTAATTACTCAATTAACAGGGGTAATAAAGTGAGTAAATTAACAATGACTGAAAACAAAGGATTTCACGCCTTACAACTTCGTTTTGAGATTAAGAACCGTTATCCTAAATTGAAAACAAGTTTATTACATTTACACAAAAGGACAGAAATCTCATAAAATGTTTGGAGCAAATATTTTAAAGAGAAGATTCAGTTACAATATTTTAGTCGGTTTAATAACATCGTTTGATAACGGTAATATTTTTAACTAATTAGTCATGGGCTATTCTCATTTTCAACCGACTTAAATAAAAGGTCCTAATTCGATCCATTTGCTTAAATACATATTTTGTTCAAGTTGGAATTTAGTAAGGAACAGCTGATTTCTCGATTGCACTAATAAAAAATATTTATATTCTTGAGTAGAAATTATTTCTCCTCGTGTGTTTATTCTCATCATCATCATCATCATTTCAGCCATAGACGTTTACTGCTGAATATAGGCCTAATGACTTCCAGATCGGACGGTTTAAAGCGGCCTGGATCTAGCGGCTTCCTGCAACCTTTACCAGGTCGTCCTTCCACCTTGTTGGTGGACGTCCAACGCTGCACTTGCCGGTACGTGGCCTCCATTCTAACTACATTTGAATTTCGATATTATTAAAAAAAACCTATAAATGCCGTAGATAATCAAATACAATAAACTTTTCCAGAATATCTTTAGCCTTTTGACTGTGAACCGGGGCAACCGGCAATTAAAAACAATTTTGTTTAATGTGTCTACTCATAGACAGGTGAAGGAATAAGTAGCATGTTAAATTATATTAAGTAAATCTTCCGCATTTAAAATCCAATATTAACTTTATACGATCTTTATTATTACTTCAAGGTGACCAGCTGCTTACCCAGTCAAACGACCCCACACACCGGACTATCGCAAAAACTCGACAGCCGGGAAACCTTACTCGGGAAAGTAAATCGCGAGTTCGGAACTGGCGAACTGTCGCCGCGTCAAAACGCATCAGAAGGGGATACGCGGCCGCGCGTAAAATTGGACCTGCGATGAGCTCGACCGCGAAATACAATCGCGAAGACGATCGGAGGTAACGTCAGAGAGTAGGGGTGTCAGCGCTGATTCAGCATGCAATTAATATAGCCTATTTTATTAGTGCACTAGGGAGCCGAAAAAGTCATATTGTACAATATGGATCTTTTTTTAGTTCCGTTAAGAATCATTTTTACCAAAGAAAATTCACCAAATTTGTATAGGTACAAAAACTATGGAATCAACATACAAAATTTTTAAAAAAAACATATTAAAAAGTCGTTTAGCTGTTGTAGGTTGTATGGAAACATTAACATTATTTTGAGATTTCGTTGTCAGTCCCAATTAAGTGAAAGTTTCTTGCCCATTAAATAAAGTTAAATAAGTTTATCTAATTAAAAGGAAGATGATTTATCACAAATGTTTTTTTTATTCAGTGTAATAATTAAGATATAAAAAGTTGATTAGATGAAAAATGATTAGTACCAAATTGAGCAAAAAATTAAATAGATAAATTTAATATATAAAAAATAGATAATTAAGGAAGAGTCAGAATCAAAATGGAACTAGGTCTGACCTCTTATAAGCAGTTAGACTAATGTTACATCAAAACGTGTATGACTGGTAAATTATTTCAAAAATGGTTTTAAGAGAAAGACCTAAAAATTGTAGTACCTAGTCATTAATTAGTTTACCAATGACACTCTTGAGAGTAAAAAGTAATAATTGTAATTGAAACTAGGAATTATACGGGATAATTAAAACACAGCCTAACTAAGTATTTTTTTAATTATTGTAATACCAAGTTAGTTGCCAACCCTGAAAGAAAATATGTTTAATGCCGGTGCTTGGAATTAAATTGGATCTAGCTTAACTTGTATACATCTGAGGGGCTAGTGTCAATGATACTCTTAAGGCGCCGGGTAAGGCAAGTGACCTTTAGCATTTAGCGTCGACTAATGCGACTTCTATTACGTGCTTAAGATAATACAAATGCTTCTCGCAGACTAAACATCCATCCGTTGCACTCCTGTGCAAACAGATTACCATTGCGAGCAAAATATCTGCTCATAGAAAAGTATTCGCTAAGAGTAAAATTCATTAAAAATCCATTCTTTATTTGTTGACTATTTGAAAAAAAAACCTTTATACTAAAGGCACGAATGTTATAAATAACTAAACCAACTTAGAAGCTAAACAAAAACGTCGTTTAAAATATAAATGTGTACAAGCTCGCGATATTTGCGATACTTTGAAATATTTTAAATATGTTTTTTTTTTTAATATTTAATAAGAAATAATAACTAGTATTTATATACAACAGGAAAAATTTCAACATATAAGTTACATGGAATATTGATTCCTACATCCTATATCTAGTATTTTCGCCAGAAAACTTGTTCAAAAACACCTATTTTACATGTAATATCTTTACCCTGCGCCTTAAGAGTAGAAAAAAAAAATCTAATTGAAATCGAGGCATTATACCTACAGGATAATTAAAACACAGCTTAACTTATGTATTGTTTAATTATTGTAAGTTAGTTGCCAAAGCTTAAAGAAAATTATGTTTAATGCCGGTGCTTGAAATTATACTGGATCTAACGTAACTTGTATAAACCTGAGGAGCTAGTGCGAGTATTTTTTTTACTTTACGCAATCTAAGAGTAAACGCGAACTCATATTATAGCATTCGGGGTCACTGCTTGTTTTCGACACGATTTAATTAGCTTCACTTGTACAGAAAAACTAACTAACAACTCGTGTGTAATCAAATCTCAAAGTCGATTTTAGCGACGAACGAAAAAAATAATTATAGTTGCCAGTACGAATATTTTTGTATGTGTAATCTGATTTGATGGTGAAGAAAGGAGGTGGAGATAGTGTAACTCTTTAATGGCTACTAAAACCTTCGAGTTTGGGCTTGTTTTATACATATAAAAGCATGTTTTATTGTTTTTTAAATAATAAAACTGGGCTAGTTTCCTGGGTCAAAAATGATGAATGATTATTCTATTTAGTCCGTCAGTTTGATTACCAAAAAATATTGGACCCATATTTTGTCTTTTGTCAATCAAACAAAAAATTACGAAAATAAAGCGCATCAGAGTGAGCACGTGACCTCACGTCTTGCTAAAAAGTGTCGCAGGGCGTGACGTTACGCGGAACTTTAACGGGCTATATCTTCATCATTTTTTGTTTGATTCAGAAAAGAAAAATACGTGTCCAATATTTTCTGTTAATCCAACTGACGGACTAATTAGATTTTTTTGGAAACTAGCCCATTTTGTTTACATGCATAAAAAAATATTGACCATAGATAGATAGATAGATACTCTTTATTGCACACCGTACAAGTAAAATACACATGATTTTTAGTTATGCCAGCTTTGTAAAACGCAAAAAGGCTGTTTCCACGAAAATACTTGAATTTTTGGCGAAATTCGAGTCGTGTCTGTTTTAATTAGATTTGTACACTCTGGGTTAAATTGTCAAAACTGGGTCGTATTTTGTTTTGTTAAAAAATAAAATATGCACTTGTTTTTGCACCTGCCAGATGAAAACTTAATGAAATAATTCTCTGGTTCAGTTATTGAAGAAAATAATAGTTATTTTGCGTTTATCTATCAACTATGACTTTAAAATGATGAATAATAAATGGAACTCGAGTGGATTGTTAAGCCATAACTCGAGTGAATTGTTAAGCCATGTCTCAATTATAATAATACATACTAATTGATTCAGTATAAAAAACTTCTTCCGGAAACATGTCTCAAAGGCTGTTTTCCTTACCAGTTGCTCGTAATAATTCAATGACTTTATATATCGCATATGCAGATCCTACAATAGTTTTAGTAAGGACCTGAACGTTTTCGGTCAAACTCTCTAGTCACACATTCAAGCTTGTACTAAAAGGTGAATGATTAATAATTTTCATTCATTATTGTTTCTTTTTAAATGTGAATCCTGTGCTCGGCTGTAATCGGAGCACAGACGTAACACTGTGTATTGTCGTTGTTTGTAAGTACCTATGCTTTTTAGCTGTGCCATTTAATAAATAAAGTAAAATAAAAATGACTGTCTACATAATCATTTAGAGACGACCGTCTGGTGTAGTGGTTCGCGCTCCGGACTACAAAGCCAGCGGTTGCGGGTTCGAATCCCGCAAGGGGCAAATTTTTGTGTGATGCAACGATTTGTGTGATGTGACGAGCATTTGTAACTAAGTCATGAATGTTTATACATGTATTTAAGTATGTTTATCCGTTTTCTAGTCGCCATAGTACAAGCTTTGCTTAGTTTGGGGCTAACTAATTGGTTATTTCTAAGTATTCGTATCAAACTCCTGTAGCACGAGACGGGCAGAAGCGTCTGTGTGTGAAATGTTATAAAAAACTGCGCTCGCCAACCCGCCTGCCAAGCGTAGCGAGTATTGGTAATCCCCCCCCCCTAATGAAAGTCATTGGGGTAGGCCCATGTTCAGCAGTGGACGTCCTATGGCTGAAATGATGATGATGATGATGATTCATATGTATCTGTTGATAATTTTTCCGTCCTTGTCACAAACAACAGCACTGAACTTTACTTGTTAGTGAAATAAACCTTCAAGTATTTTTGCGAAATGCGTAGTCCAGACAGATATACCGTTAACTAATATCGTATCTATTGAGCGCAGCCTTTGCGATGGGAGTTGGGACATTCCCAATGATTTATACCCAAGAATTAACCGCACGTACAATTTATATACCATTGTTGGTCGCAAGTAATAAGAATTAAATAGGAATACATCTCTGTCGTTTTGTTATTCATATAACATTACCGTATCTTCCTTTTCCAGACGTTTTAAGCGTTGATTATTCAGCGATATCTTGGCGTACCATCTGTTGGGTTAGGCAACACAAAAGACACTTTATGCGGGTAGGTGTAAGGTGTATTTTTGGTTAGCTAGAGGGGCTAAGACGGTATAGTGAGGAGACATTATTTTGTCACAATGGTGGGTTCCGCCCACTCGCCAGAAGTCTTCACTGATGCACCGCTTTAGGGAACGAATAAATTAGAACTCGGTCCACAACTGTGCAGTTCCACAGTATCTTTACGTTTGTTTTAGGACGCCCTGTAGATAGATAGTCTGGGCTAGTCGTTTTAATTTAAACCTGAACTGGAGCTCATGTATTTTCTACTGTAGGCGAATTAATTCAACACTTTCACTGTCCGTAAACGTAATTCTAAGGTACTGTTTAAATTACAACGTTTCAGTAATTTAACAAGAAATGTCTCACAATTATGTTTGTTAATAGTTGTCTTGAATGGCCATAACACTCATTGTAAGTATTGAACACGTATAATAATTTATTAAAAAAAATAAGTATTGATGTTATCTTTTAGAACTGTCCTTGTCCCTCTGTCAAATCGTACAATAATAATAATTTGAACACAATAAGTTCTTTATTACCATGCTTGTACGACCAAGCTAAAGTTTTCATTTTGTCCACGAAGTTCTTACAGACAAATTATTCAACTTACAATATACACAGTAGGTAAAGATGAATAATCAAATTCCACAATAAAACAGTCTGCACGAACTTACTTACTTACACAAACGTAATAAGTAATTGACGGTTACTAAGATGTACGTGCTGTAGTTGATGGTAACTTATCATCTGACATTGACTACAAAGTTATCATTACGTTTTCTAGAAGAATAAACATTTCTATTCTATTCTATTTCTTTCTTTATGCAAATAGCTTATGTCAACTGTTGTACATAAATACAGTACCTACGTAGTCAGTTTTTCTTAGCTTGTCGAATATTGTGAACAATCTTGTCATTTCTTTTTAAAAACTCATTAATTTAAAATAAAACTGGCCAAGTGAGAGGTAGACTCTCTAGAGGTAGAGGTAGGTAGACGAAGTGTTCCGTACCATTATCTATTCAACATACGACACTATAAATTATAACCTTTTCAACCGACTTCAAAAAAGGAGGAGGTTCTCAATTCGACTGTATATTTTTTTTTTTTTTGTATGTTTGTTACGCGATTACTCCGCCAATTATGAATCGATTTTAATGATTCTTTTTTTGTTTGGTATATCATACTTCAGAGGTGGTCCCATATAAATTCTATCGAAATTGATTTAGAACTTTTTGAGAAAATCAACAAATATATACCCAGATAATATTATGGTTGTGGTTCTTGTTACCTATCTTCGACAAATATGAGCCGATTTTGATGATTTTTGTTTTATTGAATAGCTTATACTTCAAAGATGCTATGATAAAAGTTTGAAAAATAAAAATCACCCCTGAGGGTAGGAAAATAGGGGATGAAATCGGTGTTCAGCAGTTAGATTAGGATTTATCACTAAAAATAGATGAAATAAGTAAATTTTATTAAAAAAAATAAAACCGACTTCAAAACACTGAAATGCTAAAAATAATCCTAACACTTAAGTACCTAATCAGTTACTTTTGGAGTCGGTGCAAACAAAAACATTGAATCTCTCATCGGCTGGCACCGACTCCAAAAGTAACTGATTAGGTACTTAAGTGTTAGGATTATTTTTAGCATTTCAGTGTTTTGAAGTCGGTTTTATTTTTTTTAATAAAATTTACTTATTTTAATTTCACTTGTAGTACTCGTAGTTGTGTTATTAGTAAAGATATCTTGATATTTTTCTTTGGTTATAAGGTAATATCACGCACAAAGCGGCAAAAAATCACGTTTGTTGTATGGGATATTTACTTTATTAAATATTTATTTTATTATGTTTTTAGTATTTGTTCTTATAGCGGCAATAGAAATACATCATCTTTGAAAATTTCAACTATCTAGCTATCACGGTTCATGAGATACAGCCTGGTGACAGACAGACAGTGAGACAATAGACAAACAGACGGACAGCGGAGTCTTAGTAATAGGGTCCCGTTTTTACCCTTTGGGTACGGAACCCTAAAAATAATAACCTGGTATTTTAATAATAATCTAACACAAAATCCTATTTATTAACAATTAACAGTTCGTCAATTCTTCACAATGATACTTGATGCCAAGATTGATTACAATATTTGACAAGCAAATCAAAATTTACTTAATAATGATGCATCCTCACTACAGTTACTCTTTGTGGAGCAACGTTTCAAAATGTTATTGGGCAACATCCAAAATAAAAAAAAGATTAAAGAAAGATGGTAAATTTTACTTCATGTTTTCGTACATCGTTCCACAAAAAGTAAATGTGGTTTTCATATACCATTAAACCGTGACCGTGACGATAAAATAGTTTGGCAACGTTGCACAACACTACGCAATGTACCCAGACATCTTAAACGAATAAAAACAACTATATTTGAACGAATAATTTATTATCATAGTTAAAAAAAATATAGAAATTACACTTTTATATTGATTGGGCATGTTCAAACGAATCAAATAAGCCAAACGCGAAGGTTTTACTGTTAATTATTAAATAGTTCCAGTATTCAACTCCTGGCTCCATCATGAGATCAGCATGATGGTAGCAAACTATAGTATTTATTGTCCGTCATCCAAATGTCATTTACTTACTTACAAAGTTTCAAATTGATATCATGGTTAGAAGATTAAATAAGCGAGTTCCAAGATTTGATTACTTACGTAATTAAGTAGTTGTCTGTTAGTTACAAGTGTATTAAAAAGACAGAGACACACTATGTCTAAGGCAACGTCACGCTCTATTGTGCAACGTTGCCAAACATGTTTAACGTCACTGTGCATAAATTTTTGCATCATGTATATATGGCCTTATACAAACCGGGTATAAAGCTACAGAGATTAGCCTGAACTTACGTTCGTGAGAAGCACCAACCACAATGCTCATGACGGCTCTAGCGACCGCAAAGACTTGTAATCTAATACGCGAAGCTCAGCGACACTGGTTTTCATGGCATCGAATCTCAAATTACACTCCCACAGTACCTTTTTCAACCAAAATATCTATTTAAAATAAACCTTAGCTGCATACAAATAAGAAGTGAGGTCTATTTTGAGGATGGAAGGTATGTGTTGCGCAGTGGCCGATTCGTAGATTGCTTTTTTTGTACCGCAAATGAAAAAAGTCTTGCCGTCGGCTATCGTGTGTCACACCGCAAAAATACATACGGCGTCAGTAAAATGTGATAGGATTAAACAACTTGCCTTTTTAATTATGGATATATATATAAAACTTGAAAACAATCAATCATCAATTCGTCTCCGTATTCTCTTTCGGTCTCGAACTGTTATCTAAAGACCACAGACAATATACCACTCAACCTTGGCATTGAAAGGTTCAATATTCAAGCATGCGTTAACATTTTAAAAAATGTTGTGGTAAGTTATTGGTCTATTTATTTTACCAACATTATAAGACAAAAAGATTTTTGTTTTGAAATAGGTAAAAATTACAAAATAATATTTGATTTTAATGAATTCAAATGAATCGTAATTATAACAGTTAATAAAATATAAACAAAAAACAATTTATTATCGAAAAACAATTACTTTCGTGAAATGTTTCCATAATCAATAACGTAAAAGTTCAATATTGAAAATGTTTCACGAAATAATATACAAACGTAAAACGGATTAATTAACATTTAAGTTTAATAGTAGTGTTTATGTTAAATTGCAATGAAGCTTGCAAAATAACTTAATTTTACAACAAATCAATCTGTTCGGATTACATAAAAGGTTTAGTCAAGTTCAAAATTAAAATAAATTTGAATACTGTGAGCAACTGTTGCTTATTTATTCAATGTGATAAAGATGCAATAAAACTTAAGGGAATGATTCTGCTGCTTAAATATACAGGGTGATATTATCAATGAACGTCACAATCAGACGTTCGATACATTTTGGTCGAGTAACACTTGAACTTTAGTATGGAACAGCTCTTTTTAGGGTTCGAAGTACGAAACTCTTATAGTTTAGCCATGTCAGCCTGTCTGTCTGTCCGCGACTTAGCTCAGAATTAGTTTATTACTAGAAAGCCGTAATTTCGCTATAATACATACATATAGCACGCCAACAAAGCGGTAGGAAAAAAAAAACTTGGATTTTTTTTTTCTTTTTTCAGGGTATCTCCCGTACACGTACGTACGTTTTTTTTCATGTCTATCGCATGGTGTGGGCTGTAGTTTTAGCTATTTGGAGTTACACGTTATAGAAGGTACTCAATTTCGTAAGATAATGACGTTATCGCAGTATTTAAATAAGCTGAAGCAGTAAAGTAACTACGTACAATCGTTCAAAATGACGCAATGATTGTTGATGTTCACTTGTTTTTACACAGACGCACACCTCGACAAGAACCCTAAGCAGACATCGCAGTGCTATCAGTCGCTGGTGCCGAGTACTGCCGATCCAAAACGAGTTGTCAGTTGACACACCGCGTTTACCGCTATGAAATGCTTACTTAACAAAAAACTATTACAATTTTCAAAAAATATATTTATCTTAACAAATAGGCCTAGTTTCGGTACTTGTAGCTTATTATTAACTTACTTATAACTGCTTTAGCTTATTAATAATTAATATATACTGTGACGTTCCTTTGAAACAAAGCAGTCATAACCAAAGCTCTTGACGTCAGCATATTTCTTGCCTGTCATTTATTACCACTGATAACCGTAAACTAATCGAATTGCCTCGTAAGTACTGTTTTATTATTTTATTGTAATTTACATAATTAAGTTCTCAGTAGAAGCTTTAGACATACGCTTAATAACAACTTCTTGTTACATACATGAATATTTGATTGCTCATTTTGAAGCCCAGCTTGATTTATTGATCTAGTTCAGTCTAGTTCTTTAGCTGTATAATGCCTGAAGCGGTAATAACAAAGGATTTATTAACGATGTTCGGAATCAAAAAGTCAATGAATATGACGAAAAGTAGATTAGAGTAAAGGTAGTGCGTAGAGTTACAATGAATTTACATTATTTTTGTGTGTTATGTTTTTATGATTAAGATTAATAATGGTCATTTTCGCTTTGTAAATATTCATTTTAGTAACTTACTTACCTTATGGATGCCTGACTGATTGAGCTGTTCGCGCTTCGGACCACAAAGCCAAAGCGGTAGTGGGTTTGAGTCTCGCAAAAGGCAGATGTCACCAAGCTTTGTTTTGTTCAAGTTTGAGGCTAGAGGCAAGTTTGATAGTCGGAAAAAAATTATTCAATAAAACAAACATTGATAGAATACCTATTTAAAATTACCTGTTACATTTGTAGTGACAGTTAAAATAAAAAAGCAACATCGGTCAGTAAACCGACTCGATCAACATTATTATGTTTGTTGTGGTATTCTTTGAGTAATCCAATAAAATTCAAACCACAATAACTATTTATCTCCACTTCAACTCTATAAACTTTTACTACTCCAACTCAAATCGAATTACTGTACACAACACTAATTACCGTATACCTAACCCAAGACAACAAAGCCGACAATAGAAATAACTTAACCCTGAATACGCTTCAAAACTTCAACCCAGACCGAGATGGCAAGAAAAGCGACGACTTTAATATGCACCTCGGATGAGGGTCTCAGTTTTGAAGAGGTGGGTCCTCCGATGTACTTTATCTTGCCACAAGCCCCTTTATAGCAAAGGGTCGCTTGGAGGATACGATTAGAAGTCTTAATCTTTAAAAGGGAACGGACAGTTGCGTTGATTTTTTCCGCTAAGCTCCTGGCGAATAATTGGACGGACCGTTTCGAGGGGGAACTAAAAGCAGACTCAAGTGAAGGTATTCTGTAGATAAACGGATAAATTTTTCCCCAAATAGGATGAGGAAGACCACTGATATTTTAAAAGTTTTTTTTTATAAATGTCCTTAACATTACCACAATATGTCGTCACGAGAGCAAGCATGTGTTTACTGTTGACAGATTTGCCAATGGTTTTGACTGTCATCGTTTTTTATAACTTGAACTTTAACCCCAAATCCGTCTTCGGATTGTGCATTTGCAAAATTCACGAACGAGATGAAAGATGAAACCCTTACATTATTAAGATGCTAAGCTTCTGTATGAAATATTTTACCCGTGGGTCGAAAATAAATTTCGATAGAATGGCCAAGGGAACAATGCAAGATCAAAGGGATGTTTTCGCAAGTTGTCGGCGAGGGGTACTTTATGCATGTGGTAATAAGATGGTAATGTAATTGTGACCCTAAATGAGGGGGCTGCTATCACCGAGCATACAAATTTTGCTAATGTTATTGCAATTTATCAGATCGTTCATCGTAGGACGCATTTACTTTACAATTAATTGTCAAATATATTGTGACTTATGAAATAGCAGTTCATATTAATATTTCAAATGAAGCCAAATGTAAGCATGATCTCAATCTGCCCAACAATCATTGCACGCTAGTTAATCGCATTGAAATGTGGCAGACTTACAGGCATGAACAAATAGCAGACACAAATAACAAATCATAAGTATCAATTAGCAACAAGACAAATAACATAGACCGATACCTATTCTAAGTATTAAATTACTCAACCTGAGACGGAAGTCCACCCGGCTTAATTTATTAGGCACAGGAATTGTTTGCAACAAATTCTAATGAACCAGTTAAGCAGGCTGGTACGGCTATTGTTGGCGACAATAAATATAGCTATCACACTGAAACAAGATAAAGATATAGAGCTAAGAGCTTGAGAATGATAACGCCGAGAAGATATACTAATGCAAATTCAGTTCAACTTTATAGGTAAATCTATAGAATGGAATGAGGAATATATTGGAAATGAGGCATGTGTAGGTTAGTAAAATAACTTTGATGAAATAACTGTCATTCCATTACTGAGCTTGAAAAATAGCTCCAAAAATTCAAAAAATGTAAACGATATTACAAAGCCTGTGTTATTCAATAAAAAACACAAAACGCAGAGCAAACGCCGGCAAATATAAGGTATCCCTATGGTTTTCATTTGTTTCTAAAGGGCGTGAAAAAAAAAAGAGGCATTGATCAAAACACGGAATGAAATTCGGGCACCAACGAAGCGTCAGACCATTTGCGTAAACAAAAAAAGTCAGGAACTCAATTACAACAAGCCGTATCAGCCCCGCTCAAGCGCAATATTGAAATGTTCTAATTTGCATAGTTATTATAAACATGAGTTGGGCGATTTACAGACCGGGGAGTGAGAAGGGTAGTGCAATTACATAAAAAGAGATAAGGACAGCGATGGTAACCCTGCAAGTACTGTTGTCCAGTTTTCATGCGTACATTGTAAAATATACTACCTACTATTGAACGCGCGGACCGCGGCAGATTACACAGGCCCACTCAATTAACAGCGGATAGAATTTGAATTTATTATCATAATTTTGAACACATCTGGTTGGTGATTTGCAGGTGTGAAACAAATATTTTAACAAGCTTATATGTATAGTAATGAACAATTTGAAAATAATAAATAACGGTGTTATTAACATTATGTTATGGACATTTTTAGTGTTTAAAATATTTACAGCAAATAGTTACCAATTTATTTGTACTGTTGAATGGACTAAAATTTGTTTTGTTATCTCTTGCTTTCTACAGCATGTTTTAAAACAATTGAGTACTCAGTAGAGCAAGGAATAAAAGTAATGATTGATTTTAAATTCTAAAGCGATAATCTTAGAAGTTTACAATCACGTTTCGTGGGTATATCTGATGTGCCAGCAAATCGCACTGTTGCAAAGTACTTACACTTCTGATTATAAGCAATTGTTACGCTTACTCGTGAAGCGCGAGAACTGTACAAAAAACCGTTTCACCGGTAGGCTGAATGTGCCGCGTGTATATCGCTTGAGGTATATCCTCAAGCCCGGAGTTCCGGACATGCCTACATCTACGATCGATGCGGATTAGGGCTGACCGGCGAGCGAACTGAATAAACAATGCGACGTACCAGCTCACCCTTTTAACGAATCCCCAACAGAACTGTGTAAGTATTATTTGTTTCTTTTTGAGTATTTGCGATGTCGGACTCTTGGAATTTGATAGATGCGGAGATTATCATTTGTTGGAAGAATTTGGGGGTGAACTTATTTGTCTTCAGGTTTTTGTTAGAGATTGAAATAGCTACTATTTCGTATGAATAATTTTTAGAAGGATTTTGTTAACTTACTATGGATCAATACGTAATCAAACTCACAACATAGGTAGGACGATCCTTAGAATTGCCAATTCAATATTGCTGAGCATACTAGTATTAAACGTCTATTAAAGTCTAAGTAATGTATTTCAACTACGTTTTTTATCTCTATATTTAAAACAAAGTCGGGTTAGTTGCACTATTTATGAGTCAAGAACCAAATGACCGATTTTAATGATCTTTGATTTGTTGAATTTGCCTCGAATGGCAGAATAGCTATTAAAACAACGGAAAAATTCACAAAAAAATTATGAAGAGGCGGTACGAAGTTCGCCGGGACTAGCTATCTAAGTTTATGATAAAACTAAAGTAAATGACTTGAGCATGTACAATAGCATGTGTACTTGTTAAAACGGTTGTATAATTACAAAATATAATAGCGTTGTTTCTAACGTCTGAATATATACAGCCCTCAGACCTTTAAGGCTGAGTGAATGCTTCTATAGACACTATTGTCGACCACATCAACACCGTTTGGGTCAGCTTATGGTCAAGGGCAAGCCCATTCAGCATAAAGCATGGACAAAGACTAGAGTTATAATATTATATAAAAAATGTTTTGTTGAAATTTTAATAGTTGTATTAAAAATTTAACTTACCAGACAGCCACAAATATAGAAGTAACTAGCACCGTAGAATAAAGCATTCCTTACCTGTAACAAGAAAGTAAAAAACTTTTGTCAAATATTCAACAATGAGATAATTGTCTCAATGGCTATTTCTACAAAGGCATAGTTTTAGTCGTTTGATAAGTTTATTTAAAAAAGTGTGTCAAAAAGTTGTTAACAGCAAATATTAGCAATTTTTTTCCAAATCTCATTCCCAATAACACAATAAGGTGCGCAGATATGGCGAACGCGCCGCAAATGCGCGAGTAATGTGTGAACAGTTTGCAGTGCGCAATGCGTGTTTAAGACAGCTACAGACTCGACTGCGAGCAGATACGGCTAATCTTTGCAAGAAAGTACGGCGAGTCTCTGCGAGAAGGTTCGCCGAGACTACTCGCGAACATCCGGTACCGTCCACAATCATTCGATGGCTAACTTATTTTCTCGTCTTTTATCTGATATGGATGACCTCACCCGTTAATATCCAAGCGGTCTCTTGAGACCGCATAACAATAGAATTTCTATTGTGTCTCGTTTACGTATGCTTGATCAGACAGTGCAGCGGCTTTGTTATTGTCTGCATTAGCATACTATAACCGTCGTGATTTAGATTTAGTATTTGCGATACCGGTGTTTTGCATCCCATAAAATAGGATCTGCTTGAAAATGTTCTATGAACTTTAATTCACAACCACTATGACACATTTTTCAAACCGACACCGATCGGACAACATTCGAGCGCGAGAACTAGGTATATTACGAGAAAGCAATCATCACATTCTAATTCTTGGTTGTGTTTAGGGCTTCTCGTCGTTTGCCAGATTTGTACGCTTCCATACAACACTACACATCATATTATATTTAACTAACACATTCAAAATTTAAAAAATGGGCAACTAGATATAAACCGCTTAAAGTTCGTAAATTTTGGTCCTTTGATATTTTTATCATTTCTACACTTAACATAAAACTGCGAAATCTTTAGTTGTTACATATTTCGAAGGCAGTCGATAAAATGCCGACCACTTATGGAAGCTATTCTAATGCGAGAGATATCCTAATAGCAGCACATCGCTTCTCGATCGGTAGTGAGGCTGGGTGCATTATCGGAAGCGAATCATTATGACGGAGAACAAGTGCAGTCTTCGACACAAAAGCTTGAAGCACGTTTTGAAAACTAACGATGCTTTTTCCGAAGGCTGAATAAACTATGTTATAAAAACTTTTTATTGGGTGTCAAAGAAAAGTTACCATATTACAATATTAGAGTGCGATTTTGTTTAGTTTTAAAAAAGTGTAGTGTTGTCGTTATTGACTTGTTATTATTTTTTATTCGATAAATTTACAAAAAAAAGGTCTTACAAGAGTTAATAATACCTTAATCATTAAGAGTGTGTAGTAAAACTTTTTAATCGTCCTATTTTAAAGCATCAAGGCAGGTGAAATCGAGCGAAATCCCGTTTACAAATAAGCCCACTGTCAAAATTTTTCACAAGAAAACTGTGTCACAAAGTCACTGTATTCCAAAGATGCGACAAAAATCTCGAACGCTTTGGATATCCTAATAGCCTCCATCTTCCGACCGATTGGAATGAGGGCGTTGCATTATCCATAGAGGAACGAAAATACTTTTACTGGAAGTGCTTGTTTGTGTTTTCTTTTAGAGATTTTGGGAACTTGGGCTGCGCTTGGGAAATAAACTAAGTTTTATGGATGACTAATACAGGAACTGGTTGAACAATTGTTTTGAGATGTTAGAATATTGTTTCTGTTGTCTTTAAACCCTATTTGTTGTATCTAAGTTACCAAGCAATCAATTTTAATTTTAATTAATCAATCAACAACACAAATGCCAATTGCCAATCGGCAACACCGATATTACTTTAGAGATTAAATTCATTCAAAATAAAAGCCCAATTATATCAACACGTGGCAAATATGTTGTATGTTGTTACCTATAGTTTATCTTCATTTAAAGGTTTGAAACATCATTCAGGTCGTATGTTTAATTCCCGGCTAGTAGTGCTAAGTTAGCTTGTACAATAATTTGTAAGAGACTGCTGCTCAATGGCAAAGAAAACTATAGAAAAGAAAGCTACACATTAGGTTTTTGACTGGATAACTCAATCGTACTAGTCACTGATAACTGGGTTTGATTTGATAAAATGCTATTGGACATTACATCAAGGAAAATATTTTTACTTAAATCAATATTTAATCTTTCTCTGGTGGGATTCTATTGAATATTGTGACATACTGACTTAATGACTGGCTGACAAACACGCCTTAACACAGCATAAGCCCGTGGATATGAAATCTAGTGGAAATATTCCTATAGTACCCGAGCTGTACACTAAGAAAATATTTTCCAAATATTCGTCCCCAAAGGAGTGATATAAGGAATGAAAGTTTGTCTAAAAAATGTCACTACATATTTACAGAAAATAATATAAGATAAATTTACGATCAAAATTCTTTGCAAACGTGTGTGAACAAAAAGAATCAATTACGTCTTGCCTAAGTGGCATTTTGGACAGCATCATTACTATAACAAGGGTGACTTTTGACTAAAAGTTGTTTTAACACACGTCACGTAATACGCCACTTCTGTCCTATCTCTTACTCCTTGTTATCCGCTTTTAGGATACCGCGCCGAAAGGTTTCTATTGTCGTACCAAAATAGGTTGGTGCAAACATATCTTTCTTATGTGTAGAAGGCGATCTTCAGAAGTCATCAAAAGCTCCGCTGATAACATGACCCAGAAACATTGTTCTTAGAAATTGAGTTTTGGTTCAAGATTTAACATAATTACAATGTTATGTTTATAAGAACCGATTTAAGATTTTTAAACGGTTTATTTGTTCTGTATCTGATACACTGCTTGACTGTAATAGACAGGCGAAATTAAAACAAAAACTAACGACTGATTCATAAAACATTTACATAATCATTTAATAGTTGTCAATAGTAAGAAAAATGTTAGTCAGTCAAAAATTATGATAATAAATAATTAATTGTTCTAAAAAAAATGTTTGAGTATTCACAGAGTCCTCACTTCACAGGTAATGAAACTTTTGAATAAATACCAAGTTTTACCTACTACAAGTACTTATATTAACCAGGCGTCAAACATTTCCCAAAGCACGCTGTGTTCGCTTTTATTTAGCAGAAAGAGCCAACTACTATTTGCATCGAGTTTTTGCGAATGTATCGTTGCTTCATCGAGTTTTAGCTAATCTCTGCGCTCGACATTTAGGATTGGCGATCTGTGATTTTGTTGCAGCATCAATTTTGCAAATCTTTTTGTTGAATACCTGCGTTCGATTGATATCAACAATGATCATGTAATTTTTCTACTGCTTGATTGGTTGGTTGGTGTTTTGGCGACTCTCATCAGTCGTAAAAAAGCCTATCCAATCCAGCGTCCAATCGCTAGATACGGCATTCAGCTTTTAAAAGTCATAAAAAAAAACAATTGCTGACGCAAAAGAAGAACTATAGACATAAATATTGCACTACATATATGTTTTTTTCGAAACTCTCAGTAAATTAAATGAGAGTACAGAACCCTTAAATAATTGATTTCGCACACTCTATAGGTTTTTCTACCATTTCTTGTGATAGTACCGTTTTGCAATTCAAAGGGCTCCCGGGTGCCTTGGGCAGGAGTACTTCAAACTATTCCTCGAGAATACTGAGTGGCCATATTGTTTAATGCATAGTTACTTTTTGCTGGTATCTCCTTGTGTTGAATATTTTGAGGTTTTTTGCTATCTTGTGAAGGTGCGATTTCATTATGGTCATAGATACTGCTAAAATATTTTTACTTTAAGTATTGTGGACACGTAAACACAATGAGTAAGATTTGAATTTTTTATAGTGTAGTCCGCCCTCAGGGTAGGGGCCAGGTAAACGTTCATACAAATAGACCCTGGTACACCCTAGCGTAGTACAGACACTAGTCTCTCAGGTTATCAGTTACTTTATTATTTTACCTACTAATATTCTAGTAATGGTTGATTAGTACTATGAAATACACATAGGCAGTATTAAATTTATGAAATAAATTAGAAATTATAAGAATACAAAGTTTTTCTAGACATAAAAGCTATCAAACGCAAATTAGTTAACAAATAATAGAAGAAAAAAAACAATTAACATTGATTTAAAGTTATTATACCGTCAGAAAATGTTAAATAAGTTAATTAAAATAAAATGAAAAATTTGAGACGACCTCTGTAGCCGAGAGGCGAGCATACCGGACTTGGTGTCGCTATCTCTGAGGTCCCGGGTTCGATTCCCGGTCGGTCAATGTAGAAAATTAACTTTTCTATATTATCTCGGGTCTGGGTGTTGTAGTACCTTCGTTGTTTCTGATTTCTATAACACAAGTGCTTTGGCTACTTACCATAGAATCAGAGCAATGATGTCATATGTTTATAGAGCAAGCTCATGGATGCTTAATGCATATCTTACCTATACCTTTACTTAAAGGGTTATGCCCCTTCTACACACACATATCCTGTCGGCTTAAAATCGCGACGAATTAACTAAAGTTTAGTTACCAACATACTTGTTGCAAAACTTCGACCGTTAAAAAGGAAATATGCGTTGGTCTATTAGAAAATATGGTGTTCCAGGCTTGCTATACCGTGCCATGTTTATGCCCGCATCGCGTGCGGTTACGTACTAAGTTACCCAGTTAACAAACATAGGAAAATGGGTCCTAATCATAATGTGAGACGTGCTATTTTGCAATTTAAAAAAATGAGGGATAGTGGATTTTATAAAATACTACAATTACAGTAATTTAGTCAATGAGTAGCATTCATACTAGGTAAGTAGGGTTGGCAATTCATGCTTAAAAGTGGTAACTACTCAAAATAGATTTTTTTTAGTATTGTTTCTGAATCCTTCATTTAAGTAAAATAGTATTAATAATTGAGGTGTTATTTTGTATATCTGCCTATTTTGTTTCCAAAAATATTACTTTTTTTTATGTTCTCGTTTTTTTCCCGGCTTCTCTTAATCAAATTGATCTATCCTCTCCCTTAATTTTCTGAAAAAGACCACTTTTAGCGATAAGACTTAATTTGTTTTTAGCTCTAAGTGCATATTCTGAAGGTACCTTACTAACTTTGTGTAGTGTGCTTGTGCAATATAATGTATATCTAGAAAGTTTAAGTTTTGTTTTTTGTAAATATCAGTTTTGCGTGCGTAGAAAACACGATAAAAGAAGCGATACAACATAAACTGAATATTTTGTCAGAAATATTATAGTCTGCGTGTGCGAATAGAATTTTGTAGGTGACATTTTATACTTGCAAAAAAAATTGGTAGGTATTACACTTTTCTACAATAGATGTTGGACACGTCATACCCTAATAAGTAGGTAAAATAAATCCATTTGAAATTATAAATTTCGCTAACTAAGAAATAGTTAAAGCGGATGCGGGCCCATTGTTTAAGCTTTTGAACTTACCGCCAAAGGTTAACGACCCTAGCTTATTATCATACACACCACTTAACCACATTTTAGAAGTTATATGATTGTTAGTATACAATAATTTAATTTTTAGCTTAGTTTTGATATCAAATTTATTTTAAGACTGATTTAAGGTCATGAAAAATGATAATAAGCGATAAAATAATAAAATGAGTAAGGTACAAATGCTCGTGCTTACCACACAAACATTTACCCCTTGCGGGATTTGAACCCGCAACACTACACCAGACGGTCTTCAATATAATATGATTGATAATAATGTTTATATTATATATTAAGTGGATAAAAATACATTTTCCATAAAAAAAATGTTTTAGTTCATATTCTTGTTTAGATATTTTTTATTATATATCAGTTGGTATGAGTTATTATATTGAATGTCTTTTAAACAGTTATTATTTTCATCATAGTTAACACATTTTGTCAACCCTATCACAGAAATCGGAATGGTTCTAATTATACGGCTAGTCACAGTTCGTCAAAGCGCCGATCGGCCGAACCTTTAGATAAGAAAACACATTCCTCATTGAGTATTCGAATTATCTCGACAATGTTGACACAGTTGCGTTTGACAAGTAGCGGTTTGAGACAAAAGGTAGGAGCGATTTCAATCGATGTTGGAACCTGAACGTTATTTGATTAAACACAACCTTTTAAAAATTGACATTCACTTTCTGTAACTACAGTATTTTATATTGTATACTACACGTGTATTTCAAATCTTATCATTTGATTTCATATATTACATATTTTTCTCAATCTGAAAGCCATTGTCTAATCGTGTTGTCTAAATGTCTAATCATTTTCTAATGTTTGGTGAAGTGATAAAGATCTGAAACTATTGAAAAATCATTGTATTCAATACCGCATCGAGTGTAAATTGACTTGTCTCAAGACAACTTGCTTTAGACCCGATAGCGTTTTACGGGAAAAGTAGCCTTCACTGTATCCATGAAAAGCAATGAAAACTAAACACCCGTTATTTATTGTGAACACAATATCAAGAAAATACTCGACATTAGCAGAATCACTGTTCTGCTTATAGAGCGTGATCAAGTCCATATAAAAATATTTTTATCATTTTTTTAGCCAAAAAATCAGTCTTTGTTCAGCTAAAACAAAAATATTTCATAAAATCAAAATCAAAATTATTTATTTTTGCAAATACGGCCTATTTGCAATAATAAATAATTTTGATTAAAAGCATTTTTTTTTGCCCTACCACTGCTTCGGGACAAATGTGTGTGTGTGGCTAGACTTAGTGCCGAGAAGAAGCAGCGCAAGAAACTAGGTCACTGTTGTCAGCCCTGTTTTAAAATTAATATTTTTACAAGTTTTGGTGCGAGCTAAGCAGTATTAAATCCTCACATTTATATCATTTAATACACTAAAATCATCTTAACATGTAATTTAAGCCTGTACCCTTACCCTGTACCCATAGTCTGTACCCACCTGTTTATTTGAGTGCTCCGCTACATCTTCCTATTTGCGCAGTCCACGCGATTTAGTAAACGGTATCGGAGGCATTGTAGTATTTATCCAGCACTGATTTCGGCCTCTCTGTGTCAACGAAAGGGGCGATAGCCTACGATCCTACTTATTTGTCAACTAATTATTCACAAACATTTGTTTAACGTTGTTTTAGCATTTTAAATTAGAGTTGATATTTGTTTAGTCTGACAATGAACAGTGCACACTGTGGGGTATAAAATCAATTAATTCTAAGACAGTTTGTACAGTGCGTTTAAATATTCGTAGGTAAGTCAGATTTTATTTTAATCTCAGTGTTTAGGCTTCATCTATTATTAAGCTAAAAACAGTTTAAATCAAAAACACTTTTACGTCGTTTAGATAATCCCGAGGCAGGTAGACATACAATTTGGTTTTACAGTTTTACAAAGGTATTTCATTAACTATATAATATAGCCAAAGAAGATGATGATATAGCTGATACAGTATAACAAATAACAAAGCAACAATACGCCCTAAAACATTGATTCTTTTTGTACATTAAAATCGTAAAAAATGTTGACTTAATGCTATTCTCTGCTAGTCAACTATTTGAAAGTCAAAAGGCTTTACCACATTAGCTAGAAACTGCGTTACGGTTATTCAATAACAAATCCACTCGACGACGTTTATCAGAATAGAAATTCCTAATCTACAGTCAGTTGGACAAAGCTTATTATAGAATCGCGTGCGTTCTATGAATTGCAGCTATGTTTTATTCACATTTTAGTTCCAATAGAGATTGGTACAGTAGATTTACTCACTTAAATTATGCATCGAATATTTAAATATGATTTTAAATAATTTTGTCACCTAATAGATCCTTACATATGAAATTGCCGTTCAGTATTAAAAAAGTGAATCAACTTTTTTTAATGAAATTATTATTTAATCGAAGTATGCGCCGTTGTTAACGACACACTTCCGCCATTTTATAGGCAGATCATTGATCCCTTTAGAAAAAAATCCTGGGAGCGGGAGTCTATGAACTTTTTGACGGTGGTTTTGACTGCCTCATCAGATTTGAATTTTTTTCCTTGTAAAGTTATCTAAATTTTGAAAAAAGTGGTAATCGGTTAGATCTGGGGAGTATGGTGGGTGACGCAAAGATTCCAATCGCAGCTCCTCTAACTTGGCAACCGTTTGTTGTGCAGTATGTGGTCTAGCGTTATCCTGAAGGAGCAGTGGGCTAGAGCAATTCACCAGTCTCAGTTGTTTGATGGCGAGCTTTTCCATCACTGTTTGCAATCGTTGGCGATATAAGTCTGCAGTAATCGTCTGGCCTGATCTCAAGAAGCTGTAGTGGATAACACCAGCACTGGTCGACCAAACACTAACCAGAATCTTCTTTTTGGTCAGTTTTCACTTAGGGCAAGGTTTTTCCGGTTCTCCAGGGTTAAGCCATTGTGATGATTGCTTCCGATTGTCATACAGGATCCATTTCTCATCACAAGTCACGATACGGTTCAAAATCCCCTCATTATTGTGACAATTGAGCAAAAATACGCAGCAAGCGACGCGTGTTTGTTGGTTTGCTTTGTCAATTCGTGCGGTACCTACTTTTCGAGTTTTTTGACTTTTCCGATTTGGCGCAAATAGATAAGTATCATTTTGTCACTTACACCGAAGGCTGCTGCTAATTCAGAAGTAGTTTGAGATAGATCCGCTTCCACTATCGCCTTCAGTTCTTTGTTATTCACTTGAGTATCAGGTCGTCCACGAGGCTCATTATGTAAATCAAAATTTCCAGAACGGAAACATTGAAACCAAAAACGCACCGTTCATTCGTTAGCGGTGCCTGGTCCGTAACGTTGTTAATTCTTCGAGTCGTTTCTGCAGCACTGGTGCCACGGTGGAACTGGTTATTCGTAAATACCGCGAATTTTAAATTTGTCCATAGTTGTTGGTATAGCAATGTTGAAGCTCAAACAAGTGATGTGTAAACAAATGAAATACGAATTTTAAAACAATATTATTTTGGTTATTTTTCAAAATAAATTTTAATTTGGAATTCCTAATCAAACGCAAGATATTCGATGTTAAACTTGCCAGTATTGAGTATCGGCAATTTCATATGTAAAGACCTAATATTTGCACCGAATTAAAAAGACTATTTCGGTGAAGCGTTTTATATTTTATGTAGCTAGATTTTCATTCATGATAAATAAGATAAATCTGTCAAAATTATTGAGAAGCCTTCTTCTATTGCGCCCCTGCCAAAGAAGTCTCAAAAATTCACTTCAGATAATTCATTATTAATAGATTCTTTAGACGCATTTTCTTAACATCGTTAAATAAACCGATGACATTTAGAATGCAGCGGAAGTATCGTCTGTAATTTTTAAAATCTGACAGTCGCTGGTAGTGAAGTTAGCTTAAACTGCATACCTATTCGAACAGCCTAAACATGTTTTATGACAAAACAGAAAGTACAAGTGCTAGGCAGCCACTTCACGAGAAGTGAGCCTACCTACCTTTACTATGGTAACATTTTATTCACATTTTACTGGTTAACTATCGCGTTCCAGTGGGACCTATTTGTTAGATGTTTGCCGCAGATTATGAAATCATCTAATAATGCTTAACGAAAGTCAAGTTGGTTAATATATTGGAAAAAAAACAATATCTATTTGATTTCTGAAAATTACAAAAATAGTTACATGCCGCATGAGTGACTATTTACTAGAAATCTTACTTATGACTTAATGCTGATACTCAAAATATAATAATGTATGGAAATAGGCCTGTATTTAACTCACTTACCTTGGCCGTCCCATAGCTCGTGAATATATAGTATATGTGAAAATGTGTAAGAGGAATTAATATTTTACATAATAACACCGCAAATATTTGAATTCACAAAACGTCTCTTTATAAATATTTTTGTAACAGTAAAAGTATGCCATTTTTATTCTGCCTACTCCCACTGAAGTTTCATGAAAGCGGGTTCTGTATCAGTTAAGTGGGTTACAAGTTAGAGATGAACTTTGAAACCGACTTTGGGAGTATTATTAACTTACATTTGCGGATATAAACACATTTCGTATACTTAAGTAGATAATAAATTAATGCCAACAATACAGGGTGAAATCGAAATCCCTAGTCTTCTTTTTGCTTAAGATTATGAACAACTTTTACAAAAAGGCAAAGAGTTAAATCGATAGCAACTCTAAATTTTATAGAAATAAAAACAGCTTTACCATTTACGTATAAGCATTTTTTTTATCATGTCTGATCCCATAGTATGATAACTAAGTAAGTATTTCATTGCCAGTTGTAACCTATTTAAAAAATATATATACGTTCCATATAATTATCATATTGAGAGTTAAACAAAGTGATTAGATAGATAGATAGATAGATACTCTTTATTGAACACCAAACAAAGAAGTTACAATTTGTGTTTACAGAAAGATGCATAATTTAGGCAGTCTTATCGCTAAAAGCGATCTCTTCCAGACAACCTTCAGGTAGAGGACAGATAAGAAGAAAGGGGAAAGTGGTGCGGAGAGCTTAGTGTGAAATTTAATATACCTAATGGATAAATATATAAGTCCAGATAGAAATGAACATAACAATATACTTACATATCTCATTTTTATACTTTATTATTTACTCAAGAAAAACTCAACAACTCAATCAAGAAATTACATGAGTTATTATATCTTTCTTTTGTAAATTGTTTAAAACGCAAACGACATAGTCACAAAAAAAAACGTTGCCCCATCCTTATTTTTGTTTGGAGAGGTAAAAACTTTTCTTCCGTTTTCAATGTTGACGTTACCATCATCATCATTTCAGCCATAAGACGTCCACTGCTGAACATAGGCCTCCACCAGTGAAGTCAAGGTTGGCCGGTTAGAAGCGACCTGCATTCGTAGGCTTCCTGCAACTTTTACCAGGTCGTACGTGGCCTCCAATCCAGAACCTTTCTGCCCCATTCAATTGGCCGTCAGTTCTACGTACTGTGTGCCCCGCCAACATTGATATGACATGTCATAAATAAAGACATTTGTATATGTTAATTGGTAGAATATCTTGTGAAAGCTTTTCCGTCGTCTATCCAGCCACCCTGTATAAGCTATCACTAACAGATTTGGTTAAAAAAACGATCCAATTTCTTAATTCAAACTGATTAAAATTCTTGTCTCGTAAAAACATGCGTATCGGCGTAAAATCCCAAATATTTTTCTACAAAATTCCAAAGATAATTTCTAAAAAAATCACGATGATAAAATCATTCGTAGCTATACTTACTTAGATTTCGCCATAAGATTATAGGGCTGTAAGGAGTGGCTTATCTTGTAATCTACAGGAGATTGCGCGAGGGATGAAAATGTGACGTCAGAGGGGAGTTTCTGAACGATATCCGTTCGCAGTGAAGTCGTTTTGATACTAGATTCTTAAAGTACGGCTGTGATAAGTTTACTTATAGGTACAGTAAGTTAAATAAGGTAACCAAATAAATGTTTTTCTTTTTTTCTTACGGTCAGAAATCCTTAGCGCGAGTGACTTACACGACTTGACAGATTTTTGTTATTTAATTTTGTTGTCTATCATTAAATATTCGGTTTTTAGTGGACATTCTACACAAACGGTTCAAGTTTGTCTGTAAATAGCAAAAGACCCCTCATATACGAACAGACGGACAGCCAGCAGAGAGGTAGGATTTTCGTTTTAACACTGGTTAGCTGAAGAAGAGGATCGTAACTCTATGTACCTAACTAACAACTAAAATGTACCTTCTTCAAAGACAAATAAATACATTTAATTCATTCATTCATTTATTCATTTCATTTCATTCATTCATTCATTTCATTTGCTCTTTTGGTGAACCCAAAAACGAACCCTAAAAATTAATGTTTAGTTTTCCATTATTGACTTATGTGTGTTTGTCTTTCACAACCACATCTGAAGCTAAGTACGATAAAACTTCAACACATTCCACTGCGATTTCATTTTCTCCATCCGTCCCGCCAAGAATTTTACTACCAGCTTTTATGCTACATAAAATATTTTTAATAATCCACGAAAGAACTGTCCCAGTTTCCAGACTGCATCCCTTGTTTTGGTATGAAAACAATTCGTCAAGAAAACAGCCCCACTTTTGTACGAAAAATGGGAGTCCAAACAAGCGAGCAACGAGTTAGCTCGTAACAAAAATCCAACAAAGGGATGATTAACGATTTTCTACCCCAAACTCATTCAAACCCCGTCGATATTGAATCCGTTAGACGGCGTAAAAATGAAAGTTTTCCTCTTTCTTTTGCTAACACGTGGGGAATACGGGGACGAGGTTCATCAAGCCCGAATGCAGAAAAGTTCTGCTGTTTATCCAATTTGCTTTCTTGTTTATCAACTTCAGTACACGCTGCTGTAGTACTTGTAGGTGTGTCAAATTTGGGTGCCTTTTTATGTTGTATTGACTGTCGGCGACAAATCAGTAGCATAGGTTGTGGACGGTACCTACTTTCACATATTTTTCATCATGCATTTACTATAGTAAAGGGTGTTTTTAATATCTTATTAGTGAAACTCAAAGCTTATCGCAAATTGATTGTTTTATTAAATAATTGTAATTGTAGCCAATATTTTTTTAATTTGTACATTATTTGGCTTGGTTCCTATCGAACTTTACTTCGAAATTTTCCGAATAAAAACATTCTGATACCAATTTTGAGTAGTCTCGCTTGTTAAAACTTGTGCTTGTGTGTCCCACGAAACGGGTAACTCGGTTTCGTGACGTAACTACAGTAGCAGTTTTTCCCTAGTTAGTTTTGGAGTTCAAAATAAATGACGCCTTTCGAGTGGAGTGACAAGAAACGTCAAGCTAAGATCGTTAGGAATTTCATAAAAAGAATAGAAGTATTCTACGTACACGCTAAACTCGCACGCACCTCTTTGTAACTTTGGGAGTTTCGAGAAATAATGAGGTATGTATTCTTTGTTGCTCGAAGTTTTGGTCCAAACGCGTTTTGTTTTTATGAACGTTAAAAGTTAGAACGACGCGTCGTTATACTATTGATTGAAATAAGTACAAAGAAGAATGAACTAGATACATTTATCCCAGTACTAAAAATAAAATAAAAAGAGATTCTTCTGAAAATGTCCTATTTCAGATCTCTGTAACAAATTTCTTTGTTGGTCCAAGTTCCACAGAATCAACCTTATTTGCTCTTTGTCTCAAAAATCCCACAACCCCGCCATCTTTAAACAAAGAAAACAATTGAACGCGATCGATATACTCACAAGTTTATTTACGTCTCATCACAATACCTTTATTTCTTAACCCTGCGAATGTTCAATAGAGCGTGAACCAAGTGGCTCATCTATCCGACGAGTGCTCGGGTTGCAAAAATAATAAAAAAAACGCAACTGGCCATATTAAGTTTCGCGATGAAGGATAAAATGCGGCAGGTGCATACAATTCACCTGGTCAACATGTGCGGAGCACGTTCAGTTAATTATTTTAAATATTTTAACTTGAATTTGAATATGCGATTACGGAATGGCGATGGCGAAATTGCATGAATAAAAAGTAGGCGATGAAATGGAAAATTTTATATGGTCCATGCCTTTTGAGGTTTACTAGGTGTTATTGAAACAACGCATAAACCTCTTTTTCTGATACTCAAATACAAAAAAAAATTCTACCGTACCAAACCAACATCTAATTCTAAAAAAAAAACTTTTCCATAAAAACTGATTTCGATCGCAGTTTAGTTGGCTCAATAGGAAAAGTTGGTTTATTTGAGCTGTAAAATCACACCATAAAAGGTTTTGCGTAATTTCATTTACACTGTATTTTATTTTTTATCAATACTATGATTATTATTAAAATGGTGACTAGTAGGCATAAACATCACTAATTGTAAAAAAAATTGTGCCATCCATACTACATAATAAGTAGTACATAATCTTTCCAACAATTAGGCATCATTTATCCAGCTCCAAACTAAGAATCGACAATATTAAATTGATAAACATTGTTTGGTCGGTCCGCCTCCACACTGGCACGTCTTCGCGGTAGCACCAACACTATTGAGGGGTTTTGTGGACCGATGGGATTCTCCGCTTCTTCAAAGATAGGTGTTGACCCTTACAAAATTGACATAAAATAATAATAATAAATACTGTATTCACTAAAACTAATTTATGGATATTTGTTACTAACAATATGGGCTTTGCCTGAAATAAATAATTTTAATCTGAATTTGATACTTTTAAAAACATCCATGATTGGAGTATAAATGCTCTTGCTGGATTCGAACCTGCAACCGCTGATTTCGTAGTCCGGGTTGTGAACCACTACACCGCATGATCTTCAAAGGGTAGGTTACTTTAATATTATAACTGCGAAAATAACACCCTCTGTCGCTGTCACGGCAAAATAACCGAATGGATTTTGATAAAATTTGATTTATGGAGAAAGCCTAAGATCTAGGGAACCACATAGGTTCCACCTAATTAGTAAAGTTATAGGGGTGATAAACCGAGCAACCGAGGTTTCGTTTTATCATCATAATCATTTCAGCCATACGATGTCCACTACTCAACATAGGCCTCCTCCAATGACTTCCAGATTGGCCGGTTGGAAGAGACCTGCCCCCAGCGGCTTCCTGCGACTTTTACCAGGTTGTCTGTCTAGCTTGTGGATGGACACCCTACGCTGCGCTTGCTAGTACGTGCTTTCCATTCCAGAACCATTCTGCCCCATCGGCCGTCAGTTCTATGGGCTATGTGTATACAATTTAAGCTATGCTAAAGGGAACGACATAGATTACTATTTATCAATCTCTCTAATTACTAAAAATATATCAGTGATAAAACGTATTCTTCACAAGCAACCGCGATTTCGCTTGCAAAGGTACTAAATAATAAATAAATAAAATTACTATAAACTTACCATCCAAGTTTGAATTTATCCACGTCTATTTGTTATAGGTAAATAAAATTATTTACATAATTACGAAACTGTTTAAAAAAATATCAAACTAAACTTAATAATTTTATCAAAAGCGAAATTTTACTATTTCTTACCCTAGGCAGTAAAAATCTCCTTTGAGAATATCGCAACAATTTAAGAAAAGAATGCGGACAAACTTGATGAAGCGTAGTTTGGATTAATATTCACTTAATTAAAATTCTTTTAAGGATTTTTTAAAGACGGTAAGTATTTAAAAAAAGTTCTACTCCTATAAAATCTAGACTAGGTGTTGACCTAGTCTAGATTTTAAACTTTAAAATTATTATTTAAATTTTAAACTTAGATACTATTGTAAATGTTGATTTACAATAGTACCTAAGATTTGCGTATCTTCTGTCTCAATTTAGTTGGAAACAAAAACCTACGAAGATTATTTTTGCCAAATATTTCTACACATTGTGACCTATTTTTACACGACTGCCCAAAAAGAAGTGTTATAATGGAGTGTAATGTTTTTAGTGTTCATAAATGTATGTATAAGTTGAGTGAGTTTCTTTAATTAACCAAAAAGACTAAACGCCTGACTGAAACTGATTTTGCAGTAAGGTATCGTTAAAATTCTTATGGTCTCCCGGGTGACCTAGCTAGGCTATGTTATGTCATAACAAAAACAAACTGAAGAATTATATACTGAATCAAGTGCGGTCTGAAGTTTTTTTTTAATAAAGGATTTCGAAAGGTGATCACAAAAATAACATAAACATCTTACATGCTCAAATTAACTATTCGATGATGAATTGTTAAAAAAAATGATAAAAAACGAATGCCAAACGAAAAAAACGAACTTCGAAGTTACAAATAAATTGTGAATAGGTACAGTAGGAAATTCTTAGCAGTCGGGGGTCACTTCTATAATCATTATTTTACACCTATTTTATACCAATGGTACCCCAGACTGCAAACAATTTTCTACTGCCACTATTACTTTTATTAACAGCATTCGTTTTTTATTTTTTGTTATTTTAGCTTATAGAATATGAAAAATACTGCATTATTTTCAAAGTTTTAAATTGGCTTAGGTTATAACGTAAGCAATTTTTTTAAAAACATGACTAACTCATTGCTTAAGCCGTTTGTTTTATATTTTGCAACGCAATCATGCGACTTAAAGTGGGCAGTACAATATTTAATATTTTTTTAATTAGGGGTCCCTACAACCCACGCTGTTAAAAGGTTAAGCCGAAGCGTGCCTTTTTAGCGATAAAATAGTTAATCAGTTGCACGCACGCGGGCTTAATGACATAATTAAAAATCCCCAAGCCAAGGTGGGGAAAGTTGGGGTTTTAGTGGCCCAGCTTATCCTTACAGTAAACCGAACAAGTTGGCCCCATTTGCTAATCTTCTAAGCCAAGTAACGAGTTGGTGGAAGTGACTAACTTTTAGGTAAATGTTACTTTAAAAGAGTTTTGAGGTTAATAGGCACCCGCTTATAATACATGCAAAGACATGTTTGATATTGAATACTTAAGCGTTGGACAGGTTGAGAGATCATAGAACCTATTTTACAATACGTTGTGATATTTATTACCTAACTATTATTAGAGGGGATCCTCTAAATAAACGGTATATAAACTTAATAAAATATATTGATACGGAAAACGCGCGAAAGCATAATTACGACGCCTTGAACAGAAGTGCGCTCCGATGACAGCTGACAGCTAGTGCCGGGAACCACTTATAGGGATGTTCCCAGCAATCGATTCCCCGCTAACACTATTGTACATCCTCATTTATTTTGATCCCACTAATGGGTAAGTCTAAAGTAGCGCCATGTACTGCAGTTTTGTGATAATTTTGTCCAATTGATTCCTGCCGTTCTTGCAGAAGAATGCCCCTGACTTTTTTATCAAATTGAATAGATAAGTTTTCCATTGCTTTTTTAGTGTTGTAATACTCTTAGTAACGTTTGTAACTTCAGTTCGACGACGTACTTCAGTAGATATTAGGATTAACGAAAATAATAAAATAAATCACAAATAACATAATTATACTGTTTGATGAAAAATACGTATCTTCTAATCAAATATTATCCACTTATAATGTTATAAATCAATAATTTATTATTGTCTTACGTTTAATGCTTGAAATACAGACCAATTTTTAAAAACGCGAATTCTGTGTCACATAATTTCAATTCGCAACATTCTCAAGTCAAACGGGTTCTTCTGACTATGACTGGCTATATCTGGTTCGAACCGGCGAGTGCTCGATATGACCGGACTGGAAGATTTTCGCGCACGGACTACTTCCCAATTACTGAGAGCGAGGGCGAAAAGTGTCCTGTTCCTCCAATTTGACTGACACCCTCACAGGCCGGAACCGGCAATAACCGCTAAAAAAGTACAAAGGGAGTACTTCCCTCGAGGGCACTTAAGCTGGTGCTTTTATTGTTAACAGAAAGAATTTAGACACAATTTATTTCCGCCGGTTTCAAATACAATTTTTATCATTTTCACGCGTTTTATTACGCATATACATTTACAGAAAGCTTAGTTCATTACCTACACTAAGGGTTGCTTACTATTTTACTTATTTTGAGTTAATAAAACGTCTATAGGTACCCTATTTTGAATATTACTCAAATATGTGAGAAACAACACAGCAATTATCATGGTATTAAAGTAAAGAATAAAATTAAAGGTACAAGACACTTAATTTTGCTAGGAGCGTCTCCCAACACACCTAAATCCAATGTTAATAATAATATGTTTAGTTTAAACTAAGTTGACATCTTAATCTTAACCTTAGATCACATCACTGACGAAAATAACTATATATTTTGATACAAACGTTCGTAGAGCTCAGACTAAAAGCTGTTAGTTCTTAGTCTTAGCCTTAATTAACCCTTTAACTAACGCTCGTCGCTTACACTCCGCTCCAAACCCAACCCGAGTCGCCAGAACTGCCAGGTAGTCCCAAATAGCGCGGAGTAATGAGTTTTGTTGTTCAACATCCGTGGATTAAGGACACGGGCACGAAACACAAGGCTGCAAACATTGCATTTGTCCAGTGCATTTAAGGGGTTAAAGGATTAGTGAGGCGAATAACGCAAGAGGTAGTTGTAGTGAAGGTTCAGTTAGAAAACAATGTCTTGCCACAAAATGTACAATAAAGTTGGCCCTATTTTTTAAAACAGTATAACTGATTTTTTTATCAGTGGAGACATGACAGTATGACTTATAATATATTTAAGCATAAACTATGTATTTAGTTAATTACTTTGTTATAAACCATGTTAATGATGATTTAATAAACAATGATTACAATTTTCTGCTCCTTTACCATAAACTTCTAAACAATTTACATCTAAACCATCTCGGTTACGTAAAGCAAACAAACATTTTAATCCTTGTTTTGTACTTTTAAAAACAAAAGGTAGCTAAGCTTATTTACAATTTTGTTTTTGTTTGTTAAATGACAAGTAACAAGACTACTTAGTTCTTTTATCGTTTCGTTCAAACTTCACTTGTTTAAAGGCATCTATTACTAAATTTATTTTGACAACTTTATTCGGTAAACACAATTATCATCATTTTATTCCCTTAAGTGAAGTTTTAATAATTTTTTTAGAGATTTTAATAAAATCTAAAAGAAAAATCCCCTTTTATTAAAAACATTCAAAAAAACATTTTTGTTTTATTTCACTTTCACATCCTTTACTGCAAAATTGTGAAAGTATTTAACTCATCAAGAAAGATCCATAATCGATAAAATTTCATCGTTATGCGGTCTCATGAGACCACTTGGATGTTTGTGAGTTAATCAAAAACTTTGAAAACTGAAGTCTTACGTAGATAATATAAGCATTAACATTCACACCATCTAATCTTCAAGGACAACAAAGAACGTTTTCGGATTAAACGGATAGGGTGTAGTATCCTAATTCGAACACGGCCCAAACATTGTCGCATCGATAAAATCATGTCCGCAAACAATTAAGTGGCCCGGTCCGGCCGGATCCCCAGGCGATTGTGTGAGGCGTGGAATGTCAATCGGACGGCTTCGGACGGTTTCGGACGGTCTGCCGGCGGGCAAGTAGCCTTGCCCTAGTAATGCAAGGAACAAACACACATTATGCCGACGTTTACCGTCATTGGCGCCGTTACGGTGTTTGGGGAATTTACGTTGATGGATTGCGTTTAGTTTAGTTGATTTTTAAACAACTACAGAAAATGATGTTGCACCTAGGTCCTGGAAGCAGCAGGCTGCTGAGAAATTTGTGCTTAACCAATAGATGATGTTTATTGTCTTACGATTATTTGTAGTTATTGATTTTTATCGATATTTTAATTTGATGCAGTACACCGTCAATTAACGCTAATCGTACGTCAGCTGTTTTTTTTACGTAAAATTTAATGCAAAAAAACAGTACAAGTGCGAGTTGGAATCGTCCACCGAGGGTTCCGTACAAATTTGTAGTACATAATTAGTTCAGGAATCGAGTCTGGCAGTTTGATTACAAATGACTAGATTACAGATTTTTACCAGTACTTACTTGTAGTATAAGACAATGCCTATTACTTGCCAAATTTCATAGTTGGAGGTCAACTAAGCACTAATTTTGATTTCCTTGAGAGTGTTGAAATATAGATACTTTTTTGCAGCATAACTTAGAAGTTCGATTTTTTTTCACAGCTTAAAGGGACTGGTAGACTTAAGTATAATTATGATTTCAATTTTAACTCGATACCTCCACGCGTTCCCGAGATCGAGGGTCCTGTCAGACAAACGGACAACAAAGTGATCCTATAAGGGTTCTTTTATTTTCCTCATGAGATACGGAACCCTAAAAACAAAACAATGTTCAAGTAACAGTTATAATGCTTTTAGAGGTTATTGGAAACCCTTAGTTAGGTTTAAAGGTGCTTTACGGCGTGTTTTACAGAAAATAAATAACCTAAATACGAGACGCAGCTACAACTTGTTTAAAGAAGTAGTACGAATCGTTCATAGAATTAACACATTTTAGCATAATCGTGACTCCTGACAAACGTTCCTTATTATTTAACAACTGTCGTTTCTATTTCGAGAAATAAACTTAATCATTTGTTTTCTTTAAGCCAACCCCGAGTCGTTGCACGCGACAAAATATTTAGTCAAGTTACTCTGATTACGGTCATGCAAAACTATGCTAAGCCGTTGCTATTCATTTACATTATCAAAATGCCAATTAAAAATTCTTGAACAAGATAACTCTTGAATGATTCATGGAAAGAAAACCGAGTGCCAAATATGATTTTATAAATAAGCGTAGCAAAATTTCAATTTCAAATTTAATGTAAAATAAACCTTATATTATCATTGGGAAAGGCCTACGTTCAGCAGTGGATGCCTTATGACTGAAATGATGATGATGATAAATACCTGAGTTTTTTTAAAAAGATAACGATTACGCAAAAGTACCGGTAAAAACTACTACCTTTTCTTAAATTGTCATTTAACTTAGTTTAGTTTGCTTTATCAACCGACTTCAAAAAAGGAGGAGGTTCTCAATTCGTCGGTATCTTTATGTATGTTCAGCGATCATTCGTTACTGCGTTGACCGATATCGATAATTATTTTTTTGTTTGAAAGGTAATACTTTCAGAATGGTCCCATATAAATTTGGTTAAATTCTGATGATGGGATCTATAAGAAAATCATCAAACATTGCATAAACTCCGTACCACGCCAACTGATTTTAGTATCTATCTTACCTATATCTCTGCCAAATGTGGACCGATTTTGATGATTCTTTTTTTAATGAATAGCTTATACTTCAAAGATACTATAATGAAACATTTTTGGAAAAAATTTCACCCCTAAGGGTGGAAAAATAGGAAATGAAATCGGTGTTCAGCAGTTAAATTATGTTTGCACTCGTAAGATTTGTTTTGATTAGGATTTATCACGAAAATGGATGAAATAAGTTAATTTAAAAAAAATAAATAAAAACCGACTTCAAAAAACTAAAACGCTAAAAATAATCTTAACACTTAAGTACCTAATCAGTTACTTTTGGAGTCGGTGCCAGTCAATGAGAGACCAATGTTTTTGTTTGCACCGACTCCAAAAGTAACTGATTAGGTACTTAAGTGTTAAGATTATTTTTAGCGTTTTAGTTTTTTTTGTTCATCTCTTAAAACCCAATAAATATCCAATTGCAGCAATTTATCTTAAATTTACCTTTACCGAAAACACGAAAAGCATCTGAGTCATCATTCCACTCCCTAAACAGAAGGCAAAGTGCTTCGCTAAAATAACTTCGACTAGTTCACTCACCGTTAGGTGTTGGCTGCCACCATTCTAATTATGGCCGGCAAAAAACCCGTATTTTGGACACAAACCGCTTGCAACAAAACAGGGTAAAAAAATTTAAACAAAATCAGCTTCCCTGTTTAATTTTGCAGGGTTGTCAACAAAAAATGTTGGCTCTGGGTTTTTTGTGAACACAATGTATTGTCCCGTTATTCGTCCCTAGATGGAGAGGACGATATTCTCCCTTTATGCTTAACAGACTTAGTTTATTGGTGGATGCGTCAGAATGTAGGCCAGTGACTCAGCTAGATAAGATAAGATTCGATCGATTTCAAAGGGTTTGGTTTGCATTTACTAGTATGTACTTTTCAAGATAGTGTCTTTAAAAGAAGGTAGGTAGGTAGGTTGCACATACGGAGTAATTTAATTGACTAATCGTTTATTTTCCACAAGTTTAATTTTTAAACTCAGATAAGGTACCTATAATTAAAATGAAATAAAATGTTTTGTTCTTTACGTAGATATTACGTTACTGATTATGAGTCATCCCTGAAATTTTGTAACTATGTGGCAAAGTAACTTTGTATGTAGTTAAGTACTATGTATGTATGTAGTAAGTACTTAAGTACTAATGCGTCTTAGAAGTTTATAAATCGGGTGTACTACAATCGACCAGTCTGACTCATGAACCATTTAACCAGTCTGACTCGTCTGCAATCGCCGAACAGTAAAGTTTTTTTCTATAGTGGTATGTCGATTACTTAGAACGCTTATAAGGTTCCTCAACCTACCACAAAATGTCAAATTTTATCAATTGATATTGATCTCTACGTGTCAGACTTAAAGTTAAAAATCGGTTTAATAACCTTTAATATTTTGGGTAAGTAACCTGCCGTTGACTGTACATAATTTACCTAACGGAAATTCAGGGTTCATTGATTAGAGAAGACGTTTTTCATAACAATATAACATATGTTTTTATTTGATTGAGACATTCAAGATATTAAATAGACATTATGTCCTTGAAGAGTTTTAACATTTCTTTGAGCGAAAGCCACACCATCGACGAGGACACCACCTAAAGCTATGTACCGTCGATATCTCGCACAACAACCCTCACAAACACTTCTTGAACAAACGAGTGGTTAAAGCGTGGAATAAGCTTCCAGAAGAGGTAGTCTCAGCACAGAATGTAAACCAATTTAAGAACAGGCTAGATAAGCATTTTGAACTGCATACATAAAAAAATTAAAAAAAGAAGAACAACCTGATACGGGCAATCATCAATTGTTTCAACTGCCTGCCTGTTAATAAAATAATAATAATAATATGTTTTGTGAATTTAAAAAACCTTATTTTATTACACAAACATGAATCCAATCGATAGCTGTTCATAAAAAATAATTTACGAACAACTTCTCAAATACTCTGGCAATTTTATTATAAAATGCACAAAGCTATGTACAAAACGCTTTAAAATCAATTCATCGCCGAAAAATGTTCAAGAATTCATATTCCAATTTCACTTTAATAAATTCCAAACTAAGTGAAAGTTCCAATTTGGACTTGATTCCGAATCTTCCCATCGACAAACCCGTGGCAAGAGCTCATAAAAGCGTTTTTATATTTAGATGCCTGTGTTGCCTCGTCAGAATCCATTTCAATATTCGCATCGAACTTGCGAATACTCATCGATTTGTAAAAAAAATGCCGAATCGTTCGTATTTTGTTTCGATGTCTGTCAGATGAAATCGATGATAGATAAATTTATAATACTATGAAATGGTTGATATCTATCTGCTGCATTTTATTTTAATCTCGAGTCTTTGCTGTCTACTAAGTTTTCGACAGAATACTTAATTGTCGCTTTTTTTCTTATTTGTAAGCCGTCAAAACAAGCTTGACAAGGCGTAAAATTTGTATTAGATGTGTATGAAACTGACACAGAAAATAAAGTAACAAAAATAAACAGAGATTCAATTTTACAGTAAGTATTCGATAAATATATTTTTTTAAATCATACAATAAAGAATCCGAATAAGAAATTGATATTACAAAAGGCATAATCGGTTTCTACCCAATAAGGCTGACACGAGAGAGTGATAAACAAATTGTTTGTAACAAAGGACGGAGCAAAAGACTGGACAATTTACAGGTGTGTAATAAATTAAGCGGATCGTAGGGACCGTGTACAGGGTTCGATTCCCGCTGAGAACGGCGGCGAGGTAGCGGCGCCTTACTTGATGGATACAAACACGAAAAAATTCGGTCAAGGCAGAGCTGAATGAATCCAACAAATGTTTACGCCATCGAAATAAAAAAGGGTATTTTTTGCAGACAGCAGAATCTCTGAACGGCTACAATATGCCTTATTTGTTTAAGGGCAGAATAAAAAATATCTTTCTATTTAATTAAAATTTTTGTTGCAATACAAATAGCCTCTGTAGCCGAGAGACGAGTACACCGGACTTGGCGCCGCCATCTCTGAGGTCCCGAGTTCGATTCTCGATCGAGTTAATGTAGAAAACGAGCTTTCTAAGTAAGTCGGGTCTGGGTGTTGTGGTACCTACCGTCGTTGTTTCTGATTTCTAAAGCACAAGTGCTTTAGCTACTTGTCAATGTATGTGATGATAATGTTGCTCAATATTTATAAAAGTTTAAAATAATAATAATATATTTCAAGTGTTCTAGTCTGTGTTATAAACAGAAATACGTTTATGAACGATAAAACTGTTAATGTAAAGTATGTAAATATTTTAAAAAAATACTCAGATAAAGAAAAGTAGAATCTTCTAACTCAAGCATCTTAGAAGACTTAAAAGGCGATTCTAACAACTACTTGAATACTAAAGTCTGGTAATATGCAAATAAATTAATTCATTTTAGTTATATTGTTAAGGGCCACTTTCACCATTTGCTGATAAGTTTTGGATAACCTATCTGGCACTTGTTTTGACAGATAACCCATACAATTAGCTGTCAAAAAAGTGCCAGATAGGTTATCTGGAACTTATCTGCAAGTGGTGAAACTGGCCAAAAACCTTTCATTTTGTATTTTATTTATGGATCTGAAATATTTTTAATATACAGACCGAATTTTTGAATTGAACCGATTGATTTCGTTTTTCAAATTACTCAACCAGCTTCCAAAAACCACTATTTCCAACAAAGGATGTGTGTCCTACATTTAACGACTTCTAAGACAAGATAGGGGTGTCAAAACCAGACGTACGTTTTTCTAATTCTGTTACGGAATACCAAAAAAACCTGTCCATACGTGCGGGTTCCACCCACACGCTATTAACTCACTCGGTTTATTGTCCCATTCATAGAGAAACATGAAACTGAGCAGTTCCACCTTTGGAGGTAAATCTGCTTTGCCTATATTAAGTTACCCGGGCGAAATTGGGTCGTATAAATTCTATACGTAATTGAGCGGTCGATTTATTTTATGTAATTGAACGCACCTAAATTATTGGACCCATTGTGCAGGTTGCGTTGGGTAAAGAATATTGACTTGACCAGTTATTAATATTACGATAAAGGTAGAAACAGTAACTTAACTTCACACTAAATACAATAAGCTTGGACATAGATTCCTTGGGATTATAAATCACGACGTAATACGCTGTGAATATTAATTTTGTATCTATCTTCATTAGAACCCGATATTTCTGTGCTAAAGACAGAATCATAAATTACGATTTTGTGTTCAATTTCGAAATATTTAACGTTGGAATTAAGTTAACTGCTAGACACAGAACGCAAATATTTTTGAATTAATGTTATGGAATTTTACATTAAAATAAATAGGAAAAAGGCTACCTTTTGGATTTTTTTATAACTTGTCGGTGGATAATTGGTATTCCCTGATACTACTATATTAATAATTACAAAGATGTTGAGGTTTATTTATCTTTAATAAAACAGTACCGTATTTTAATAAAAAATATTTAAATTTAACAAAAAATCAAGGAGGCTTGTTTTTTTTTCACCGTTATTATTCCTGCTCAAGCTCCCATAATCTTAACGTAATCCTTTGTCTTAAAAAAGCATCCATTAACTTCTCGACTCCGTAAAATTATTGACCTACGATAATACAACGTTTACGTCCATCATAATTATGTTTTCCGGTCATAATAAGCGTCAATCGAACGTTATTATTTTCATATTATCCTGATCCAAGTTGACCACTGCCAATTTGATGCGCGCACGAATCGTTAAATAATGATAGACTGAGCTGGACCCGAAACAATCATTGTTTCCTCCCGGTTCATTACATATTTTGGATTTTAAAATACTACATTTATCTACAGACAGGTAAAACATTGTTTTTACAGTCCGTTCTTTTGTTTACTTGGCGACTATTGTAAACAATTTTGACATTTCTTTTTAAGTCGACGCATTGGGAATTTTGTTGGAAGAGATATCGATTTTTCTCAACTTCTACAAAACATTTGAACTGATAATAATTTGATAAACTGATTTTTAATTTTATTTACTTCAATCTTCAGTTGCAAAACACGATTGCCTAACTTTACAGAGAAAAAATTGTATAGCTGAGTAATACCTTTTTTAAAACAGAGGTTTTCATTTTACAGGCGAACATGACCGTTTTATGCCTTTACATATTAATAGTAGATTAGTCAAATTAATTGAGTTTTTTATTGAAACAAAAATCCGTTCCGTATTCGCTTGTATTACGTATTGTAACTACTACTACTTGTATACCTTATATTTTAATTGCCAAATCACATGACATAACTTATCATTATTAAATCGGTCGGTCAATGTAGGAAAATAACTTTTCTATATTGTCTCGGGTTGGGTGTTGTGGTAACGTCGTTGTTTCTGATTTCTGTAACACAAGTGCTTAAGCTACTTATCATAGGATCAGAGCAATGTATGTGATGTTGTCCAATATTTATTTTATTATATAAAGTCGAGTCCCTTTGTCATTGATTTATATTTACTGCTAATCAGAAATGCAGTCTATTCCCTGATTATCAGCACTATGAACCAGCCCAGATAGCCGAACGTCATATTTGCTCAGCACACAACCCATTGTGCATGCTGTTTGATCAAACCGGCCACGGGCCAAAATTTACACCAACAAAGTGTGAAACAGTGCAAATGAAAAATTTCCACCACACTTATTCAGCTATTGTTACAATTTGCGACGGGAGAGCGCGTTGTTAAAACTTTTTTATTCCCGGAGCTTTGTCGGTAATTTTTATTTGAAAGTCGCGATTATGATGATAATGCCCGCATTGGATTTGTTGGACTGGGGTGATAGAATTTACTGTCGGTGTTGTAATCGATTCAATTAGATGTAGGTTTATCATTAAAAATAAAACATTTGGGAACGTCATAGAATTATTAACCCTTAAATGCATAGTGAGTCGTTTTCGTTTACATACATAATATTTTATAATATAACCTAAAATTAGTTTAATAAAATTACTTTATAAATGTAATAAAATACGGTGGATGGCGTTGTTTTTACATCAATAAATATGTTATACTCGTACCTATTAAAGTAATTACATGTAATTCAACACAATAAGACAAGTATCGAAATAGTATATTTTTTATATTTCCTGTCTTTATGACTAGCCAGCCAACAATACATTTTGAGTCTTTATCAAATGTCTAATTTTCTATTTATATGTACATGCAGGCTAAAAAGTTAAAAATTTGTTTAATGACCTCTAATTTTCGGGTATGTCAACTGTTGACTATACAACATTATTGACAATATTATAAAGTTTCAAGATGCTTGGATTATTGGTTCCCACGCAAGAATAATAATCGGCAAATCGAAAATTATTCAATTGACTAACCAATATTGACTGAAGGGTTAGTCTATTTGTGTTGTACAAACTAACAGACCAACATAAACATAGGTGGAAGCTGCCACCTAAGAAGTCAAAACAATAGCCGAATCACAGAACGTAAAGAACCACCAGATCACATCTCACGATTGAATAAAACGTGGCTGTTAGAATACAAAATTTTGACAATCTTTGCGAACAATCTTAGTTGGCGTTTAATAATATAAATTTTTACTTTTGTTCTTTGGTATTAGATACTAGTTGTAGATATTTAAAATAATAATATAACAATTTTAAAATAGGACGTGTGTTCAATTCTCATCTAGGCGGTCAAAAATAATATACAAGCTTGTGCCTGCAATGTCGTCTGCGTTGATCTTACCCGGATAAAAAGTATCCTATTTGTTATGCCAGGCCGTGGTCTTACAGTATACCAAATTTTATCAAAATCCACTCAGTAGTTTTTGCGTGAAAGATCAACAAACATCCATACATCCACACTTACAAACTTTCGCATTTATAAATTAAGTAGAAATGGGAAAATAGGATTTTGTTTTAACCTCTTAGCCCTGCAAAACGACACGATAGAAATAATAATGTAACGCAGTCTCATGTAACCGCTTGGCAGATAATAAGTTAAACTTTAAGGAGATTAACATTAAATAATTAGGACTATTACTATGCACATTAATTATTATTATATAATATAATATAATTATTATTATGCACTTATTATTTTTGACTTCGCGCTAAACAAACATTTAATACAAGTTAATTTTATTTATTTAAATTAAATTTATTAATTTGCGTTAACAGATGCGTACACTGTGCTAAATGAAATATGTTTAAATTTATAGCTCTAAATATTGTCTTGGTTCAGATATTTTGTCGATTAAGTAGACTTACTTAAGAATGTGCGTGATGATAAATGATTAAGAAGACAAAGAATAAACAAAACATTCTTGTTAAGGAGTGCTCAGTAACAACAAATATGTTTTTTTTTCCCAATAATAAAACACTTAACGTCTACATCAAATATTAGGCTTGGCAGGCTTTACTTAATATTTCAAAAGTATTTTAGTTTCTATTTTATTGCTACATTTACTGAGCTGATGCTTAATTAATATTTGAATCTTCAACCGATATAAAGTTATAACAATACATGACACTAGCTGTAAAAAACAAACCGTATTTCACCTAGGCAAAGCCACGGTGCATGGAATACGGTTAGTACGGCTAGTATGTAGGTATTAGTATAAATAAAACCCAGAACTCCTGAAAAATATGATAGTAAAACAGTACAAATACTGTAATATAATAATTATATGAAGTTATTTACAAATTGAAGAAGTTTTGAACGAATTAAAGTGGCTGTTACCGTAAAGCTATAAGTACAGTCTAACGCCAGCTTTCTAAGAAGCGAGTCGTGAGTTTGATTGAGAACCCTTATAAACAAACCTACCGGATAAGCCAGTATCTTCAACAGTTGCTCTCGAGTCTAAACAGGGTCAATTCACTCGTCTATTTATCTAGAATGTTCTTTTGTTTTCAAACTTTTCCTAGCTATTATGAAAAGTATCTATCATTTCGTGTAAGTATAATAAATATTGCTCATCAGATAATCGAGACTATGGAAAAAGGGATGAGATTGTTATTGACATTACAATAAGAAAAAAAAACTATCGATAAACGTATTGTGTCATTTTTTTTATCTACAAGATACAAACAAACAGCACTAGTTTATATGGCCATATTATGCTTTCAAATTTTTACAAAATTAATTAAATTAATTGCTACTAAAACATTTTCAGTCTCATCCATTTAATTTGCCTAAATGCAATAAAGCTGTGTTATAAGTTATAAAACATCTAAACTACGATAGCATTAGGTACTTAGCTACTACCTACGCGATCGTTTACAATTAATCAAGAGACTTCTCAAAGTTTTGACAAATACTCCACCTACAGTAAAACATTCATTTGAAGTAAGCTGTTTTGAAAATTATTTTAACAATTATTTTGTTCTGTCACTTCAAAGAAAGTTGAATAAAGTTATGAACCCAGAAATCAAAACTTCATGCTAAAAAACTGACTTCAAAACACTAAAAAAATATTAACACAAGTACCTAAACAGTTACTTTAGTAGTAGGTGCAATGAAAACATTCAAACTAATTAGCTTGCACCGACTCGGTTTAAAAAAAAAAATACTTATTTCATCTATTTTTAGTAATAAACAATAATCTAACTGCTGAACACCAATTTCATCCTCTTTTTTTCCACCCTTAGGGGTTAATTTTTTTCGAAAGTAATAGTATATTTAAAGTATTAGCTATTCAATAAAATATTATCATTAAAATCGGTTTACATTTGTCAAAGATATTGGGTAGTATAGATACAAGTATCAAGAACTAATCATTATCTGGGTATATATTTTGTTATTTTCTCAAAAACTGCTAAATCAATCAAATTTATATGGGACCACCTCTGCATTATGATCTACCAAACAAAAAGAGAATCATCAAATCGATTCATAATTGGTGGAGTAATTGCGTAACATACATACAAAAAAAACAACATCAGTCGAATTGACAACCTCCTCCTTTTTTGAAGTCGGTTGGAAAAATGTACCAAACATCACACCAATAGTCACGGTCACAAAGTAAGGAATTAAGTATACGTTGGTATTACTCCATTTATTAAAATATTATTTCATTGGTCTTACATACTTAACAATGGTTCATGCCCGCCTAAAGGTCAGACGTCAGACTCAGAACGTATACTACAGACTAAACTAGACCCAACGAGCCGTCAGATCCAGACCGAAATCTAATTCATAGCTAACTAATTCTGACACTAGAAATTCCTTGACCTTACAATCACCGATGGTAATCTTCGAACGAGCGAATCTAGACTTTACCTAACTTGGCTCTGGGGAACTTACACTACTAAGCTAGAGATGATCAGGGTTGGCAAAACATCGATAAAAATGACAAACATTGATTTGTAGCATCGATATTACGAGTATTAATAAATTGACAAATAAAAGTTTATAAATGTTTGTTTTAAAAACACACAAAAACTTTAAGACCTACATCAGTTTTTTAAAACTGTTAGTATTTTTTTCCTTGCCATTTTTTTTCCTTTCAATATTATTTTAGCTAATAAGAACGTATTTATTTTTTCCTAGTATTCAGTTACTTTTGCCTATGTCAAATATAGCATTTAATGACCTTTGTAGATGACAATCTATTAAAATGAATTATCGCACAAATATGTAGCAAAAGACTTTGTCTGTTTTAAATAGTCTTTCATTCTGAGAAGCAAAAGGAAGAGATACTAATACCATCGACATCGATATTTCCTTAGCATTGCACATCCCTATAGAACTAACAGCAAACATTGGAACAGGCTTGTGTTACCTGCAAGGCCTGAACTTGATCTGTGTTGCAGTTCCTAACTTCAAATCTAATGAGTCTTCATTTGGAGTGACAAATGTGTGTAGTTTCTAGCTAGCTAGTTGTGTTACGTAATCGTGACACAATGAATGGTAAAGTTGAAGGAACAACGTCCTTATTAGCCGTATCATCATCATCATCATCATCATTTAAGACATAGGACGTCCACTGCTGAACATAGGCCTCCCCCATTGACTTCCAGATTGGCCGGTTTGAAGCGGCCTGCATCCAGCGTCTTCCTGCGACCCTTACCATTAGCCGTATAGTGTTGTCAATTTACTATCAGAAAAAAATGCAGTCATTTTCAAGCTAACTTTCTGAAGAGTGCTTAAAGGACATTGTTCGTCTTTTCGCAAATTCGCAATCGTTTTAACCTGTACATTCCTAATGAGCTAGAAGACTTAAAAATTGAAACATAGCTCAAAATAAATGACAGTGCAATATTACCTATGTTATTTTCAAACGATATTGTTTACAAATAAGAATAAAAAGCAGAAAATAATTATTTTACTTTTCCTAGTTTAGGCACAGAATATATAATAGGATAAATCGTTTACGTAGGTAGGTTTTGAATCCGTTTTAAAAAAGGTATAATGATTACGTACTTTCATTCTAGAATGATGAATATTAAATAAATTTAAATACATGTTAAGGATTTAAAAAAGATTATCGTAGTACCTGTAATTATAACATTTACTGTCAATAAAGTCACAAATAAAATATGTTGGCTGGTTTAAACAACAGAGAAAGCTAATGTTATTTCTTCATCTATCTTATGAAGGCTTCTTGTTGAGTTAACAACTACCCTTACATTGTATGAAAGCAAACAGAAGTTACAGTAAATACAACATTGTATGACATGTCTGAATGTCTGTGAATTAACAAATCTAGGTCATGTTATTGCGAAGCCTGCTCCGCTTAAAATACGGCTAGTCACAGCAAAAAGACCATCTTGCATACATCTTGGGGTGAAAAGCCTTGATAAATTTAGAACATTTTTAGTGTTCCTAATTCCCACCACAACCGTTTTGATCTTGCAGCGTATTAATTAAATAACAATATACAAAGTAATGTGCTGTGCCATTAGTGGCACTAATATAATGTTTGTTTTAACAATTTAACACTTTCAAGTAACCGTGTGAACAGGTTATTTAATAGCACCATCTACTAGTTCGTACCGCTTTTGTATACCTGATTACTAGCAACATTTTCAAAGAATAAAGAATACATTTTATTTATTTGGCACAAAAAAACACACCATAATGACATTATGTATATAAATAAAGAGACGTTTTTTTCGACGAGAATTTTTATAAGACGTCGTCAAGATCGCGATGCTCAGTCAATTTATAGTCTACGGTATTTGACAGACTACTTTCTTAATAATCTATATTTTAACCGTGTCAATCAAATCATTATCAACTGTAATAAAATTTGTAGATGTCTTAATCATAATATGATTGAAATACTTAAAATGTAAATAAATACCAGTCAACCTTTACCGTAACTTAAAAAATGTTTAGGTTTTTCCTTATCATCATTTTTATCGCGGTTGGAAATCAGATATTTAGAAGGTCTTTACCTGTGAAGTCATCGAATGTTTTATTCCACGAAATGGAGTATTTCTTTAATTTTTATAAAGTAGTTTGTATAAAATAAGCATATATTTTAAAATAATGTGTTTCGTTTGTATTCTAAAGATTTTTATTTATTTGTTAGTGACTGATATGGTTTAGGTGTTTTTTTAATCACAACCATTTAGTTTCTTTCTTCTTCAGAATAACTAAAATTTCCTTTTGAGTATAAGTTTTATGTATTTATACATGGTGTCCCAAGAGCGTGCTAAACGAAATCCGTACGATAGAGCAAAAACTAATCTATCTCCTGTCGAAATTCGACTTCGTAAAAGTTGTACCATTTTTGCTGATGCATGATTTTGAGCTGGTTGCCTTAGCATTTTTTTTAGAATAACTTGATTTGGCCAGAAACGCCGCAACTTTCACGAGGACTAGTTTTGTACAGGAGAAACTATGGATCTATGGAGAATCTATGGAAATCTAAAAAAAATGTCACTATAAAAACTGATGTCAGCGGTCAGCGATTGAGTATGAGGGAGCAAATTTTTATTTTGGATTTTGATATTGGTACCATTTAAAAAGTTGTTCATGTTCGTGGGAACAATATCCAGTTAACGTTTTTATAGCGATTAAAATTGCAAGTTGTTTCTTTATTATTCCTAGTTATAAAATTATGGTTGCTTTTTACATGATCATAACAAACAGCCACATATACAACGTCTTTTATAAACTGGAGAAACTTTAACAGAACTTCAACCGGGCCCTATTATTTTCGTTCTTAAAAACGGGCTAGTTTTCATTTTTATTATTCCTAACAAAAAAATAATAATTTTAAGAGCCTGTCTAGTCTGGAACGTCCCTACGTCATCGCCTCTGTCTCTCTCATTTCAATCGTGCCACACTCTTCCCTCGAGGTGCACGCACGGGGCACGGGGTGTTTTACGTTGTATCAAAATAGTTTTTAGCGTTTTTCTCGAAAACTAGCGTATAAAATTTTCTTTTTTTTAACAAAAATGATTCATTTATGTTTTTGTAACTGCTCTTTAAATTTCACTAGTTTATAAAAGGCCTTATATACATTTGTAACTTCTGTGATTAGGAGTAAGTAAAATTCATTTAGAAGTTTCATTTACCTTTGTAACAATTTTTTTGTTGAAAGATAATTTTAAGAGGCCTTCTAATTTTATTACCAGTAAGATAATATCTTTAGGAGTTTCCTTTACGCAAAGGTAATCCCAAAACTTCGCACGCCTATTGTAATTATTACAAAGAACTCTTATCTACCTACAATGAATCTACTTTTACAACTTTGTTTTGTTTTATAATATCTAAGTGATCACAAGTAGCTAGGCATTAAAAAAGGCAACCTGAGGAAGTTGGGGTAAGGCCGGAATACGTAATATAGGTACACTGAGAGATGACTGACACTAGATAAGATGTGTGTGTGTGTGACTAGCTATAGATAGCTTATTTACTGTTTTTCTATTTAAGGTTGGAATCATAATCTAAAATCATAATATCTGAAATCATAGTTTAATTATTTATTTTTTTATTTAGTTATACTTGTCCAACTCTAACTACATAAAGAAGGGTACGCAATTATTATACCTATCTTATTCGTCACCATCGTGTGATGTCATCATACAAAACCTTTATGACAACAAGCAAAGGCATTATAATCGATAAGATTATAACTATACTAGCTTTTGCCCGCGACCTCGTCTGTCTTCGACCTTACCCGGATAAAAAGTATCCTATGTGTTAATCCAGGCCATGGTCTTTCGGTATGCCACAACAAAATCCATTTAGTAGGAATTCATAACTTTCTTTCTGGCTGCTACAAAATTGGTATAAAAAGAGGAATCCCGTTAAAAAATTTTTTTACTAATTTCAAGACCAGAATAATATCTCTTAACCTACTATTTTATTATATTGTCACAAATATATCAGTTGTATTAATTGCAAAAATCACTTTAGTAATGTAAGCTGTAGCGGACCCTGGGCTCCAAAGCAATGGCTTTGGACGCAACCGGGATTGACCATATAGATGAAGAAGACTTTAGTAATGTAAGCTAGCAACCAATTTAAAAGGTTAGAAATGGTCATATGCTTATTATGTTGACTGTACAAGAAGCTAGTCACACCACACTCCGTGACTGCAGTGCACATATTCACACAAACAAATGCAATAAGAAGTATGACGTAAGACAATGAGTAAAGGTCTAAAATTGAATGTAAAACTACTTCTTTCTCGGATTCAAAGCTGCAGGTATAAAAACCAGCCCGAGCTAATATTGAGCTGTTTAAGTAAACACGCTTTTGTGTAGAAGCAAAATTTTAATTAAAACAAATATTATGAAGCGGGTGTAAGTGTCAATGCTCTTCTTGAGTATAGACAAATTTGTCATTTGCAGTCTTATAAATAGGTTTTATTAAAGTAATTAATAAAGTCAGTCCGATTTTACCAATAAATAAAGACATTGAAGTATTGGCCACTATAATATATAGATTGTGAGTTTATTGACATATCAAGTGAGTTTTGTGTTACTATATCATACCTACAAAAGAAATTCCATTTCGCTTCCAACATTAACAATAACAATATGCTGAAAATAATATATTCCTTGCCTTATAAATAAATCGAAAAAATCCAAATAGACATGTAAAAGTTTTCAAACGCTGATTAATCAGACTTAAGATTCATGTGCCTAAAATTTTCATAATCAATTTAAACTATCCATTATACTTAATATCGAAATGATAAATTTGTTCAGAAAAAATATCAGACATTTAAAATACTGATTAAAACCTTTTGATATACCGCTCGAAAACTAAATAGATATCAAGACCGCTTTTTACCGATTAAAGCAAAGTCTAATGTCGAGACATTAATATCTTTTTTACCTCCATTAAAATATGCGTGGCATTTAAAACGTCCCCATATCTGAGTATCGGTGAGTGTACACGATAAAAACTCTTGCCTTTTTAAACTTGCTACTTTGAGCTTCGGATATATCTTTATCTCGTATAATGATGTCAATACATACATTTTATTTGGTACAACGGACAGATGGTAGGTAATTAAAAACATTTTACGCGTAATGGCTTTGTCAGAAGGAATTTTGGGAATTCTTTTTGAAAAAATTGGAAACAAGTTATTGGAAAAAATATATACTATGCAGTCTCCTACGTCCGTTTATAGTTTAACGAGTTGAAAATACTATAAGAACTGACTTAAAAAACTTGAAAAAGTAAAAAAAAACATTAATTCCAATGATTCACAAAAAGATCTGCTTAAAGAGAATTTTAAAGGACAAAGTTGATGTTAAGGGATCATTATTTATGCACAAACAGTACGATATTAAGAATTCTACTTAAGTCTTAATCCAGGCCATAGTCTTATCTAGAACCTCGGGTTCTTATTAGCCAGTAATTCTCCACCAATGTGTCTGTATTGGAAATGAAACACGATCCACTGAGAGGCGTTAATAACGATGGAATCCACTACATCCGCTACTCAACACCCCTCTAATAAAATTAGCAATAGACTAAGGAGGCTATGTGCTCATAAAGGAATAGCTAAGTCCCAGCACAAAGACGGCGTTACTGCTATCTCCACAGGTAATAATTCTGAACACTTTATTGGGTCTGACCGTGACCTCTGATTCTGCCTTAGAAATTGGCCACGTACATCACTGACAGAGGGCGGATGTTACAAACACACAATGGGTCGCAACAAAACATAAATATTAGCCTATTAGTCGGAACTACGATACTGATACCCCGACAAATTTCGTCAGAGCTTTTGTGCACAGTTCCGGCGGTAATCGCTTCACAAATGGGTTAGAAAAAAAATCTGCTGCCAACGCTATTGTTTGAGCTGCGAACGGAGAAAAAGAACGGTCCCAGGTAGACATGGGGGTGTATCGATCACACAATGTGAACGGACATAGTGAACATTGAAATTATTTAATTGTGACGGCACGTTCGATTAATAACGGTGAAATTGATACAAATGGGGACATTAATGGGATAAACGTCAGCGCATTTGAAACGACCAAATTGGGGAAATTTCCACGGTTAATTCAATTGAGTAATGTAATACCAATACTAAATTTGTCCCCGATAAACAGATTTAGTAAAAGTGACAAGCAAAGTTTGCTGTGTAAATGTTTAGTTTAGTTCTCAAGGGCGCGTCTGTCGGACGTTTGTGATGCCAGTGGCTTTCTTAGATTGTTTTTTTGCCGAGCAGCGAGCGACTGTTCGGTGTGGATTCTTGGCGCACTTGAGCTCGAACAGGTTTCAACATGGGGACCGAAACCGGTAAAAAATCATCACAGGTAATTACGGAAGGCTCATCTCTCCAATCCGATATAGAAACGTAATAGTATGAGTAATTGAAAAACAGAATCCATTTAGTTTGAAATATTGTGCAGCTGTACGAGTCTAGTTCTAAATCTTTAAGTGCCTAATGCTCCCTGGTAATATCGGTATAGTAAAATTTTATTTTAGAAAGCGTTTGAGTTACAGTGTATTATGCTGTCCATTGTGGCATTCCATTTCCAACCACTTGTTAGCGGGATTATTAGAAACTGTGCATTGTGCGGGGTTCGAAACAAAGAATTTCTGCAAGTAGTAAAAAGCAAAGAGTACGCGGAAGGCTGGCTAAGTATTTTGTGGTTTTATGCTTGGGAGGTAGTAAAATTGTATTGGTAATGTGCTACGTGGACACAGTATTGGGAACATCGTAAATGGCTTCGGGATTTTACGTTTCGCAATAGAATATTATCAGATACATTAGTCATATCAACATAGTTTGTGGAAGTAACGTTCAACAGTTTGCTATCTGATTAGAAGAATCATCGGACGATAAGAATGCAAGGTAAGGCTTACGTATAGAAGGTATCAAAATTTGGTATGAAATCATCCATTGCGTGAAGACATAAAGTAACCAGAATCTACTTAACCAGAAAATTCTCCTGAAAGGTGATAAATAATGTTTCTCTTATTTTACGTCTTGGCGTTACTATTCTGATAGGTGATAACATAACACATCCTACATGTCTGAAAGTGCCAGCTTTGTAAAATGAAAAAATATATAAAATAACTATAGTGATAAAGCCGAATGACGCAAATGTATTTAGAGGGCTGACCTCAATGATCTGTGAAGAGACATGGAGAATAAAGAGAGAAAATCACCAAGTTTAAATTTTTCTAAATTTCTTACTCCTTCAGTATCCTTAACGTAACCTTCACGTTTAATCCTACTGGCATCACGTCTTTAATCCTTTTATCCGTTGCACTATATTGCGTGTAGCTTCAGACAAATGTTGGATACATTTTACACGTCAAAGGGCGTGCCCTCCTCCCAACATTCCGCCCTCTTAATCACTACCCAGCGTAATAATTAATAACACCTCAATTAAAATATCAACTAAGCGCTTCCGCCCATGTGATGAAAATGTTGCGGTATGAGTACACTAAATTGTTTTGGATGAAGCTTTGATATCTTGATGAAGACATTAAATATTTCGATTGTTACAAAGTGATCCTACCTACTATACGACTTTATAAAAGCCAAAGTTAATTGGAAATTTAAACAAATATAGACGATCTCAAATTTTAGTGCTTTTATAATAATGTAATATATAAGCATCGTGGAATGTTACCTAAACTTAGTCATTTAATGAGATAATTACTGTACATACAATATTTTTATTTATAGTTTAGTATTGAGTGCTGCTTTTGACTTAAATGCCATAGTCAAAGATAAAACAAAAAATACGCAATATTTTCTACAAAGAAATGTTTGAAAAAGTTTAAAGGTGAAATTCCTAAACAATTATGCAAATAACAAGCGAGTTTCTAGCGTCTAATCTAAGTTAGAATCTGCTACTATATAAGGTAAATTATGTTTACAAAGTTCAACAAAGTTTTTAGTTATTAATTAAGGAATTTAGGTATTTTATTTCATCGTGCAGCAATGAAGTCTTTATTTCATATATACCGAAAGTGCTTAGAAGATTATGCATATTTTTGGTGAAGCGATAAGTATCGTGTGAAGCAAAAGTAACTAAAGAAATACACTTTATTTTTCCTTTTCTCTCGAGATCATTAGCAAATCACGAATGACCCGTAAAACGCGTAATCAGTTTCGGGGATTGAGATCTTTGTTTCATGTCGGAACAAGTTGTATTACTAATTAACGCCTCAGGGAGCTGGAACAGGTTACGCGATTTATCGTAAAACCCAATTTAGAGCCGGGAGGCACGCGATTACAATCTTCTCACGACAGGAAGGCGCGCAAACTCCTCATCTCGAGGGAAATCACGCACGCAACAAACTTTATGGCAACACGTCTCGAGAAGCGATCCGCCTAGGGCGACCGACGACGGCCGCGCCACACACAGCCTTATTCAAAAGAAGTAAAAATACTCAGGCAGTGTTTCTACGCGGCATCACCACACAAACTCATTCATCAATACCAAAACTTCACTTTCACATCACGTGTCCGACCGCGAGAATCACTGCCCGGTTTGGGCTAAACACTGACCGTTGTCGAATACGGCTGCAGGCTCAGACGAATCCCATCCTGAGCCAAGCGCTCCCGTAGAAGGCGCTTCAGCTGCATGCGAGGTATCTTCACCAACTCGGCCTTCCCTTCCTCGTACTCGTCTGCATACTTCGCCGGTTCCACTGAAACAGTCGCCTGCTCCTTCCTCGCTTCCTCTTCACATCGGCAAGGATCTCTGGCAGCAGCAGCTTCCTCCAAAGTAAAATATACAGCTGCAGCACCTTCTTCTCTCAAAGTTCTCACAGAATGCAGCAACCTCTGACGATGTGCTGGGTTGAGGACGCCGATTGCATCCAAATCGGGCTCTCCGACTTGCTTGCATATCTCCAAGTCGTCATACCCGTTGTCGATAAAACTCTCCGCGTACTGGCCCAAGTGGAGAGATCGCAGCCACTCGACGACGATGTTACCGGTCGCGGACGAGGCCATGTCGCGTCAAGCGTCGCGCATCACAAGCGTGCTCGCGACGCGGCGGACGGCGAGAAACTGGCGGCATCGCTCCCCTTCTCCCCACTTTCCCCTCCTAACCGCGGTCGCCGCCCCTAGTCCACCGAGCTTTTGCTTTTTGACATTTTGTACTATAATCGCTTCAAAGTTCAATTCATAGGTGCGCATAACACCGGTTAACACCATGTGATGTGTGATGCCCATTAATATCTTGATAGTTGTTTGTTTTTTTTTTACGCAAAGATGTTTATGGTACTTGCGTACATTAATGAGTTTTGAACTCTATTCTTTTTCAAAACTCTTTTCTATTGATGAATCCCAAATGTGTTTGTTAAAGTAAATAAATAATAAAAACTCATAAAGGCGAGTAAGCAGCGGGTGGCAATCGACCTGCATGATTTATACGTAGATTTATTCAAAAATTGATCCTGGACGCCTTAACTATTATTATAAACCTGACTAATATGGACTGGATAAATCGGTTTATAAGTTCCATTGCAAATCGGAAAAGTAAATTAATTACGCCGGAGTTTTATTAATTTATGAGACTATGCGGGGTCAATAAGTTTATTGGATTTTATCGATGAAGATAGCATTTTGATGAAACGAATTTAATCAACGTCCAATCAGAACTTTATGAGGCAACTTCTCGTTTTGTAGTTCAAATAATTAATTTTCGTTGCAGAAGACATTATTGAAATTAATCACGTTAAAAATTAATTACATACAATTCAAGTCATTTTAATTGTAATAGCTTATTAGTGGCCTAAATGACGGTTAGTATCAAATTAATTAATAAGTACTAGCTGTGCCCGCGGCTTCGCTTGCGTGGAATACGGTTTGTCACTTCTTATTTTACTTCTAGGAGATAATAATAGTAGCCTATGTCCTTTCCTAGGGTTCAAGATTTTACCGTACAAAATTTCACCAAAATCGATTCAGTTTTTATAACAAAAAGTAGCCTATGTCGTTTCCTAAGCTGTAGTCTATCTTTTTACCAAATTTAATCGAAATCAGTTCAGTAGTTTAGACGTGAAAGCGTAACAGATAGACAGACAGTTTCTTTCGCATTTAGGTTAATAGTAGTTCTTTCAGTATGTTTATAGTTTAACAAAAAGGATGGGCTGATTTGGTCGGGTTTTAAAAAAATAGAATAAGGTCTTGTAAGTGTATTACCAATAAGCGATAGTTTTGTAACGGTTTGTAAAAAGTGGTCTGAGGCTGTCAAGTTTTTTTTAAGTTAAATATTTTTTTGTATTTTTTTTAAGTTATCATTTTTCATCTTATATCCATCTTAACTATGATGACTTTATTTGACATAAGTAATCATAAGTAAAGTATCGTTGACTGGATCACTTGAAGTAACACCCTAATTTCATCAATTAAAGCTTACTTTAACCATAATGTAATATAAAAACAATTAAATATGTCATCGTTTCTTAAGACCATTTAAAGAACAAAGACAAAAAATTTTTTTTTAAAGAATATTCAGTCGCTGTTAAAAGAACTATGAATTCGATTTTCCAAATATATTTATCATACAAAAGTACTTGAGCTAAACTCGCCCACTCACACGGCAACGTTCATCATTCATCATTTCGCCATAGTAGGTCCACTGCTGAACACAGGCCTCCCCCAATAACTGATCATCGGGGGGGATTGCCAATACTCACCACGCTTGGCAACGTTAATCTAGTCCTAACATACATGTACCTAAGTTTTCTTTCGAATAATAAATTTTCCTTACATCAATTTAAAAATGAAAACCGATGGCAGCAGCAATATTCGCTAAGCCCAGATAGGCTAGATCACTAGATTATCCGACCTAGTTTTCCGCTTGCTCACCAACGCAATGTAATTAATAGAAGAGCCCTAAGTGTGGTAATAATTAGTGCGAATCGAATCTGCCATTTGAATACTTATACGAGAGTTAAATCTGCGTGTTGATAATTTTAATTGGCGGAACAGCATTAATATTACAGCGAGTGTTGTCGCCAAATGTAAACTAGTATGTGATTTCAGAGGCCTATTATGCCCATACCTAAAAATCTAAAAAACATGCTAATAACTATCAAAACTTTTACAACATTTTGAACATAGCATTTGTTTTTAGTAATTTATATTTCAGAAAAAAAAAGCCTTGAAAAAACAAACAAAAGATGCTAATTCGATTTCTTTTTTTTTTTTAACCGCTTCAACGATTTAATTCATTTATATGTATATACAGTCGATTGATAGGCGAACTTGATATTGAACAATTGCGTCCATGCAAAAAGTATTATTTTTCCTATTTTTGTTATCTTAAGACGATTGTCGTAACAGTCGCTAATTTAGGGGCACTACTCGCCTTAAACAGGACAAGATTTGTATGAAAAGAAAATTTTATTTTTCTCGGAAATTTTCAAATTCAGTAAAACCTGAATATTGTTACTACGGCCGCAAATGTCGTTTGACAGCTATTGTCAAATTGGGACAAGCAAGACAACGTCTGCCGGGATTGAAATAAAATTTATATCATAATTTAAAAACTATAAAACACACTTACTGGATTTGCCAAAACGAATCGAATGAGCCCAAATACGAAGGTTTTACTAGTAGTCATTGAAAAGTTTAATTACCAACCTAATGACTCCATCATCAAATCAGCACAATGGTGTCAAATAATTGTATTGTTATCTAAATGTCAAAAACTCACAGTTTTGAATCAATACATCACTTAAAAGTAAGTTAAAAATTACTTCCAAGATTTGATTTTATATGTAGTTAGGTAGTTAGTTAGTAGTGAAGCTAATATAAATGTGATAATAAAAATTGAAGGACACTTCTAGCGTTTTTAGAATTTCATTCTTATATCATTTAACAAAAGCGTACTGGCCCATGAAATTATGTTAGAATCTGCTCCTCGATATTGCATTGTAAGTGCATTTTGTAAAATAGGCATTTCACTTAATTGTTATTGGATTCGAGTTGGATTGATTTGACTATAGCTTATTTGATATCTAGTAACTTGTTTACAATCAGCTGTGTTTATTTACTATGCGTGATTTATTGTGTTTTCTGTGGAATTGTAATCTATACGTAAAAAGCCATAGAAGCAACCCATGGTACAAAGAACGTTGTACATTTATCAACTTAACCAGATAAGAATGTGTCACAAAGAACACAGTCGTTGGTCGTTCATAAAATCGCAGTTAAATGGTAATTTCAAAATAAGTTGTTTTTATTTAAAAAAAAAACGATTTAGTCGTACTTAAAGTCGGAAAATAAAACGGGTGTTTGAATTTCGAAGTCTTTTTTTAAGGACAAGCAAATTATTTTATAAAAATATTTTATTTATTTTCGCGTAGGGAGTGTACAACTAAAAGATAGTTGTAAAAGTAACATTATTACACAACCACTTTATTCAATGTTTTATTTCCAAAGGTGTATGACATTACATGATTTATTATTATTCATTACTACATATATACATAGGCTACATACATAGGCTGTGACTAAAATAAAATAAATTATGTGATTAAAATTTCATTTATTTTGAATATTCAAATACTATTAACAATCGTATTTAATCCTTTATAATATAACCTTATCGGCTTCTGATACACATCAACTTTTACTATGAGATAAATATATTAAAAAATTAAAAATTTTTCCTTTTCATAGAAAATGATCACCTTACCTTTTTTTCACAATTTTAATGTAACCTTATTAGTAAAATTAAGGATAACAGAAATTTCAAGGAAATACACCCTAGCCTCCGATTCAGAACGTTTCGATATCAAGTTGTCAACCGGTGAATCACGTGACACTAATGTCAAATCCTATAGTGTCACTAGGTTTTTCGGTCGACAATTTGTTACCGAAAGGTTCTGAATCGGGGGGCAGAGTCGCTAGCTGTAGCGTTCAATATGGAAGGCCTATGTCCAGCTATATACTTTCAAGGCCCTATGATGATAATGATGAATTTTGTCTAACAAATAAATAAACCAGTATGTCAATCGACTTGATAATCAACGATTAACAGTTAAATTGTACAATCTGCTCAAAAGATCAAAACTAAACGTACAACTATCAAACTACGTTACCAATTTAATTCGTACCTTCCCACAATAAACTGTTATACAATAAACAAATTCCCAACTAGTCGGCCCGCATCAGTGAGTCGGCTTTATGCAAACTTAAATACGCTCCTAGTTTCACTCTGAAATGAGATAAAACAGGCCCAAGAAGTTAAATGAGTAACGGCTTGGGCAAAAGTAAACTTTGCCCCACTTCGTGGGCAATTAACTTCGAGTACACACGTGCTCGTGTACATTTTGGAACTAATTTGAATTGTTAGACTGGTTCAGGTTAGATTATTCTGTGCTTTTGTCACTCTTATTTCATTATAAAGAATTTATTTTGTTTTAACCTTAAAATAGGGATACCACTTAAAATAGTTACTCTGGCAGAATATACCACCTTTTATACGATTTTATTCTGTGCAATAAAGTTTACATAAATAAATACACAATGTGGATTATAAATTATTTATTTATTTTATTTATTCAATAAGGGGCGTGGCGACCGAAATTAGTTCTGGTTGCAGGCAGAGCAAAAGGCTTCCTAATGGGATAACGAGATAGGTGAGCCGGTACTGATAGTCTGTCCCGCTCCACGAGATCACCACATTTAATTTTGCCATTGATAAGTCTGTGCAAAAATTATATGTGAGTACATATTTTAAACTTAAACTTTAAATTTTAAACCTACACACGGTCAGGTATTTTATAAACATTATGGCATTAACAGGATTATATAATTGAAATATCTGGCTAAGATCGTTGTTCAAGATCGATTTTAGTATATTTAACAACAAGTGAAGCATTTGCATTAAGAAAGTATCATTTGCTGAGGTGGAACTGATGAAGGAGACCATAGTTGGCCGCAATAGATTTCCACGAGTAAGGTATGCATGCCCCATCCACGCGATAAGATATTTTCATTAAGACAGTTAAGCCTTGCCATAGTCGACAAATCAAATTTTAATAAATGATTCTGGTGAAAATGATACCATCAAACTGATCTGATGAAGAAGGCGGAAGGTAAGCACCGGAACTCTGTGATAAAACAATGTAGGTATCATAGCCGTGTTTGGACTTATTTGAATCGTCATGAGAAGCAATTTATCTATAATTACATCACAGATCGCCAAATTTATAATTACCAAACAGTTATTATTGGAGTCGGTGCCAGCTGTGAGAATGTTTGAATGTGGTTGTTTTTCACATTTATGTTTCTATATGTTTGTAAACCAAATAATAAACATTTGGGTAAATGACGAAATATCTTCCTTATATTACACATAAATATTCTCATCAGTATGGTGGACCTTTAGAGAACGTGCTTGTTTACTATGGCCACAATAAAAAATAATTCAGTAGGCTCACTCCTACAAACATAGGACAAGTGAACGAAAGAGAAAGAAGACAAGACAGGAAGAAAGTTTTAATAAAATAAAACTTCCTCTAACAAGAAAAACAAAAATATTAACATTAATTGTTGAGACTTATACCTACGAACAACAATAAGATACCACATATAGCAAAAGCTCTAAATTCTAGTTTTATCGCCGCTTATTTTTATCAGTAGGCGAATTTTATAGACGATGCGAGCAAACTAGCAACTGTAATCAAAGAGTACTGATTTGGAAATTCCTTTTTCACCAGAGAATCTCTCCTGATAGTCTCTACTCACACAGTTCACTTAACTGTATCCAGTCAAATGCACCGACGGTATTTTTCCTATTTCTTTACCTCATGTTTACAACTATGTTCAAGTAAGTAATCAAGTATATTTATCAACCAATAACCGATCCAAACAAGGCGCATGCTTGTTAAAAGCTTTATTCATCTACAACAACAAAAACAGGACTTCAGATGTTTATATCTTCAATAACCCACTCAAATCAATGTTTAGCTCTAACGCAGTAATTAAGTTTCGGGTGACGATGGATGACGTAATCGTGTTGGGTTTGATCTATACAGAAACCGAAACCTTAAAGCGCTGCTTCCAGAAAATTCTCAGTGTGCCTACTGCATTGTTTTCTATTGTGCTGCAACCAAGGAGTGCCTAACTTGGGTTTGACATCTGGCCTCAGGATTTCAATCGACTAGTTAAACCTAAGAGTGCTTAGAACCGAGTTGGAACATAACGTAGGCAAACTACGACGACAGGCTAGCTGCTAAATGGAGCGAGATACTGCCCAGAGCGCTGTTGACTGAATGCGTAAAGGCGAAGATCGCGCTTTGTGGCGTATTTTGAGAAGTGTAGAAGGAAAGCGAGTTGGTATTTTCAACCGACTTCAAAAAAGGAGGAGGTTCTCAATTCGACTGTATGTTTATTTATTTTTTTGTATGTATGTTACGCGATTACTCCGCCAATTATAAATCGATTTTATTGATTCTTTTTTTTTGTTTGGTAGATCATACTTCAGAGGTGATCCTATATAAATTTTATCGAAATTGATTTAGAACTTTTTTCAACAAATATATACCCAGATAATATTTTGGTTGTGGTTCTTGTTTAAAAAAATAAAAACGACTTAAAAAAAAAACATGTATTATTTATGTATGTTAAGTTATGTTGTTAGAACATTTAACTTACCTGCGATTTTAAGGCCTTTTTCCGATAAGACGTTATATAGCCTTATTTGGAAGTTTGGCCTTCACATTATTTTTAAATCTTATTTTCCTGCGAGCTTTCTTGTCGACATTGCGCAAGAGTGGTTCAACTTGGTTGACGCGATTGATAAAATTGGCACAATTTCCAGCGATAAGTTCATTTGTCAGTCCGATATCAGTCTCATGTTCGCCTTCCAATAAGAAAATAACATTTACAAGACCCCTACGGCGAAATTATAAGTAAAAATTATAAAAAGGAGATATTCAGCACTTTCCAATCTTCCCATGTCCCTATCAGATAAGTATGCGAACGAAAGCACCATACAAAGGACTGGCTTAGTCCACAATTGAAGGCTTTCGAGGCTTATCAGGGTATAATCAGTGCCGCCCCGCTAACATAATGCAACTACGTTTTCCATATCCCTACCAACCGTACCGTATACACCATGTTTTTTTTTTCATTTCAAGGAACAACATGTCAAAAGATCTTTTCGAAATGTTTATTTATTTTTTTATTTCATAAAACTATTTCCATGTACATCTTAGAACAAGTAGCTACTTTTAAAGTGTTACCGTTGATATTGACCAAGGCAACATGTGCGTAAATCTGTCATGCTAGCAAAAATTTCATACAATAATAATTGTATAACTTGTATAACCGATACAGAGCGACTGAGACATTTCCTACTTAGAAAACATTTACATTGATTGAATACGCCATAAAAAAGGCCAACCTCAACGAATATGGTTCATTTTGGAATGAATAGCTTTTACGATTTCAGACTTAAAAAAAATACATGTCAGAAGTATCAGAGAATTTTCTTGCATCCGGCTAAAATAGAAATGAAATATTTGATAAAAGACTTTTACAAAAAAAACAGTCCCATGTCTACTGAATAAACTAAGTATTTGTTTTCTAGCCAGTTATCCCGCCCAAATCCTAATTGAATTTTCATCGTCGTATATTCCCTTTATTTACATACGTTCTCTCATTTATTAGCATAATCAAAAGAAAATCTCAACTGAAAAAGAAAACATTCGAGAGAAAAAATCGCACTAACTAACCTCAACCGAAAATCTCTCCACAATAGAAATGTACAATTTCAGTACATCATTTCGGTTCTCGTCCAATTTCCATAACCGGAGAGCGTGAACGGATTAATGGAGCATAAGATTGCGACTCGCCCTCCGAAACGGTTTTTTATTTATATAACTATTTGCTTTAAGACCATTATAGGGGTTTGAACATGGTCAAGATGGACAACTAAATGTTATAGTGAATCAACGTGACAACGGTAACAAGTTTCTACTTATGTGGTAACTCAGTCAGAGTGTTATTGGTAGGAAATTATGATTATTTGAAGTTACGCTAGGTGCTGTCTCTGCCACGTTGTACCAATAAAATACGATACTACATAGTTTTGCGAGTGGAAAACAATATTCAAAAAAACACTTATTTTAATGCATCAAAGAATTATTCATTAAAAGGATGTTGTTTTTAACGATACCCACTTTATACAGCTGTTTTTTTTAAACACTAATAATGTTTGGATAGTTATTTAAATTATGGTCAACGACGACCTTATTTTTAGGGTATTGGTATCAATCAGTCAATCTAAATGTCGTAATTGGTACTTAATTGCAAACAATGGCATGTCCATTTACTTAAAAACTTTTATAAATGCTCTTTGAATTCAAGTTATAACCTCAAGCTTTTATATCTAAATCTATAAATATTAAATAAAAGACCCTAAAATATGCAAAGGACCTCATAAATGCAAACTACAAACCCTCCAAAAGCTGCGTCACTAAAATATTTTCCTCCGTTGATTTCTTGAAAACGGCTAATATATCCGTCCCGAAATCAGTGGTGCCCTTAGGATGTAGATAAATGCCCGTCGTATCCCGTCCTGACACTTTCGTGGGCCTCCAGAGCGAATAATGACCTCGTACGGGCCTTTCAACTATTTGTGTCCATTTGGGTCAATTGGAGTTCGGCTTTATGCATGTTAGCCGCTAACATTCGCTTGAAAGCTTTTTTGCTCAGCCTCTGGGAGTCATTTATGTTGAGTTAGAGATCATCTGTATCGAGATGACTCGATGTTTCGATTTTGCTTTGTATTTGAGTATTTTTTGACATAGCCATTCAGCTTTTATACGGTGTTAAACATAGGCCCCCTCTTTTTTCCTCTCCATAGTAGCTCTCATTCCATGAATGATGATGAATGATGACTATTTAATACGAGTTTCATGGAATATAACTAGAATATAACTATTTATTTGCCATTGAACTAATGTTCAATGGCAAATAAATAGTTATATTCTATTCTTTCCCCATTGCTACGCTTTCTAGTGTGTAGATTTTAGATTCTGCTTCAACTCTGAACGAAGATGACTAACATCTTATCAACCGTTTGATACTAAAGGCAGTAGCTGTATAATCGAAATTGACTCATAAATTCCAATATTAAAGTAAAAATTGGAAACAATATGCATTAGCGTGTGTAAATTTACAAAAACTACGGTATGGGGTGGATGTATTTTTGAGTTACCTTTTCACATGCTTGAATTGCATTCAACAATTAACACTTTGAGACCTCCTTAGTACCATATTAATAAAAATAGATTCATCATCATCATCATTTCAGGCGTATAGGGCGTCCACTGCTGAACATAGGCCTCCCCCACTGACTTCCAGATCGGCCGGTTAAAAGCGGCCTGCATCTTTTACCCGGTCGTCTGTGCACCTTAATAAAAAATAGATTAAGTTGATATTTTATGTTCGAATTGGTTTTGTTTTTCAAAATTAAGAGAACAAACCAATCACTTTCACTCAATTGTTTACGATTGTCTTATCGAGTAGTTACATGCTCGAAAACACTCGAAACGATGACATCACTACTACGATCTAATCCTTATTGTTCGTAGCAGTTTATGGCGTGCTGTAAAAAGGCTATTATTGTCTTGCTAATCGTGGGGATTACGATCAAAGGTCATCACAGACTTTAGATGTTTGTTTATTGGACTAATCATGTTGTTTAGTGAAATAGCTTCACTATAAAGTTTGGTAAAGATTCTAATCACAGTTTCATTAGATACTAACATATTAATTTAGATAAATAAGCCCAATTTATTTTTGTTATACAGGGTGTACTAAAAATAGGACGCTCCTTAAAACCACGTGATCAGCTGCTCATATACAACAACTTTTAATATGGCAGCAACATATAAATCGTGTTATTTTAGATGCTTCATATATTATCATCGAGGTAGCGCGTTAGTTTGTATGGACCTTTTTTTTACCGAAATTTATCAATGCTATAAATAACTAAAAGGAATATACATACATTACGACACAAAAAAATCTTGAATACATCTTACATCACATTTAAATAAAAATAAAATCTTAATACTCTTACTTAGTTAGAGCTAGCATCTTTGACCACATCTAGATGAATGTTTAACTTTGTTGCTACTTGTAATAAGAAACTTTGTGCGAATACTTAAAATTGAGCATGCTATGAAACTCTGTTATTGGCCAAGTGTCACTTTTTTAAAACTAGAAAAACATGTAATAAAGCTGTCGAGTTTCTCAATAAATAAAATTAAAAATTAAAAAATTGGCTGGCACCGACTCCAAAAGTAACTGATTAAATTTACTTAAGTCGTCTATTTTTAATGATAAAACGAATCATAAGAGTGCAAACACAAGAAAGCTGCTGAACACGCTGATTTCATCCTCTATTTGTTCAGTCTTTTGTGGATTTTTTTGTTTTTGTTGTCTTGTTACTTGTCACTTACAAATGTATAAGAAAAATGATTAAAATATGTGTATAGTATTGTTCAATAAACTTCCAGACGAGATAAAAATCATAAGTGACATAAAATCTTTTGAAATTAAATTGACAAAATGGCTGTGGCAACATTGCTTCTATAGTGTTAAGGAATTTTTAGAATACAAAAATAATTTATTAATTAATGAATTTAATGACATGCCAATCCATAAGATCAATTTAGCCAATTTATTTAGTTAACTAACAATGTTAATAAAATTTGCATGCAATTCTTTGATTGAGTGCACTAGACTGTATTTAGTTTTTAAACATCACAAATGTACTGCATTCTTGCGAATTAACGTTTGATTTGATTTTATTTGAATTGAAATATACTTACTTTTCTTTGAAGTATAAGCTATACAATAAAAATAAAATCATAAAAATCGGTTCACATTTGCCAAAGATATTAATTATTTCTAATAATTCCTGTCTGCTTTTAAAAAATTCAACTGGAAATGGAAATGTTCCGATAAGTGAATTAAATTTCACCGTATGTGCACTAGATAAGGTCCTTGTTGAAGAGCCGCGGCGTCGCCGTACCTACGCCTGTGATCTCTGATGCGATGAATGATGGCGCACCTCGCGTTTTACAAATCAAATTTCAAATCAAATCAATCAAATGATTTTCGATAAAGTCGTATTTTGGTATTGTGCTATAGCCCTTTTTAAACTATCTTGCAAAGTTATCCTGTATGTTTGCCTGAAAGACTATTTTGTTCCAACAATAACTAAAAAGCATTTTCAGAACATTATTTTCACTAGTGTAAAAGAGGTTTAATAGTAGTTTCTTTAAATAAAACCTTAACAATAAAACTGAGTAGCCTAGCTGGGATTGTAGCCGAAGGATCCAGTTAAAATGAGGCCAGCATATTACTTTCTTGTTGCACAATGATAATATTTTCTAGAGACAATTTTCACAAACAGGACAACTATTATAGCAAGTAGTTAATAAAGATATAACGTTATTATATTAGTTTTGTGGATTAAATTAAGGCGACAAGCAGCAACTCAAGAAATTCTTGCGTTATGAGAAAAGAGAGCTGTATAAGCAGTTTTTGAATTAATGATTTTTAATAAAAAAAACATCTCGACATAAGTACTTACGATTTTTAACCGTCTTTAAAAAAGGAGAAGGCTCTCAATTAATTTTTTTTAAATATTATGTTATTTATTGTCTTCATCAAATATGAAATGATTTTTTTTTCATACTTCAAGTGGTCCCCTGAAAGTTTGAAGGAAAATATTCACCCGTAAGGATGCTATAGTATGAAGTCGGTGTTTCATTATCATTTATGCCCTAAAACGTCCACTGCTGAACATCCTCCATTGATTCCCAGATTGGCCGGTTGTAAGCAGCCTGCAACCAGTGGCTTCCTGCAACCTTTACCAGGTCGTCCACCTTGTGGGTGGACAGTCGTTCTACGCTGCGCTTGCCGGTACGTTGCCTCCATTTTAGAACCTTTCTGCGCCCCATCGGCTGTCAGTTCCACGTGCTATGTGCCCTGTCCACTTTTATTTGTTTACGAATCTCTTTATTTCTGATTCGATCTCGCAGAGAAACACCGAGCATAGCCCTTACCATAGTACGCTGTGCAACCTTAAGCTTTCCTATAAGACCCACAGTGAGAGACCATACCATTACATCATCACTAGCAACACACACTGGTTGTAGACTTTCGTCTTTAAGCTCTGAGGTATATTGGACGAGAAGACGTTGTGTAGTTTCCCGAAGTTGGATTCAACGTGTTGGATTCGAAGTCGGTGCTTAGCAGATATATGTATTTTCATCAGACTCAAATGATTCGTTGAATTGAAATAGACAAATTAAGAAAACTTTTAGCTCAATAAACAATGATGCAACTGAATAGTATGAAAGTTATAATCGCAAAAAATTCTCCTAATCTCAACTCTACTCTTGTTTCTGATATTAAGAACGCAATCCTACCCTTGTTGAGCCAGATAGAAATGGCTCCACGTTGAAATAACAACAGAGAACTGCGAAATAAAAATGTTTTTGCGGCACCTCGCCTCTAAATTGTGGTAATGAAGATTTGTGAACGCTCGCAACCGCTCGCACCTTATAATTACGCAGGAAATTACATAATAATCCTAATTAGTATTGCTAAATTTGTTCCTTGTGGAATTATTTAATTTTAATCTATAAAATTAAATACGATAAACATTATAATTTGAATATAAATCAACATTAATAAAATGAAACACAGAAACTAAACTACGATGAGGTTGAAAATCTATTGTAAAACGATTCTAAATAAAACAAAGTAGATGGATTAAATTAATAATGTTAAAGCTAAAAATATATTGCTAAGAATTCGATACATATTGCATGATAAATGTTTTTAAGTGCTTGCACATGTCAAGTTAATGTACCTATTGTCTTATTGATCTGTTCTGTTTAACTTTGTTTGTGTTGTGGTGTATTTCTATTTATTGCTGTTTTGTTTATATAAAAATATCAGCATGTTATCATTAAAACAATACATTAAGAAGTATAGCAACGGAATCTCCTGGCAAAAGCATCCTAACGCTTAAAAAGGGAGACTCCAACCACTTTTAAAGTAAGTAATAAATAAACTTTTTTAATTTGTCAAACATAATGTAAGTAGGCGATTGTTGTTAAATATTTGTATCACATGATTAAGTCATTATAAATAGATTTAGTCCAGGACGTCCAACTACAAGATGGTCAGACGCATAAAGTTCTCAGGAAGACGCTGGATGCAGGCCGCTTCCTAACGGCCAATCTGGATGTCAATGGTGGAGGCCTATGTTCAGCAGTGGATGCCCTATGGCTGAAATGATGACGATGATGATGAAATATATATTAACCCGTAATAGTAACCCGTTTTTAAATACCTGTATTTAACCAAAAAGAACCTGATTAAATGGACATGCGATGGGTTGAGCTTATTCAAGCTTTGCAGGACAATATTTACCTTTGTTATATTGTCTATATTCAGACATTATAAGGTAGTGCTAAATTTTAAAAATAAGGTCTATAGAACAATACAAAAATACAAATTTATTGTAATATCAGTCGTCGTATTTCTGAAGTAAAATATACTTAAAAATTTCCGAAAAAAAAAAGAAAGCGCGAGATGCGCCGTCATTCATCAGAGATGAGAGGCATACGCCACGATTCGAAGCACGATTTTTATCGAGTAATCGTGAATTTTCAACGTATTCTATTTTTCGAAAGAATTAAAAATGAAAAAAAAAAGATTTTGGTGTTTTACGTAGATCTATTTAGTTAATACTGATTCTGAGTGGTCCCTGAAAAATTGACACTACCGTGAAATGTAACCCTGTATATATATAATTATGTATATCACACAATAAAAATATAATATTATCTATTATAAATAAATACTGATGTAGGTTTTTCTGGAGTGAAAACAATTTTATGCTTGTATATTTTCATATATACACATTTCTTATCTACTCCTAGCCTTTTGTCCCACTAGATACTCTTGGCCATTTAATCTTTTAGAAGCAGCAAGTCTAATTGTTACAACCGAAATAATAGCCTTCAGACCTCCGTATTATTTAGATAGGTTATTCAGACCGTTTTGGACCATGGCTCAAATTTTCCTCACGTCCGAGCAAGCGGTAGGTATACCGGCAATGTAACATTGCAAAGGGGTGCCAAATTTTTAAAATAAGGTCTAGGGAACAATATAAAGAAGCGTCTTAATCGTTATTACTTTTAATAATCTATGTTTTTCAAAAAAGTTAGTTTAAAATATCCGAAAATAAAGTCAATAGAGAGACTATGAAAGCCACGCGGTCATTCATCAGAGGCGTAGGTACGGTGAGCCAACAAGGACCTTAAGCAGTGCACTAAAGGTGCATTTTTTATGAATGAGTTAAGTTATCTACGCGAACGATTTTTAACAGCGGATAGGATTAATTAAATGTGAACAAAAATTTTTGTTGTTTTTTTGCATAGTTCGGTTAAGTTACTGATTCAGAGCAACTTCTAAAGGTTTGGCACCCCTTTGCAATGTAACCCTGTATATCTGTATCTGTGAAAAATCCAGAGGAAAGTGCCGTTTGAACTCACGTCACGACGACTCATAGATATAAAGCAACACTTCAACCACTAAGCTACCGACGCTTCCAATCCGAGTTCCTAGTTAACAAATAATCTAATCTAACTAAACGTATCGACGTTTCAGTTCAGAGCATTTTTTATGCAGCTCAAGTAAATGACAGTGCTCTCGCTCGCGTCATAGGCACGGCCCGGATACTCCTGATGACCGAAGTGCGACCCCTAGGGCAGCTGGTAGTGTTGCGAGTTATCGATAAAAGGTCATCCAACAGGACGCTACAGAGCCGTGCAGACTGAGTTGAAACTATGGCGGTATGGAGAAAAATAAACGAAAATCTAGGAACGAAAATCTAGAAACGAAAATCTAGGAATCGACTACTTAACTAACAGTTGAACGACGACCCGATCGGTGTAGTAATTCGCGTAGATCGCAAAGGGTCCCGGGTTTGATACTCGATTCGGGTCAATTTAGAAAACGATGTTTTCTAAATTGTCGAACCTGGGTGTGCTGGGAGACGTTAAAATGCCCCTAAAAATACATTGTCTGGTACCTCGTAACACAAAGATGTTAATTCCTTAAAATAAATAATTACTGAAATAACCATGTGTAAATTAATACCATTGCTATTATTTTGAATAATAACATAACTATAAAGTTTTGATTTTTTCGTTAATGTTTTTGGTTCAGTGGGTTTAAAACAGTAGACCCTCACCTTTTAACTAAAGTTACTAATTAAATAGAATCATATAATGTGTGATTATGTAAATCACCGAAAGCTCTTGTAATTAATATTTTAATCTAATAAATTTAATGAAATTAGGTAAAAATCGGCAATTACTTTTACGAAATGTGTGAAGCAGCTAACATTTTCTATTGGATTCTTTATAGATCGCATAATAAAAGATATCATATCTAATCATAAGTAGAACAGACTGTTGAAGTCAATACCACCAACCTGTATTTAAAAATATATCATTTTTCTCGATATAACTTGTTCTGCATCGATGACATCGGTTTGCAATGCCTGTTTTTATTTAAAGTTTAATTCGTCCTGAATAAATGCGCTGACAACGTTTCCGTTTAGATATAAAGTATCGATATTAACATCAACATCGGACATCACTAGACTACAGCAATGCGGACAATTCGGGACGTGGACAAATGTGCCCGGCGACTCGCCGTGACACGTTCATTGAGCTTTCATTTGGGCAATTTTCGACTAAATCCCGGTCAATCGGATGCTGCTGTCCTATTTGCTACAATATATACTCGACTTCAGTTTAAAACGAAGGAACATTATGAGAACGGATATTTTTAATTCATTTTTGTTCAACGACACCGTCTTCTGTAGAGATCGTAGAAAAATGTAAGCAGATTTTTCGATAACACTCCTAGTATTTGTCTTTTAATAAAAACATTAGTGTGTAAAATTGTTAGAATAACAGATGTTTTACAATAGTAATAATAATTAATATTAGTAATATATTATTTTGAAATGAATAATTTCCATAAAAAGTCAAGATTGTTTACAATATTTAAACAAAAAACGACTTTATTTTATTTCTAAAATCTAAATACGTGATTACAGTATATTATAATATCTATTTTGGCGTAGCAATAAAGCGCATTTTATTTTTTTAAGATACCTGTTGTTCTCTGCATGCCTACCTTCACTGGGCAGATTAGCATACCAAGCGAGGAAGGGACCTAAGCAACCGGCTAGAGTGTACCCCGGATGCGAACGGATCGTGTTAATACTGAATGGACCGGAACAAGAGGTGAACCCGACTATTTATTGCGTGGCCCAGGGCACGGATTTAGATAACCTAGAAGCCTAATTTGAGTACCACATTATTATTATTATATAGTCTTTAAACTTGTTTCGTTTTTTAAAAAAAGAAGAGGAGGAAAAGAAGAACCGACTTTAAAAAAAGAAGAGGTTCTCAATTGGATTGTATGATTTTTTTTTATATTCTTTCTTCTTCTTTTTTTGTTTGGTAAATCATACTTTAGATGTGGTCCCATATACATTGTATCGAAATTTTGATGAATCTTTTTTTATTGAATATCTTATACTTAAAAGGTACTACAATAATAATTTACGGAAAAATAACACCCTCAAGGGTAGAAAATAGAGGATGGAATCGGTATTCAGCAGTTAACTTTTTTTTGCAATCTTAGGATCATTGATCACTGTTTTTATAATCTCAATGAATTTTATGACATAAAATGAATCTAGATGACATTGTAATCTAAGTGAAATATTTTAATTTTATTTACATTTTTTTATTTTTAGGAATGTATGTAGTGTATTTTTTAATTGTATTTTTTTTTGTCTTTTGCATGCCACCGAGCTGGCAAAACATGTGGGTCTAATTTTAAAACGTTTTTTGTATCTTATGTACCATGTTTTGTGCGAATATATGATTTGATTTGATTTTTGATTTACGGAATATAATATGTAATAGTAAATTTTAATAAAAAATAAAAACGACTGTTTCATTATTTAATTTACTGCTCTTATGGCAACTTTTTCTATGAGATCAGCATCGAAATCACAAAAAAGTTATATGATACAAAAAGATATAGTTATATGTTAGTCCCATAACTCACACAACCTACAACAACTCATCGGCTATTTAGTACGACGATGTCCGTAGCTATCTGTGCATGCCGGACTTTGATGTCGCTATCTCGGAGGTTCCGGGTTTAGTTCCCGGTCGGTCATTTTAGAAAAAAAAAATGTCTCGGGTCTGGGTGCTGTGGTACCGTCGTTGTTTCTGATTTATGTAACACAAGTACTTTGGCTACTTACCATAGCAATGTACTTGTATGTTATGTTGTCCAATTGTTGTAGTGTTTATTTTTGCAATTTCGATGTTGGTCCCATAGTGAAAGTAGTTGTATTTGAACGGAGTAAAGCTAAAAAAAAAAATTTAATAATGCTGGTACTAGCAGACAGATCGAAAAATATACATCATATTTGCGGCAACCTTGATGTATTCCCGATTTTCGCCGAAGAGAAGCAGCGATGTGTCAAAGATACAAATACTTAGACATTTCGTCTCGTCTCGTCTTTTATGAAAATAGAAGATGTAGCTAAAAGGTGACGTGTTGCGACGGCCGTGAAGAATACACTTCCCCACCGTCAACAGGAGACGTGTCGTAAGAGGCGACTAATTCCTGTAGCACGAGATGGGCAGCAGCGTCTTTGTGCGAAATCTTATAAAAAACTGCGCTCGCCGACCCGCCTGCCAAGCGTGGCGAGTATTGGCAATCCCCCCCGATTATAAGTCATTGGGGGAGGCCTTTGCTCAGCAGTGCACGTCCTATGGCTGAAATGATGATAATTAACTAAAGGTTTCAGAAAAACTATGACTATAACTTAAAAATAAATTGATCATTAACAAGATACGCTATTTGTAAAACAAAATATTGCCCTAAATGCATATAAATCTTAATTCCCGTGAGTTTCCAATCTTACTGTTCAAATTATCATAGATCCTACACTTCCATATTTTCGCTCCGCAAATTGCACATCATTTTTCTACAGAGGCGGAACTTTATCAAACATTGGAGGACCGAACATGATTATAAGAGAACGTGTTCGGAATGAGCCAAGCGACATCAAAGCGAAGAGAACAAACGGTTTGATTTTGACAAAAAGTGTTCTTGTTACTAAAAAGTATCGTTATAAGTTGTAGGGGGATGCGCGTGTTGTGTAAATTATCCGTTTTGTTTTTCCAGCTTTTTTTCGTAACGATTGGGTCTTCAACAATGTTCTTTCAACTTTCAAATAGCAATATGATTCTTTTGTATTGATATCTATTACAAAAATGTCAACGTATAAACTTTTTTAATGTAATCGGCTGTTTTATATTTTTCTAAGGGTCGATTCGACCAAATACGAAGACTGAATAACTATTGCGAGTATAATTTTACTCCTCGAATTTACCGTTCGATATCGTCGTATAAGTTTTTTTAACCTTATTGAGGAATATGCTGTACTCGGTATTATTAGTATATAGTTCAAGAGTGAATGATGAACGAATAGATAAACCTATTAAAATCTTCTCTAGATTTCTTCTAGGTTGATTTGAACACAACAATTTTATTTTATAGAATAATAAAGTGTCAATGCTAGATGTTGACCACTTGTCAGTTTCTAGGTGACAAGTGTAGATTTGACTAGTGATAACTTTGACATTAATCTGAGTGTAATCTTTTACTTGGCCAAAATTACTTGTTTAAATATTTACTCGTGTTGTACTTTTTCTAAGATTGATAAAATGCAAAATTCTAGATTCTAGATTAAACAGTGGTTTACTATCGATAAAAACATTTTCTCTCATGTAACTATGTGTGGTTTCTGAATAAATTATTTTATTTTAATTCTTATTCTTAAAAAACTTACTCCGGCTTGGTCGAATGACGACACCACACACGAAGAATCATGCAAAAAAAACAGTCGGCGCGTTACTATACGTTCAGTATCATGAATGCAGCCTTAAAGTATTAGAGGTAGTTTACCTACCCAGAAAAATAAATATTTTTATAAATTGTTTACCGTGCTACTCCACAAGTTCACATGTATGTCACCGGTATACACTTGACATTGCTAGAATCACCGCATTTAGAAAAGAAGGACTTAAGCAATAGCAAAAACATGCGACTTGCCGAGACTGACGGGATATATTTGTATATTTTTAATCAGCATAAGAACAGGCACAGAAAGCGCAAAGGTCGAACATTTACAGGCCTGTATTTTAATTGTTCATAAATCCTATTTAGTCCCATAATCTGGGTGATTCTGTCGGTAGTAAATCGGATTGCGATCGCCAATAAAAATCAGCTGATTTACGGGATTGACCTGTGACTTTTCGGCCCATTTCGTTTGTGTTATAAAAATACAGGGAGAAAATATTTCTAACGGGCTATAAAAAATAGAAAGCTTAAATACCTTCCACTGTAGAACACAGGCCTCGCATCAATGACGGATTGGCTTAAGTCATTTTTCACCACGCGCGTTCATACTTCATACTACAGACAGACAGGTATGTATAGATCAGGTATGTCTAACCTTCCTGTTGAATATAATCAAGCCTTTAAATTAAAAGTACCAAAAGTTGGTCAATTACAGGACCAACTTTTAGTACGCTTACCGAAGCAAGGAGATTTTTGTTTTCGATTGTGACGTAGGTTGTTAAATGACGATGGCTGGCAGAAGCACTGCTCTGCTGGCAGAAGCACTGCTCTACATAGCAGTGATTCTGCCAGCCACCATCTTTCAGCAATAGAAAAAAAAAATGATTTTGTTTAAAAGTGTTAACCTAACACAACCCATGCAATATGATTGTGTATTTTAGGTTTACCTAAATTAGTTACGCAGATAAAAAAAAGTGTGACGGGTCGCGTCACGCTCGGCGCGACGTTGCTGTGTGTCGACTTCTATAGACTTTAGTACATTACAAACACTGGCGTCGCGTTAGCGTCCCGTCGCCGTCGCGCCCCGTCGGCTGTGTGCCCAAGGCTTAACGAAAATCTAGTCTCGTAACAAGCCTGGAGAAAGCTGTAACACTAATTTATGCATGCCATGTTCTCTGGTGTATTAAATAATTAATAAGTACTACCCAAACAGAAGTTCAGAATTACCCGCAATGCTCTAATGTTCGCATTGCGTAACGCCGGAGCCATGAAAACTGTATTTACAAGGGAAAATACTATTAAAACATGCGAGACCGAATTTATTTAGCTATTGACGACCGAAGGGTCCCGTAGTTATAAACATCATGACTTGTACAGTCAATAGCAAACATTTGATATTAAAAAAAATAGTTTTGTTTGCATCAAATAATATTTCTATCTGTGTATGTGCCTTTTGATTAAGATTTTTGTGACAAAAAAAGTTAAAAACGCAATTTGTAGTAATCAAGAAATAATACACCATTTAGAAAGGAACTCGGGAAATAGTTGACTTGCAATGTTTGGTTTACTTTTAAAGAGACGTCTTGCCATTTGTATTTCAAAGTACTGTAGGATTTGCAATTTTAAGTAGGTATGTATTTTCCAAGGTCAGCCAATGGAGCGACCGGTTAAACCAACGATGGTAGTTGGTGTTTACCGCAAATGCGAAAAATGATTTTTCCTATGTCCGGCCGGTTTTGGTCCGCGCTGCTAAACCTTTTCATACCGACGCGGCAGTTTCCTTATTCGCTTGCCCAATGGGTGACCGGTTAACTCAATGAAAGCAGCGCTGTACCTTAGTACGTGTTTTTTCTTCAGACTGTACATACTACTATACCAAAAAAGCAAGCTTTTGCGTGCCACCAAATTTTTATTTTCGCAGCCTCTCGCTCCACTAACCTTATTTGTTACCATACACGTCCCTATACTTCTACTAAAACTTTAAAATATGACCCTATGTCGCTCTAAATAAGGTTCAAAAGATACGCAAACATAGGGTTGCCCCTTGCTGGTTTTTATTGCGAACTGTCACGTAACGATCCCAGGTGTGGAATGCTTTTACATGGAAAACAGAGGATTGCTTGACGCTTGCTTTAATACTAAAAAAAGAAACATTAACTGGCCAAGTTAGTTTTTACTTTACTCCGTTCTCTTTCCATTGGATTTTCGACTCTGAGACCTAGCAATTAGAGTTATTAGGTCAATATTGAGTGCATGTTAAGGATGGTTCCCACGTATTTTAGTAACGCAGCCTGTGAAACGACAATAGAACATGCGATTACGGCGTTCTTGAGTTAATTACTTAATTAAATTGCTTTACTCATGACTTACACGATATAAATGAAGTAATTTGATTTACTATTGATAGTGATACTGCTCGGTGTGGTGTTGTTATTCAAAGAATGCTTAAATCGCTTACTTGGTTTTGATTTCTTTTGTATTTTATACTTAAATCTATCCGTTTATTGTTTCTTTGTGTGAAACAGTGTAAATACTTCAGCAGCATTCGGTAAAAGCCTTTACCTAATACTGCTAATTACAATTTTTGGTCAGTCTTCTAACTTGAAGTAAGTTTACATAAAATATGTCATAAAGTGTTTGTAATCTTAATTTTTTATGCTCAAATGTCCACTATTATACCATACTTGAGAAATACGACCACAAACATTTCACGATTGATATCTTCCAAGAATATTTCAGTGCAGGAAATGCCCCCCGTAAATAATAATGACATATAAAAATACTACTTAGTTTTTAAGAAGGAATTTAATCTTAATTTTTCATTAAAACTGATCATTAATACCATAATAAGTTCATGAATTATTCCTCCGTCTAGGTAAAGGCGAAATGAAATTAATTCACAAGTACACACAAATCAAGTCTTTTTAAACTCTACTACGTCAACATAGGGACGATATTTTTTCATTTGGCTGTACAACATAATGAGAAAACATCAGACTTTTCATTAAAATCTTAAGGTTCACTAGACACGTTACTATTTGTTAGAGTTAATTAATATCCATCCAGTCGCTGTTTTTATCCAATTAGATGAAACAACAAGATTGTAACACAAATTTGGTTGCTATACTATGTAAATGTTTGTAGAAATAGTGAATTATGAGTTTACAAATAAATGAATATGTCAACAATTCAAAACTAGTAAACAGTACAAGATAAAAGAGCAATACAAATGTTTTAAGAAAAGTATTGTAATTGAAACTCGAGTAAGAAGTACTCGAGTGAAAAAACATAGTACTAGCAAAGGAACTATAGCCATAAAGAAGGCAAAAAAGAACTGACCACTTGAACCTAGATAATCTAGAATGTATTGATAAAGAGGACAAACGATTCCTAACTGGCTTAAGTAGAGTAGAAAAAAAAAGATCTAACCAACTTGCCATAAAATAGAGAAGACAAAATAAAAAAACAGCAAGGTGAAGACGTAGCGTCGTTTTAGACAAATTCTCACGGGGTATCTTTAACATAAGCATAGATAGTACCTACTCCCTTACTAGTGCCACAGGATTGTAAAACAATAATAATTCTCTTGCTTTTAGTAATTACTGAAATAGCTGATGAATTTATTTTTAACGGTAGGTTGTTTTGATCATTGAATTTTAGTTTTGGTTCTGTTTCACACGTTTCAAAAAAGGAGGAGGTTCCTAATTGTTTCTTGTTTTATTTTATTAAAACAACTGCAAACCGTAGCAGCCTGTAACTGAATTAGTTGATTGTATTATTGATGTAAGATTTGTTGGTTCTGCTTAGTAAATAAATAAATAATATGGGTAATAATCAACATAAAACCTTTTAAACGTAGTAAAGTATCATGTTTAGACCCCCAGGTCAGTAATTAATTAGCTTCCGGCAGCTGGAGGTGTTCATCCGTGTACGTGTAACATTTTAAAATGCCACCGTGTCTGCCGTTTGGAGGCAGTCAACTGCGAAAAGTCACTGGGAACTTCCGATATAGCTGAGTCATTGAGTTGGAGAATCTATCTCTAGGTAAATTACGTGAGGTACTAACGCTAAATAAGGTAGCCTCCTTACTAGCTATCAGAAATTCGGTTATACCTACGATTGGGGACAAGCATAATATGGACATTCTTACAAATAAGTAGTTTTAATTTATGATTCATCGGCCACGTCTATTGCAGAACCAATGAATAGTGGAGTAAACGGGTTCTCGAGTGGAGACCGCGCCTTGGCAAACGTAGTGTAGGACGCTCCGGCTCGATGGACCGGCGACCTTAGGAAGATGGGTTGCAGTGGCTGGATGAAAAAAGCGGGAGATCGAGCTCTTTGGCGCTTTTTAGGGGAGGCTTACTTTCAGCAGTGGACTGCAATAGGCTGACGTAATGATGATGATGATGAATTTATGATTTGTGGACACATAATTCAAAGATAGCAACATTAACTACAACTAAAATAAATTAAGAATCTACTTAACGCTTTCCACGGTCCTCGAGTCACTGGATTTCCTATATAAAAATCAAAAAGGCGTATCTATACTATTTTTCGTTGGAAAATATGTAGCTAAGATCCTAAAGTATACTTGCACCAGAATTTAAGATACTTATTACTAAGCGCGATAAGTCGAGTAAATAATACCACTTAATAGGTGGTCTTCAAGTCCTATTCTCTTGCATAGATATAATGTCGAAGTTAAGTAAGGACATGCCTACGGCTTTATCCCAAAAAAAATATGCAATATTTTACCACAACTAAAGAATAGTCTAACTTGAAACGGGTGATACATGAGATCAGATAAAACTTCGACATTAAAAGTTTATTTTTATTTGTTAATTCTGCAATAAAGATTTCTACTTGCTACGTATTGAGATTCAGAATCTAAAGAACTGTATTGACAGAACAGATGTACATACAGAGAGGATAATCACACAATTTAAGCCTAAAAAGATGTATGCAAGAGCTATTAGAATATCAGTAAAGACGTTCTTTCTCCCATACGTCCTAACGCAAATTGCATAGAGAATCCCAATGAGTATCCCATCCGATACGAGTAAACGAATTGACGCGTTCCTTCTTTCAAATGGCTATTTGTACGTGGAATTTTTTGAGTCGTAGATAACGGACAGTTAAATAAGAACAGACAAGACACAAGCCTATTTTCGATTTGAATTGTGACACAAAAGGATTATTGGCTCACGAATAATATAAAGTCTTCCATTATTAAATAAAATTTCGAAAACCTTTGCACTTAATCAGTACTACTCAGAATCAATACCGTGAACTTATTAACTATACTTAAATTAGGTCGAATTTAAGTTACTTATTAGTCTACTTAGGCAAGATTGTTTAAAATTATAATTTAGGCCATAAACAGATTATTTGAAAAAAAAATATATTTGTGTGTCCTACTAAGGAGTAAGCGAAGGTTATTTGTGATTGGCGATTTATTTTGTATCCTATTTTAACCCGGGCAGTCGTCAACAAGCTATCCACGATTGAACTTTAAACTTGGTTACGAGGTTATAACACCATGTACCCAAGTTAAGAGTACGCGAGATCTTACGTACTTAAAGAAAGAACTAGATCGCGATTCAGAACCGTTCGATATTAAATTGTCAACCGATGAACCACGTGACATAATATGATTTAGCATTAGTGTCAGGTAACTTATCGGTTGTCAATTCGTAGTCGAAAGTTTCTGAATCGGGGAGCTGGTCTGGTTGTTCGCCACTAGCTATGAGGTAACAAAGGGTGGAAATTTATCCCAAATCCCGTTAGCCCAGTTTTGAACACACCTGTTTCAGGGAGATTGTTTCCACTGCACCTTATGGGTGGGTCGTGAGGGGAATAAGAGGTGCGATCGAAGGTCCCACATTAAAGATGGCCGGTACTTACTCATTATCTTTTACTGTCTTCACATATTTTCCACGTAATATGAAAAAACCGGGATGTACCAAAGATAAGAGGCCCGTTTTTTATTGAGTTGTTTTAATGCATATTATCATCCTAACCCCTCTAGCAGTAGACGATTTATTTTATTTTAATATTCCTTGAAGAATTTGGCGTAACAATAATCGTCGTACGGACTCATTGCACTACTATTCATGACTTCAGAGGACACCAATTGTAAAGTTCAAGTAATTTCTTAAAAATAAATAAATTAACCTTGACGAACTTCGTAGCCGAGAGGCGAGTATACTGGACTTGGTGTTGTTATCTCTAAGGAGTAGTCCCGGTTCGATTCCCGGCCGGTCAATGTAGAAAAATAACTTTTCTATATTGTCTCAGGTCTGGATGTTGTGGTGGTTGTGTCCGCCGTAGTTTCCGATTTCTGTAACACAAGTGCTTTGGCTACTTACCTTATGATCAGAGCAAAGTATGTGATGTTGTGCAATATTTATTTATTTAATTTGAAATATAATTTAAAAAGAACAGGCTTAACTTCAAAACTTTCTTATAAAGCATTCTATTGTAAATGAATAAATATCGGTCAATATTTATACCCCTTCTTATAAGTTTAGCAAAAATAATCCTTACTAATTACAAACTCGTTTAACCAATACTGCACTGTCTCGGTTTTAACTTTCTAGATAAACCATGGCAGGATAATATTGACTACAAAAGACAATAGACTTTATCATCATCATCATCATCATTTTAGCCATAGGAGGTCCACTGCTGAACACAGGCCTCCCTCAATGACTGATCATCGGGAGGGATTGCCAATACTCGCCACGCTTGGCAGGCGGGCGAGCGCAGTTTTTTTTAAAGATGTCGCATGAAGACGCTGCTGCCCGTCTTGTGCTACAGGAATTAGTCGACTCTTACGACACGCCTCCTGTTGGCGGTGGGGAAGTGTATTCTTTACGGCCGTCCCCACACGGCTTATATATAATATATAATAGATTTAATACAATAACACAATATAATAGATAAAAAAACTATATTGAATAAAATAAAATAGTGTTCTCAGTTGCATCACTTACTGCACTGCTTAATATCCAACTGCACTTTTCCTGTTGTATCATGTCTTTACAAACATTTCATAAAACTCAAATCAACAAACTCAGATGAGCTACATAAACTAGAGTCACGCTGCAAAGTAACGAACTAACTACACAACAAACCTAATCCATCTAGATCTGTCATGTTGTTGAGATAACATCTTTGCTATTCATATTTCAATTTATTTTTTCTTACGAATTTCATCTGAACATACTTTTGTAGCGGAGTACTCCCGAATCCAATATTAGTTCTTGTTGGAAATGTTGTACCTAAGTCTCTTTTATTAAAATCATGTAGGATAAAAATAAAGATGGTATTCTATTTTCAAGTCATATGAAACGTTTTTTCATTTTTATTTCGTTGTCTTGTTATTGTTTAGACCATGATGGGGCATGAAGTATAAATATTTTACATTTTAAGTAATTTTTGGGCTCTCCAGCTCATTTGTTCTGACATTTTCAACGCTTGACTAAATAGGAAATATGCATGAAAAAAAAATATTGTTTTAACTATATTTATAAGAAAATATATGAAATTAGATTCCAAATAATAGTGAAAACAAAATTGATTTTAGGTAAAAAATAACCGTAACATAGTAATTAGAAATTAAGGTATATCTATCTCTTTCTAAAACAACTTTTACTCTGAAAAATGTATGGTGGACGTGTAATGTGACGTCACGGTACATATCGGATCTCCTTGTCTAACACGCGACTTTAATGGGCTGTAAGTCAGATATTAGTCAATATTTTTCGAAAATTCTTAAAGTTTTATTATTTATAATTAAGTACTATTTATTTTAGGACCAGATAAAAAAACATGCATATTCCCCATTACACATACTTTATTCACTTGACTAACTTATACATTAATTTGTCTGTAATTAAGAGGATTTCGATAATTTCGACGTATTTTTCCATTTTACCAAACTAGTCAAGCTTATCCGTAAATTTGGGAGATTCTATTACGTTTTGGTGAAAACACTAGATTTTAAACGCGTTTTCGCGAAAATACTAGATTCGATTCGCGTTTTCACAAAAACATTAAGTTAGTGTCGTAGGTACAAGCGACAGCCTTTACGCGATAGGAATCTGATTTTCGCAAAACCTCTAGTATACTTACGTACTACCTACGCCGATAATGCCGATACGTACACAGAAATAGTAATTTTTACCGCTTATAGTCTGTGTAATATTAACAATTTTGAATAGACTAATACTTATTTACATTTTTAACTAAAATTAAAAACTGAAATTGGGATACGTTAGAATAACATCAAAAAATTCAAGCCATTCTACGCTGTAGGTAATAGGCTAGTTTACTGGGTAAAAAAAAAATCTATTTAGTCCGTCAGTTAGATTATCAAAAAATATTGGACCCATATTTTGTCTTTAGTCAATCAAACAAAAAATGACGAAGATAAAGCGCATCAAAGTGAGCACGTGACGTCACGCCTTACTAAAACGTGTAGCAAGGCGTGACGTTACGCGCAACTTTAACGGGCTATATCTTCATAAATTTTTCTTTGATTGAGAAATATACGTGTCTAATATTTTTTGATAATCTATCTGATGGACTAATTAGTTTTTTTTTTTAAACTAGCCCATTCAGAATGTATACTGAGCCTGTCTAGCAACGAACGACTCGACGAACGAACGACCATATCTTGTTTATTTCTACCCTAAAACAATTTTATCCTGGCCACCGAGGATTTCATCATCACTTACAATCTAAAGGTTGCTACATACATGAGCTGGATGGTATTAATCGGCAAAGCCAGGCAGTAAAATCGAATATTGTAGATGAATCACAAACCGCTCGGCTGCAGCACATAATCTAATCATAATAACTAACCAATCGGCACAAGCCGAACGTAAGTAGTTGCTACGGGTCGGCTTTTACGTTCCACAAATACTGCTGATTCGAATGATGTGTCTAATATACCACCCGATCGGTACAAACGAATTAAAGTCGAGCAAGTTCAGTAATTGCTTCGGTTCGGCTTGTTGTTCGACAAATACTGCCGAAACGACAATGACGGCCCGCTTATGTTTGTAGCAACCCTGACTAATTTGCTAAAAAACTTAAAAATAAATTACATATGCGTGAAAAGTCACTTCTTTAGTTGATTGGTTAACTGTGTATAGTATTAGCTTGATATTTTTACCACTCCTTCTAGACGCTCTACAGCCGTGTCCCGACCCTTGCGACCCGATTCTTTGAAGAATGACCACTTCGGACGCAGGTGGCTCTTCGCGACGAACGTGAGACGTCTTATTTTCGACATGTCGTCGTTTTCAGGTAAATATACCTCGCACCGTGTTCAGTTCGTCTCTGAGAATATTCACACGTAAGCAAGAAGAGAGGTTGCGAGAAAATGAAGTTGTGAATGTGGTGAATGTTTGGTTGGGTACTATGACAAGTTGATATTACGGTGGGTATAGGTAGGTTGATTGGCTAAGTGCGAAGTGTGAATATGTTGCAATGTGTGCTTTAGCTGAAAGTGATACGAAATAATAAAATCTTATTAAAGTAAAACCATAATTACTTATTCAGTGAGCCCTATTTTACGAATATATAAATACTCATTCTCAAGAATGCATGATTAGGTATTCATGTGTTTCTGGAGTCTTTTCCTTGATCATTGATGTTTCAAGCTATCTATTTTAAATAAAAGTCCTGAAACAAAAGAATTTTGAATTTGAATTTAATTTCACAAATTACCAGCAAGATAAAAGAAGACACAAAACTATAAAATGTTAACCAAAATCAAGAAAAACGAAGCAATTTATTGATGTGTTTGCCGGCAAGTTTAATTTGCTACAATTTGTTATCTCGTTTCTACGTCGATAAAAATGTCGCAAAAAACACATTGTACGAATTCCAACTTAAAGGGAAACCTAAGCAAGAATTAAATGCGAAACAAAGGGGACTTAATAAAACCTCCGACAGCTATCCACGATTTTAATTAATCAGTTGCTTAGAAAGTTTAATGGTAATTTCTTTGTGCTCAAATACCAATCATCTGAAATTAACCGGGCAAGAACTAAACACGCAATGATGTGCTCTGAAATATTAAAATTAATTTGTATATTTCTTAGAAAAGTTATTTTAAAAAAAATATTTATAGAGCAGGTTTCTTGTAATGCGTCTTAATTAATTTGGAAAGGTGCCTTTCTGTTGCCTCAACTTATATACAAGAGCACTGTAGTAATTATATTCTTAATGTTAATCTATCTATATTATAAAACAAAGTCGGGTTAGTTGCGCTATTCATCACTAAATAACAGAGAGAGTTTTATGATCTTTAATCTGTTGGATTTGTCTTTGTGTTAAAGCAGCAGCGTTACTAATAAAACATTAGTTCAAATCACACACACAGCCAATAGCTGACAAAAAGAGCATAATTGCCTATAAGACCAGGTTAGACCTAGTTTTGGTACTTAAGTATAAACATGTAATAGAAGTGTAAGGTTTTATTGAACAATAAAGATGATTATGATTACAAAATTAATTTTCTCATTCATTTTATATGGAACATCTTTTTGTTGCATTCTGATGAATCAATAGGGTCGACTAAATATAATTTAACCAATCCTAGCAAGGTGTGATAAAGAAACTGAAATTACATTTAAAAAAAAATTAAATTAGAATTCAATATAATCTTAATAAATTCAATTTTCCCTTACTAGTCCAACTGTTTTCAAGGGGTTAAGATGTCCACTGCTGAACATAGGCCACCCCCAACGACTTCCTGCAATTTTTACCAGGTCGTCTGTACCACCCTTGTGGGTGGACGTCGCTGCGCTTGCCGGTACGTGGACTCCATTCTAGAACTTTCTGTCCCATCGGCCATTAGCTCTTAATGCTATGTGCTCCGCCTACATGCATATTATAACAAAAAAAACATAGCTGAAATAATGATGGTAATGAAGTTTGTAGGCAAGGTACCCTGAATTCATAACGGAATAACCTGAATTTAGTGGCGTCTTTGAAATTAATGTGTATAAGCAAGCTGAATTTCAGTTTTCCACAACTAACAGACGGACTAGACCAAACTATATTACCTATTCTTACTTGATGACAGTCTGGTCTGTTCCGCACGGTTTAAGTCACGTAAGTGGCAAATGTTTGTGAGATATGCACATTTATAAATAACAAGTCATTGTTATTTTTGATTGCTTATAATTGATTAACATTTTAAATTAAAAAATATTACATCCCTTTGTTATATAAACTAATTATTACGTACATATTTATAAATGTATGTCCGTTATCAGTCAAGCGCAGCGTAGGACTTCCCCCCTTAAGGTGGACAGACGACCTGGTAAAGGTTGCAGAAAGTCGCTAAATGAACTCCGCTTTCAACCAGCCAATCTGAAAGCCATTTGGCGAGGCCTATTTTGAGCAGTGGACGTCCTATTTCTGAAATGATGATTATGATGATTCCATAGTACAAGCTTAGCTCAATTTGGGACTAGATAAATTGGTAAAGAATATATGTATTAGTATCTAATAATACGGAATCCATTTAGATTCCGTATTTTTTCGTTTGGCTCTGAAATCTCAAAAAAAAGGAACCTTCAATTTGTAAATTACTCTTCACTTCTTGAAGATAATCATCGGTATCAATTGTAATCTCTATCCCCGCCAAACGACCCATAAAAATCTAAGCCTGCTCTCGTGTAAATCTCGCTCTAAAAACTTTATAATCCCCATTTTACGGCTTTGTTCAAAAGGCCGCGACTTTGAGCTCATTAAACGGAAAAAAGAACTTTTAATTAGAGGAAAAATGACTTATGAAACAAAAGGAATATGTGTCAGTTCGTATTGCATATTTTCTTTGTAAATCGGGTACTAAGAAGTAGGTATTTCTTTTGTGCACAATTTAGAACCCCTTAGTGGTATGTTTAATGTTGATAACTGATTCCACGCTAACCTATACTAACTACAATGTATAAAGAATAAGCAATAGATCTTTAAAATTGATTTTGTGCAACTGCATAAAAAAACCGACTTCAAAAAACTAAAAATAAATCAACACATAAATACTTAATCAGTTACTTTTGGAGTCGGTGCAACGAAAACATTCATTCTCTGATAAGCAGGCACCGACTCCAAAAGTAACTGAATAAGTAGGTACTTATGTGTTAATGTTTTTAACCTTTTTAGTTTTTTAGGGTTCAAACGGGACCCTTTCAAAATTTTCCCAGATTATGTATATCTGTTGCCACTGTAACAACAAATATACTTAATACAGAATAAAATAAATATTAAAGTGGGGTTCCCATACAACAAACGTAACTGTTTTGCTGTTTTTGCTTAGTTTTTTTAGATAATGGTACGGAACCCTTCGTGCGCGAGTCTGACTCGCACTTGGTCTATTTAAAAAAAACATAATTGCATCTATTTTTTGTGACCAAATCAAATAATAACAAAACGAATAATAAGAGTACAATCAAAAATTTGCTGCTGATTATCACCAATCACCGATTTCATTCTCTATTGTTCCTTTAGTAGTGAATTCTTTGTCTTCTTTTGCGACACCTTCGTGTTCTGTTTCTAGGAAATACATATACAAGTACACTTTGGACGTAAGGCTCATAAAGCTACAGGGAAAGTCGTATTAGCTAATCTTTTGTCTTTGCAGAGTAAATTTGTATTAAGCACAGACCTCAAAAGTGGCTGAGTTGGCATCCAACTGCTCTATATCTGCCAAACCACCTTCGCTACTCGTTGAATGCCAAACCTATTTACACTTGTTAACATTTTAGTGTTCCACTTGCAATTTAAATAAATATTACCAAATTTGTTTGCTTTTGTTTACTTGTGTGAACTATATTACTATATTACTACTACTACTATATTACTTTAACCTTCTTTTGTTTTTAGATTTACGTACCTCAAGAGGTAAAAGTCGTTTTCCGTCTCTCTGTCTGTCCGCCTGCTTGTCTGTCTGTCGGTCAAGACCCTTTTTATTAGGACGCGTGGGGTATCAAGCTAACATTAATATCAAATAGTCAAGTCTGCAATCCCTTAAAGGTGTGGAAAAATCAAATTATTAAGTCAACGCAATCAAAAGATACGGCCGTATATGCCGCATATTTTGACACTTGATAACTTGCCTACCTATAAGGTATTTTTTTTAGTACCGTTGATCTAGAATCAAGAATCTTTATTTAGTGTGTTCTTGGCAAATAAACGCTTGAGTTTGAGTTTGAGTTTGAGTTTGAAATTTGCCAAAAAGCAATTTTTTTATGTAATATATTTTTTATTTTGTGTGTGGAGATGGCCGTAAAGAATACACTACCCCACCGCCAACAGGAGACGTGTCATAAGAGTCGACTAATTCCTGTAGCACGAGACGGGCAGCAGCGTCTGAGTGCGAAATCTTTAAAAAAATCTGCGCTCGCCAACCCACCAGCCAAGCGTGGCGAGTATTGGCAATCCCCCCGATGATCAGTCATTTGGGGAGGCCTTTGTTCAGCAGTGGACCTCCAATGGCTGAAGGATGATGATGATGATGAATTTATTTTAGCACAGGCTAAGGAAATAGACCGCCTAAATTGTACGTCTTTCTGTAAAAATCATGTGTAACAATTGTATGGGGTGCAATAAAGAGTGTCTATCTATCTATAGACCAATAACCATAAATAATGACATCACTTTTTTTTAACAAACTGAAAAAGTAATTAAAAACTTCAAGGCTCGATTCCTGTTGTGGACGAAGTATTTACATAATTATCTACAAGTTTGGAGATACGGAACCCTCGGTGCGCGAGTCCGACCTCGCACTTTGCCGGTTTTTTCTGTAAAGAGTTTGATGATATAACAACACTGGTTAGGTACAGTTAGAGTATAGATATTTAAAATTCTTACTTTAGGTCTTTGAAACCAAACCAATTGGCATGTTTACTGCATAGACGCCTAATATTAGATAAAACTTATATACGTATACTTAGAAGACTAACGCATAGTCTTGAAGAATTTTATGCTATTATAGCGTTTCCAACTAGGCAAGTATTATTTCTTGGTATTTCCAACTTTATACACAGTTGTTACTGTTTACCTATTTGAACGTTTAAAACTTAATAACGAATATTTTATTCTTAACGAGGTGAATTCTGGAATACGCTCCTAGAACGTTTCTCGGGGAAGAGCCGCATTACCCACATCATTTGCTTCGTACAAGCTACGTAGACTATTTTCTTTTAGGGCGCGAAATGTTGCTAAGGAAACTAGGTTTTCTTAATAGATTTTGCGCAGCAACAAATAAAAGTTAGTTTTTACACTATTTATTTAGTTAGGTTCAAATTTCCTCCCTACGTTAAAAGGTTAGATTTTCTGCCGAGCGGTCGCATGAGACCACCTCACAGATAATCCAGAGCAACTTCAGTTCATGCAACTGTAAAATTTTTAAGCAGTTGCCGGTTCATCATCATCATCGTCATCTCAGCCTATTGCAGTCCACTGCTGAACGTAAGCCTCCCCCAAAGAGCGTTTTTTCATCCATCCACTGCCAGCCATGTTCCTAAGGTCGTCGGTCCATCGAGTTGGGGGGCGTCTCACACTACGTTTGTCAAGACGTGATCTCCACTCGAGAACCCGTTTACTCCACCTTTTATCGGTTCTGCGACAGATGTGGCCGACACACTGCCACTTTAGATTGCTACATTTGAGGACTATGTTATTTTGTTATGTCCATTAGTTGCCGGTTCCGGTGACAAAAACCAGCAATCAGGGCCTTGTTTAATACGGATGCGGCAATTTTAAAGAAACTTTTAAAAAATAGGTGGGTTGCCGTCGAAACACGTTGCCGGTTGCGATAACTCCTTATAAAATTATCAGTCGCAAGTTGGGGCATAAATCACTGATTGCAGCAACCGGACACAGTTGCGACTGGCGAAACTTGCAACTAGTGTTAGTAGTAGTATATAGTATATAGTCTTGCTACGTTCTGCGCAGTTGCTTCAAATTATAAAAAAAAATTAAAAAATATAGTTACGAGTGGCCGATTGCCGCAACAGGAAACTAAAAGTGCAAGTTCAACTATCATCATTATCATCATAATTTCAGCCATAGGATGTCCACTGCTGAACAAAGGCTTCCCCTAACAATGACTTATAATCGGGGAGGATTGCTAATACTCGCCACGCTTGGCAGGCGGGTTGCCGAGAGCAGTTTTTAATAAGATTTCGCACGCAAAGTTACATATTGCCTAACAATAATGTGTGTTACGATTTGCTGGGCTAAAATGAAAGTCCAGATAGACACTTAATTCAATCATCTCAAAAAATACAACAATCCTTACTCAAATGAATATTAATAACTTAAACAACAAAAGTCCTCCCTCTCATCTCTAAAGGAATTACTATTTGCACTCATGATTGAATTTTAATAAATTGCGGAATGTAAACTGGTGAATAAAAAAAAATCGGTTTTACGCAGCCGTTTGGCATGGGGGCTCTACTTACGCCTTGGGTTAGTTGATTATTGCATGAAGCTCTTGAACCATACTATTGATTCTCGACAGAGTCGTTAAAAATAAACTCACTTAAATAAACTTGTAAATCGGGTCGTGTAGTGTTGCTTAAAATAAATAAAGATTTGATGATTTAATTACCTGTTGCATTGCAATAACACATAGCAACACTACTACGACTCTATCTAAAGCTAAAACACCTTCCAAAAATTTTAATTTACTTCTTTCTACTCCAAAACGACCATCATAATTTTGACCACAAGACGTCAACAGCTAAACATAGGTTTGTATCCAGCGGCATTTTAGTATTACCAACGCTTCAGATATTAACCGAGAACTCATGGTACCTCTCCCTTCGTGCAAAATTTAATGTCATGCTTCTACAATAAAATTAAATGTACCGTATGAAATTGCTCTATTCCGCGAGTGTGTACCGTCCCTATTGTATAATGCACTACTATTTCAGTACCGCGGTTTACTTTTCCATTTCACTGAACACAAAAAATAAAGTCTCAAATTTAAATTCTACCTTAATATTGTACGAATATAGGAGGAAAATTAACTTTAGGTTTAATAATATTTATTTTTCAATAATATGTATTGTTTGTATGACATTAAAACAGTACATTAGTTAGGAATATTACTGGTTATTTAACCTAATACTACCATTTAAAGAAAAAATCTATAAAGGAATACTTTGCAGTTCTTTTATGTCCATTTCTGAGGATTGACTAGGTTTATAAACGTATTGAGTTATTATATTTTAAAAACCGGACAAGTGTGAGACGGCCTTGCCCACCGAGGGTTCCGTATAAATTTGTAGGAACATTAATAATAGTTCAAGAATCGAGTCTCGTAATTAAAACAAATTAATTACAAATGTACAGTTTTCAGATTTTTGCCTGTACTTGTAATATAGGACGATATTACTTGACTTTCATAGTTTTAGGTCAACGGAAAGTTCTACTTTTTGATTCCCTCGTCGAAATATACGTTTTTTGCGGCATTTAAAGCCGTATCTTTTTAGGGTTCCGTAGCCAAATGGCAAAAAACGGAATCCATAAATTCGTCATGTCTGTCTGTTCGTCCGTATGTCACAGCCACTTTTTTTACATTGACGTTCATAAGTGGCAGTTTTCTGCCCTAAACTGAATAAATGATTTTTGACTTTTGACTTTGACTTTGACTTAATTTAGAAGTTTGATTTTTTTTCTCACCTTCAAAGGATTGTAATAGTATGTGTGAGTATATGGTTTTAATTTCAACTCGATACCTTCACGCGTTCCCGAGATAAAGAGTTTTGACAGACAGACGGACAACAAAGTGATCCTATAAGGGTTCCGTTTTTTTCCTTTAGAGGTACGGAACCCCCTAAGACTCATGCCTTGAAGATGTAAACCATTTAATACTATAATATGATATTGTTAATATTGTAAAGAAAATGCTACGAAACCAATAACGGCTTGGCAGTGAAAAAGGAATATTCTTCTAAAATGTAACTGTAAGCTATTTTACCCAACCACCATTTAGTTCCATTCTCAAAGTTTTTTTTAAAAACATAATCAAATAAGTATAAATAAAATGGCAACTTTCAATTTAAGAAAGTGACTTGATAAAAAAGACTTTTTCATCCAGAAAACCATTTATAGGTTTAAGATAGGTACCTATCTACTGCTAATGTGTGTACAACACCGTAAAACACAAAAATAAAAGGTAATTATGGGCGATTGAACCGTGAAAGTGAAATCTTGTTTTGCATACATTAAATTCTTTGTCATGGAGATGGGGGTCACTTTTCATCCCGCCATACAACCAATTTCCCGAGGGATGTATCAATTTGTCGAAACCGAAACGCCTGATCAAAAATTAAAGGCAAATACTTTTATGTGCGTTCAGAGCCGTAGGCAATTCTAGAAAATTATAGTAAGCTTAAACAAAAAACACGTCAAGTGTGAGCCGGACTTGCGCACCGAGGGTTCCAAACAAAATTATAGATATCTAAAAAGTTTATCCTTAACGGGAATCCTGTCTCGTAGATTTTTACCGGTTTTAGCGAGTTTGTTAAAAATTTTTTTTAGGAAATGATTTCGGACTTTACGTATCCTTCTTTTGTGCTACATGGCTTTTTGCCAAATTTCATGATTCTAGGTCAACGGTAAGTACCCTATAGGTTTTGATTCCATTGCGGGAGACAAAATAAATTTAAACACCCGCAAGCATAAACGGCCGCATGTATGATCTGATTTTGACAGCTTCATGGGATTTTAGACCTGAGCATTTGTTATTAATTTCAACTTGATACCTCTACAAGTTTCTGATGAAAAGTGTCTAAATATACAGACGGACAACTAAGTGATTAGAGTAAGTAAGATTATGCAGATTGCTCTTACTTAGATTTAAATGAAAACCTCCTCAATAAGTAAAGTTTAGTAAGTATTTTTTGCAGTCATCACAGGGTCATGACATGCGGTCATCCAAAAAACTACATCTTCAATTTGCGTCCCATTCCACTAATTACTATACGCAGTCGTTAACTGTTCAGTCCATTCGCCTCTGGAATTCCTTACCATTAAACGTCAGAAAAACCGTATCGATTGCTAATTTTAAAAATCGGTTTAAGGCACTTTTTTTTTCTTCTTGACACAAACTGCCTTCATATCTTAAAATATTACTGGTCACTGTTGGTCTCGACATCTCCTCGCATATATCAAGTAGTATTAAGTATGTTTATTTTATGTATGTATATTATTGTTATGTATTTATTTTATTTATTAATTATTGTATGTATTTTTGTGTATACGTCTATGCCATAAATTTTTGCAACTCTATTTGTAGCAGGTAAATTTAAGAATTTTAAGAACTCTGCACCACCTTCCCCTTTCTCTAATGGTTGTCCTCTACCTGAAGGTTGTCTGGAAGAGATCGGTATTAGCGATAAGACCGCCTACATTGTACGTCTTGTAAAAATCATGTGTAATTAACTTGTATAGTGTGCAATAAACAGTATCTATCTATCTATCCTATAGGGGTTCGTTATTTCCTTTAGCGTTAGAGAACCCTCACAAAATTTTAGTTTATCAGTCTATCGCACAAAAAATAACAAAAAAAAATAGTTTAGATTATTAGGTATTTTCATAAGTATTTACTATGCCGGCAGCTTTTTTAAACATGTCAGGAAAGTCATTATCAGCTGTAGTAAAGGTACCCAACTCGTAAATTCAACTGATTTGCATAAGCACAATTTGACCGAGTAGGTACCTAATGAGAATTCAGAAATGTCTGATTACTGTCTGATCTATTAATCGTACGTACAGTGTGTACTTGTGTGCCCCAGGGCCCTCCCATATGTTAAGACGGCCCTGCTTTCAAGTATATTTATAGTAAAGTGTTACATCACACTGATAAAATATCTTTTATTATTATTTTTATTTATTTTTAATTGTTATCAGAATATAACAACTCTGTCTCCACTGTAAGGCAATTCCATACTTGAATAATTAAACATTGAAAGCAATTGTGATGTGTACATTTTAAATAAAATGTTTTAACAAAAAACAAAAAAGAAGATGTAAATGAATATAAATGAACGCAACGAAAAGAGAAAGCGTTTTAATAATTAATTTTTAAACGCAGGTCCGCTAATGGCTCAAGGCTCAAGGCTGATAATGTACTCATATCTATATCTTAGCGCATGATTACAATTAGTAATATTTTTACTAAAGATGACAATAATGGTTCAAAATATTGATTTACTTGAAATGATAAACGATAAAATAAAATAAAAATTGGTTATTTTATTAGTATTGCGACTTCCCATCTGGTCATTATATGAATGGGTGATCATGGCTAATCAATCTCAAATTTGGTTACTAAATAATAGAGTGACCGTGGTCAAGCAACTTTTAGTTTGGTCACTAATGGATGGGTGGCCGGTGTTAAGCAACCTCAAGTTTGGTCACTAAATGGATGGGTGACCGGGGTTAAGCAACCTCAAGTTTGGTCACAAAATGGATGGGTGATCGTGGTTAAGCAACCTCAAGATTGGTCACAAGTCCTTACCGATGTTAGTATTGAGGAAAGAATAATGCATAGTTTGGGTAAAAATATCGATTCAATTCAATACGGTAACTTATGCTTTAACTATATTTAGTACCTAAGATAATAAGTAATAATAAGATAGAGCGTATAATCGGATTATAATACCAAATATTATCAGTTGTTACTCGTATTATAAGTAATATTGAAAACTAAACAGAGAAAAAACAATCCAACTGGACTCAGTTATAGCTCGTATTTGAATACAGGAATGTAGGTCATTTAAACGAATTTAACATTAAGTCATAATGTAAAGGAATGTGTTAATCTTTAACCGTTTTTTTTTTTTTTTTTGCTAACAGAAATTTTTATTGAATATGATAAATGTATTTACTTATCAGTTGAACTTATTTGTTATAACTATAATGCCCATCTCAAATTTTTATTGACTGTTGCTGGGCAGTAAACGGGTTAATTAAGTGTTTACCAAAGTGGATTAGTTCTATCTGAGACATGTTTCTACATGTACCAGGTTTATCAGAGTACTAGAATGTTTGTTTTTAATTTTAGATAGATAGATAGATACTCTTTATTGTACACCATACAAAGAAGTTAAAATTTGTTAATTTGAGGTGAAAGACCAATAATTGCTCCTATTATTCAATTATGTAGGGCTACCTACTATGTACTTATTGTAAAATTATCTATCCTTATTTTTAAGAATATCTGTTGTCTGTGTGTGAATAATGGTAAGGTAATTAATGATTATTTTGTTAGATCATGATCACAACTTTTAAGTGATTAGATGCAGTTTCTTAGCATGTGATAGTCACAGCGTTATTTTATTAAACTAGTTATTTATTTACTATTATCATAAATATTTTAAAATCTTAAGGTTTATTAAAATTATTAAATTGGTATTATATAAGTGGTCTTCACATAGCCTTTAAGCTAATATGGCGGTTGCAGAAGTTTACCTTAATACGGTTTTATTAAATTTATTTCTTATGCATTTAGTCATCCTCAATCTTGTCATAAATAAGACATTCAGAAAGAGGTCGGCCAAATAAAATATGGTCCCACACATATAGCTTTGACGCGACTGGCAAAAAACGGTGCAAACCTCGAAGCATCCGGAATGGAAGCTATGAGTCAACAGGCAACCATTGGTATAAAACAACTTAATAAATAGAAAAACAAATTATAAACCTAAAGATTTTGTCTATTTTAAACCCTTTTCATCATCGTTATGATTGAGGACTGGACAAATCAAGTGTTCTCCCAATAGTTTAGAAATCTATCTTATAAAAGTGAAACTGACAGTAAAGGAATCTGGACAATCTAGGTGGCTTATAATTATTCAATTATGCAATTCAAACCTAGTCTTTTAAGGGTTTTGTATAGCACTTCCATATTACCATTACTTTTTAATTTATTGAAATAAAACTATTTGTGGCATTAATTTTTTGATTAATAAGCAACAATCCTTTGATATGAACTTAAAAGCTGATAAGCTGGCACCTGATTTGTCACAAGCTGGATTTTATAAAATTTATCTTGTCAAAAACCTTGTTTCACTGCAATTTTGCAGGACTATTTAATTCTTCAATTAATCATATAGGTACAATAATACCCAAAAATTAATTAATTAGTAAGGAATCGGCCTAGTTATAGTTAGGTAATTAGTCATAGTTGTGCCGTGTGGGGACGGCCTTAAAGAATACACTTCTCCACCGCCAACAGGAGGCGCGTCGTAAGAGGTGACTAATTCCTGTAGCACTAGATGGGCAGCAGCGACTTCGTGCGAAATCTTATAAAAAACTGCGCTCGCCAACTCGCCTGCCAAGCGTGGCGAGAATTGGCAATCCCCCTGGTGATAAGACATTGGGGGAGGCCTTTGTTCAGCAGTGGATGCATCTTATGGCTGAAACGATACTGATGAAATGATGAATTAGTTATTTTGTGATTACATTTCTTGATTAATCATTCAGTTATCTTATCTGACTATGAAATAAACCAAGAAAAGGGTTATGAAACATAAAATTATGTTTTAAGCGAAATAATGGATTTGTTACTGCAATGGCTAAGACTTTATATTGTGATTTAGATGGTCAGTAATATAATCTATATCTCTGATAGTAACTATCTGTCTCTGTCTCTCTGTAACCTTCTCTCTTGAACTTAAGGGCCACCATTTTCACAATAATTCAGGTTTGAATTTTCTATCCCGCAGAATACCAGTGTTGCGGCAGCTATTACTAGCTGCTAATACTGAGCGGGGGACCCTTTTTGGCACATTTCTTTCTCTATGTACATATTGTCACTGTGATGTGTTTTTTGTGCCAAATAAATAAAATGTATTCTTTATTCTTATTCTTATCTCCATCTAATTCCTTAGAAACTTGTTAAAACTATTTTTGTTTATTTGGTTTCATAATGGTATTCATCAGATTTTTGCAATATTTTCTGACAATAATAATATTATAATGTTGTGTTGATTTTGTAAATTTTGTTTTAGAATTTTATATGGTATTGTTCCATACTGTGCATCAGCTTACAGTGCAAGATTTCAAATAAGATGTCTGATTTTTCATTTGTTAGTTATGTAACATTACACTACTTGCATAGTGATACGAGTAGGCTAGTTAATATAGCAAGTAAGCTTGCTTGTTTGTCCATACTTCCTTTCTATTCTCTTAAGAGATAGTAGCGCTTGTTGTTCAATAATGAGTGAGCCTGCTCATTTGTCCATACTATTTGATGTCTTAGTTATAGTAGCGCTAGTTGATTGAAATTGAGTGTACTTGTTCAAATTTTATTTTTATGGTATTGAAAAATACCGTCATTCCTCAGCTTCAGCTGTGAAAGCGCTAGATGTCAGCTTATTTGTGCACTGGCTCAAGTTTTAATTTTCATGGTATTGCAACATGTGTATATCCTCAATCGTGATAGCGCAAGATGGCAATTAATTGGTGCACTGGATCAATTTCCATTTTCATGGTATAGCGACATACTGTCCATTCGCTATTGCAACATGTGTATATCCTCAATCGTGATAGCGCAAGATGGCAATTAATTGGTGCACTGGATCAATTTCCATTTTCATGGTATAGCGTCATACTGTCCATTCGCTAAGTGACTAAGCTAAGTGAAGCTAGATGTCAAATATTGGGTGCATTGGCTCAATTTTCATGGTATTGTCTATTGCCTATTAGGTATTTACTACCCAGGCGTTTGAAGTTTATTCCAGTAATTTGTAAAGTTTCCTTAGCACCCAGCCATTGCGTTACACTTCAATTTCATTGATATGGACTGAAGTCTGAAGAGGGTTCCTTATTATTTTTTATGTGTCTCCATTCTAGTGTCATGTTTTCTTCATCTTGCTGTTTTGCTTGCTGCTAAATTTTCAGTTTTCTTTTATTTTCATACAATTTATACCTAGTAAATAGGTATTTTCAATTTTGGGACGAATTGGAGCCTAAACTTGGTAACTCTGTATATCAATCAAGAACAAGTATACAATTTTAAATTTAAAAATGCGTTTTAGTTTAGATTCTATCAATTATTTATACGTTACCTAAGTACAAACGTACGTAACGTACAAAAGGAAGTAAAGTATTTGATTGTACATACCTGTAACTGGAACCAATGAATTAGTAAGTTGATTTCATGAATATCATTCAAAAACCAACCATAACCTCGCCTGATAATAGCGTTCATTCTTTGTTGATTTTTGGCTGAAATTCACTATAAACCTTATTGTAAACACAATTCACATAGAGTACTGTATAAAAGCATTGTAAACAGTACATTTTATGCTACAATTAGAGTAAATAAAAGTTATTTTACACATTTTATTGCAAGGACTACGTGCCCGCGCTGTCACAACAATCGTAATGACATTACCAACAAATGTTGCCATTTGCAGGGATTAATGTTTTTTCTTTTCCAGCTTTAAAACATTGTGACCCGACGCTGTTGTAGAACATCGTTACTACTCGTAAATCTATCTCAAACAATCAGCAAGTATAATTTATAGTAATTACCGTTTAAAAATTATTATTATTAAGATTACTAACTAAGAAAACGTCGTTAAGGCCCGTGTAGTCGCCAAATGTGAACTAGCATGTAGTTTCAAAAGCCTACTATTAAGCCCGGTTTGTCAGGAAAATATTTTGAAAATATACTAAGAATTGTCAAAACCTAAACAACATTCTGAGCATAGCATTTGTTTCTAGGACTTATACTTCAGGAGATTTTTTTAAATCATAAAAAAACAAGCAATACAGACGCTAATTCTCCTTCTTCTTTTAAACCGATTGACCAATTTAATTTGTTTATATGTCGATTGATAGACCAACATAATAGCTACAAACTGAGCATAGGATTTTTTATTCGAACAATGGCGTCTATGCGAAAAGTATTATTTTCCTCAATTTTTGCAACCTAAAGACTGTCGTAACAGCCACGTTTCATTGCGCGCTGTTATGGACCGTATTTCGATTAATTTTCGTGCTATATTCGTACTAACATTCGTCAAGTCGCTTATTTAGGGGCACTACTCGCCTTAACAGTTAAGTAGTTGATTTGTAAAATTACTGGTACTGGCTTATAAATAAAACTCAATTATTTGATCAGTGGCAGCAGTGACAAAACCATAAACCATTGATCAAATAATGACTACGAGTAAGACCAAACACAATGCGACACCTATCAAGATAAATGTGCAGTGTGGTCTTAGAGCATGTGGTTCTCCATTCTACAAAAAGCTAGTGATGACTTTTGTTTAAAAAATAATTAATAAAATGTCAAAATTTAAATTTCGAATTCCGAGTTCGAATTGCCCGTTAATTGCGGGCCAGTTAAGACCTGTCAACACGATAAGATATCCAGAGCATTCTTCGCAATATTATTATAAAGTATCTAATCCACAGCATCCTCACAATAAGGTTTCGTGTAATTGAATTTCTGAGGCGCAACGCGTCTTCTGTCTCTACTTTACCAAGATAAGGGTACACTTTAATAATAAATCTCTCTCTCTCTCTTATGAGACATCACTTAGCTGTAGAGCATCGAAATTAAGTGTAGAAATAATGAAATACGAGTAGTACAAGCGTGAACGTGATAAAGTTTTCAAAATGTTGATAAAAACTCGGAATCTGTTGTTTACGATGTTATCTTATGTAATTTAACTAGGTACATAAGGTACCTATTATATAGATATAGATAAAGATCTTATTCTTGTTTTTGTCATCTTTTTTAATGGTCTCATTGTTGCAGTCTGATGAGATCATCTAAGAATGAGTTTTACTTTTTAAACCTTTGGGTGTACGATTCCCGATTTGGGTCAATTTAGGAAACGAATTATTCTAAATTGATTCAAGACGTGGGTGTACTGGGACTAGGAGACGCGGCAAAAAACTAACGTTCTCTGATATCTACCTCGCAACACAATGATGTTAATTCCTTACTTTGATACCATGACATTGGGTGTGTTGTATGATGCATTTTTATACATAAACATACTCCATTTTATTAAAATTATTATACAGGTGTACAAAAGCATTGGACATGCTCATATACAAAAAAAAAAAACAAAAAAAAGTATTTCTGCTCTTAAATATTTAATTTATAAAATTTGAAAATTCTATTCTCAAATGTTTTTCCTTTTATACCTATTTTGTAACCATAGATGCTATTATTGGATGTACTTTCATAATTTACGGCACTTGTTTTGACAGATAACCCATACAATTAGCTGTCAAAAATGTGCTAGATAGGTTATCTGGAACTTATCAGCAAGTGGTGTAAGAGGCCCTTAAGAACTTTAATTCTAAGCAAGATGATAAAGTTAAAAAACGGTTTATCCGCGTCCTCGCAAGAAAGCCATAGCCTTAAGCGATTTTATATTGAACAACTCTATTTCTTCCGAGAAACGAAAAAATCTGCCAACACCGAGTCAGACTCCCGCAACGATGGTTCCGTACTACCGCATTTCCTTCCATTTAGTGCGGATTATTTAGCGCTAGACCGACTTACGCTTACCGATTTCCATTATTTTTTAAATAAAGCAATTTTTATTAAACTTTTTCTCTTGATATGACACTATTAACTTTTTTGCTGTAGAACCTGTTTGACATAATTATATTTACATTACGGAGATGCATTACTTTACTCATAGAAAATATAAAAGAATATGTATGTACTCTAGGGACTCAATGGGTTCTTTAAACACATCATGCTAAGGTAAAAAATATTTATTATACATTTTGAAAAAATAATAATAATACAGGGTTAAATTGCAAAGGGGAGCCAAATCTTCAGGAGTGACTCAGAATCAGTAACTTAATTGAACTATGCAAAGAATTAAAAAAAATACATTTAATTATTCCTATCCGCTGTTAAAAATCGTACGCGTGAATAATTTAACTCATTCATAAAAAAATGCACCGAATGTGCACTGGGTAAGATCCTTGTAGGCTCGCCGTACCTAAAATCCTCGCCGTACCTCTGATAAATGGTTGCGTGGCTTTCGTAATCTCGTTATTGACTTTATTTTCGGATAATTTTTATTTTTTTTTCGTAAAATACGATCATTAAAAATAATAACGATTGAAACGCCTCTTTATTATGTTCCCTAGATCTTATTTTTTAAATTTGGCACCCTTTTGCAATGTATGTAGATCTGTAAGACATCGTTCACGATCTATAAGCCTCATGATGCACGGATGCATAAACAAAAGTAAAGCAGAGTGGCGGCAATAGAGTCTCCTTTTACTAGTACCAGTACTAGTTTAAACATTAATTAAAAATATCCGAAAATAAAGTCAATAACGAACCAGCCACCAGTTAGCCAGCTAACGGAACCCTAAAAATAGACGTTATCCCGAAGACACGACGTCACTTGAAGCGGTGGTACCTACCTACTGCATAATTTATTAAAATCTTATTAAAAAGTGTCACCGAACAAAAAAGGACGGCTCGGTATTATAAAAGTCTCTATTAGGTCCCTTAACTTTTAGATTTTGTTGTATCAAGTTTTTTAATTAGGTACCCTCGCTTGGTTTTACTTCAGCTGACGGCTTTGGCTATTGTTAGTTTTATTTTACAGGCATTTATCTCTCCAGTGTTTTTAAAAACAGACCTACAGATTTTACCTATAGCAACGATTGCAGAGCTAGTCAATAATACACTTTTACAAAGGATCGAAATCGGATATTTACTTCAGAATATATAAGATTTATTTTTAATATTTGATAATAGTTGTAAAGATTTTACCATTAAACTAAATTTGATATAGCTTGTCGGTAATTGGATAAGTGATATTCCAGTTATGGTTCAATAATAAAATAACCGGTTAACTATGTAAATTGAGATTAATAATTAAATATATAAATAAATGTGTAAAAATAAATAAAAAAATAAAACAAAAAAAATAACCGGTTTCCGATCCCTGGTTTATACGCAGGAATATATGGATATTTTTGTTTCAATTCAATATAGAGATTTATTGCATTAAACAAGGTGGTAGTAAAACTTCTTATCAACTGATCCTAGTGCTCAAATACATCAAATTTTTCTATGGGATTAACACCGCATATTAAAAATAAATAAAAAAAGAATACAGTACATTTGTGGTGGAAAATATCATAGAGTCCAGTGCACTCAACCATACAATGCCATGCAAATAATGTGTGAAAGCTAACATTACTTAGGTACAACATAGTTTAATTAATAAAATAAATTGAATTACAGATTTAATTAAATGGGTATGTCATTAATTACAATTACGTATTTTTTAATTTTGAATTCCATAAATTCCATAACACTAGAAGGTTGCCACAGCCATTTTGTCAATTTAGATTTGAAATTGTTTTTGACAGTGAATGCTTTAATGTCATCCGGAAGATTATTGAACAATACAATACACATATTAAAATCATTTTTCTTATATATTTGTTTGTGACAAGAAGAGTGATACAGTCGGTTCATTATCTTAGCTCTAGTTTGTCTCTCATTCACATCCATTCGTTTTTTAAAATATTCTGGATGAGAGATTACAGACACATTTATCCCATATGTACATTGATCGTAGGGGTAGTATATTAAGCCTTTTGAAGAGTGGTTTACAGCTGTCATCAAACATGGCATTACAAATAGCACGGATGCACATTTTCTGAATTTTAAACACTCTACATCAACAGAATTTCCCCATATTATTAGCCCGTAGCTCAGTACTGACGAGACATAGCCGTGGTAAGCTGTCTTAGCAGCTTTGACTGAAACTGTTTGTCTCAATTTTTTTAATGCAAAAACAAATCTATTCAATCGGCAACAAACTAAACAAATGTTGACGTCTTAATATGCAAACTGACTTTAGCTAGTATGGGAAAGTAATTTTATTTTGCAATTTCAATGTTGGCCCCATAGAAAAAGTTACTGTATTTGAGTAGTAGAACCACCCCTGAGAGATTTTGCGTTATTTAATTGACACCTTGTATAATGTTACATAGCATAGGTGTTATAAATAGGTAGATGAAATAGATCATAAACCCATATGTACCTACATGAAATAAAACATAAAATCAGTTTGGCACAACATTAAGGTAGTATAGAGGTGATCCAGCTTTGCCAGAACTACGGATTTGTCCGTGTATCTACGGATTTTTGGTCTTATCAATGGACATACGGATTTTTCCTCTACATCACAAGGGTTTGATGCAAAACGTACCTTTACCGACGTTTAAGGTTTAAGACGTCGTCATAGTTTCGTGATTAAAAACATTGTTATTTTAGTGCGCCCCCTTATCTAGCCGGTCTTGTACAGTTAACGGCAGGTCAACCGATTTTCAACCTTAAATCCGACATGTTGAGATCAATATCAATTGATAAAATTTGACGTTTTGTGGTAGGTTCATGTGCTGTTGTCTGTACCTAATGTTTATTTTCTTTTAGCCTCTCACTCAGACGCCACGCGCTAAGCGAGACAAATCTAGGCGAGAAGAAATTTCTTTAATAACAGGTGCATACATTTGTAACATTTCTACAATTCTGTCGAAGATTTGTTGCTGAGCTCCAAACCAGAGTGATGGAAAATCCAACCGTAATGGGGTCCAACATCAGTGAAAATAGGGTTCATACCAGGATCGCAATTCTCATCCTCACTTTTCATAAAACACTTGGACAGGACTCCGCGAAGGAACCACCTAACCTTGTGGTCTTGCTGCATCACTGGTATATAAAGACCACTGCCACTGTCACCCTTCTTTACATTTGTAGCTGTAAACAATAATGTCAAACTGTTAGTTAAAAGGTTCCAAGATACTTCTCACATATTTGCTATGCTGTCACTGGCTGTGTGCTTTGCGTTCGCTCACACGTAACCACGATTCTCGCTATTATAGCGACGCTAGCTGTCGTGATAAAAACGCGAACGCGATCCAGTATAGAAACAAAAAAGCGTGTGAAGCTATAGTTCCAAGATGGAGACCGTCGACACATATTGGTCACGTGGTCTTTGGAGCTGCATTTCCGTAAGCAGCCGAAACGTAGTGCAAGGTAGCGTATTTTGTATTAATAAAGTAGCGATGCTGACGCGCGTTTGAATCGATGCGATCTTTTCACAGAAACTCGCCGTAGACGTTAGGCCCAATACTGCCGTCGAAGCTATGATCATGATCAGCCTCAATAAGACTGCTATAAACATAGGCCTCCTCCAATTAATCGACCTAACACGATTGGCGTAGTGCCGGTACTCGGCGTGAAGTTTCGATTCCAAGGTCGGGTCAATTACAAAAACTTATATAAATTGGCTCGGATCTGGGTGTCAGGAAGATACCACTGGCTATATGCATTGTCTGGTAATACATGGGTTTTGTAACTATCCTGGGTACAAGAAAACCTCTAATCAATATATTAAAACATCCTAGCAGTGTACCGGATAGCCCTCTGATTGACAAGGTGCAAACTATGTTTAATTTAAAAAAGTATGACGCTTACTAAACTACTTCTACCGGTATAGTGGACACATGATTATTGAAATATATTTTATAATACTATTTTAATTTTAACTGAATTAAACATCAGGCAGGTAATATATGCAAATTACCCGCACTCGTTTTCAGAACAGACCAATCTTTGTACCCTCCATATTTATGATGTTATGCTTTTGATGAGGTTTTTGGTTTTGAACCTATGTCCAAAACTAAAAACCTTAGACGCATTAGACGTATCGCAGTAGTAGTAGTAGTGCCGTGTGGGGACGGCCGTAAAGGACACACTTCCCCACCGCCAACAGGTGGCGTGTCGTAAGAAATGTCTTATTCCTGTAGCACGAAACGGGCAGAAGCGTCTGCGTGCGAAATCTTATAAAAAACTGCTGTCGCCAACCCGCCTGCCAAGCGTGGCAAGTATTGGCAATCCCCTCCAATGAAAGTCATTGGGAGAGTCATTGGCCTATATTCAGCAGTGGACGTCCTGTGGCTGATAGGAAGATGATGATTAGACGTATCTAGTCACTTTACTAGTGGCTGCAATAAATGGTTTCAAATGGTAGAACGGTACATTACTAGAATTAAGTCCACCCGCACACAGCGTGAATTCAGTCAGCAACCTTCCGTACTCGCTGGGCAACATGTTAAAGCAAGTCCAGTCGTCATGTACCATCACGTAAGCGGCTATTAACATGTCATCAGAGACAGTGTTATCAGAGTAAACGAGGCGGCCCATGACCTGTCAAAAAATTAATGTTTACTCAAGTTTAGTTCAGTATCCAAAGGCCAACAGTTTTTAACTGAATTCAAATCACTTCGTTCTTATCTTACGGGGAATTTTGATTCACTAATACGAAATATGGAAATCTGTGGGGGAGGCCTATGTTCAGCAGTGGACATTCTATGGCTGAAATGATGATGATGATGATGATGAATGTCCTGTAGCACGAAACGGGCAGCAGAGTCTTCGTGCGAAATCTTATAAAAAAACTGCGCTCGCCAACCCGCCTGGCAAGCGTGGCGAGTATTGCAAACCCCCCCCCGATGATATGTCATTGGGGGAGGCCTATGTTCAGCAGTAGACGTCCTATGGCTGAAATGATGATGATGATGATGATAAATGATGAATAAGAAATAACCTATAACAAATCGCAAGATGGTTGGTTATTTAAATATGGAAGCTCATACTCAGTTCATACTCTGAACTGAACGGTGCGGTTTTTGTGATCAGTGTTAGTCTCATAGACAAAGTTTTTGTATTTGAGACCAAAGTCCCTTAAAGGTTATTAGTGATTTTAAAATAAGCCGGTATAGCAAAGTTGTTTACCACGCCTGTTTTGCCGAACAATTCAGCTTTTCCGTTGTATTTTGGACCCCAGATACAGATGGGCTGGACATATTCTGTGTATGTAAAACTGTCAACTATAAAAATAGCTAGATCGGACGTTGAAACACTGGGATTGTCATAATTTGGATGGAGCAACACTTCTTTTACCTGTAATTTTTTTTAATTTGTATGTTGATGTTGATAGAATGTACGATCACCAGTTTTACCACAGAATAGTATAGGTACTTACAATAGGAGTTTGTCTACCCACATATCCAACTTGTGTAAAGGTGTTAGTTCCTCCTATAATAATAAACAGATCTGTTGCACCTTTTATGCCATTCAAGATCACACAGTGACCAGCTGAAAGCAAAGAATAAGTCAAACTTTCATGTCTTAATTTATGATTGTCATCTCAATAATTATGATGTGAGGTGAGTGAGTATCAGTGCCGTATGGGGACGGCCGTAAAGAATACACATCCCCACCACCAACAGGAGGTGTGTCGTGAGAGGCGACTATTTCTTGTAGCACGAGACGGGCAGCAGCGTCTGCGTGCGACATAGTATAAAAAAACTGCGCTCGCTAACCCGCCTGCCTCGTTTTCGGGGAGGCCTGTATTCAGCAATGAGCAGTGGACGTCTTACGGCTGAAATGATGAATTATGATAATGGTCTGGTATCGTTATGTAAAGATTATGGAGATCTGACGGTTATAGCTCTAAATGTAATAACTATACTTGTAGGATCATAGACAAGCGTTCCAGATGTGGCGGTCCACCAATTTTATGGAAGCAAGGGTGTGACGCATACCTAACCAAATTTGGCTACTTGTGACTACTATTTAGCAACATGGCGTTCCTTTGTTTAAATTCCGCTGCTTTTTACGATGTTATACAGAATTTGATTTTAAGGCGCTGCGCAAACGTTTTAGATACTTTTCGTTGCCGACACAACATACCGGCTTACGGCACAGCTAACCGTAGTTGCTGTGTCCTGTGGCGGTGATCGGACACAGTCGCCCGTTGCTACTACTGGTCACTGGTAACCGTAGTTGTGTGTCCGGTGGCGGCAATCGGACACCCGTTCAGTGTGCGTGGCTTGTGTCGCACACAGGAGACGGATACCGAATGCAACTCCTCCGTTTGCGCAGCTCAGTACAATTGTAAGGAAATTTGTTTAATGTTTTTGGTGTCTTCAACTGACGACTTTTAGTTTCCATATACCGACACCGAACAATTTATGATCGTCATGAGTATGTGTTAAGTGGAAGCAACTGGACACAAAAAATATTTACGTCTTCGCAGGGAGTGGATGTCTTCATACTGGTTCTATAAAAAATCAAATATTCATCGGTAGCTTGTATCTGACACAAGACACTAAAGTGTCCACGTTTGCGCCTTCGCTTAAAATCCTTGCGAGTGCTGTACTTACAGTACTAACTTACCTGTGACAACAGCGGTTTTTGATATTATACTCCCTCCACATTGGTAATACAATCCATTAGTTCCAGTTTCCTTTAAAATAATAGCCACATGCCACGGCCAATCCCCAGGTACGACTAGTGACCCCTTATTGAGCCGCTCCGTGGGGTCAATTAATTGCCGCAAGTGAAATTCAGTAAATTTTCTGCTTGTATTGTTTTGACCACGCAAATAGAAAATACAAAATATTTAAGGTCTGCCATATTTGTCAGAGCCGCTTGGCAGTTAGAAATAACCTAACCGTCATAAATGTTTAACACAGATATGCAACCACTGCCTTGGGTATGTAAAGGGTAAACTAAATTTATAATCGCCGTTAATAAAAAAATCAAGCATAAAATTTAAAAAAATATTGTATCAAATGCGATTACACACACTGAATAATTTTAGTTCATAGTACCTATTTGATTTTTATTTTAACCAAATAATATTTTCCAATTATTAAATTGACTGAAAACACAAAACTACAAGCACCTGCCTGTAAAGCTCTCTAGCTCTACAGCTGCGTGCGCCCGCGCGGGTGGCTGGCGACGCCAGTATTGCGTGATACTTTCTTACGATGGATAACTTTAATTAATTCATCATCATCATCATCATCATTTCAGCCATAGGACGTCCACTGCTGAACATAGGCCTCCCCCATTGACTTCCAGATTGGCCGGTTGGAAGCGGCCAGCATCCAGCGTCTTCCTGTGACCTTTACCAGGTCGTCTGACCACCTTGTGAGTGGACGTCCTACGCTGCGCTTGCCGGTACGCGGCCTCCATTCTAGAACCTTTCTGCCCCATCGGCCGTCAGTTCTACGTGCTATGTGCCCCGCCCACTGCCACTTCAGCTTGCTAATCCGTTGGGCTATGTCAGCGACTTTTGTTTGTTTACGGAATACGGAATTTAATTAATTATTTAGCTAAAAGTCTACATACGCACCAAATTCGATAGCTAACAAGCCCGTTTGTTAAATCTAGGTTAATATGTGGAGAGTTCATTGTCAAGCTTATGAAATTAAGGAACGATATTATAAATATTTTAAAATAACGACAAGGGAAACTATATTCTAGACTGGTATCCGATAACACAGTGCGTAAATGCACTTTTATTTCACATTGCTTTTTCCATATTAATAGATATTGTACAAATAACAGCTCGTCAACTTACCACAAATCGTCAAATTTTCTTAATAAGGTTCAATGACCTTTAACTTTTTGGGTAGATTGACCTACCGTTAACAGTACATACGTTTGAGTAGGTACTGTATGTACTCGCATGGCACCCGCCGCGCGGAAACCATTGCAGGCGCGGCGTAGCGTTTGTTCATTAAAAAAAACGCGCGCGTGCGACCGCGCGCTTGACCCGCGTCGGTTAGCGTACGCCCTTATTGGCTACCGACCTGTCACATGAGACCGCGTAACAATAACATTTACTCGTAAATATTGTCTCGTTTTGCTGAGTTAAGAAGTTAACAAAGTTAAGGCGTTTCCTAAAATGGAACGAGCATGAACGGGTCCTATTTCTTTGTGAGTAATTAAATAAGTGACCATTTCAAACGTTTTTGTGACATTTATTACAAGCAACTTCGTTACTGCGAATTAAATCTTGGTTCCGACTAAGTAATATCACTTGATTAACACTTGTGACAGATTAATTTGGTCACTAGACTTACACACGCCCTCATCAATCGGTAATGGATCAACTTTGCCCACAGTACCTTATGGTAGAGGGCATACCTGCTGTGGGACGTACAAAAGCTAACTTTACTTTTACCTTAATTTTAAAGCAGCATTTTTCGTGGGTTTAGTTAGTTGGTCCACTGTAACTTTAAGATCAGAATCATTTATAAATATTTTTTGCATGATGATGTTTTATTTAAAATGTTAATATTGTATTATATGTAGGTACTACCTACTAGGTGTAATATAATTCAATCTCATCAAGTATCTGTAATCGAGACACAATTGAAATTATATTGTTATGCCATAAGCTAGAATAGTTACACAGATTAAAAACAAAAATCCAAAATTATCATATTTTTATTTGATTTACGGTAATTAAAGTTAAACCTAATTTTTCATTAACGATGTAGTGACATTTCTGTTTTTTAAATTATTGAATATTTTACACATACTTAAAGTCTCATTAATGTACTTGCACTGTTACATTTATAATTATGACACAGGTTAGGTATATAATTATCTTAAAATAAACCACCATAATTATAACAATTTATGGCACATTTTTGGATATACTAGCCTAAAATAATATCACAATGGTATATAGTCCCTTATTTGGATATGATTTAACTAATTTAATAGTTCACGGATGTGTAATTTTATTCGTTTTGATTACGAACTCTATGACTACGGCCTTAGAGACCTTACACATATACAGAACTCCTCGTTGCACATTATTTTATCTAAGGACGGTTGTGAACTACATTGATTCTGAATTGCAAACCAGAGTGATGGAAGATCCAACCATAATGAGGTCCAACATCTGTGTAGACGACGTAGAAGCGAGGATCGCACTCCGTATGTCCAGGGGAGACCCCACACTTGGACAGAACTCCTCGCAGGAACCAGCTCACTTTGTGATCTAGCTGCATCACTGGCACTACTAGACCACCACCGCTATCACCATTCCTTGGGTTTATGCCTGGAAATAAGATAACAATCGTTCAAAGACCCACACATTGTTGTGAAATAAAGAAAAAAACAATTTGTCGCGAAATTTCACAGAAATGCAAATCTTTATTTGTTACTCCTAGTTTCATTGAGAGCTCTTAGCCTCCGAGTACACAAAACCCTATTACTCAGGCTCCGACCTAAACCTGGCAACCCCAAAAGCATTTTGTCTGTCTAGTCCAGCCATCAATAGAAACAACAGTTATTAGAACACCAATCTTACCAGAAGTGGGTCCATAACCAGCACAGAAAGTGAACTCATTGAGCAACTTTCCATACACGCCGGGTGAGTAGTCTAAGCAGGTGGTATCGTTTTGTATCATGATATAAGTGGCTCTTAACACATCAGAGGGATTGTTGTCTACGTCGTGACCAAACCCAACGACCTGAAAAACAAAGAGTAGTATCACTCTATATAGTACACAATAAAGAGTCTAATCATAAATAAGGTTATCCGTAAACGAACAAAAGTCGCTGACATAGCCCGACGGATTAGCAAGATCAAGTGGCAGTGGGCCGTGGACATAGCACGTAGAACTGACGGCCAATGGGGCGGATAGGTTCTAGAATCAGCAAGTGCAGCGTAGGACGACCACCCACAAGGTGGACAGACGACCTGGTAAAGGTTGCAGAAAGCCGGTGGAGGAAGCCGTCAATCTGGAAGTTATTGGAGAGGCCTATATTTAGCAGTCGACGTCTTATGGCTTAAATGATAATGATGATGATCTCTCTTTGACAAACTTATCCGGAGATAAATTACAAAATATGATCAAGCAGCATCTGATAAGTGTCACATCAAATCAAGCGCAAACTAGTGTAATCTACTAGAGGTTTAATCATGAACTCTAAATAGTACCTAAGTAGTGTTGTTTATACGGCTAACTTCATACAGACAAAAACAAAACAAATGTTAAGTAATATTGTTTGAACAGTTAGGCTCCAGTAGTCCGAACTCCGAGGTACAAATAAAAAGGTGAAACAAATGTCCTCAACATTTGTCAAACTGGTTCAAAATCCTATTCAATTATGCACATGCAATTATCCTGTGTTATTTATGTAGATTATTATTATTGACAAGGACCTCTAGCAATTTACTTAATAATAACAAATAAATAATAAGACCACAAGACATTTACCGTTGCTTGTCGGCCAACCAGATTAGCTTTATCGTAAACGGGGCCCCAGATACAAATAGGTTGGACATAAGCTGTGTATCTGAAACTGTCTACTTTCAGAATAGCTAAATCTGAGGTAGCTTGCTCGTCGTAGTTCGGATGGAGAACTACTTCTCTTACCTGCAAAACAAATTATCTGTATAAGATAAAGATTCAATAAAATTAAATTTGTTAAAGAAACATGAGTCGAAATGGGCTAAAGAAAACAAAGGACGTGAATTCAATTCCTGTCTGTGGAAGTCAGTTTTTTTTAGGTTGGTATTAGCATTGCAAATACACAAATAAATCTTAATGTAGTTTGGCTATTTTTTTAAAATAAAATGAAGTCCCCTTTAGGTAAAGTAAAGCTATTATCAATGATTTAATGTGATTTCTGTGTAAATACGTTAATAAGGTGTTTAAAGTTTAGTCTAAAAAAATAGAACTAAGCTAGTCTTGGTTATTAACTAATTAAGTACGAGTACGACGTAGCCGAAGATCTAATGCTAACATTGCTAATTCTCCAAGGCAATTTTTATGGTGTAAGACCACACTATTATTTAACTATCCATGTATTATAAAAAATCTGTCATAAAGAAAAAAGTATTGAAACAATTAATTTCAAGTCATCATGGATGAAATTGATATTTGCTATGTGATTGATTGATGATGGTGATAATAATGATTACTCTGAAAATATCGGTTACTTACAGGAAGAGCTTGTCTACCAATCTGATCAACTTCTTTGTGGTTATTAGTTCCTGCTACAACGGTAATTCTATCTGCAGTGACTCTTGTACCATCCTTGATGACACAGTGACCGGCTGCAAGCAAAAAAGTTGGAAGTTTCGTTCTAGTGCAGTGACAAAGGACCTTCTTTTAGCTAAAGAGCCATTGATCACTTATGGTCGATCTCCATATGCATGCATATTCTTAGGCTGTTCGGTTCCATCCCCTGGCAGCAGCTTTGCTTATTTCATCGCTATACCTTGTCGAATATCTTGCATACTTTTATAAACATTGGCAACTTGCAAAATTATTAGAATGTATACAGGGTCTCCACCCAGGGTAGAATATAGCCCAAACCACCCCACAGGCTTGGGCCTTACCTCAACCTCAACTCAAGGCACAGGCCCTGCAATAGGACGTCTATACGCATACTTTACTTTTATACAGGAAAACAAACAGACAGAATTTTATACAGAAGAACAAAAGAATAAAACACCTGATTTAATGAGGATTTACAATATAAAATCATCACATATTATCTGCCTCAATTCTTTAATTTTTTATACCATTTCAAAGGTGTCTTATTCTTTTGTACTGTTTATTGACTTTGTCAGTATTTACGCACCGGTGACAATAGCTGTCTTTGATATTATATTTCCTCCGCAGTAGTAAGATAATGCATTAGTAGTGTTGTCTCTTATGAATATGGCCACATGCCAGGGCCAGTCTCCCGCCTTAGCTTCAGTCCTCACAGAGACCAGCTCTGTATGGTCGAGGGATCTTCTCCCGCAAATGTGTTTTTGGTATTTTTCGTCTTTTTTTGTGACATCCAGGGATTCCACCGTTTGGGTTTTCTACAAGAAAAATATTGGAATATTTTGAGTGGTAATTGAAGTAGGGTATATAGACTAGAAAGAACTCGTTTTAATATCCTTTTTAACAATAAGATACTCTACAAAACAAATGGGATTATTTATTAAGTGACTAACATGTTTAGTGATTAATACTTATTATGACTGAAAGATGCCGTATTTTTTTTCACAATTTGCTAGTCAAACAAAGTATAAAAATTAGAAGCCTTACTTTTATATCGACATTGCAAAGGGTGACGTTATTCATAGTAAACTTTGTGACCGTTGGCACATCAGTATCGTTTTCCCCTAAACCTTCAAGGGCCAGGTAGAAAATGTACTGCTTAGGGATCGGGCCTCTTGGCTTGATAAGAAATCCGTGTCCTTCTTCCATAGATAGGAGGGTTGAGTTTTGAGACGCCTGGAACAAAAGATACAAATTAGACAAGCAGTTCCCCGAGCCAACTAGAGATGGCGCTGCCTGTATATTACATCGTAGTGGTGAGTCGCATACTTAAAGTGTAAATACTTTTTTTTATCAAGCTCCACTGCTTTGGCTTGAGTTCTCATCATCATTACGTCGTCCAAACCCATCAAGGAAGTAGTTTTACTATCATAACTACACATCAACATTAACTGTTATAACTAAACAGGCGCTAGAAAATACACATTGTACCTAATAACGATTTGTTTTGCAGGGGTATCTCCGACCGCACCCAGAAGCAAGTCAATTAAAGTTAATTTCCTAAATTGATCCGTACATATATTTATTATACCAAAACTTATATCAATAGAAGTGAGCACACACTTAAGAATCTTTATGCCATCCTGTTGATAAAGGTTAACTAAACTGTCAAAATGTTACACGCAGTAGGTTGTTTGGTTATTTCAAATACGAATTCGACAGGTTTATCATAACCGCAATAAACAACAATTACTTGAGTACAAAACAACAAGGTTATTATTATGTTATCTAAACGTATTAAAACAATAAGTACCATTTTAATTCTGACTCGATTCCAGAAATTTATTTAATGAACCTTTTTTTATAATTTAGTCATGGTCTGGAAAACACAGGGGCGTGCATTGGTTTAAGATTAGGGTAGGCTATCACCCATTTCAAGTTAGCAAAAAACGCTATGTTTCTATAAACTGTAATGTGTAGTTATGTTTAAATAAATAAAAATATCTAAATAGTCTTACTAGATCTAAATAATTGAACCCTATACCCAGGGGCGTGCATTGGTTTCAGATGGGGGTAGGCTGTGAGTGAAAATTGAGTAAGTTTGCGTGAAACAGTAGGCGAACCCGCGGCAGCCTAACATTGGTTAAATTGCTCAGTAACGATCTAAGTTGCGCGCTTTAGTAAGGAATAAGTACAGGTAGACGACAAAATGGTTACAGAATATTTATTGTTTATTGTTGAATACGTAATTAATAATTATGGTTAGCTGTTCTGTCGGTTTTTTATGAAGGTAGGCTCTGCATAATTGCCTATATGGGATGCACGCCCCTGGGAAAACAATTCCTCATTTCCAGACGATTACTTAATTGGTGTGTTGTTTAAATCAATATGATTAACATTGAAATAGATTTTTATAATTAAAATGATTCCGTTTCGATTGCGATTAATCTGCGATGCTTGAATCAATATAGCCCAATGGGAGGAAAAAGAGAAATAAACTGGACCCTGTCATAAGACGGAATATACGCTGGGACGATGAGAAGATACAAAATTAAAACAGCCCTTACATATTGACAGACATACTAAATGCACAGCCTATTGCACTAATGACAGAAACATGAAGAAAATGTGTTTCTTAAAAGGTAATGGCGAGCACTTAGTAATAGTCAATAGAGTTTAAAACCTGACCTAACACAATTTTATTTACATACAAATACTTATGCATGGACAAACGACCTGGTAAAGGTTGCAGGAAGCTGATGGATACAGGCCGCTTCTAACCGGCATCATCATCATCATCATTTCAGCCGCAGGACGCCCACTGCTGAACATAGGCCTTCTCCAATGAATTTTGATTGCCAATACTTGCCACGCTTGGCAGACGGGTTGGCGAGCGCAATTTTTATAAGGTTTCGCACGCAGATGCTGCTGCGTCTCGTGTTACAGGAATTAGTCGCCTCTTACGACACGCCTCCTGGTGGCAATCATAGGGGAGGTCTATTTTAGCAGTGGACGTCCTATGGCTGTAAACTTTCTCAACTGATATTAATCTATACGTAGCGGACTTAAAGTTGAAAATCAGTTCAATGTTCTTTAACTTTTTGGGAAGGTTGACCTGCCGTTGACTGTACAGAAGAAATACAATTAGAATGAGGCTGTCTTATCATAGGTGCATTCCAAATTCAAAATATCTTTGTAATCCATATTTATACATAAGAGCACGTAAGTAAATCCACATGTCTATTTTATGAAATGGAATGTATTTTCAGCGCCACGTACATAAATGTATCTCATCTCATTATTATCTATCGAATTTGGATGGATACCAAGGGTGCTTAATTCTAAGGCTAATAGACATCCTCCAGTAATTGATGGATGGGAGGCTTGGAAGGATCTTTTTATGTTTTGTTATCCGATATCTGTTCAATCATACGGATTATCAATATTCCCTGAATTTATTCAAAGTAACAAAGGTCGGTAATTTCCGACACTGAGCTGGTAATTGATAAGTCTTATAAGTAGGACTCCTGCTGATGTGAGAGTTACGTACAAACTAGAAAAAAATTTTGGTGATTTAAATATACATTTTCAATTTTCGATTAACTACTAGCCATAATAAATACTCTGCTTATTTAAGGGCTAAACAACTGGAGTGGTTATTAGAAAAATTACATAATTAAGAACTTACCCCATAGATCGTCACTTTTTTCTCAAAATAAATCTCAATTTCAACTTCAACTAAACTTCTATACAGTCCTAAATGCAACACACCTTGCCAGTAATTCTTCGTTAATCTATCAAAATGTATGACCCCTAATCCACATGGGTCATACCTAGTCAAAGGAGGCCCCTTTAGCGCCATAGAATTCACATTTACAACACACACAATTAACAAAATCAAATATCTAAAGCTCTGCATATTTCTCACGGCTGCCTTTTTGCACAGTGTGGTATGAATCGAGTTACAAAATTAATTGGTTTTGTTTTATCTCAACACAAAACACTGGTATTTACCGCCAGTACGGCAACTTGACGATAAACACTATACAGCGTGTCAGAAAATATCTCCCACAAAAATTCGCGCCACAATTCTTACGCAAACTGGTAACGCTTATCAAGACACCCGGCTTTTAAGTGAAAGTTTTCAGTGACTCAGATTTGAGACAATGTGTTACGCAAAACAAATTTTCTTTGTTAAAAATGCAAAAGACTGTTTTCAAATTGGGTTAGTGTTACTTATATGACTAATAAAGTCGTATGCTATTAATAATAGTGTAAGCACAGTTGCAGGGGTTACCCACTTACCAGTATATTGACCTCAAATTACTTAATCATTGTAAATACAGGTGCACAAAGAAATATTTAGTTTACAAAATATAAGAGCACAAAGAACCCCGCGATCGTTGTATAAGAAAAGTATAGATATTTTTAGTTATGTTGTATGTAGGTATATTTTAGTGCACAATACACCGTCTATGTCCAGTTTGATTGACGTAGGTATAAAGATAGGAACATTAAGGTGCAATTGCCTTTAATAAAACGTACTGATAAAATGTGTTTACCATTTCTTAATGATCTGTATTCGAAATAAATATTTTGTAACTTTGAGGTTTTATACAAGTAATCTCCAAAAAAGTCTTGCATGACACAAACAATAAACTTCTTTAAAAAATCTAAACAAATCACTTTATTCAGATATTTTGATGTAAGTCAAACATAAATACTTAACTATATTTCAACACCATAGTGTCTATTATACTCTTACCTCTAAAATGTGATTGTTCGATTAGTCGCAAAAACTAAGGTAGTAGTAGAAATAAATTATGTTATTAATTTATCATGTATCTTTTTATTACAAAATAAAAATGTTGTCTGTCCTGTTATTTTAGCACCTATAAAATACTAATAAAACATTATAAAGATGATAATATTATCACCATGTATAAAATGTAGCGAGGATCAGATGACCCATCTGTTTGGTTGACCTAGATGGTTCTTTGAAATCGTTTTTTATCGGCGCAACCAATTATAATGGTAGTTAATACCACGGAATAAAGATTGTTTGTAAACAATTTCGTATTCTTAGAAAAAAAATGTTGCTCTTGTCTAAAACATGCGATAATAAAAGAAAATTGACGTACTTGCCTTAATTCATAATAAGATTCTTGTTTTTTAATTAATTTTAATATTAGTTAATAGGGAAAAGGCAAGGGTTTGTTAAATATAATGCCCGTGGGCAGGTTTAGGATGATATTGGTGAAGAGTATATAAGCTGAGTGTGTCGTGTGGGGACGGCCGTAAAGAATACTCTTCCCCACCGCCAACAGGAGGCGTGTCGTGAGAGGCAACTAATTCCTGTAGCACGAGACGGGCAGCAGCGTCTGCGTGTGAAATGTTATAAAAAACTGCGCTCGCCAATCCACCTGCCAAGCGTGGCGAGTATTGGCAATCACCTCCCGATGAAAGTCATTGGGGGAGGCCTGTGTTCAGCAGTGGACGTCCATGGCTGTAACAATGACGATGATATAAGCTGAAGACCATAAGGTCGATGATTTTTACTGAATACGTGCTCAAACAACAGTATTTACAAGTCTGTAACCTCAGCAAATAACCTCACCTGGAACGGGCGTGTTGCTGGTCACTGCATATGTATGCCCTAATGAATCCGTGTCTTCCAGCAGTTAGGTGCGTTGAAAGGAAAATATGTCGGGTACAGTTCTATCCAATAAAACATTGGTGTTCCCACGGGTTGTATTTAAATTGAAATCTGACAACAAGTGCTCTAATAGCTAATTGTGCACTTATACAATGTTACATTTCAAGGTAGTGCCAAATTTTAAAAATAAGGTCTATAAAACAATATAAAAATACTAATTTATCGTAATTAATTTCAGTCGTCGTATTTCTGCAGTAAAATATACTTAAAAATTACCGAAAAATAAACAAAACGCGAGAGGTGCCGTCATTTATCAGAGATGACAGGAATACGCCGACGCCGCTCCAACAAGAACCTCATGCAGTGCACATACGGTGTAATTTAAACGAGTAATCTTTTTACGTAGATCGATTTAGTTAAGTACTGATTCTGAGTGGTCCATGAAAAATTGACACTACTAACCGTGAAATGTAACCCTGTATAGTATCATGGTTAATTGCGCTAACAGCTAAGCTAAAGTATTATTTTTGCAAAAAGACACATAAATTGGATAATCACTCTCTCTACGATTCTTGTTGACATAAATAAATAGAACTAAATATAAGCTAGACCATACACCAATTGTTTTGCCGAAGACGTTGCGGAAACAGCACACCCAGACCCGTAAAATAGTCATTTTGACTATTCTTAATAAGTTAAATGCAATGCAACTGACTTAAACAAAACTAATTTTGTTGTAGTCAGTTTTACTGTTTTAAAAACTAAAAGTAACGCGCCAGTACCGCCATCAAACTTTTTGCTTTCCTACATGAAACTAACTAGTTCTTTAAAAGTTTTCAATATCTTTCTAACTTCAACTGTACACCCAGTCTACAATCCATTCTCTACAATATATGAGATTCTTAGAACAGTGCTAACTGCGCACCCATGCAAATACGAGTTGTCTTGTATGAGCTTTTACCTTTATTGCCTGCCCAATTTATGGGCCCATTTAACAGTTTCCACGAATTCATTTACATTGCGGTCAAATGCAACTGTGTTAAATATTGAACTACAACTTTGTATTTTTAGGAGAAAAGTAATTGACAAATACTTTTAACCGCCTTATAGCCCCCCCCCCCCCCTCCGTTTAGAAGGCCTAGTGCCATTTCTACCGCATAATATATAATAGAATAAATGTTCTACAAAACAAATTAAATAAATTTAAATTTACATCGACTTGTGTCAGGGCTACAGCCTTATATATGCCCGTTGTGAGCTCCTATAACTGCGCATGGCGCATGCATGAGCATGATGACGTAAAACATAGTTTGGTCTAACCATTTTTGCGCCCCCCCGGTCTACGCCCTGAGCCTGGGCCCTAATTACGGCGCTGATAACTAGGCATCGAGTCTAACATAACAAATAGGGGACGGGTGCAAAGCTAAGGCAACGGGACCCTCCGATCTAGCAAAGTGGACAAAAATATATCAAACCAAAAATATTTTTTAACTGACTTCAAAAAAGGAGGAAGTTCTCATTCGACTGTATGTTGTACAAATCGGTTTAATTTTTTTATGATTCTGCTCGTCTTCTATTGGGATAAAAGCTAGTTCCTGCTGAAATTAATACAAAAATCTGTTTTTTTATTTCAGCGTTTCTAAAACATAAATAGGTATCTTAAATATGAATTATATCTAATGAATCAATCAAAAGATTCCACTATAAAAAGCTAGTTTTTAAATAAGTACTACAAAACACTCTTTGTGTGTATAAAAGTTGTCATGACGCATTTGAAAAATACAAAAATAAAGGTTTTAGGCGTTATGCATACAGAGGAACTTCAGTTAACGCAACTGTCAATGTTTTAAGCAGTTGCCGGTTGCAGTTACTAAAACCAGCAATGGTGTTTGCAGCTGTTAAAGGGGCTGCTCTCGATGTTGTTCAAGAGTATGTTTACCTCGGGTAAACATTGCAGTTAGGTAAAAACAACTTCAAGAAAGAAGCTCGCAGGAGAATACAGCTGGGCTGGGCAGCATTTGGAAAACTTCGTTGAATTTTTCTTTTCTTTCATGTATTGGTTACCACTTAAGACACTTAAGACCCGACAAAAATAAGTTTTCTTGGAAAAACGAAGATGTGACTTTATTTCGAGAATGTGACTTTATTTCGAGAATGTGACTTTATTTCGAGAATGTGACAATTTCTGTGTAGTCTTGAACATTTTTTTTTAATTTTTGCATGTTTGGAATGCTGGGGAATATGCATGTTTTTTATTGGTCCTAAAATAAATAGTACTAAATTATAATTAATAAAACTTCAAGAATTTTTGAAAAATATTGATAAATACCTGACTTATAGCCCATTAAAGTCGCGTGTCAGACAAGGAGGTCCGATTTAACGAATTTAACATCGACTTACAAAATCTGTAAATCAATGAGAGGAGTTAGGTTTCCGGTTGCGGAAACTAGCCACTCGTCATAACTAGTACAAATTCACCAGTTGCTAGTGGGCAATTAAAATTACCAATTGCAGAAACCGCAAACAGTTACGATTTCCGAATTCCTAACTAGGGCATCGAGCACATACCTTATAGATGATGATGATGATGATGACACTATAGAGCAGCAATACGAACCCATCATTCTCCAAAACTAGTAAGCGAATTTTCACTTACATTTAGTATGAAATGACAACTCCTGTCAGCGATCGCGCATACAACAGTACAGATACAGATTAAAAAATGGCGGAAAATTTTGTCGAACAAATCATAATATGACAGTTCTACTCTATAGGATATGTGCTCCATGAACTAGAGTTTCTAACTCTGCGAAATTGCTCAAAGTTATATCAAAATTAAAAATAGCTAATTAACAGTTGCCGGTTGCCGCAACAGGAAACTAAAAGTTGCTTCATATGCATAGCGCCTTAGGTACTATGCAGTTGCCTTTACCTACCTCCTAGTTCTATCATTAGTCAACATGAATCATGATACCATCGAATCAAATTATTGACTAATTTGTCATCCGGATTACACATAGGTACTTACTTTTATTTAGTTTTAATAAAGCTAATAACAATGTGTCATAGTACAAATAAATAAATATGAGCAATATGCACCAATTGACATGGCTTCGGAGTAGGAAATTACGAGTTACATTCTTGTGTTACAATCACGAGGTACTTACGAGGCAACGAATGTTGCTGTGGCGTCTCCCAGCACATGACGAAAGTCAACTTAGAAAAACAAATCATAAGCGGAACCCAGAGGGAATTAAACCCGTGACCCTTGCGCTCAAGGCCAAACACCGCGCCACTGAATCTCTAAACATTTACCAAAAGAAAACTCAAACACTACACTCCGTTTCTATTTGGTAAATTGCTAAAATAACCCCTGAGGGCATTTCCATAAGGGTTCGCAAGTCAAAAGCATACCAGACGCGCCAAATCAGGGGTGAAATTAACACAATACTTTTAAGGATTGCAAACACGCTGGAATTTTCACTTTCATAAAGCTTTGGTTGGCAGCCCTGCGGCCGACGTCACATACTTCTTACCTAAGTAACAAAAACAATGTTTTTAAAACCCTAAAAAGTGTTTCGTTTGTTGCAATTTCATGCATGTAAAAATACGAGAAGTTAAAATGTCGTCATATATTTTTAGCGTAATATTTTGGAGATAGATTCTTTTATTTTAGTGGCATGTATACTTAAATTACCAACGCGTAAATGTTATTTGCAACCATTTTATTTTAGACCGCAATCTTTCTACACAGAGAGACAAAAAGAAAGAGGAAGACTATTCATTCCTAACACCTTTTTTTAATCATTTTAGTTAGCCGTAGGACGTCCACTGCTGAACATAGGCCTCCCTCAGTGACTTCCAGCTCCGCCGGTTGGAAGACGCCTGCATTCAGGGGCTTTCTGCAACCTTTACCAGATTATCTGTACATTTTTGGGTCATCCCTACGTGCGGTACGGCCAAGAAACTGGTCTACCTTTTGTTCAAAATCAGTCAAAATGTCTTTTAGTCAAAATTTTATGTATCAGTAAAATAGCGATCAGGTTTTTGACGTAATATGATAAAGAGAGAATTAGTAGCTGTCAGAATAATTTTGCATGGGAAAATCAACCTTGTTGTTCTTTGACGCGCAAATGATTTTGAACTTTAGGGTGATATACCACTTTCTTGGCCGACTGTACCTACTCCATAATAAACAGGTTGTTAAATCAGGTACTAGCCTAATTTTAGGAAATGATTCAGAACAATTTTGTGACAGAAAAAATATTATAAAAATTCTATTGTAAATAATCAATTTCTCGGATGTACAAGGGTCAAATTATCTTTTAGAAGTCAGGGTCTAAGAGGTCATTGAAACGAGGGGTATTTTCAGTTTGGATTATTAATTTCAATTTACTTTTTACATATTTTTTCTGTGTACTTTCATCATCATCATCATCATTTCAGCCATAGGACGTCCACTGCTGAACATAGGCCTCCCCCATTGACTTCCAGATTGGCCGGTTGGAAGCGGCCTGCATCCAGCGTCTTCCTGCGACCTTTACCAGGTCGTCTGACCACCTTGTGAGTGGACGTCGTACGCTGCGCTTGCCGGTACGCGGCCTCCATTCTAGAACCTTTCTGCCCCATCGGCCATCAGTTCTACGTGCTATGTGCCCCGCCCACTGCCACTTCAGCTTGCTAATCCGTTGGGCTATAAGGGCTTTGTGTACTATACTTAACTCTATCCTACAATGTGACCGATACTTTTTCAAACACCTAGTATTAGAGGCATAATGCATGTATTTTTTATCCACGACGGAACAAAGAAGGTTTAGGGTGAGAGGTGAGAGGTAGTTTGTTTTTTTCTCAATAGTACAGTTTGATGTGTTGTTTAAAGAAGCAACCGCCACGCCACACGAAACTTCGTGCTAAAATTAAAAAAAATAAAAAAATAATAATAAAAAACTCTTTTTTATAATAAAAAACCTTATAATAGAAAAAGGATTAAAAACAATTTTAAGACCCCCCAGACTAACAGGACGATTTTGGTGAATAATATTGGATGCTAAGCGCGGTCCCATAAGACCGCGTGTCTCTTTTTGCTAGCCTGAGGAGTTAACGGAATTCTTGGCCGGAGCCTAAAGCCGGTGCTAGTGTCAGTACTAGATAACTACAGAATGTCATCAATAGCAATCGTGGTTATGGTAATCACGTCATCGCTGGCACTATTAAATTGAACAATGGCTATTATATTGGGCCTAATCACCGAGCCGATAGCCGCCATAGATCTGAGAGCCACTCTTGGACGAGTAGGCACTATTAATAGATATCGGCTTATCTGTAGTGCATTATATCAATTGGCTTCATCTATAATTGTAGCTACATAAGGAAATTGTCACCTTAGGATTTTTCGAAATAGAATAATTATATTCTGGCAAAATCAGAAATGACGTCATCCGACAAAAAAAATAAAGTAATTCTGCCAAAGTAGAATAGGCATTACACTAGTCACATTTGCCATAGAATCGATGACCGATGGGGTAGAATGTTCTTAAGTGTAGAACGTAACTTAGCAAGCGCCATAGGTAGTGAAATAAATAAAAAATATTTTTCGTTGTCCGATCTCATTGACGGTTATTTTGAAATGCCTATGACCAGCAGTAGACCGACTATGAAATGTTTCTATATTTCTGCTGTACATGCAGTCTGAATAAGAAAAATGTAATGACTTGCTCTACAATACAACGCCTTCTCGTCTAAAATACCTCAGTGCCTAAAAACGAAAGTCATCACATATCAACCAGTGTGTGTTACCAGTGATGACATATGGAACAGAAAGGTGGCCTCTCATTAATAGGCCTCATAAGAAACCTCAAGGTTGCACATCGTACTATGGAAAGGACTATTCACGGTGTTTTTTTGCAAGGTCGAACTAGACATGAGGAGATCCGTACGGTAAAAGTCTCTAAGTAAGTAAGTAAAAATCTTTGCCCAACGGATTATCAAGCTAAAGTGGCAGTGGGCAGGGCACATAGCACGTAGCACTGTCGGCCGATGGGGCAAAAAACGTCTGGAATAGAGACCCCGTACCGGCAAGCGCAGCGTAGGACGTCCACCCACAAGGTGGACAGACGACCTGCTAAAGGTCGCAGGAAGCTGCTGGATGCAGGCCGCTTCCAAGCGGTCAATCTGGAAGACATTGGGGGAAACCTATGTTTAGTAGTGGACGTCCTATGGCTGAATTGATGATGATGATGAGTTTACTTGCTCTGCGATGAGGGCACACATCGTAAGAAAACCTGCACATTCAGTTAACCTAGATCTGTATCTATAGCTATGGTTCAAAATAGTCTGGTGCCCCTGTCTTAATGTTACGGAGACTGATCATACATAACCGGTCTGTAATAACCACATTTGCCACTTTTAGGATCACGGTCAAGCGTAACCAGTAGATATAACAATAACACATTTTAGTTGTCATTATAAAATAACCTTTTGTGCTAAAATTTTTTTTTTACAAATTTACATATTCATCATTTAACATCATTTCAGCCATAGGAAGTCCACTGCTGATCACAGTACTTCCCCAATGACATATCATCGAGGGGGATTGCCAATACTCGCCCCACTTGGCAGGCGGGTTGGCGAGCGCAGTTTTTTTATAAGAATTCGCACGCAGACGCTGCTGCCCGCTACTACAGGAATTAGTCGCCTCTTACGAGGGCCTCTCCTGTTGGGGAACTGTATTCTTTACGGCCGTCCCCACACGGCAATTTACATATTGCAGTGTTATTTCGAAAATGCAGGCGGATGCAAGAACATCAAATAACAATAACTTCATCCGAGTCTTATTTACTTTTGCAACAGCAATTAATTTTATAAACAGATAACCGAATCGTATAGGCAATTAAAACGTCGTTGTCAACCGCTAATTAACAACCATTACCGTACTGTTTGCCGCTCAGCGTTACACATAAAGCACCTATTACCGACTTTAGCTTCGAGACGACTCAAGTTAATTGACATAAGTGTTAGGATATAAAGCTTGACTAGAACTGACACAGACAGTTGTTTAACAGTGCGCTTCGTTATATAAAACGACATAATCGTACCGTTTTTTAAGTAATCTATAAATATTAAGTATAGCATTGATAAGCAGTAATCTACGGTAGAAATAGGTAGAAACCAGTAAATAATTTAAAATAAAATATGTACCTAACAAGTACCTAATGAATGATGTAACTTAATATAATATTAGCAACTGCCATGTCTTCTAAATCACCTAAATGATCATTGGACCTTGATAGTATAATTAAAAATCAGAAAATTTGTAACATCGAAAGTGTTACACAAAAGATAAACTACAATGTTATGGCAATGTAAAGTAATTTTCCACTCATGGGAAATTATGATGTTACAAATATTTACGTAGTTATTGTTAGGATAGCAACAAAGCCAGAGTTTTGACAATTTCAGGGTGATTGAATAAGTAAGACAGAGACAAAATAGAAATGTATAGAAATCCACTGATTCTGGCTAACTAATTCAATTGCTCTACATTGCAAATATTATTGACATTATGTGTGGCGAAACAATAATAAGATTAACAAGGCTGTTTACTTAGCTGAAAAGAGGCCTTTCTAGTAATTTAATTTCGCGTAGAGTTTATTGCTCAGCCACATACGTCGTTACGTACTTATGTCATCCGTCTATGAAGTCGGATCGATTGGGGTATTATTTCATTGGTACCATTTAATTGGTGTTGTTGTCTATTTTCCCTCTGATAAAACTTTTTATTACTGTGGGAGTGACAGACGAGTATATGAGTAAGACAATGTTAGATTAATTAAGGAATTATTAATTTTACGAATTCGATTTGAAATAATAACATCACATACATTGCTCTGATCCTATGGTAAATAGCTAATAGCTGTGTTATAGAAATCAGAAACAACGATGGTACTACCACAACATGTCAGATGTCTGATATAAAAATTGTTAAATTGATTGTTGTTAAAAAGAGCCTATCCTATTCTTCAATTTTATTTTTGGACATGATTCTACTGCTGATTTTACCTATGCAAAAAACTTTTAAAAAGAGACATCAACATTTTTAAACAAATGTTTAATTTTTCCGTACAACCCATAACAGCTAACGGATTTCCTAAACGTTACTTAACTTTAAGAATGCTTAGCAAAATTTTGTATTCATGATCGCTATTTAGAGCTAATGAACAGCTTAAAGTGTTAGATGAACATTATCATTATATAACATGTTAAATTAAAAAACTGCTGTCAAAAAAATGACGTCCATCTAACAGCCGACATTTGGTTCTGGGTTATATTCTCTCACTCTCTGTATCAAAAGCGTTAAACATATTCTATTTGATACTTGGCAAGAATAACGCGCAAACAGCCAGATTACTACGATTCTTATCACAAAAATAGAAACTTAATTGCAAAACTCTATAAAATTTGATTAAGTTTTATAAATTACATATCATACCTGTCATTGACACTTTTATTGTGCATTTTTTATATCATAAAAATAAATTAATTTATGCCTGTTATTCAAGTGTGTCTAAGTTCGTTGGAACTTACGAATTAAATTCTTTTGTTTCATTGCTGCTGGTGGCAACAAAAATGACGAATTTTCCAACAAAACAAAGTATTAAGTATAACAAAACCGCCAATAACTCACAACTAAAAGCCGAGGTGACACTGGAAGAACAAATAGCAATTTGGAAGAGGAAAATGGGGTCATCAAGGCACAGATTAAAAGAACATTTCAACATTTTCCACAGAGAACATCGAACCCTGGGATTAAAGTTATACAACGGTTGGGATGCCAGCTCAGACCCTAAAATGGACTGGAATATTAATTTAACAAAACTGTTTACCATCTCTGCAAAACTGAAAACGAAATTAATAAATCATTGAATCCGCTAGAAAGGGTTTTTATAAATATAATGCAGATAAGTACCCCTATTTTTAACCGACTTCAAAAAAAGGAGGAGGTTCTCAATTCGGTTGTATGTTTTTTTTCTTTAATGTTTGTTACCTCAGGACTCCGCCATTAATGAACCGATTTAAAAAAATATTTTTTTAATTGAAAGGGTATACCTCTAGATTGGTCCCTATTTTTTTTTAAATTCAATTTTGATGATGGGATCCATGAGGAATTGAGGGAACTCCTAAAATATTATAGGTATACATATAGCGATTTTAGTATATTTAACAACAAGTCAAGCATTTGCATTTAGAAAGTATCATTTGTTAAGGTGGAACTGATGAAGGAGACCATAGTTGGCCACAATAGTCTTCCACGAGTAAGGTACGCACGCCCTACCCACGCGATAAGATATTTTCAATAAGTCAGTTAAGCCTTGCCATAGTCGACAAATCAAATTTTAATAAATGATTCCGGTGAGAATGATACCATCAAACTGATCTCATGAAGAAGACGGAAGGTAAGCACCGGAACTCTGTGTTTGGACTTATTTGAATCGTCATGAGAAGCAATTTAGCTATAATTACATCACAGATCGCCATTTAGAATGTAAAAAAACACAAAAAAAACAGACAAATAAAACAAATTTTTATTTTTAAAAAAATACCAACTTCAAAAACACTGAAAAAGCTAAAAATAACTTTTAGACAATCATACCAAACACAACCACATTCAAACATTCCACGGCTGGCACCGACTCCAATAGTAACTGTTTGGTATGATTGTCTAAAAGTTGTCTAAAAGTCAACAGCTTTTACAACCAATATCAAAATCGGAGAAAAAACCGTTTACGTCACCTTAAAGTAATCAGTAATAATTTATTCAGTAATCATTTATTCATTTGCACACCATAATGTTACAAGAGATGGAATATAAGGCTTTAAAGCTAGATCATTTATGAACCCTGTTGGGCACATCAAACAATTTAGGTATAAGGCGAGGACACAGTTAATCTATGGTAATGTTAATTTCCCAAAATACTAATAAACGTCCAAAACTTAAATTAAATTCATTCGTCCATAAAAATATTGATATAAGTAAATTAAAAATGTAAATTATAACAATAAATAAAAAGAATTTTCATCCCACCATCTCGGAAAGAGTATTTTTAATCTTCAATATCTGAGTGGAAAAGCCGTTTTTATTCTCTAGAGGATAAAGTAAATTGAATTTAGAACATCGTGTGCACTAAGTTTGTGAATTTAAAAAAAATATTACACTCAATTTAAATAACTGTAGCAACGTTACTTTAAAATTTTCTTAATTATACCTTAGTATTGTTATAATTTAAAGATTATTCTGTAATACTTACCTGTCATAATGTAGTAATTAATACCTACACTGAAATAAAAGTGTACCTATCTTGTGATTGTAAACGTTTTTTTTTGCATTTAGTCATTTCCTCGCTGAGGTGGAATGAAAAGTTACGTGTTGCACTCGAGTGCAAAGATTTTTCACCTCGTGCTCTTTTGATTCCCTCGCTAACGCTCAGGATTCTAATTTTGAATCACTCGCTGCGCTCGTGATTCAATTTTAGAATCCTTCGCTTGCTCGGTCATCAAAATTGAACACGCGGTTAAAAAGCAACTTTGCACTCTTGTATAACAAATAACTATTAATATTTTGTCAGTGTTGTTTATTTGGTTATAAAATATAAAACTTAGTTATTTAATGAGAAAGTAAGATTTTCTAGATTTTGTTGTTATATTATTAGACACTAGCTATCCAAAACTTCGTACCGTCTTTTCATATATTTTTTAATGATTTTTCCGGTGTTTTAATAATTATTCTGCTATTGCTAACCTAAGATTGTAAAGAGAAATAAACGTTTTTATTATTATTATTTTTGGGGCAAAGACAAATCAGCTTGACTTATTTATATTAGGTGTAACAAAGACGATTTTGTTTTATATATAGAGTTATATATAGATAACGCGCTTCCAAGGACTTCATGTTCAAGTTTTACAAGCAAAGCCAAGATTCTATGGTCAAGGAACAAAAAAAATGAAAATATATTTCAAACTTCAGCTTAAAAGTCCGCAGGATGGCAATCCCAAGAGGAAATGTTTCTAAGACTTCGCCGCGAAGTTTCGTCTTTGTCATGTAAGAAAGTAGGAAGAACAGGATCGTTTGTCTTACCAGTAAGCCGCGTTTTGCATCTGAGCAATAAATATTTGTAAATAAGCACAGTTTAGACAAGGATTTTACTTATCCGAATCGTTTTGTGAATCCTGGCGTACAATAATTACGAGGAAGTTCTAGTGAAATGATTTTCTTTTGTTATTATCTTAAAAACAATAGTTCTCACATAGTCTTTTCGAAATTGCTTACTCGATTTTTTTTATAGTTATCCATATTCCGAAAATGTGTTGTAAATCCAGCTATTGTTTTTTTTACACAAAATATAAAATTACTCTTGTTTTTACATAATTGTTATATGTAAAGTAAAATAATTTCATGCAACAAATCGTTTAAGAATTTTAAATTATATCTTTGAGTGCAGTTTTATCTAAGTCTTGCTTTAGTAAGTATTAACTTATTTTTTAATTACTGTCGAGACCATGCAAAGTGTATCAGATAGATAAACTGCGTTGGAATCATTCTATCCATTTGAAAACTACAATGCTACACAGGCAGACAGATATTTTTCGAGTCGTGGGTTATTATACTATGCTAATGGCATTAACTGTTCATAATAAACCGCGTCTCGAAAGGAACTGGGCTAGTTCTTTAATGAAACTTACCTAATGTTGAACGCCATCTCTGAAGCCTAAATGTGACCTCCCAAAATAACCCGCGCCCAATAATGTGAGTCGATGTCCATATCAGGCGAATGCGAAGGGTGGTGTCACCCAGCCATTTGTTATTTATTGTCAATTTGCGTACGCAGACTGCGCCCGTTCGTTAGTGGAGGTACAGTAATAAACTTATTAAAAAAGCCTCCTGTCACACCGCAGTGTAATCGGAGTCCAATTTATTATTGTAGAAAGTTAACCGTTTCGTATTCTATCGACTAACGTCATTAGTCATCACAGATCAGATAATTTGTAGAAAATATTTGGAAGTTAATTTTCACAAATCTTTTCCCTGAATTAGTAATTATTTTTAGTGGAAACCGTATTACAATCCCTAAAGTCTAAGACAAGCCTACATAAACAAATAAGACGAAAGACAGACAAACCTGAAGACGAACTTAAATTCATACTTCATAGTAATTTGTGTGACTTGGAATTTTGAGCGCCTTTACTCGCGTAGAATACGGGTTGATTGACAAAAAGAAATAAAATATCGCTCTAGTAATACAGTACTGATATCATTTTTTTAAATGCTTTGATAACTTACAAACGTTTTTTGACTTCATCATGAATTACAACTGACTTTAAAATGTTTCGGGACGGTGTAAATGAATCCACGTTTGTCTGTAGTTCTGTACATTTAAGAGTAGACATATATTTTGTAATTATTTGCTTGCAAACGGCTTGCCTACAAAATTTTGTATAATACAGGAACAATAATGGTTGTATGCTTAAAGCATGAGCCCTCATGGGACAGATCACTCTTTTTGCTATACATATTGAAACATAACCGGTACAGAACAGTTTTAAATTTTACTTCCTTGAAATTAGGTACATATTGTATGTATATGTCGTTGAAAAGTTTGTGTAGTGGATCCAGGGTTTGAAAACGGTTTTATCTAAAATGGCTCGGGTCTGGGTGTGATGGGTAACGCCCTGGCTAAATTCAGTATTTGGTACCTCGTATCATAACACAAGGATGTTCAATATTACTTGGTTACTTGGTGTTGTTTAAGGTAGAATTATTTAATTACTATTTAGTTAGTTAAATTATAAACGTACGCAATAATGTGCAACCTGAATAAAATAAAATAAAAATTATCTTTATTATCGAGTGGGGTAACACAATAAACGGTATTGAAAACTTTTATGCTAAATTGTACCTTCGCTCGACGACAAATTGTTTAAAAATCAGAAATAATAATTTAAAAAACTCGACTAACGTTAATCGGTAAATGCGAACTAAAACATATGAAAAGAACTAAGATTTTTTTTTGCAGTCAGACCTTTATTATTAAAACCATTAAATAAAAATAAATAAATAAATATTGGACAGTATCACATATATTATTGCTGTGATGCAATGGTAACTAGCTTAAGCATTTGTGTTACAAGAATCGACTAACGTTAATAGGTAAAAGCGAACTAAAACACATGAAAAGAACTAAGATATTTTTTTTGCAGTCAGACCTTTATAATTATAACCATTAAATAAAAATAAATAAATAAATATTGGACAGTATCACATATATTATTGCTGTGATGCAATGGTAACTAGCTTAAGCATTTGTGTTACAGGAATCAGAACACCCAGATCTGCTCCTAATATGAAAATTTATTTTTCTACATTGACCGGCCGGGAATCGAACCTGGGACCTCAGATAGCGACACCAACACCGGCATGCTCGCCTCGGCTACGGAGGTCGTCAATTTCTATTCTACCTGTATACCAAAGGTATGCAATTATTTTACTCTATTAACAATTTATTTTTCTTATTAACAGTGTTGCTCAGTGGCGGCAGCGCTTTGGGAGTGATTACTAAAGTTAAGCCACCTTCGCCGTGGTTATGAGTGGATGGGTGATCATTTCAACCATATTTAGTGTCATTTATTACAAGCTTCGAAAGGCACTATAAAAGTTCAGAGGCCTTTGGGCGGCTTAATAACACCTGACTCTAAGGTTAAGTCACTTGCCTGGCAACACCCCACCCACCATGGCTCTGGGCCCGCTTGGTGGTGGAGTACCTCTGGCATAAAACCACCTCATAGTTAAGGTGAGGCTTGTGCACTGCAGTATGACTTTTACTTTTTAGTAACAAATGTCGTGTTCAGGGGCGTGCATCCCATATAGGCTATTATGCAGAGCCTACCTTCATAAAAAGCCGACAGAACAGCTGACCATAATTAATTATTAATTACGTATTCAACAATAAACAATAAATATATTGTAACTATTATGTCGTCTACCTGTACTTATTCCTTACTAAAGCGCGCAACTTAGATCGTTACTGTGCAATTTAACCAATGTTAGGCTGCCGCGAGATCGCCTACTGTTTGACGCAAACTTACTCAATTTTCACTCGCAGCCTACCCCCATCTGAAACCAATGCACGCCCCTGGTCGTGTTTCTATAAAAAAAAAAATATTTTTATTTTTATCTATCACTAGCTGTCCCGGCGAACTTCGTACCGCCTTTTTTTTGAGAAGTTTTCGGATTTTTATTAGTTATTCTGCTATTCGGGGCGGAGACAAATCCAACAAACCAAAAATCATAAAAATCTGTCCAGCCGTTCTTAACTTATAAATGGTATAACTAACCCGACTTTCTTTTATTTTATCTTTAATAATTGTATTTTTTCATGATTTTTTCCGTGTTTTTTAAATTTATTCTGCTATTCGGGGCGGAGACGAATTCAACAAATCAAAGATCATAAAAATTGATCTAGCCGTTCTCGACTTATACTCGTATAAATGGTGTAACTAAACCTGACTTTGTTTTTTATATATAAGATAAACTAAAGTACTACGAGAATATTAATATCGATGTTATATCATTTACAATGAAAACAATTAAAGTATCAAGTTACAACACAAGCAAAATTACTTCGCGGGAAGTAAGTGTGTAAAGAGTACTTTCATATTTGTTCAGCTGCTTACCAATACAGTTGTGTAAGAGGCTCCTATTTGCAATTGTTTCTCCGCGTTTTCAGGAGATTAAACTCTAGATGGGTAATATTTTCAGGCGCTTGAGTTTGAAAACTTTTAGAGAGCCGCACACCCAAGGGGATCATATTACAAATTTTAATCAAAGTCGTATTATAAATGTTATGACAATAATTTATTATATGATATAACTTGTATCTAAATTCTAACGTTTTTTTTTGTTTACGCAACAACTGTAATGGGCTGATTCTGGTGCCCTGCCTGGTAACAATAACTCTTACTATTGGACGAAAATCGAAATCTCAAATAAAATGTTTTTGCAGCAGACTTGTGTCAAAAAGTCATAGTTTATTTGAAAGCTAGAAAGATTAACTAGCATTAAAAATTTAAAAAGACCTACGATTCACAGTAAAAAATTTGTTAACAAAATAATAAGATAATTTTTTTGTTAAACAATGTTTTTTTTTTTTTGGTCTGTAACTTCAAAACTAGCACATTGAGGTAACTTTTTTAGCATGTTTTATAAAACTAAACAAAAACTCAAAAAAAAATTGACGTTTCCATACAAACTGATGCCAGCTGGTCGCGTTGTAGTATGGGAAAGTGGTTTTTTTTTGCGATTTTGATGTTGGTCCCATAGAAAAAGTTGATGTAATTTAGCCGTAGAATAACCCCTTAAAGTTTTATTTCACCTTTTCGTTACACCCTGTATATTGAGAACAATACCAAATTAAAGACTATTATATACAAAAACAAAGTAAAAGCGTTTCGATCCTTAAATAAGTATGAAATTGAAACGCTGTCTCCGCTGTTAGTGCCCAACAGAACCATTTCTAGTATTTTTTCTGTGACAAGTTTTGAATATTATTAACATTAAAGACATTTTTATTTGTCAATTTTTATCTTAACTTCTAGATCCCAAATAGATATTTCGATTGCACAAAAAAAATAAGATGTGCCCTTTTTCGTTAAGACGGCAGTATTTGTCAAATGGGGCAGGGTAGCCTTAATCCTAATAATAAAACATCTGACTGCTTATAGGCTTAGGATATGAACTCGTACATAAAATTACGTTTTTTTTATTTTTATTAAGTAAAAGAAAATCTAATACTGTGCGGCCACATTGCTATGGGAAACTTTTCCTTTGTCGTGTTCGAAGGCAGAATACAAGAATGTGTTTCATTTACCCTGAGATATATGAATATATATAGCAATATATGAATATTGCTTGTTTGATTACTTACATTTATTTATTCTTTAGTTTTAAACTTGTCAACCGGACTAATAATAACAATATTTATGAATAATGTATGTGATTACTCTAAGAGTACCCAGCGTATTTGCTTTATGTATCTTTTTTTCTTTAACACCTTGAATGCCATGTAGTATGCCATGCCAGTTCAATTCCCAAATTACTTTATTTCCACAATTGGCATAGATAGCAGCTATTTTTCCCAATAAATCTCTGGAGCGGTCAAATCTGGAACATTAATCAGGAGTAGTCTGGCGTATCGGACGACCGCGCGCCAATACCAAGTAGTAGAGATTTATCGCGACGGCCACCTGTCTGCTCCGACGGGTTAACTCTAAAACCTGGGTTAGTAGACTGAATGTAATACTTAGCTATTTTATTACCCTTTCCATTGTGTATTGTTTCCACATTATTTACCAACTTTAGATATATATTATATATTGTTTAATTTTGCAGATGCTCTGTAAAGTAGCAATCTATGAAACTAGTTGTTAGCTTAATCGAAGGTTGTTATATATTAATTGACAATTGGTGGGGTCATGATAGCGATGTTTTCCAATAAATATGGATAAATTTGAATAATATGTACGAACGTAGATTTTTAGATCAATCAAACCTTATTTATGTTTCTCGCATTACATCATCTCGCTATCGTTGTTAACAAAAGAAAGCAGAAATTTTGTTCCACCAAAAGAAGCTAATTATATTGAAACATAGATTTTGTTATCAATTTCACATTTAAGTCAAACAATTCGCGCCCAATTAAACGTGTCGCAGAAAGACTCAGCTATTTTGCGAAAGGAAAAATGCAGCTTTGGTCTTTTAAAAATACTGTCTGTTACGAATACAGTCTGCAAAGAATACGCGCGAACGAATGAATGAGTAGATTAATTAGTGGCGACATGAAGACTTTGTATGCGTTCATTCATTCATTGTGCCATTGTGAACCGGCTGTATTGTTGCACGATCATTGTGCTTTAAAGTTAGATGTAAAAGAATACTTCCTAAGAATAAATTAACATCGTATTATGGGACCTAGCGAACTATTGTTCGAGTTCAAAGCTGCAACTTTTTCTTAAGTTTTAAAGTTAGCCGCGACTTCCAACAATATTTCGTTATTACAATCTGACAATAGATTTTTATAAGGTTTTTAAATAGAAAATAATATAGAAAAGTAAAAAATTGTATGGACCCCGTCACGAGGGTGCTATAAGCACAAGCTAGTGACGGTGACAAAACAAATGACTAAAGTTCATTCGAATTATAATTAGCCTACGTCAGTCCACTACTGAACACAAACCTCTTCCAATTCACGTTACTGAATCCGGCTCTTCGGCATTTTTTTAGCTATGGCTATTGTGGACAAAAACGACAATTATAAAAATGTATATCGTGTTTACCTTAAAAACTCGTTATGAGGTGCTGGTTTAATCAGTATTTACTTGCGGACAGGCTGTACACCAATTGAAATTACGTTACAATCTATACTCTAAGTACTTTCAGCATCTTCCAATACGAAATTGAAATCAGATGAAATGGGTAGATAAATTAAATCCATGCAAAAAGTCTGGGGCCTCAGAAACTCATCCGGGATTCATCCGCAGTCCAAAAGCTCTATCTGCAACAGCGGCGTTTATGTTATAAAGCAGATCTGAGCTGAGCTGAGCGAGCTAGATCCGCGCTCGCTCGCCCGGCACTAACGCGGAGCGAACGGAATGTATTTTTAAGCTATTTCTGACTAGACTTCAACTATTGCTGCTACGAACCGATGGATAGAACTGGCGATCAAAACAAAATGAGCGACTAAAAAAACAAACGTAAGTATAGGTAATATACTCACACTAACTTGTTGAATCTATTATTACCTCTTACGAAATATTTCAAAGCCATTTTATCCACAAAGTAAGTAGAAATTAATGTTCATCATTTTAAAACGTGTTTTCATTAAAAAATCGACTTGTCTCAAAATAAAATAAAGTCGAGCATCCATGCCCGCCCGCCCGGCACTAACTAAAATGTATTTTTAAGTTGTCTCCGTCTCGACTCCGATTCACTCAATTAAATAAGAACTTGATGACGTAATTAATTACGCAGGTTGTACAAGCACTTTCTTTTATTGTGTGTCTACTGGAAATTCAAAAGTTTTATTCGAAAGAAAGTTATTGAATTGAGTCAACAAAGTAGATAGTAGATTATTTAAACTTGTTGACTTAATGTATTATTGGAATTTTCTGATTTATTTGCTTTGATTAAATCGTTGTGTCAATTTTCAACTTCAAACTTCAAACAATTTTAGCTGCCTATGCATGTGTGTCTTCGCGTCTTTATGTCTGTGTCTGTCTGTATGTCACACAGACGTAGACACAGACACAGATAGAAACACGTCTATCTGTGGCATCGTAGTTCCCAAACAAATGGACCAATTCAAACACGTTTTTTAAATAAAACTTACTACCCTACATAAAGGTGGATCTTCTATCTTTTTGAGGTTGAGATACTGATGATACTTTCCCAGAAACATTCGTCAGTATCAACTCTACTAGTGTAGCGAAGTGTACGTGTGATCATTCGTTTGACTTTGTTCTAAGAACCTTTATAAGGTTCAAAAAAGTTCGCCGCATATGCCTGTGTCTACCTGTCTGTATGTCTGTGTGTCTACCTGTTTGTATGCTGTGTGTCTGTCAGTATGGCTGTCATATCAGTCAAAATACTAGTCATCTATCCCGGAATATATTTAATTAGTTTGGGGCATTGTTGCGATTATCAAGTGGTAATTATCGTATCAGTACTAACTACGTTTTTCAAGCGAGATTTTTAATGTCACTTGAATATGTTGTTATAGTGAATACATTTTGTGTCTTTCGTTACAAAATTACAGATTATTAACACACAAATTAAAACAGAATCAAAATTCAACTTGTCACAAAGGCACAAAGTCAAATGACGAGCTTACTAGCTCACATACATTCTGATATGTACCAGAATGTTAATTAAGATCGGGGCAAATAGACCCAGTGGTACAGCAAACAGATTTAATTAATACAGCACGACTGCGTCTTGTGTTAATCCTGTCTTGCCTGTGTTGCCATTACAGACGTTTTAACACGTTCTTGGTGGGTTGACTTTGGTCTGCATTTTGAGTCAGATTGTGCAAGATTTAACGGTTCTTTTGGACTCTATTCTAAGGTCAAATGACGACGTAAAACTAAATTGCGTTGACAAATTAGAAAAAAAAAGACTCTAGTTATAGACGATTTTTTATACTCAAACATTGGCTATCGACAACGACGACGATTAGCTATCTTATTAGCATAGAGGCGAGTTGATTTGCCTTAAATGCCAAAGGTCCCGTGTTAGATTCCTAGATTGTAAAAAAATTGAAAAACAATATTGGTCGAAGTCTGCTGAAAGCCTAACAAAAATTAATTGTCTGCTACCCCGCAACACAAGATTAATTATATTTTTTAAAAAATTCAAGATTGAAATCTCTACTAAAGTGAGACGCAAAATCCTATTTTCCATTTACTTTAATAATTTTGACAGTCTACAGGTTTAAATAAATTTCAACCGAAACTATTCTTATCTCTCAGTCCTTGATCTGAGTAATTACTTAAAATATTTTTAATCAGGTAATATCCTGGCAACATTAATCAATTTTCACCCTGACTCGCCGGCAAACACATGCCTCGGGTATCTATCGACCCTTCGGCATCTTCTGTGCCAATATGTTAATCATATTAATTGAATATTTGATCATCTGTCGATTCTTCGTTCGATGAAATTCATGAAATTATTAATTTCAGTTCATTCAAGGTAAATTCGTTTTTACTTACGTTAGTCATAGACTCGAAAGTCTTACCTATCCACTAATAAGTCCTAATTGATTCCAATTAATTTCGAAGTAATTAAGAATACTTTAATTAGTAAGTAAGGTAGATAAGTGGAGAAACACGAAGCAGTTAAACAGTGTTAGGTTATTCCTTTAGAGCTGAAAATTATGTGCTAACATGATTATGCATAAAATACTATGGTGAAGTACAAAAATTTGTTATCATCAGTTTGTTTCATTATTTCAGCCATAGGACGCCCACTGCTGAACACAGGCTGCCCCCAATGATTTTCATTACTCATTGGGGATTGCCAATACTCACCACGCTTATCAGGCGGGTTGGCGAGCGCAGTTTTTTTTTTTAATATTGCGCACACAGACGCTGCTGCCCGTCTGGTGCTACAGGAATTAGTCGCCTTTTACGACACGCCTCCTGTTGGCGGTGGGGAAGTGTATTCTTTGCGGCCGTCCTCACATGACAGTTTGTTTATTTTATACAAAACTTAATTCTTCGAAACGTATAAAATGATCAAACCAATTATGTTAAAATCACAATCTATCAACAAAAATATAGGCATCATAAAACAGAGTCTATTTAGATTTTATACTTCACAGTTTGCCGTGTGGTTCCACAGGGCAACTTTTGGTTAGTTTTACTATCGGCTCGAATGTAAACACGACGTATAAACTTGCTATGGATCGTAAAATACACTATAACGTGTAACATCTCATTCGGTGCAGCCAGTGTATCAAAGTGAAATGGTTTGCCAAGCTAGTTAGCTAGCTAGTCCTTATGGACTTAGATGGTAGTGTTTGATTACCTATCTAGTACGGATTTATACCACTTGCGCGCTGTCGACAGAGAAAACGCAGTGTGGTCAAGTTAAAATGGTGTCTGGTTCTTCTGTTAGTACTGTTGCCAGATGTCCCGCTTTTGCCGGGACCTCCCAGCAAACGTGCAAGCGCACGGGTAGAGACGGAGAAGGACCGTCCCGATCTTTTTGTTCTTCTCCCGCTTTTATTTCTCTTAAGTCCCAATATTTGGAAAAATGGATCTGGCAACACTACCTGTGTGGCTTAGACAGCTATTAATTCCACTATCCACTTCCTGGCTGTTCATTAAAAATAACTTGGTACTGCTTAGAGTTTATGGTTAAGCCCTAGTTAACACCGCACATAAAAAGAGACTTTCACCCGTAGGACGTCCACTGCTGAACATAGACCTCCTCTTTCAGTTTAGCCGGTTGGAAGCGGCCAGCATCCAGCGATTTCCTGCAACCATTACCAGGTCGTCTGTCCACATTGTAAGTAGACGTCCTACACTGAGCCTGCCGGTACGTGGTCTCCATTTTAGAACCTTCCTGCCCCATGGGTCAGTTCTACGTGCTATGTGCCCTGCCCACTGCCTTTATTTGTGTCATAATTGAAGCTTATTGTGTGGTATTTAATGATTTTCTAGTTTTCTATCTTTAACAATCATTTCGTATTTTTTTAGGTTCAATAAATCCCTCCTATGGTGAAAAAAATATTGAATAGACCGCTAAGTCTGTAAACTCATTCGTCAAGTCAAAAACAGATGTTAACACATGCTATTTTATTATTTATTTACAAAAAAATCCTAGTTATTTATCACCATACATAACCGATCAATAAAACACAACCATATACATCTTTGTGTATGTACTCGTATATCCAACAACGGTGAATGTGCAAAAAATATGTTGTGTGAATAATAATGACGGCGAGCGACACGAATGAAATTTATGGTGGCATGACAATATGCTTGAAATATCATGTATTTATTCATGAATAGAGGACGGCTGGTGACGAAGAGTGCAATTGAGGTTAGGATGATTTTATTAGTGCTCTGTCCTTTTTAAAGTGCTTAACATATGACAAAGTCAACAAGGATATGTAGTAGGTACTCTTCTACTCTCTCGAATCTCTAAGCATGACTAGGCAGATTTAGTAGAAGATTCTTCGCAGTACTTTTTGCATTCACATGACACGAGTCAATAGGAAGATATATACCGAGTAAGCATGCTCCATCTGAAGGGCGCCCTAATAAGAAACTGCAGCAAAATATGCTCTTTATATTTAAAAAGTAGGTACGTTCTGCCGGCCCGCTACGGTCAGAAGTTCTGATCAACTGCGCCCACCATAGATGTCCTGTGTTCTGACCGTAGCGGGCGGGGAGGGCCGGAAAATGTTTGTTAGTGTAAGTAAATACGAGGAATTATAATATTGTTGTCAGGTAAATATAGTTCAAACTCAGTAAACATATGTGCGCGATTATCACGTAATACTGTACGATAGTCGCAAGAAAATTTTCGTGCAGCCTAAACCTCATCAAAAGGAGACAGTAAAGTGAACCTTTTTATATACGTCCCACGCTGCAGGGCACACGCTTCACCTTAACTATGATGTGGTTAACAACATACTCTACACGTGGGCCTAGTGAGGATAGACGAGAGGCGTAGTAAGGCCGGTGACTAAAAGATATAAGGCTACTGACTAAGAGGTGACTAAGCCTAGGAGACTCAGTTCCACACAAAAAATACACTTTTGAATCTATATTTCTGTCTCTAACTAGCTTGTTTTTCTTCACAAACATTAATAAAAACTAACTGAATTTCCATGAAAAAATCAGAGCGTCATAAACCATCAGTCGCCGTATTTTTTCCCCGTCCCATGCAGGAAATATTGCAATCGATAAGGAAATGGGCTGTCAGTGTAGTTGTCCACGGCTCCACGTAGATTTGTGTTATTTGCTTTTATTGTTATTGCGATAGCATTCATACGAAACAATAAAAGAGGATATAAAACGATTATTTCCGAAGAATTTGTCATTTATTGATTGGAAATAGACGCTGAAAAAGTATTGTTTACTTTCCAAGACAAAGGATTGATAATAAACGCTTGTTACCTAAATGTTTGGTCATATTTTTTATTTTAAAAAATGGCTGAAACTATTTAGTAATTGTCAAAATCATGATATCGTGTAACGAGTCCCGTTACGCATGGAACGTTCTCGCAGCAAATTAGTCAAACGCTTTTGAAATAATGAGTCATGTCCGTATTCTGATTCCTAAACTTAGTTAAGGTTTAAGATCTAGGTAGAAACATTTTAAATAGATCGTTTTACCTAAAATAGGTGTTATTTTTTTGTTTGTACATAAATCAGAATGCTCCACCCATATTGGCTTTAGGAGTCAAGCACACATTACTTATATGTATAAGCAGAACTTATATTCAAGGAAATGTATAGCTTGACTTGTTATCACACGAGTAAATTATTGTATTATTGTTATTCGTTTGGTAAATGAGTCAGGTAGTTAGTTATAATTTGAAACCAGGTTAAATAAATATTATTCGATAGACTAACAGGTATTTTTAAATATAAATTGTGTTCGATTAATTCGCTATCGACTCCGAATATCGAATAGTCCCTCCGATCGAGTTGACGATATGAACCGTAAAATGAGTTGTCCGCATCGGCGCTTCGGCCGTCTGCCAGCGAGCAGTAAACATCCATTGTCTTGCTCATAAAACGTACAAAGATTTCGTTCGGAAATTGCGAACATCTTAGGCACAACAATGGAGGTTGGTACAGCGCGCTCACTTTTCACTTTACGATATACAATCAATAACCTACCACAATATGTCTGATTTTCTAAATAAAAATTTAACACGTAGGTGTTGCATTAACATTTAAGATCTGTTACACGGGTGATGTTTAAATCTGTAGCCATATTAAAGAAAATAAATGTGTTTATCAGTGCATGTTATTTTTACTATTGATAGGTTAATGTCTAAAAAAATCGAGGCTTTATTATACTCAAAGTTCTATACAAACTAAGTACCCTCTACCTATACATACATCGAGTATCGATTGTTTTTCATGATTTATAGGTTGTCCCCTGATGAAAGTTGTTTGTAAGTATTGCTAAACGCTAAACACATTCGCTAATATAGCTACTATCTAAAATAACCATAATAGTCGTCATTTCTGGCTAGGTTTTTGATCTGTAGTTCTTGCATAGGTACTTGTAGTTTTATATGTACTTGCACACACAATGTATGATGCACATTTTAGTTTAAGTAAGGTTGCATATTTCTATGTTTCTGTGCAAGATCAATACAAGATTTTTAATATAATTTAGTTTGTAATATCAACCTTTATTTTATTTATTAATAAGTACATGTGCTCTGATATTGTATTTAATTTGCCTAAATACACAAAATAAAATTAATTGTAATTACTAATTTGCCTTAACTAGGATCATGATTAAGCGTACCTCAACTAATAACCGGAGAACGCAACCTTTCGCAAATTGATAGAGAATATAAAGGTATTTCGGAGTTGGCATCTTCAACACTCTCGCTTCGCGAGCCCAATGAAGAATAAGCCCACTGCATATACTCTTATTGTGACTTAGGTGCCCGTTGTAAAGTTGTTTTCATTACTACAACTTATTGGACGGATTCCAATATTTTGCGAACCGTTGCGTTTCGATTGCACGCGATTATGACTGGCTACGTAGTTTCGAGGGCGATTTTACATTTTTCGATGCATTAAATTGACAGTTGAAAGTTAGATATTTGAAATCGTTCAGTTTAAGTATTGAATTTTTTTATGGATTCCTTGCAACGCAGAGTCAAGTGCTAAAGGCTGTAATAATATTTTAAGAAGGTTATCTCTTATCGGTACTAGATGAGGTTCAATCAGTGCAAGTGTCCAAAAGTAAATATAAGGGTAAGACTTCATTGATGCCGATCTGCGCTAAGTTGAGCTGAGCTGAGCAGTAAATTTAGCCATCAAACTTCATCGAAGTGGAGCTGTGCTACTGTAAAAATTGGTCATAAAGTTTCAGTTACCTACTTAATTACCTTTAAATTTTTGTTAGCTAAAATAAAACCATTCATTGTTTTTTCTTTTCTCCTGGCATAATAATTGACATTTTACTTATAAGCCAACCTCCAATTCACTCTAACCACTGGCTTTTTTATAAATAAATAAAATTTCATTTAATTTTCATTCAATTCTTTATTGCTATAACTAAGTGATGTAAATTGGTTTACCCTATTTCATAAAAACTTAACTTGCAGTCATAAAGACTTTATTTTGTTTTAATCTAAAACATTTTTGCTTAACTACAGTTATTTTTCTTCTTTGAAAATCAAGTACTAATTTACACAGCAGTAAACTTGGAAAAACTTAGTCTATCGTGCATTTCAGCCAGACTTGTTACGAGTTCTCTAGGAACGAGCTTATTTTCTCGCTTTGGTTCAATGGCTAGTTTAAAATAATTGATTAAAGTCACTGTATCAATTTGCGATTAATTAATATGACTGGGAATAAAATATGGGAATAAATAGAATTTAGTCTCAGTTTAATAAATTTTTGCGCTCATCTCGGCTTGTTAATGACATGTCTTATTCACAACGTAAATTCAAATATATATTGCATGAACATATGTCTTCATTAATATAAAAAAAAGGCTGTAATTTGTCATTTATCCATTTACTTAAACTGTTAAGTGTATACGTCAGTTTCCACATTTTAAATTTTTATTTTAATTAATTAAGGCCTTTAATTAAGGCAACACTATAAAATGTAAAATTTGAATTGTATTTTGTATTGTCTAGGTGTATGCTTTGTTGGCTGTCCTTAACTAATTAAATTAATTAAATAAATAAATATTATAATAACAAATTACTTACTTATAGAATAAGTCTATTGTCGAACTACCTATGTCAAAAAGGTTAAAATTACTCAAAAGGTTAATGACTCTTTCAATGACAGAAATGATTGGAATTAAATACTGCCCTGCTCGAACAGGCATATAGAATTTTGTTGTAAATATACTATTTAAAAAGAGGCTAACAAGATTATAATAGTGACAAAAGTAATGAATATGGAAGTAAAACGTGGCCTCTCATTATAGTAAAGGATAGCCTCAGAAATCTAAGATAATGAAATACAAAACAGTAGATTTTCAAACAATGGATATATTATGCGCAATCAAACACACAAAAATAATCAACCGTTCTCCCAACAAAAATCTCCGCCATCAGTCGATAAAGAATATACAATCATTACGTATCGTTCTAAAGAGTTTATTACTCTGATAAATAAATTATACAATCCAACCATGTGTTTCAAGCCTACTATGTGTATTAAGTGTTATTACATTCGAACTAAAGTAAATAGATATCAATACTGTATTCACATGCTACGAAAATACTTATTTATACAGAGTAGGCTTACAATAGGCATCATAAGAAGCTCAAGTTTGCACAGCATACCATGGAAAAGGGCTTTGCTCGGTATTTCTTTGCGAGATCGAATCAGAAATAAGTAGGTTCGTAAACAAACAAAAGCTGCTAACGAATCAGCAAGCTGAAGTGGCAGTGGGCGGGCCACATAGCACGTAGAACTGGTGTCCAATGGGACACAAAGGTTCTAGAATAGAGGCAATGCAGCGTAGGTCATCCACCACTGTGACGACCTGTAGAAAATCGCAGAATGCAGGGCGCTTCCAACTAGCTAATCTGGAAGTCACTGACGGAGGCCTATGTTCAGCAGTGGACGTCCTATGGCTGAAATGATGACAATGAAGATGACAACAGTAACTGAGTTTCTTGCGCTATTTCTTCTCGGCGCTAACCCACAATATTGTCCCAAAGCAGGTGGTAGTGTAAAAAAATTTGGACGTGTTATAGTCTAGTGGCCTATATTCAGGCCTAGTTGCAGAAATAGAATGGTTTTATTGTTTTTTTTTTTTTTGCTGACAGTAGATTTCGGAAATAGAACGCTGGATGGAAGCTCAGTGGTTGGAGTCTCGCCTCATCCTCGAGTCGTAAATTCTAATCCAGCACTTACTTAAGGAATTATGTTCCATAATCTCGTCCTCATTGTGTCCAATGTAGTACGCACTTTTTGCTACTGCACTGATTACAATCTTCAAAGTTAGGCGCGTGCATGAACGCGTCAATAAACTAAAAAATAAATAACCGGAACGTGCCCGCACCGTCACCTATCAATGTCATCTGTCACCTGTCAATGTCATTGTACTTTTTTGTACACAGCACTGAAGACATAAATATTTAGAATAAATTAGTTTTTAAACTAATTAGTGATTTACAGCTTACATACAAATGCAAAAAACCAAGAAGAAAATACGGTGATGTTTGTGTAAAATTATGGTGGCTGGAAAACAAAACTTGTCAGTTGAATTTGTGAAATTGTTGGACCGATACCTCGGCTCAATTATTACGATTACTACGATTTCTATCACCACCACAGCACACTAACTTTAGTGTTATTATATTTATAATATCATCACCATCACCATCATCTCAGCCTATTACAGCCCACTGCTGGACGTACGGGAAGGACCCAAAGAGCGCCAAGGAGTACGATCTCCTGCTTTGATACAAATGTATCTAGCCATATTCCCGAGTTCGTCGGCCCATCGAGTTGAGAAGCGCCTACACTACGTTCGCCGAGACGTGGCCTCCACTCCAACAACATAATCAGCCAGAAATTAATCATGAAAACAAGGAGTGTGTGTGACAGAGTGGCGTTATTCTTCAGCCCGCAAACGAGACAGAATGAATGACATCGGAGCTTTCACGGGAGGTTGGCCGTGGTGATCATTAAGTTCATTCTAGTTGTCTCTCATGTCTCAGAATGAATGACATCGGAGCCTTCACGGGAGGTTGGCCGTTGGTGATCAATATGTTCATTCTAGTTGTCTGTCATGTCTCCGAATGACTCCACAGAAACTGCTCTGTACAGAAGCACTGGCCTTTACGATGGAGTGGCCAGTGGGTTTTTGTTCAGTCTGAAGCGTCTCCTCGAGGGATTCCTCCTGAGACGTAACATTATGACTCTAGTCTTCATGAAGAGTTGACCATGAGACCGATACAATGTTGCACCAGAAATATACTACAAAGGATCTGTAATAGCATAAGGTAAGTTATTAATATTATAAAATTCTTCTAGCGCATCATATGTACCGAGAGAACAATTATTCCTCTTTTCTGTCTCGCAGCAGAATTATAACACTTCCACTTGCTTTCACGAGGGGTTAGCCTGTGGCTTAAAATTTTTGTTATAATATTGCGGGTCTGCAAATCTTATAAGGTTGACCAGAGACCGACTTCATTAATTGAAGTTGAAAATATAGTCGAACACAAAAGTATCAAGACGATACATATCTTCGAATGCCACTGAAGAAAAAAAAAAAAAAGAGGAGGGAGAATATGGGTACCGAGACCATGAGGTAATGCCCTCCGTCTTAGTAATTTTTTCAACTTAACACTTTGACTCTAAGGAGGCTATGAAAGAAGCTCCTTTGCCTGCTGATATTGAAGGCTTAAAGAATTCTGAGTCTTGTGTAAACAAGTCATATACTTACCTAGACAATTTCAGTCTTTTATAAAGATTTTAAGTTTTTAATAATTTCATCAGTTGTTACTATCAAATTGGGCCTTTGGCAACCATTAATGGTACCAAGACAATCTGTTGGTCTCAGATCTGCTTGTCTTATTCTGCCCCATTTATATACATACAAGTCAATGATAAATAGCGCTTTTACAAATTATGGTTTATCTCGGTGTGGATTTCCACAAGTTTTTTACCACAAGTAATTGAGATACTTCTTGATGTTGGCCCAAGAGGGCAAGACTTTATAAAGCATACCATAGAAAACAACCTGTTTACTCCAACAGTTCATGTAGTTATGACCATATTAAGTTTTTTTTTTTTCTTTTCTCTTATATTTTACTAAAAAGCTTAAATAAATAAATAAACATTACTTGACATTGCTAATTGATATCTGTGACTTAAAGATCATTAGTCCACTTGATTCGTGAAGTGCCTTAACGTAAAAGGTCCCAGGTTCGATACTCTAGTCGAATGACCCTGGCGAGATACATTGTCTTGTACCTCATAATACAGGGAAGTTGACTCCCTGTTTGGAGACCATGACAAATTGATGCTGGCTGGTGCATGTTTGTATGTTCCTATACAACTGATATGGTATCCCATTTGTGTAACTTATAATATTAGATCTGGTTACAACCGGGTAAACCTTAAATTCTCATAGTATCAAGCTTAATTCTCAAGATTCTATAATAATCTATGAAAGCAATTAAAATTTAACACTGTTACTGACTTAAGGTTATTATTCTAGCTGATCGCCATGGCTAGTTAGATTATTTCTAGTCTTCATCAAGTGAAATAAAGACACACTCAAGATGAGTGTTACTTACAAATAATGTGAGTGAAGATCACTGTTACAGAAATGGAAAAATAATTCTCCTTGTTATCAACAAGATAAAAATTACCATAATTAAAAACTTTTTTTAACTGTAACTGTATGTTATATTCCAATATTTTCAGTCAGTAAAAACCCATGGAAAGATTTATGCGGCTTTATTTACAGGCAAAAATGTCGTACCATAATTGATCCTTATGTACTTGTCATAAGGTCGAAAATCAATTATTTTAATTTTTAAGTAGGTACCTGCTACCTTTGGAAAAGTAAGAGAAATTCAAAACTAGACACAAAGTTCCAATGATAACTTGAATTTTCAAATCTGACCTAAATATATTTTTAATATATTTTTGTTATAAACCATATATTTCTAGACATTTTATTATTTGTGAAAATGTTTGATACCAAAAATTGAAGACAAAGATAAATAATCATCCAATCATTAAATTATCAAGATACTAAAGATAGTAAATAAACTGAATTATCCCAGGTGGATAACAAAGGTTCATATTTAAATAGATGATTATAATAAAATATGATTTATTAAAACATAATTTAAAAAATTAAAATTGTATCCATGAAACTATAAACTTCATAAAAAATATACTATTGACTTAAAATTATTATTTAAATTAAGGCATGAATCTTACAATTATAATTGAAGATTGTCAAGTACCTATGTAAGTCTATGTATAAATAATTTTATTAGATATTAAATTACCATGTAAAGCAAAAATGGAGATGATAAATAATGACAGAAAATTTCTAACTTAACTTAAATGAAAAAAAAAAAAAAAAAAAAAAAAAAAAAAATTGATGAGACGATAGAGGCATTGATCAGTGGCAATAATTAAGGCAATGCAGGCAATAAATGTTGCCTTACCTTGTTATTGGACTAAGGCTGTAAGGCTGCTACAAGTATTTTGAGCCGGAGTAAACTTTCTATCTTATCCGATGTGATGTATTGGTAAATTATTACTTATTTAATTATTATTTTTTATTAGCTTACAAGAATTGACCAGTCATTGAATCTTTTTATAAATAAGTATTCAGACTGTTTCATTAACTTATTAATATCCCCTACCAGGGATCCACACATAAAGTGCAGGAAGTCTCATACTGATTTCCAGCCATACAAGTGTAACACATATAACGGTTTTCTACTGGAACAATACTAGTAGTATTTGTATATAATTTCCTTATTTATAACATATAATTAATGGAAAATTTGCGATAGTAAACATCCATATTATTTTTTTTAGTTTCCTTTACTTTGGAACTACACCTTGAACAGGAGTTATTAAGAATACCTAAGACTAATTTATTTGCATAAAAAATTGTATTACAGACAATGATAACTTAAAAGGTTACTAGATTTTCTTATTATATAAAATAAAATAAGTCTTTTCAGAAGAAATACTAGCTTAACTACCTACTTGCACATCGATAAATTTACCTTGTTAGGTAACCATGTACTAAGTATGTACTACATACTACTGGATAAATGAGACGGATATTAATAGTTCAAAGCATTGGCTCCATTTCCATGACAACTTATTAAACTAGCTGTTGCCCCGCGATTTCGTTTGCGTGATCTCTAGTTTATTCGTAAAGAATATACCTACTTAATAGCGCGGGGTATTTATTTAAAACTTTATTGCACAAACTTAAAAGTGTACAACAGGTGGATTATCAGTCTCAGTCCCAGCAAATCTATAAATTCATAAAGACTTACAGTTTTAACAAAAATAAATGAGTATTGCAATTAAAGTAAAATTTGCTATTTTCGATTTTATATTATAGAATTCCTACACATTTTTTGGCCCACCTGTATGGTACAGGTTTGTGTCATCAAATGGGATGGGACTGTATCAATATACATGGTTGTATTAGCATACGGGGTTATATCATCATACAGGGTTGTATTATCATACAGGGTGTATCATCATACAGGGTGTATCATCACACAAGGTGTATCATCATACAGGATTGTATCGATATACAGGGTTGTATCGATATACAGGGTTGTATCGATATACAGGGTTGTATCGATATACAGGGTTGGTTGATTAATTCCAATGAATTAATCAAACAACTATATCCTTGTTAGATAAAACTTGAATCAAGCATCTACCAATAGATAGTTAATAAAATAAAGTTTTATCATGTGCGAAGACTTTAGCAAATCATATAAATGATCATAATAAATGTTTATATTGCTTTGTCGACACAACTTTCCTCTTTGAACATCTACATTGGACACAATGAGGACGAGATTATGGAACATAATTTATATGATCGGACTAACTTACCTAGTGACGTCCGATCCTCAATTATGTGAAGTAATCTCGTCCTCATCCTATCCCCAGCCCGACCCAGTTAGTATGTATTTATCAATCCTTAAAGTACAAAAAAGATTATATGCTATAAATACCTACATACTACTTAGTTTCCCTTCTTTTTGAAAGTTGTGTCCAGTTTTATTCTTTGAAATAATGACATTGACAGGTGACAGATGACATTGATAGGTGACGGTACGGGCACGTTCCGGTTATTTATTTTTTAGTTTATTGACGCGTTCATGCACGCGCCTAACTTTGAAGATTGTAATCAGTGCAGTAGCAAAAAGTGCGTACTACATTGGACACAATGAGGACGAGATTACTTCACATAATTGAGGATCGGACGTCACTAGGTAAGTTAGTCCGATCATATAAATTATACTACTTACTCGGCGGTATGAAAACTTGCACATTCACATAACAATTAATTTGTAGCTATGGTCCAAAATAGTTTGGTTACCCTACCTTAAGGTTCCGTAGGTCTAATAGCAATTATAACGTAATAACCCGACTTGACGCGTACTTTCCTTAAGCTACTATATGCATATTATCATCATCATCATTCACCTGCCCTGTTTCTAGGTCTAGTATGTTTTCTGTCCCATGCAATACGGTCACTCGTCATCGAGTAATTTTCTCCCTTCTCAGCCATATCACTCCTCACTCAATCAATCCATCTTTTTATAAGTCGTATTTTACTTCTCCACCCATTAACAATCATACCCATCACTCTCGGGTTTTCTTTCATCTTTTCTGTTACAGGTGCCACTTACATTCTTCCTCTAATATATTCATTCTTTGTCTTGTCCATTCTCATCACCCCATTGCACACACCCACCTTAACGTTCTCACTTTTGCTACTATTTGCATATAATACCCTTATATGTGTATCTCTC